>CM065597.1:129046361-129646361 GCA_033119425.1 Bufotes viridis | reverse complement strand
GTATACATATTGGGTATCGTCGCGTTCGTAACGACCTGCTCTATAAAAATATAACATAACCTAACCCCTCAGGTGAACGCCGTAAACATAAAAATAAAAACGTTGTAAAAAGTCATTTTTTGTCACCTTACATCACAAAAAGTGTAATAGCAAGTGATCAAAAAGTCATATGCACCCCAAGATAGTACCATTCAAACCGCCATCTCATCCCGCAAAAAATGAGCCCCTACATAGGACAATTGCCAAAAAAAAAAAAAAAACTATGGCTTTCAGAATGTGGAGACACTAAAAATCATTTTTTTCAAAAATGCTTTATTATGTAAAACTGAAACAAAAAAAACAAAAAGTAGACATATTTGGTATTGTCGCGTCCGTAACAACCTGCTCTATAGAAATAGCACACAATCTAACCTGTCAGTTCAACGATGTAAATAACAAAAATACAAAACTGTCCCAAAACAGCTATTTTTTTGCAAATTATCCATTTTAATCCATTTTTCCAGTAACAAAGCAAGGGTTAACAGCCAAACAAAACTCAATATTTATTGCCCTGATTCTGTAGTTTGCAGAAACACCCCATATGTGGTTGTAAACTGCTGTATGGCCAAACGGCAGGGCACAGAAGGAAGGGAACGCCATATGGTTTTTGGAAGGCGGATTTTGCTGGACTGGTTATTTGACACCATGTCCCATTTGAAGACCCCCTGATGCACCCCTACAGTGGAAACTCCAAAAAGCGACCCCATTTTGGAAACTACGGGATAAGGTAGCAGTTTTGTTTGTATTATTTTAGGGTAAATATGATTTTTGGTTGCTCTATATTACACTTTTTTGAGGCAAGGTAACAAAAATAGAAATTCCGAAATTTCATCTCCATTTGCCAATAACTCTTGTGGAACACCTAAAGGGTTAACAAAGTTAGTAAAATCAGTTTTGAATACCTAGAGGGGTGTAGTTTCTTAGATGGAGTCACTTTTTGGAGTTTCTACTCTAGGGGTGCATCGGGGGCTTCAAATGGGACATGGTGTCAAAAATCCAGACCAGCAAAATCCGCCTTCCAAAAACCATATGGCGTTCCCTTACTTCTGCGCTCCACCGTTTGGCCATACAGCAGTTTACGCCCAAATATGGGGTGTTTCTGAAAACTACAGAATCGGGGCAATAAATATTGAGTTTTGTTTGGCTGTTAACCCTTGCTTTGTTACTGGAAAAAATGGATTCAAACGGAAAATTTTCCAAAAATCGAAATTCTGAAATTTTATCTCCATTTGCCATTAACTCTTGTGGAAAACCTAAAGGGTTAATGACGTTTGTAAAATCAGTTTTGAATACCTTGAGGGGTGTAGTTTCTAGAATGGGGTCATTTTTGGATGGTTTTTATTATGTAAGCCTCACAAAGTGACTTCAGACCTGAACTGGTCCCTAAAAAGTGGGTTTTTGAAAATTTCTGAAAAATTTCAAGATTTGCTTCTAAACTTCTAAGCCTTGTAACGTCCCCAAAAATAAAATGGCGTTCCCAAAATGATCGATACATGAAGTAGACATATGGGGAATGTAAATCAATAACTTTTTGGGCGGTATTACTATGTATTATAGAAGTAGAGAAATTGAAACTTGGAAAATTGCTAATTTTTCAAAATTTTTGGTAAATTTGATATTTTTTTATAAATAAAAATGAAATTTTTCGACTTAATTTTACCAGTGTCATGAAGTACAATATGTGACGAAGAAACAATCTCAGAATGGCCTGGATAAGAAAAAGCGTTTTAAAGTTATCACCACATAAAGTGACACTGGTCAGATTTGCAAAAAATGGCCTGGTCCTAAGGTGAAAATGAGCCCGGTCCTTAAGGGGTTAAGGACACAGCCTAGTTTGCTACTTAAAGGGGTTGTGCAGGTACAAGATATTGATGACCTATCCACATGATAGGTTATTAATATTAGATTGGTAGAGCCTGAGTCTTGGTACCCCCACCAATCAGCTGTTTGAAGATTGCATGACACACTGCATCTGCTTCAATGTTTTCCAGCATGGCTTCTAGATTGTAGCATCAGTGCAGTATAATTACAGCTATTTGTCTCATCCACTTAAATGGGAGAGGAAGCTGTAATTACTCAGCACTGCCATTACATTCTAAAGGGAGCGCAGGTAACCATTAAAGATGACACAGCGCTATTAATCGTCTATGTTACTAATATACACAATGTATGTTTAATTGCAGATCTGCTCACCTGCTTCCCAGCACTGCACTCCAAAAATGGTCCCCTCCATCAGCAGCATCTATTCACTTGCACTGGGCATAGACAGGGAAATTAGTGCATGTGCAGTAGTCCAAAACAAATTGTTTTGTTCCTTTATGTTATATCATTTTATGCTTTGTTTCCCCAGTATAGTAATGTATGGGGGTGACAGAGTTAACTAACTCTACCACGGCCCTTAGAGAATCTGAGATGTGGGCTGTTAGCTCCACCCCTAGTTTAGTCTAGTAGAGGAGTCTAGTGTTAGCAGGAAAGGATAGAGGAGGCAAAGTCCATGTGCTCCACTGCTTAGTACTAGGCCTCAAACTACAGAGACTAACACTCTCTGCAGAATGTACTAAGAGAGAACCATCTTTACATTAAATCACTCCTGGAGAGAAAGAGGAAGGAAATTCCAGAATCTGCAACAGCTGAGAAGATAGAGTCAGTAAGGAACACTGCTATCCAAAGCTATAGACATTACTGCTGTGAGGGGAATAGACACCATCCACATCTAGACACCATATGGTTGGTTGTATCCCTAAATCTGTATGCTGCAGTAGCATATTACATTACATCTTACCAAAAATATTATTGTCAGCCTCAGATTCTGCAGAGGAAGAGTGAAGGAGTATATTAAATCTTAACCTGGCCTATACCCATACATCTAGGGGAAGACTTGCACTGTACGTTTTTGGAAACGTGTTCTCATTTTGAACTACAGTAAAGAAAGATGTTTATTCTGTTAAATCTAACCTGGGTACTGACTCCTACACCATATGCCAGCCATTGCACACCCTATATGCCCTGCCTTGCACCCATACAAATAATTAGCATCAAGGGCACCACAAACTACCATCATGCAGGAGCCCTAACACCAGAGTGCCCCAAGGAAAGAAAGGGTGTGCCCTCCTTTCGCTGCACTGGCCCAGGCACTGGCTTCTGACCCCTATAACTTTATAGTTATGTCTACGGAAATGTGTAGGGCTTATTTTTTGCAGGATGAACTTTAGTTTTTGTTAATACTATTTTTGGGGTGTGTATGACTTTTTGATGACTTTTTATTCAAGGGGTTAAAGATCTGATGTCAGGAAGAGGTTAATAATGGCTGTTACTAGCTGCATGAATGTGCCAGCCCCTTTAACATCTAATAGCATCTTTGTGTTGGCCATAAGTATTTTTTATACTTTAAAGTTTTATGTTACATAGTAACATAGTAACATAGTATATGAGACCGAAAAAAGACATTTGTCCATCCAGTTCAACCTGTTTCCTACAAGTTGATCCTGAGGAAGGCAAAAAACCCCTGTGAGGCAGAAGCCAATTTTCACCACTTAAGGGGAAAAAAATTCCTTCCCGACTCCAATCAGGCAATCAGAATAACTCCCTGGATCAACTCTCTAGTAGCTGTAGCTTGTAATATTATTACACTCCAGAAATACATCCAGGCCCCTCTTGAATTCCTTTATTGTACTCACCATCACCACCTCCTCAGGCAGAGAGTTCCATAGTCTCACTGCTCTGACCATAAAGAATCCTCTTCTTTCCTCCAGACGCAGAGGATGTCCCCTTGTCACAGTCACAGTCCTGGGGATAAATAGATGATGGGACCATGGGCGTAGGAAGCCCAAAAAATCTGGGGGGGGCAGCACTTATGGGGCCCCTGTGTCCCCGCCCACCTTCAAGCCACACCCACATTTCTCCCCCCCCCCCCCCCAAGTGCCAAAAATCTCTCTCCCCCCCCTCCTTATGGGCCAGTGAGTCCGGTTTAAAAAAAAAAAAACACACACACACAAACAAGACACTTATACTTACCTCCATCAGTCACAGCGATGTGATGCAGGCCTCTTTCGGCCTGTGTCCTGCGCTGTACGGCTCACAGACAGTCATCGCGCCGCCTGTACCAACATCTGATAGACTGCCGGCCTAGTGCCGGCAGCCTATCAGAGGAGCAGGGAAGGGAGACGCCTCTCCCTCTCCTGCTCCGCAGCACAGCCATCTGTATCGCTGTATCGCTGTCCTGGGGACGGCGATACAGATGACTATGGAGATGAACGCTTCACAATGGAAGCGTTCATCTCCCTGTGCCCCGCCACCGCCGCACACATTGCGCTGCCGCTGGGGGGGATTTTTGCATACCCGTCCCCCCCGCATTATTTCTTGGGGGGGATCCGACCCCCCCGCCCCCCCCCCCCGCTTCCTACGCCCGTGGATGGGACAGGTCTCTGTACTGACCCCTGATATATTTATACATAATTATTAGATCTCCCCTCAGTCGTCTTTTTTCTAAAGTGAGTTCTTATAATTCATATAATTCTATGGTTTGGGTGGGACTGAACAGTTCTTATCTTCATACCGCCATACACATTCAATAGCTGTTGACCCAACAATCGTTCAGCTGACAGCTACTATATCTCCCCTAAATCTTTTCTGACTCCCCCATGCACATACATGTTTGATACAGCAGAACGTGTATGTTTTGTCAATGGCGAGAAGAAAGATGCTGCCAAACACCTTTGGTGGTGGCTTATTTCCTGGGAGAACAAAAAGAAAAAAATCTGACAAAAACATTCACTTTGCCTGATCCTTTTCTCCTCCGACACCATCTGTCAGGAGCTCCCCATACACACTAGACTGTTGGCTAAAGACGCCGTTCTCAATTACACTAATCTCACCATTACACCAATGTGCTGGGGACCTTTAGGTTTCTCTCAATTTACATAATCTGAAGGATTAGTTTGTGTATTATAATGTACTAATATATTCTGCTGTAATATAAGCCTGCATCATTTGGTCACCGATGGGCATTTAGCAGGCAGATAGTCCTTATAACTACTTTGTAATTACTGCACTACCTGATGACATACCATAAGTGAGTTAAATATTTATAATCCTCACATTATAAATAGCTTTATAATAATCCCCAATGATGTGTTTATGCTTTTTCTTAACAGAACAGACTTGTCTGCTAGAGGAATTTGTTTCCTAAATGCCAGCTATGTAGCCAGCAATTCAGGAAGCCAGTAGTTACATAAATATTCCAAATATTTCATTCTAGACAAACAGACTTTGTGGGGTTCATTTTTTAGTAAAATAAGTTTTAATTTTAGAATCCATAAAATAATTTCATAAACCATATAGGTCAGTTAGACGAGAAGTAATTTCATAGGTATGTAGTATTAGACAGACCTCTGCTGAAATAGTCACATTTTGTATTGTGGTAATGCAGAATTACACATTTTTAGTATGGAAAGAACTTCTTTTTGTAACATGTTTAAAATATAATGTATTCCACTTATTGTATTTACCTGGTTAGTGCCAGTCGCCATCCCACATGGCAACCGTTGCCTAGAAAAAGGTTGGCAAAACACTAACACGTAGCTTCCTGGAATTCAGCTATACAAGCAGAACACTTTTAATATCAAGCTATTTTTCATTTATTTTTTTTCTATATTTTTGGATGTCTAAAATACAAATAAAATAATACATTCATTAATGTAAGAAGAATCACAACTTCACCAGTTCTGGCTCCCTAATTTCAGCAGTGTCACGCCATTAGTCCTGCTCATCTATGAGTTGCTAATTGACAGCTTTCTCCAGGAGGCAAAGGCTACACGGCGACTTCTTGTCGGAAAAAAGTAGCGTGACATTTTTTATAATGATATTCAATGGTGTCGCACTGTGACACGACAGTCACCAAAAAATCCATCAACGTTGGATTTTTGTGGGACTATCGTGTCGTAGTTGCAGCATGTCGCAGTGTGACACAATTGACTATCATTCTAAAAAAATTCCAATGTAGTTATCCCATTTTTGACCCATGTCACCGTATAGCCCTAATCTAATGGCTCATGCACACAACTGCATCCGTTTTGCAGTCTGCAAAACACAGATCCTGACCGAGAGCACACTGCCATTTTTTTTCACACTCTTCTAGAAATGTCCTGTCCTTGTCCTATCCTTATGCTTGTCCACAAAACAGACAATAGGACATGTTCTATCCTTTTTGTGTGAATACGGTCCCATTGAATTGAATGGGTCCGCATCCGATCCCCAAAAAATGCAGTCGGATGCGGAATGAAACTATGGTTATAGGCATGAGCCCTAATACTGTGCATAGAATAAAAGCTGTTCATGTATCTGGATGACTCCTGAGTAGTGGTGAGCGAACCTGCACTGCAAAGGTCGAGTTCGTACTGAACTTTGTGAGTTCGGGGACCCAGACCCGAACCCGAACTTTGCCGTAAAAGTTCGGGTTCGAGTTTGGTGATCGGGCATTTCATATAGCTTGTTGAAAGGCTGCAGGGCAGCCAGTCAACAAGCTTTTAAGCTGTGGGCACTTAGGAGCCATCACAGCCATGCCTAGTAATGGCATGGCTGTGATTGGCTGGTGCATCATGTGACCCAGCCTCTATACAAGCTGGACCACGTGTAGCACCGCCCATCAGCTCTGAGTAATGCAGGGACAGGAAGCAGGCAGCTGAAGTTAGGGACAGTGTTAAGAATTTCATCTGGCTATTTATTCTGTGGGTGACCTATAGTGATTTTTTGTGAGTGCAATACAACAGCTTTGCACCCCTGACACAGAAATATAATAATTAATCTGGCTGTTAATTCTGTGGGTGACCTATAGTGATTTTTTGTGAGTGCAATGCACCATCTTTTTACCCTTGACACAAAAATATAATAGTTAATCTGTCGGTTAGTTCAGTGGGTAACATATATCCATTTTTGGTGTGAGGTACACCTACACTGCATACGTGACAGGGAAATTAATATAGTTAATCCGTCTGTTAGATCGGTGAGTGACATATACCCATTTTTGGTGTGAGGTACACCTGCACTGCATACATGACAGGGAAATTAATATAGTTAATCCATCTGTTTGATCGGTGGGTGGGGGTGATCACAGACAAGCGCAGCTGCCTGTCCACAGCCAACATGGACAAGATCACGTTCATTAAAATGAACCAGGCATGGATCCCACAGGACTTGTCCGTACCTTGTGCTGAGTAGACAAGTATACCGGCCACACCCAGCCATTTTTATACTCCAGCGCACTTTCTCTTTGCGTTCTCTTTTTCATTTCCCAATGTTTTGGGGCCTTCCCAAATTTAGCAATAACAAATGACAAGACAGGTGCACAATGCGGTCTTACTAAGCCCTCAAACTGATGTTAAAATTGAGAGATTAGTCAACATGTCCTGCTGTGGAGGACATGTCTAAGCCCGAGCACCATGCCAAGGTTTCTCAAGTAGCTCGGTACCTAACACTCACCTACCTGTGCCGTATGGGCAATACCAGGGGCCAGTGGGCAAAATTACAGGAATGAATTAGGCCGACTCGCAGCAAACTCCTCAGTTACCTCCAGCATGTAACCATGCCTGCAATGGGAGGAGGGAGAAGGCTGTGAGCCCCACCCAAGATTGGCTGATATGGCCCAGGCCTCACAGGTGTACCTAAATATAGCCTGTGGATGGAAAACAGGCTACATTTACATGGGAGTTTATGCACCTCCAAAAAATTATATATACAAAACAACTGAAAGGTGGCATGAAGCAGGATGTGCTCAACCCAAGATGCAGTTGTGCATATATATACAGGGGAGCAGATCCTGCACTTGTGGCCCATTGCTAATGGCGATCACCAGCAAAAATGCATACGGTGAAGGATGCCCGCAGCAGACCACAAGTACCACAATAGACATCCTACACAAGATGGCACTTGTGTGGATGTGATAAATAATATAAGAATATAGCAATGTTCATGTCTATTGGACCCCAAGACAGAATAGATATCACTGCCCAAATAGAAAGCAGTATGTAATAAGTAAATCAATTTAATTATGAGGACACTTTCAACACCATGTTTTAGTTCACTGCACAAATCATTTAGTGGGTACTGATCTATAAGCCAGAGGGAAGAACAATTTATCAGGAGGACACAGCACATCCCCATATTACCCAGACAGTCCATTAATTTCCCCAGGAACTTTGTAATACTTTTTTTCTCCTGTGGTGGCACTGAAGGGAAATTGAAAACATGCTGTCAGGTTCCCTCACAATTCATAGATAATTATTGGAGGTGTCTTCAGTTCATTGATGGGTGGATTATACAAGGGTCCCACATTTTTTTCCGAGAGTATGATAGAATTGACCACTCCTCCTCTGACTCCCCGCAGCCCCAATGATCAGCTTTTTGTAATGGTCACAATTCTCAGACGAGCACTGAGGCCTTCTCACAACACACTAAATGCCATAGCGGCTGTGCTTGGCATTGCAGCCCAGACCCATTCACTTGACTGGGACTAAGCTGTAGGTAGGCCACGAGACTGATGAACATGAAATCACTAGCCTAAGAAGAGGACAAATTGCACAACAGGGATCTATGACCTCTTCTTACAACTCATTGGTGGGAGTGTTGAGAGTTGGACCCTCACCAATCTGGCACTGATAAACTATCCTGAGGATAGGTCATCAATATCTTAAGGCCAGTATACACTGCTCGATGAAGCAGACAATTGTTAGAAAAGAAGCATTCCTCGTCAGTGGAGGAGACCACTGCATTTATTGCAGAGATCACCTCAACAGTATGAGAACGAGCGATCACTAGTGCCATCGCTCGTCCTCATACATAGTCATTGTTTCTGGGCAGCAGCTGGTAGGTTTCTGGGCAGCAGCTGGTATGTTGCCCACAAACAATGATTTAGGTGTCCACATGAAAAATTGTTTCACCTGACGAACGAGCGTTTCAGGTGATCGGCGGCACCTTTACAAGGGGAGATTATCGTGAAAGAGAATTCATACGAACTGACCATTGGGTAATGTAAAGGGACCTTTACTCCTGGAAAGCCCCTTTAAACAATGGAAATTTAAATTGTGCAAGACCATTTCAAGTATAACGGTCAGAGTCCAGCAACTTACTATGTACTCTGCAGGGTCCCTTTTGTTCAAAGTGTTGTTTGAATTACTTTCTCCAAAAAGTGTAATTTTTTGAAGACTGTTTATGATGATTCCTATTGACTTATAATGATGTCTGTCAAGTTTCCATTTAGGGTTTTCCAGTATTTTTAAAGGACCCTGCAGACTACAATAATTTTGGCATTAAAAATATCAGAAGCTGTGACAGAAATCAATAACGCCAGAGCGAACAGTCTTGATGACAGTCAATTTAATGAATCGAACTCTATCAAGCTAGACCTATAGAACGTCTGGGTAATAAAGCTCATATTAAAACCGGATATTGTCAGATTGCTATAAGAAAAATCTTGTCAAAATCAGCTTGTTTTCCTTTTCTCCATTACTTGAGGAATATAATGCTCTCACTTCTTCTGTAGCTTTATGGTCCAGTAATCAAAGTTGGCGGGGGGAGGGGGGAGAGAGCAAGCACATCTTAGGTTAGCTCATCAGTCTTTAAAGTCACTGCACAAATCAAAGAAATGAACCACTTAAATTTCTTTCCTGATATTACTGTTTGAGTAGACTACTTTTAAAAGCTTTTTTTTATATATAAAAAAACAACCAAGAGCTCCTCTTCTCTTTGTGTAGCAAATTATTATATTAAAACCACATTAATTCAAGGGGTATATACAGTGGCGTTGCTAGGGCTGGTGTCACCCAGTGCGGTAGACAATGGTGTCAAAGCCCCCCCCCTTCCCGTTAGCGATCTGTCTGCTTAGCCCCCCCCCCACGTCAGCTATCCGTGTACTATCCAAACCCCCATCCATGTTATCACGTGGGTTCAAATTATAGAACCCCCCAACAGGCCTCCCCAACCCCAACCCCCGGCAGTCTGTCTTCTGTCTGCTTAGCACCCCCCCCCCACACACACACACACATATTTGCATACAGAAAAACAAAACAAAAAAACACATACTTACCTCCATGGCAGCGATGCGATACAGGCCTCTTCTGGCCTGTGTTCCGAGCAGTAGGGCTAAGGCGGCGCGATGACGTCATCGCGCCACCTGCGCCGGCCTCTGATAGGCTGCTAGCCTTGTGCCAGCAGCCTATCAGAGGAACAGGGAAGGGAGACGCCTCTCCCTTGCCCTGCTGCAGTGTTCATCTGTATCGCGATACAGATGAATGTAGGGAGATGAGTGCTTCCATAATGCAAGCGTTCATCTCCTGGTGGTGTCACCCAGGGGCGTAGCTAGAAATGACTGGGCCCCACAGCAAAAAAATGTATGCCCCCACCCCATAGCTACATTTTTTATGCCCCCCCCTCCCGGATCTCCCACCCCCACATACCTATCGGACCTCCCACCCCTTTCAGAGCTTCCACCCAAACACCCCTCTAGGACCTCCCATCCCAACATCCCCACACCCCTCCCTAGATCCCCCCTAAGTGTCATCCACACATCCCCCCTAAGTGGCATCCACACATCCCCCCTAAGTGTCATCCACACATCCCCCCATCAGTGTCCTCCACACATACCCCCATCAGTGTCCTGCACACATCCCCCCCATCAGTATCATCCACACATCCCTCCTAAGTGTCATCCACACACACCCCCATCAGTGTCCCTCACACATCCCCCATCAGTGTCCTGCATGCATCCCCCCATCAGTGTCCTCCACACATACTCCCATCAGTGTCCTCAACACATCCCCCCATTAGTGTCCCCCACAGATCCCCTATCAGTGTCCTCCACACATCCCCCAATCAGTGTCCTCAACACATCCCCCCATCAGTGTCCTGCACACATCCCCCCATCAGTGTCCTCCACACATACCCCCATCAGTGTCCTCAACACATCCCCCATCAGTGTCCTCCACACATACCCCCATCAGTGCCCTGCACATTGGAAGTATAAATATATATTATCATACTTCTTATATACATGAATGCATAATTTAGCCTCTATTTTCAAAAGGTTTCAACCAGGATTTAAACTCACAACCTTGTACATCAGAGACAAGAGCCCTAACCACTGAGCTATGGAGCTTAATGCTAAACTGTGTATCATGTATTAGGTATTCCTATACAGCAGAAGTATAATTAAATAATAAAATAAATGTGTAATTACTATATAGTAATTACACGTTTATTTTGTGTAATACATTTTTTTTTACAATTACTGAAAAAAAAAAAATATAAAATTATACTTCTGCTGTATGGGAATACCTAAAACTTGATAAACTACTATGAGGTTTTTCTCGCACAGTTTACCATT
Source organism: Bufotes viridis (assembly GCA_033119425.1). Classification (NCBI taxonomy): domain Eukaryota; kingdom Metazoa; phylum Chordata; class Amphibia; order Anura; family Bufonidae; genus Bufotes; species Bufotes viridis. The sequence continues at coordinate 129,634,948 of CM065597.1, read as the reverse complement.
GAGCTCCATAGCTAAGTGGTTAGTGCTCTTGCCTCTGATGTAAAAGGTTGTGAGCTTGAATCCTGGTGGCAACCTTTCAGAAATAGAGGCTAAATTAGGTTAAAATACATTGGGTGTCCCCAAGCATACTGACAATGCTTGGGGATACCACCTTCATGTTTATAGCACTGACTCCATATATGGACACAACCATATATGGCAGGCATCCTCAAACAGCGGCCCTCCAGCTGTTGTAAAACTACAACTCCCACAATGCCCTGCTGTAGGCCGATACCTGTAGGCTGTTTGGGCATGCTGGGAGTTGTAGTTTTGCAACAGCTGGAGGGCCGCAGTTTGAGGATGCCTGATATATGGAGTCAGAGCTGGGATTCCCTGTACAGTGATTGTGCTTCAGGCAAGTGCAGTGAATAAATTATCTTCTGCGGGCAATGGTGTCACCTGGTGTGGCCCGCATGTATCTCAATAAATTAGAATATCAACAAAAAGTTAATTTATTTCAGTAATTCAATTCAAAAAGTGAGACTCATATATTATATAGGATCAGCACTCAAATGCTTGACAAAGGCTAGCACATAGCCGAAACACGTGTAGCATTTTGTCTCCTCATCTATGGGCAAAATAAAAGAAATATAATTGCAAAGAACTGAATTTGAGTGCTGATCCTTTCTTCATTGGATTTTGTGAGCCTGCCGTCTCTGGATTCCTGCACCATTCACACAGTGAGGTGGAGTGCTGACCGTTTCTGTTTGCTTTCATATATTATATAGATCCTATACACACAGAGTGGTTTATTTCTTTTAATGTTGATTAGAGATCAGCGAAGGATTGGAAAATTCGATTCGAACGCTTCGGCAAATTTTACAAAAACATTTGATTTGTTACGAATTACTTCATCACGAAGCACATTTCTTTGTAAGTAGTGCTCCCTGTCACTGTACCCCTCAGATGCTGCGTTCATACATGATTGCAGTATCTGATATACATAACATGCTATAAAATTAAAAATCAAACAAAAAATTCATACTTGATATCATACCTGATCTTAAAGATCTGGCGCTAAATCTTGTGTGGCCCCAGATGGCGTCATCACGACGGCCGGTGTGGTGACATCATACGTTTCCGCCCACAGGATTTTGCGCGAGATCTTCAAGCAAGATGGCGGCAGCTGGCCCGGCGCGAGCAACTGAATGAGTTAAGTATGATTTTTTATTTTTTTTTGCACTATTTCAGGTTAAATCAATTCGCTGCCATGAAGCACGAGGAAATTTGACGTTTGAATTTCTGGATAAATTTGAGGAAGATTTGTTCAACACTAATGTTGATGATTCTGGCTTACAGCTAATGAAAATTATATACTGGAGGCAGTACAGATATTCTAATATATTGAGATGCACCTGTACAATAAACATGAGCTAACCTAGTTACAGACTGGTACATAGAGGTAAAGGACCTTCCCCCCGAGGGTCTACAATCTACAGTATCAGTTGTTCATTATTGGTGTTCAAATTGCATATAATGTCTTCATAGTTTTTAGCATGAATTTTTAAAGGGGATGTCTGACAGTATTTTCTAATATCCTATTGGCGAATTCTCGGTTATATACTATTTGTGACCTTATGGAGGAGCCAGGACAAAGTCCGCCCATTTCACGGTGAACTGTGCGATGATTTTGTTTCCCCCTGGCTGAAATGCTGCTGGATTCCCCCACAGATTACAGGTGATTGTTGTGGTTCATGTATGTTTTAACCATTTTATCTATAAAGTACCCTTCAAATAAAGCAGGTTTGTCCACAACACTTTAAAGAGTGTTGTCCCATTGCAACAACTTATCCCGTAACACATAATAGGGGATAACTGTAAGATCAGTGGGGGGTTCGACTACTGGTGCTCCAACCAGTCACGAGAACGAGGGCAGTGTTCCTCCAATTTTATAAAACAGCATGTGTGATGTCACTCCATTAAGCTGTATAGGACTGTTGAGGACAGCGGAATACAAGTACTTGGCATCCGTTCCCAGGGACCCAGTGTTTGGAACCCTGACGATTAGACTCATCTCTATCCTGTGGATAGGGGATAAGTTGTTGTAATAGTACAACCCCTTTAATCAATTAAAACAGTGATATATTCTGGGTAGCTGTAACAAACCTTTCTTGAAATTTCAGAAGACTCATTTAGAGAATTAAACTACTTAATTCTGGTAACAATAGGTACATACATGAACTGAATCACATACCAAGTGCATGCCAAAGAGAAAATACATACATGTGCTACACCTAATGTAATGACTGTAGATAGGGACAGATGAGGACAGTGAGTCCCTGAACTAGAACCCAGCCTACTTCCCCTACCTGCATTGTAAGCCCTAAATGGCAGAACTGCAACTGGCTGACAGTCCCTACACATGTAGGACAAACAAGACACACAAACGGACAACACAAAAGTAGAGTCGTATGATTTGGGTCAGAACCAGACAGACTACGTAGTAGAAAAATGCGAGACAGAGAGCGGTCAGAAGACAAGCCAGGGTCAGAAGCAATAACTCAGAAAATGCAGGAACTAAGAACAAGGAACCTAGCTGGTGAGCTCAACAAAAACTATCACTGACAATGCACTATGGGGTTTAAATTGAGAACCAGATCCCTGGACACAACCTGATTCATCTGGTGACTTGACTCTCCCATAGGTCAGTCCAGAAAGCAGAAAGGTAATTGAGCAGATGGGCTCTCATTCACCCACTGCTTGTCTCCCCAGCACATGTATGCTGTGGGGAGAAAGCAGAGCATTGCACTCTGTAACTAGGGACACAGCTGCGTCACTGGTAGTGGGTGCCAGAGCTGAGGATTCTGGACACATATTACACCTAATAAAAATAAGTACATGTTGGCAAGGACAAAGTAGCCTTTCTTGAGCCCACCCAAAAAATGGTCAAGCCATCCAGCTACAGTATATAGAACAGGCCCCCTTTAATTGCATTGAAAACTGCTGGACCTCGTGGGCTATGTTGTGAGTTACCATACCATATCGGGGCTGAGCCCATCAAAGATCCTTCTGTCTACTGGTGTGTCAGTCCAACTCTGTAGTTGACATGTCTACAAAATATTAAGATACACTCTGTAATCTAAATATTTATTTGTACAGTAGAAGTAGCTTATGAAAATTTTATATTTACAGAACAACTACTGGATTTGTACAAAACATATGTCAAACCCAAAAGAAAAAGTTCATTAGATGTACTATAGGACTAATCACTATCAGAAAAGGAAATAAAATATCTTTTGTGAAAAAGTTTAAACAGTGGCTTTCAGCCGCAGCGAAATTGAGGATTTTGAGTCACAGACACAACTCATCTGCTCTTGATTTATCCAACAGAGATGTACAGAACAACCTCATCAAAGTGCTAAGCAGAAGAAAGTCTGCAGAAATAGGGATATGAGGAAAACACAGGTCTAGTCTTTCATCAGTAGTAGGACTAGTTTGAACAGTCAATTTATATAAATACTAAAAGGAATGTCTCACATTTTAGTTTTAATTAACTTTGTACATTATCTTTAAATCTGTAGATAATTAAAGAGGTTGTGCAGATGACCTATTACAACAAATTTGCCGATTAACTGTTTGAACAGGTAGCAGCGTTCATGCAAGCACTGATTCCTCTCCAAAATTATCTGTGTGCCACCTGCTTTGCAGTGGCCTCTGTGCAGTGTAATTACATTTGCTCGTTGCAATCGCTTGATTTAGATGAGCAGTTGTAATTACCCTGTGCTGCCTCTGGAGAAGATGCACAGGATATTTTTGAAGAGGAAGCAGCGCTCACACGAGCACATCTAAGAGTATGTGTCCTTTATGGAGGATGCCATGAGTAGATGTCAATAGTGATAAGTGAGCATGCTCGGCCGAGTATTGGTTCGGCTCGAACATCGCTATGCTTAGCTCTCAGCTTTACTCGGCCAAGCACCACGTGTATTCGTCGCATTGCTTGAGTCTCCTCCACGCATGTTTGGCGCCTTCTAAGCAGCCAATCAAGGTCCAGGTGAGTAATTCCCCTCAGTGTAAGGCCATAGCCATGTTAGCTGTAAGCCTTACACTGATTGGCTGATACCATTTCATATAGGAGCTGAGGTCTGGCGCTCGGCTCATTCAGCCTCAGAGAGAGCAGACAGTAGGCAGGGACAGATAGCGTTTTGCTCTAAAGTTACTGATTTTACTCCAAAAACCTTATTGAAAGACCTAACAGTCCTTTTAAGGACTACAGTGTGTGTCTGACAGCAGTGCAGCACCTTTTTATTTTTAAGAAGGGGTTTGCTTCAGCACTATCAGGGACAGGCGTTACCAGAAAGAAAATTGCTTTTTTAACTTCTAAAAGACAGGACGATTTCAGATTAGTGACATCTACAATACAAAATTCAAGGAAAATAGATACAAAAGTTTCACCTCTCAATTAATGTAAATCACGGAAGGGTAAGAGGTGTGGAAAAGGCTAAAATTTACAATTTTTATTAGCTTATCTTAAAAAATTGGAGAGAGTGGTGGTAATTACCATAAGAGTCAATAAATGAGTGATGGAATATGTGCCTACCAGAGGACCTGAACCAAATAAGTCATGGGGCACCCAAAACTCATTATGCAATTGACCATGCCTGTCTCTAGGTAACGGAGACTACAAGCATGTGATGCAAAGCATGCACCTGAATGGATCGATGCCGTGATTGATTCTTAACAGAATCAAGACACACAGCAGAGCAGCTATGCGAGCTCTGGATATTCAGTGGCCTATGTAATTGTGCCACTGAACCAAGGAGCTCGCTAATGTGCTACCAGGGCATCTAAAACCCACAAGGTATAGGCTATTAAATGGCGTCCCCGAGTGAGGATGTTGCAGCCACCGAAAAAGCCATACCTGGATTTGAGATACACCGGTATTTGTCACATGGGGTATAAGATTGGTATCTCCTATGGTTGAAAAGGAGTGTAACCAATCTCTAAAACCCCGTGAAAAACAAGGAGGTGCATGACATGCCCCAATAATACACCGGTAATCAGTGCGCCTTAGAAACAGCCCTGCCTTGTGAATGCACGCACGCCTGGCGTCCCCTCTAATAGGGAATCTTACAGCCAGCAAGGATCAGCGTGCATACACGGGACTAAACGCTGCTGGATGCTGCCCACGATTGTGAGGCAGCTATCCAGCAACCAACGCACACTAGAACAAACCGGGTGTATAGAGTTATTAGCAGTATTTTAAGAATGCAGTGCCCATTGATGCAGCTATGGCTCGACGCGTTTCACTACTCATCAGGAGCCTGGTACGCGCTGGCTGGGCATTAAAGCACTTGTGGTGCGTGCTGACTGCTGAACAGCTCTGCCACTGACATGGACACAGCCCGTCGGCGCTGGTTTGGCCGTAGGGGCCGCGGCCAACCGCGCTCTATTTCAAAGGGAAGCACCGCCCTCCTGAAGGACGTCACTAGCACACTGACCAATCGGGATGAACCGTGGGCGGGGAAACCCGGAGCGCACATTCACCTGGCTGCCAGTGTAGGTAAAGGCCATGACATCCATATATACGGGCATGATCTTTGCAGGACGTAAATTGAAAAAACGGCAGGTGATATGTACAATATCAGGGGATGCGCGAACAAAAGGGCCTAACACTGTGGGGGTCGTACAGGCAGTCCGCATAATATAACGGTAATTATGTAATTGAGGATACTGAGAGGTGACACACATAACCATGATTCAAAAAGCCAGCTGCATCGTGCTTGGTTGGCAGCAGATCATTGAAGGGTGAGGTATATATGTACTATTTACCCATCCAGGCCACAACTGGCTTACAGGATGGGGGACAATCAGCCAAACCCATTAGATCATAAAACGCTAGCCATCAGGCAGTTAAGAATGGCAAAAAATTGATGGTAATGGCCACTAAACGTCAGAATATGAGCCATGAATCATGAGAGACATAACTCATTATGACAGGTCACAGGGCCAAAATCTATGGTCCTATTCGTCAATGAAGGAGACAAATGAGATGTGATCATTGAGGCCTGATGGCTTCAAAGTACGTAATTTGAAGGTCCATTGGACCTCTTTTTGCATTATTTTCTGTTCCAAGTCACCTCCCCTGGATGACGGACGAACCACTTTCACCCCTTGAAATTTAATGGACTTCACCAAACCTCCATGCATGCTATTAACATGTCGGGCCACTGGGGTGTCAGATTCATTGCGAACATCATTAAGATGCTCGCCGATCCGACGGCGAAATTCCCGGGTGGTCTTACCGACATATTGCACCCCACATATACAGGTCACCAGATACACCAACCCGGTGGTCCTGCAGTTAATAAACGACCTTATGGAGAAGGTTTTGTTTGTGACGCTGCTGGTAAACGTAGAGCCCGATTGAATAGAGTCACAGGCGATGCATCCCGCACATCGAAATGTCCCTCTCAGTGGGTTGCGTAGCCACATCTGAGTCCGTGGGCTCTCAAATAGGCTATGACAAAGCCTGTCTTTCAGATTGCGTCCCCGCCGGTATGTAACCGTAGGAGTAGGGCTTACCAGGTGACCCACATCAGGATCATGGGTAAGTATCTCCCAATGTCGTTTAAGGATGTCACGTATAGGGGTGTTAGCTGCGTCATAGGTGGCAATAAGCCTTACTTGATCACTACTGTCTCCCCTCTCACGAGGATTCAGCAGGGTTTCACGAACACATGATGCCGCAAATTGATGGGCCTCAGATAGTATTTTACGAGGGTAACCCCTGTTTTGAAACCTTGCAGTTAAATCCTTGGATTTCTCTAAAAAGTCATCCCATGAGGAACAATTCCTTCTCACCCGCAAAAACTGCCCCTCAGGGATGCCTCGTTTGAGCGGGTACGGGTGACAACTGGTCCAATGCAATAAAGAATTGGTCGCCGTCTCTTTGCGGAACAAACTCGTATGAATAGAGCCCTCCTTTTACTTCCGGATCCTAAGGTCCAGAAAGGTGATTTCCTCAGAGTGGATCTCGGATGTAAAAAACAAACCGTATTGGTTGACATTAAGGGAAGCAACAAAATGTTTAAACTCATCAGCCGTGCCATCCCAGAGGATCAGCACATCGTCGATATATCTGAGCCACAGGGTGATATTATGTGCCCACATGCTCATCTCTTCTCCAAACACTGTCTCCCTCTCCCACCAGCCCAGGTACAAGTTGGCATAAGTTGGCGCGCATGGACTACCCATGGCAACACCCCTGAGCTGGTGGTAGACACGTCTGTCAAAGAGGAAGACATTGTGTTGGAGCACGAAGTCAAGCAAGGCAATCACCAATTCATTATGTGGCTCAAAACTGTTGCCCCTCTCTTTCAAAAACTAGCGGATGGCAGCAATCTCTTCTCTGTGAGGTATCGAACTGTATAGCGCCTCCACATCAAGGCTTGCCAAAAAAGAGTTGCCACTGACGTGGAGGCCATCCAGCCTACTCACTACCTCCATGGAGTCACATGTGTACAATGGCATTGCTACCACAAAGGGGCGCAAAATGATATCGACATATGTGCTGATCCTCTGGGTCAAGCTATCATTGCCCGAAACAATGGGTCTTCCCTTAAGGGGATTACACCCTTTGTGGATCTTTGGCAAGCTATAAAAGCATGACATTTGAGGGTGTTTGGGCAATAATGTTTTATACTCCTGCTTGCTGATGAGTTTTTTCTCCAAAGCACCCTCAAGAATAAGCTTCAGTTCCTCCATATACTGAGGGATAGGATTGGAGTGTAATTTCACAAGGCAGGGCTGTTTCTAAGGCGCACTGATTACCGGTGTATTATTGGGGCATGTCATGCACCTCCTTGTTTTTCACGGGGTTTTAGAGATTGGTTACACTCCTTTTCAACCAAAGGAGATACCAATCTTATACCCCATGTGACGAATACCGGTGTATCTCAAATCCAGGGTTGGCTTTTTCGGTGGCTGCAACATCCTCACTCGGGGACGCCATTTAATAGCCTATACCTTGTTGGTTTTAGATGCCCTGGTAGCACATTAGCGAGCTCCTTGGTTCAGTGGCACAATTACATAGGCCACTGAATATCCAGAGCTCGCATAGCTGCTCTGCCGTGTGTCTTGATTCTGTTAAGAATCAATCACGGCATCGATCCATTCAGGTGCATGCTTTGCATCACATGCTTGTAGTCTCCGTTACCTAGAGACAGGCATGGTCAATTGCACAATGAGTTTTGGGTGCCCCATGACTTATTTGGTTCAGGTCCTCTGGTAGGCACATATTCCATCACTCATTTATTGACTCTTATGGTAATTACCACCACTCTCTCCTATTTTTTAAGATAAGCTAATAAAAATTGTAAATTTTAGCCTTCCACACCTCTTACATCTACAATACATCATCATAAAGCAGTGTGTTGGGCAGATATAAAAAGGGGCTTATTCACTGCAGTGTGCTTGGTACTAAGATATGCACTGCCCCATCAGAGAAATTATTTTTTCTGGGGAAATTAACCTTACTTGTGACCCATCTATGTGTGCATTCAATCAGCAACTGTTTTATTTATTACTCCAGCAGAGAGTGATTTATATTTTGGCAATATTTAACTAGTTTGGGCCACATCTGTGTGTGCGTTTAGGCCGCAACCGTATATACAGTATTCCTGCAGAGAAAACATTTTATTTGGGACAAATTTGTATCCAGTATAGAACTACATCCGAAAACAGTGTGTATTGTCAAAATTACATTATCTCTGGTCTAGTGTAGTGCCGAAAATCTGTATTTTTCTGTATCCAGTACATTACAGCAAGCCAATACAGTGTGTATTGTAAAAATTACATTATCTCTGGGCTAGTGTAGTGCCGAAAATCTGTATTTTTCTGTATCCAGTACATTACAGCAAACCAATAGAGTGTGTATTGTCAAAATTACATAATCTCTGGCCTAGTGTAGTGCCAAAAATCTTTATTTTTCTGTATCCAGTACTTTACTGGAAGCCAATAGAGTGTGTATTGTCAAAATTACACTATCTCTGGTGAAGTGTAGTACCGAAAATCTTTATTTTTCTGTATCCAGTACCTTACTGGAAGCCAATAGAGTGTGTATTATAAAAATTACATTATCTCTGGCCTAGTGTAGTGCTGAAAATCTTTATTTTTCTGTATCCAGTACCTTACTGGAAGCCAATAGAGTGTGTATTGTAAAAATTACATTATCTCTGGCCTAGTGTAGTGCCAAAAATCTTTATTTTTCTCTATTCAGTACCTTACTGGAAGCCAATAGAGTGTGTATTGTCAAAATTACATTATCTCTGGGCTAGTGTAGTGCCGAAAATCTGTATTATTCTGTATCCAGTACATTACAGCAAGCCAATAAAGTGTGTATTGTAAAAATTACATTATCTCTGGCCTAGTGTAGTGCCAAAAATCTTTATTTTTCTGTACCCAGTACCTTACTGGAAGCCAATAAAGTGTGTATTGTAAAAATTACATTACCGCTGGCCCAGTGCAGAGCCGAAAATCTGTATTTTTCTGTACCCAGTACCTTACTGGAAGCCAATAAAGTGTGTATTGTAAAAATTATATTATCTCTGGCCTAGTGCAGAGCCGAAAATCTGTATTTTTCTGTATCCAGTACCTTACTGGAAGCCAATAGAGTGTGTATTGTAAAAATTACATTATTTCTGGGCTAGTGTAGTGCCGAAAATCTTTATTTTTCTCTATTCAGTACCTTACTGGAAGCCAATAGAGTGTGTATTGTCAAAATTACATTATCTCTGGCCAAGTGCAGAGCCGAAAATCTGTATTTTTCTGTATCCAGTACCTTACTGGAAGCCAATAGAGTGTGTATTGTCAAAATTACATTATCTCTGGTCTAGTGTAGTGCCAAAAATCTGTATTTTTCTGTATCCAGTACATTACAGCAAGCCAATACAGTGTGTATTGTAAAAATTACATTATCTTTGGGCTAGTGTAGTGCCGAAAATCTGTATTTTTCTGTATCCAGCACATTACAGCAAACCAATAGAGTGTGTATTGTCAAAATTACATAATCTCTGTCCTAGTGTAGTGCCAAAAATCTTTATTTTTCTGTATCCAGTACCTTACTGGAAGCCAATAGAGTGTGTATTGTCAAAATTACATTATCTCTGGCGAAGTGTAGTGCCGAAAATCTTTATTTTTCTGTATCCAGTACCTTACTGGAAGCCAATAGAGTGTGTATTGTAAAAATTACATTATCTCTGGCCTAGTGTAGTGCCAAAAATCTTTATTTTTCTCTATTCAGTACCTTACTGGAAGCCAATAGAGTGTGTATTGTCAAAATTACATTATCTCTGGGCTAGTGTAGTGCCGAAAATCAGTATTATTCTGTATCCAGTACATTACAGCAAGCCAATAAAGTTCGTATTGTAAAAATTACATTATCTCTGGCCTAGTGTAGTGCCAAAAATCTTTATTTTTCTGTACCCAGTACCTTACTGGAAGCCAATAAAGTGTGTATTGTAAAAATTACATTACCGCTGGCCCAGTGCAGAGCCGAAAATCTGTATTTTTCTGTACCCAGTACCTTACTGGAAGCCAATAAAGTGTGTATTGTAAAAATTATATTATCTCTGGCCTAGTGCAGAGCCGAAAATCTGTATTTTTCTGTATCCAGTACCTTACTGGAAGCCAATAGCGTGTGTATTGTAAAAATTACATTATTTCTGGGCTAGTGTAGTGCCGAAAATCTTTATTTTTCTCTATTCAGTACCTTACTGGAAGCCAATAGAGTGTGTATTGTCAAAATTACATTATCTCTGGGCTAGTGTAGTGCCGAAAATCAGTATTTTTCTATATCCAGTACTGTCCTGCATCAGAAAACTGTGTCTTTAGCGGACAGTAAAACAATCTGCGCCAGATCTACAGACAAAACCATTAATATGAAGAAGGCCAGCACAAAGGGAGGGAGAAGTGGGCGTGATGCTGATGGTGGAAGCAGAGGCCGTGGCCCTGGGCGTGATGCTGATGGTGCAAGCAGAGGCCGTTGCCCTGGGCGTGATGCTGATGGTGCAAGCAGAGGCCGTTGCCCTGCGCACAATTAAACTGTGCCTGCTGCCAGTGCACCAGAAACAACAAAATAATCCACCTTACCCAGCTTCATGTCCAACTTATTTGGGCGGCGCTGGACAACACTGTCCAAGTCAGACCAGTGCGAACAGATTGCAAAAGATAAAGCTTCCAGTCGGTTAAGCACCACCCTCTCTTCCACAAAGTCCAGTCTTTATAGCCAAAAGTCTGGTCAACCAAATCCTCACTCTGATCCTCCTTCCTCCCACCATGTCACATCTGGCCAAACAAGTGATCCAACACTCGGATATTAACATGACCTCTTTTTATCGCCAGTACTTGGTTTGGCTCTCTCGCCAAGCATACTTGAAGAGGTACCTGAGATATTGTGCACTGATTCCCAACCTCTTGAGCCTTCACAGTCTCAAGAAGATGATGGTGGTGAACGTCAATCATTCATTCATGAGGTGGATGATGATGAGACACATTTGTCAATCACTGAGGTGGTGGTTCGGTCAAGTCAGGAGGATGAGCACAGTGAGGAAGTGGTAGAGGAGGTGGTGGACGATGAGGTCACCGACCCAACATGGGAAGGTGAAAAGCCGAGCAAGGACAGCAGTACAGAGGGGGAGGGATCTGCAGCACCGCAACAGTCTGGAAGAGCCAGTGGGGTTGCAAAAGGGAGACGTTGGCCCACACCAAACAGGCCCGCAACCGTTATACCGAGCACCCCCATGCGTAAATCTACCTTGCTAAGGAGTAGGTATTCCGCAGTATGGCTCTTTTTTGAGGAAAGCGCAGACGACAAAAGAGTGGTAGTTTGCAACCTGTGCCGTACCAAAATTAGCCGGGGCATGAACACTAGCAACCTCACCATCACCAGCATGATCCTCCACAGGGCATCCAAGCACCCTAATAAGTGGGCCGAATGCCTGGGTCCACACTCTAGGTCTGCGGGTCCCACCACTGCCTCCTCTTTCCCCTGTGTTACGCACTGCTGGCCAATCCCCTGTCGAAGGCGCAGGCCCGAATGTCCCTCGCCCTGCACCTGGACCTTCGCATGAACCGTCAGCAACAACATCCACTTCCCTGTTCCAGCAAATCGTCCACACATCAATAACACAGGCATTTAAACGCAAGCGCAAATACCCACCCACACACCCACAGGCCATAGCACTAAATTCACAGCTTTCAAAATAACTGGCCCTTGAAATGTTGCCATTTAGGCTTGTCGACGCTGAGGTCTTCCGCAGCCTGATGTCGGCGGCCATCCCTTGGTACACAGTCCCCAGCCGCCAACTATTTTTCATGATGTGCCGTGCCCGCCTTACACCAGCATGTGTCCCAGAACATCACCCGTGCCCTGACCAACGCTCTTACTGGGAAGGTCCACCTCACCATGAACACATGGACAAGTGCTGGTGCCAGCGATGCTACATTTCCCTGACCGCACACTGGGTGAATGTTGTGGAAGCCGGGAGTGAGTCGTACCCTGGGATGGCACAAGTGCTACCCACGCCCAGGATTGCGGGCCCTACGTCCATCAGGGTCTCCGCCAGCAGCTATGTTACTGGCTCCAACCCCCACTTCTCCTCCTCTGCCGCCTTCTCCTCCACTTCCACCTCCAACAGCAGTCAGCCATCAGTCGCTAGCTGGAAGCAGTGTAGCACTGCTGCGGGTAAGCGTCAAAAGGCCATGCTAAAGCTGATCTGCTTAGGGGACAAACAGCACACCGCCGCAGAGCTGTGGCAGAGTATAAGGGACCAAACCGAGCTGTGGCTCTCGCCACTCAACCTACAAACAGGGATGGTTGTGTCTGACAATGGTTGTAATTTGGTGGCGGCTTTGGAGCTCGGCAACATGACACACATTCCATGCCTAGTCCACGTCTTAAACTTAGTGGTTCAGCGGTTTATCAAAACCTACCCCAATTTGCAGGAGCTACTAGTGAAGGCGTGCCGCTTGTGTGCCCATTTCGTCCACAGCTTCAGCTGCAGCAGCGCTTGTGGCTTCCAGCTTACCGACTGTTGTGCAAAGTGAGCACGTGGTGAAACTCTACGTTCTACATGTTGGCCAGGCTTTGTGAGCAGCAGAGGGCAGTTGTGGAATACCAGCTGCAACATGGTCGTCACCTTTCCAGTCAACTGCCACTTATCACAAGCGAGGAGAGGGCATTGATGTCAGACCTATGTGAGGTTTTAAAAAACTTTGATGAATCCACACAGATGGTTAGTGGTGATAACGCTATTATCAGTGTAACCATCCCACTGCTGTGTCTACTCAAACAATCGGTGCTCACAATTAAGGAGGATGCTTTAAATGTGGCAGACAAGGTAATGGGGGAGGAGATGACAAAGGGTGATAGCTAGACCTCCAGTTCATCTTCTCAGCGCGACTTGGGCCATGCAAAGGAGGAGGAGCTGCGGACACTTTCCTCTGCTACAGAGGCTAGTAACCATGGAACTTTTATTTCATCTGTTCAGCGTGGATGGGCAGAAGAGGAAGAGGATGAGGGTATGGAGAGTCATCCTAAAGTTGACATCGACGTCTTGCCCGTTGGTACCCTGGCACACACGGATGACTTTATGTTAGGCTGCCTTTCCCGCAACCCTCGCACTTCCTTAGGCCACCCGAGGAAGGGAGAAAAGGGGAACATACAGTAGTTCCAACAGAGGCAGGGCAACACTTTCCAAGGCATGGGACACTTTCATGACACACCGCCAGCAACCTCACCCTGAAGCGTGGCCTAGTGCTACAAGGAAGGAAAAGTTTTAAAGGATGGTGAAGGAATACATTGCTTTATGCTTTATACGGTCTGCTCATCGGTAGGCCATTACTGCAATGTTTTATGGGGTTCGCTCACCTTCAGTCCCTCACCTCCAATGCTTTATACGGTCTGCTCACCTGTAAGCCATCCCTGCAATGTTTTATGGGGTTCGCTCAGCTTCAGGCCCTCACCTCTAATGTTTTATATGGTCTGCTCACCTGTAGGCCATCCCTGCAATGTTATATGTGGTTCGCTCACCTTCAGTCCCTCACCTCCAATGCTTTATACGGTCTGCTCACCTGTATGCCATCCCTGCAATGTTTTATGGGGTTCGCTCAGCTTCAGGCCCTCACCTCTAATGTTTTATACGGTCTGCTCACCTGTAGGCCATCCCTGCAATGTTATATGTGGTTCACTCACCTTCAGTCCCTCACCTCCAATGCTTTATACGGTCTGCTCACCTGTGGGCCATTACTGCAATGTTTTATGGGGTTCACTCACCTTTAGACCCTCACCTCTAATGTTTTATATGGTCTGCTCACCTGTAGGCCATCACTGCAATGTTTTATGGGGTTCGCCCGGCTTCAGGCCCTCACCTCTAACGTTTTATATGGTCTGCTCACCTTTAGGCCATCACTGAAATGTTTAATGGGGTTCCCTCACCTTCAGTCCCTTACCTCCAATGCTTTATTCGGTCTTCTCACCTGTACCATTATTGCAATGTTTTATGGGGTTCGCTCACCTTTTGGCCCTCACCTCTAATGTTTTATATGGTCTGCTCACCTGTAGGCCATCACTGCAATGTTTTATGGGGTTCGCTCAGCTTGAGGTCCTCACCGCCAATGTTTTATACGGGCTGCTCACTTGAAGGCCATACCTGCAATGTTTTATGGGGTTCGCTCACCTTCAGTCCCTCACCTCCAATGCTTTATACGGTCTGCTCACCTGTAGGCGATTACTGCAATGTTTTATGGGGTTCACTCACCTTCAGGCCCTCACCTCTAATGTTTTATATGGTCTGCTTACCTGTAGGCCATCACTGCAATGTCTTATAGGGTTCGCTCGGCTTCAGGCCCTGACCTCTAATGTTTTATATGGTCTGCTCACCTGTAGGCCATCACTGCAATGTTTTATGGGGTTCGCTCAGCTTGAGGTCCTCACCGCCAATGTTTTATACAGGCTGCTCACCTGAAGGCCATACCTGCAATGTTTTATGGGGTTCACTCGGCTTCAGACCCTCACCTCTAATGTTTTATACAGTCTTCTCACCTGTATGCCATCCCTGCAATGTTTTATGTGGTTCGCTCATCTTCAGTCCCTCACCTCCAATGCTTTATTCGGTCTGCTCACCTGTAGGCGATTACTGCAATGTTTTATGGGGTTCACTCACCTTCAGGCCCTCACCTCTAATGTTTTATATGGTCTGCTTACCTGTAGGCCATCACTGCAATGTTTTATAGGGTTCGCTCGACTTCAGGCCCTCACCTCTAATGTTTTATATGGTCTGCTCACCTGTAGGCCATCACTGCAATGTTTTATGGGGTTCGCTCGTCTTGAGGCCCTCACCTCCAATGTTTTATACGGTCTGCTGACCTTTAGGCCATTACTGCAATGTTTTATGTTTTTCGCTCGGCTTCAGGACCTTACCTCTAATGTTTTATACAGTCTGCCCACCTGTAGGCCATCAGTGCAATGTTTTATGGGGTTCGCTCACCTTCAGGCCCTCACTACAATTTTGTATAGGGTCCGCTCAACTTCAGGCCCTCGACCTGTTTTAGAGGGTAACCAGCAGGCCCTTGCTTCAAATGTTTTTGAGGGTCACCAGCAGGCCATCAATGATAATTTTTCAAGGGTGTGTATGATGCCCTCCTTTATGTGCAATAAAGGGTATAATGGAGTGCCAGTTCCTTGTAATTTTTGCCAGCCCTTTCACTTAGTGCATAGGCTTTATGAGTGTAGCAGTGTACCTGAACAATTGTAGCACCATGTGATTGAGGTCCTCCTTTATGTGATATACAGGCTGTATCGGAGTGCTTCTTCCTTGTAATTTTTGCTAGCATTTGCACTGTATATACAATTGAATATACAGGAAAGACTGTTTCCTAACAATTTTACCTGAGGGGGCAGGATTTTGGGCGGGATTTTGTTGCTATGTAAAAGTGGCAGACAACTGGGACAATTTGGTTCCCAGCAGCGACATTGGAGTCCAAGATGCACCCAGACATGGTCCCCATGCTGTTTCAGATCCATTTTAGTGGTGTTTCTGTCACTTTCTGACCTTTTCCAATGGACCAGGCACCCTCCCCTCATCCGAGCAAGGGGCGCCTGGTTATCTCCGATTGACTTCCATTATACTCGGGTGCTCGGCCGAGCGCACGAATATCGCCATGTGTTCGGACCGAGTACCTGAACACTCGAACTCTTTGGTGCTCGCTCGTCATCACTAGATGTTAATGGTCAGAAATGTGTCTACAGGGAGTGGCAAGGGAGTCTGTAGATCTAAATGCCATAGATATCTTTGCAGCAATTTTAATTTGGGCTAAAATTCCTTTTTTTCAATTGGTCTTTATTTAAAATGTTTAAATGTCTTCTATAGTTTTCAGGTTCCACTGACTCTGCAGTCTGTTCTGTCCCTTTCTCACTAAAATCAGACAGCTGCTTTGAAGGCTCAATCTGTAGTCATTAAACCTTTATTCCTCCTGACAGCTCAAAAACACTGAAGCTGAAATATGGTAAAAAAAAGTGTTTGTTAGCTGTTAGGAAAGTAGCGATAAGGGCTACAGATTAAGCCGACAGGACACCTGTCTGATGGATTTCAGAAAATAGGTGAAGGAACAGTCTGCAATGTCAGCAAAAATCTGAAGGCTGTAGGCAAATAGTTGAAATTTGTTAACAAAGACCAATTGTAAAAATGATTGTAAGTGTCAGCACAGTAGGCAGGGCAAACGCATTTACACGACTTGCACCCAACCTGCTGTCCCTGCCTACTTGCAGAGCAAGCCATAAGCGGCAAGTCCACCACTGGTCAACCAACCCTATGCTGGTAAGTGCTGGGAGTTAAACCAAGCACCCGCGGTAACAACTGCAGGGACCTGTTCACACAACTTGTACCCAGAACAGACAAACACACAGAGAAGGGTAGTGCAGGAAAAGGTCAAAGCTGGGAGTTCGATACAGTTACAAATCACAGAGCAGAAAGAGAGGTCAAGCCAAAGTCAAATCCAATAGCAACAATTCAAACCGCGAAATAGCAACTGGAGCACAGCAAGGGAAAACCTATAACTGGCAAGGGTGTATTGCCAGCAGGGATTTGAATAGAGCGCCATGTCCCAGGATCAGAACCGCGACTTAGCGCTCCGTTAGTCAGAACCCAGTACAAAGGAGAGATCAGCAGAACAATCAGCCCACTGCTAGTCTCCTCCAGCACATGCCCGTTGTGAGGAGAGAGCATTGCATCGAGTTGTTAATAATGATGTTGCATCACCAGGGGGCATTGCCTAGCAGCATGTCTCTCCGGGCGCAACCGCGCCAAAGATCTCACCACTAAGTTTGTGAAAGTTAGCCAAATAAGTATAAGACAATTATAAAAAATTACCATTAAAGGTGTCTATAGCCTTTAAGGGCTTTGAATGCTATTTATATCTGATCCATGGCTTAAGATTCTGATAAAGACACGGGTGCACCACCAATGAGGCCAGGTGAGGCGATCACCTCAGGCAGCACCAGGAAGGAGCAAGAGGGGGGCAGCGGAAGGGCCGTGAGCACTTTCCTTTTGGCAAAGGGGTTAGGTTAAGAAATTGGCAGGGGGGGGGGGGGGTTTAGTTTTTGCCTCAGGCAGCAGAAAGGCTAGGTGCATCCCTGGATGAAGATATTTGTTGGCCTCTAAATTTTAACCTTGGCCTGTGATCTACAAATTACTACCTATGTGGGCTGGATCATCTTGACCTGATCATTTGATGATGGTGTTTTTTTGTTTTTCACATCAGCTCCTGGTTTTTCTCCCTACCTTGTTCTTTCTGTGTCCTTGAGTCTGACCTTCATGGTAAGCCAAGAGTTCTTTAGAAAAACAAGCCTAAGGACAAGGAACCATACTACGTCTAAGACCCTGGTGAAAACCATAAATAAAACCAGCAGAAATTTCTGGGCACAAAGAGGGCTAGAAACCTGTGTGGTGACAATTGCTTTTCCCCTCAATCAGAGGCGGCTCGTCCATTAGGCCACTTAGGCCGCTGCCTAAGGTCTTGCGCTGGTGGGGGCCTCGCTCTGGCTCCCACCCAGTGGTGTAGATTGGGGGGACCATTGCCCTGGGCACAGACTGCAGGGAAGCGCTGGCTGGCCATCAAAAATTTTATCATTTGCTGTTTTCACTCTGTGCAGAGTGAGTGACGAGCGGAGCGGTACATTTTCAACTGAATCACCAGGGTCGGCGCACATGGCAGTACTCACTATATAGGCTCCGCCCAACTTCCAGACACTGCGGAGCAAGAAGAGCTCAAGAAGAAGATGGCTGCCTCTTCAGAATCCAGTGCAGCCTGTGTGGCTGAGAGAGAGCAACACTAACAGTAAGTGACAGTGACTCACACTGAAGGGGGGGAGAAGCTGAAGAGGTGTGTGTGTGTGTGGGGGGGGGGTAATCTTATACATGGGACTATATGCTGGAGCCTGGAGGAGCTGAAGGGGGGGGGGTGATATTATACATGGGACTGTATGCTGGAGCCTGGAGGAGCTGAAGGGGGTGGGGGGTGATATTATACATGGGACTGTATGCTGGAGCCTAGAGGATCTGAAGGGGGGTGATATTATACATGGGACTGTATGATGGAGCCTGGAGGAGCTGTAGGGAGGGGGTGAAATTGTACATGGGATCGTATGCTGGAGCCTGGAGGAGCTGAATGGGGGGTGATATTAAACATGGGACTGTATTCTGGAGCCTAGAGGAGCGGAAAGGGGGGTGATATTATACATGGGACTGTATGCTGGAGCCTGAAGGGGGGGGGGGGTGATATTATACATGGGAATGTATGCTGGAGCCTGAAGGGGGGGTGGTGATATTATACATGGGACTGTATGCTGGAGCCTGGAAGAGCTGAAGTGTGTGTGGGGGGGTGATAATATACATGGGACTGTATGCTGGAGCCTGGAGGAGCTGAAGGAGGGGGGGGTGATATTATACATGGGACTGTATGTTGGAGCCTGAAGGGGGGTGATATTATACATGGGACTGTAAGCTGGAGCCTGGAGGAGCTGAGGGGGGTGGGTGATATTATACATGGGACTGTATGCTGGAGCCTGGAGGAGCTGAGGGGGGTGATATTATACATGGCACTGTATGCTGGAGGAGCTGAAGGGGGTGGGGGGTGATATTATACATGGGAATGTATGCTGGAGCCTGGAGGAGCTGAAGGGGGGGGGGGTTATACATGGGACTGTATACTGGAGCCTGGAGGAGCTGAAGGGGGGGGGGTGATATTATACATGCCACTGTATGCTGGAGGGGCTTAAGGGGGCCATAATTATTACTATAATACTACAGGGGGGCCATTATATATTATAATTATACAGAGGGCATTATAATTATGGGCACTATGGGGGAGGGGAGGTCTGTTATCTGAGGATGAAAGTAAGGTGAGAAATCTAAACATTTTCTGGGAAACTCTGCAGAGACGAGACGCGGCTGAAAGAAGGTGTCCTATCGCCGAATGATGTTGAAGTGGTGTCCGAAATCCCCAAGGGCCAAGCCAAGTAATTGTAAGTTTTCATGTGAAATATATTTGTTATACACATAAAGACAAACTACGGATACTATACCAA
The DNA here is from genome assembly GCA_033119425.1 of Bufotes viridis. Lineage (NCBI taxonomy): Eukaryota > Metazoa > Chordata > Amphibia > Anura > Bufonidae > Bufotes > Bufotes viridis. The sequence goes on along the minus strand of CM065597.1, from coordinate 129,615,327 downwards.
GTGTTTTTGTTTGTAGTTGATCTTTATTATCGCTTGCATATCTTGTGGTCGTGGGGCCTCATGTTCGAGTTTCGCCTAAGGCCTCACAAAGTCTAGAGCCACCTCTACCCTCAATGTATCCTTTTCTGATTTATTTTCCTCTTTTGACTCCCTATCTAATAACAATAATTCCATGTATATCCATAAATAATATTAATATGAAATAATATTCTACATGATCTTATAAGACTTTTCTAATAAGAGGATTACCATGAAACAAGGTTATGGTCACTATTGCCTAGTAGTTTTGCTCTGTGTACTTTAAATGTAACATGAAGAAGTATACTGTATTTTCCATAGGTAATACTGTAAAATGTTTAGAATTGTAATAGCTAACTGGTTTGGATAAATAAAAGTATGTAGCACTTGTCATTGAGCAGGTGTACTATTATAGAAAGCATATGGCAGGAGAATTGATACAATTATACGAGAACACTTAACACTTTTTGCAACAACAACAACATTTTTGTTAGTGCTTGAAAGACGGGTTGTAAAAACTGTCAGTGAACTGTGCCAAGTACCACCTGGCATTGTTTTGTAGCTACGCCATAGTGCTCATTGGGTTTATCTTGGCACTTGCTACACAAGAATTACACACTGTAAACCATTCCAATGTAGTAAATGTGCCCATTCCTTTTTTACATTCCAATAAACATACCCGCTTCATCTTTGTCTACTCTAAATGTCATTTTTGCCTAATACACTGAAAAGCAAAAGGGTAACAATGCTTTGAACTTTTGACTTGCAGGCTACATATCTCACCATTCACTACAGCTTCGAACATGAGACTGCCATCATTTTATAGACAATGATCTTGGCTATCTCATATATAAATTGAACTTGCAACTATTAGCATATGATTAGTTATGCAGATTCTTGTTATGTAACTGTATTGTTGCTGTTTTGCTCCTGGTGGTGGAACAATCTTTTTCTTCTTGTATACTACAAATTACACATTCTCAGTCACATTCATGAATCGCTCAGTGTGTTATTAGGTTAATTCCCAAGCGAAAGGTCACTGGTTCGAAACCAGGAGCAGCCATGAAGAAGATTTCCCAAGAAAAGAGAAACAGCATCTTACAGCTCATCGATAGTGATATCTCGGCCAAGAAATTTGACAAAATGCATCATGTGAGAGCCATGACAGTTGGAAGAATACGAAATGAAGTTTGTTCATCCATTCCAAAGCAAAGAGGTGGACATTCAGGCAAAATATTGGAGTCAACAAGTCAGCTCATCACATGGTCTATCAGTTGTGGCACAACAAACACAGCAGCGGAGGTATGCTTCTTAATAGTGAGAATACAGTCGTCTATGCAAGTACTGTGCAACTTGTATTACTAAAGTACAAACAGCGGACAGTAGAAGATTGGAAACGGGTGATTTTGAGCCATGAGACGAAAGTCAATAGACTGGGCACTGATGGGTGCAAGCGGGTCTGAAATAACCAAGGGAAAAGGGGGCTGATGGATCAAGAAATTGAAGAAAAGGGGGCTGACGGAATCAAGAAATTGAAAAAAAGGGTGCTTATCAAGAAATTAAAGAAACTGTCAAGTTCGGTGGAGGAATCCTGATGATATGGTGTTGTTTCACAGCCAAAGGCTTTGGATACTTGACCAGGATTGATGGTGGTCTCAATGCTGTGCTATATGTGAATATCCTACAAGTCGAGTTACTTCATACTCTTGAATACTATGGGTATAAAAAGGATGACATAGTGTTCCAGCAGGACAATGACCCGAAGCATACATTGAGATTGGCAAAGAAATGGTTCAATGACAATGAAGTAGAGGTGCTGGATTGGCCTCCACAAATCCCAGACCTAAACCCACTTGAACACTTGTGAGTAGAGTTGAAGAAAAAGCTGGATTCATACCTGAATGAGTCGACCAGTATGCACCAACATTAGGAAAGTGTAGAAGAGACCTGGGAATGATGTTTAATCTCCAAAAATCTGAGATATCTCTCGATATAATTATGCCCAGATATATAAAAGCTATCACCTGGTGGCAATACAGACTCTTGATTGAGAAGGAGATCCTACATCTCCCAAAGCCATCCATATTGATTTAGACTGGTTTATCCTCAAGCCTGAGAAGTCCACATACTTGCCTATAATTCATTAGAGCAGTTAGAAGAGACTTCTTGGTCTACAAGAGAAAAGGAATGATGTCATTGCAGCGGCCCAGGAGAATTGGATGGAGGATGGAATTGGTAGTGACTCTGGTAGTCGCACTCACAAGTCTCAGTGGCAATCCTTACATTGGAATTGCTTTGGGTCGTGTAGTTTTATTCAGGCCACACTCTGGTGTTGGGGCTCCTGCCTTGTGGTAGTTGGGGTGCTCTTAATGTTAGGTGTTAGTCCGGGTGCAAGACAGGAGAGCAATCTGAACCCATATAACGATGCTATCCCAAAACCGAAGTTTCTCATGACTGACCAAAGGAATGTCCACTCAATCAAATGCCTTTATCACATCCAGCGCTAGGAGTCGCTCCCAATCGAACACACTAGAACAGAAAAGATTATAAAAATATTTTGTAAAATTGATTTGCCTTGATCCTCATTTGCCTTGTGAGGATCAGGCATGATAACTGCTCCAGTCCAAGATGGCGGTGGAATGCCCATCTCAAAAATTACCTAAAGATAATAAATTACTGAAAAGATATTTTTTTGATATCTACCGTAAAATTTGAAAGGGATTCCATCCACCCTTTAAGATTTTTATTTTTTTAAATTTTTTTTTTTGGGGGGGGGGGGGGGGAACTTGAAGATAATGGCTCATTCAAAATTTACCTTTGCCATGCCTACAAGAAGGTAAAATAAATATCTTTTAAATACAATGCAATATGACCATAATATATTCTGGAGTATAAGGACTTATAAAAAGATACAAATTTTTCAACAATGGACTCATAATCGTTCACAATTACACCTACAGTACACAATTTCTTATTACTAGAATAGATTGAGGACACATCTGATTTTTGATGATACTTGCAAGCAGTCTAGCAGGCTTGGACTTATCCTCAAAGGAGAAAGAATCCAGTTCATTTTTTTTTTTCTGTGGCTTCGGCTGATAACCATTCATCACTTTCTTTTTATGCCATTTCTAAAGAGTCCTGCTTCACTTACAGTAGAAATTAAAATTACAAGCAAGCACAATGGAAGAGTACTCTGCAAACATAGAATATATTGACTAATACTACATTCACTCTATAAAATTAATATGAGGTACATAGCAAATATATTTTGAACAAAATAATTTGTGCCCATCCATCATGGCAAGGCAACCTCATTCTGGATGGGAACCTACTCTGTGATACCACTCTCTCTATGCCATCCAGCCTCCTTATTTAGGATAAGTAGGTTCCACACCACATATATATTGTGTCTGCTCCATGTGTTACTGCTCTCTGTACCAGCAGACCTCTGAATTTAGTGAGCACACTGTAGCTATATGCCGTACTGCATTAATTAAAAACAGCACGTGGAAAGGATGGGAATGGAGACAGCCACACCTCCAAATGCATACAGTACTGCAAGGACAAAAAATCAAAAGTTAGTCAGCACCTCCTGCAAAATGAATTAAATGCGCAGGTGCACGTCGCCATGTCTGAAACTGCAAAAGTAAATGCAAACACAATGAAACCGCACTCTCCAAACATAGAAAATATGAACTTATAATATTTTTACTCTATAAAATTAATATGAGCAAATATATTTTGATCAAAATCATTTGTGCCCATCCACCACAGCAAGGTGACCTTAATCTGGATAGGAACCTACCAGTAGAAACGTAGTCACTTTCTTTGTTGTCCACTTCACTCCCCAACTTGTACTCTTGTTCCCTCCATTGTCTTCTAAGCATGGAGGTGGATTTTAAGTAAAGACATCCTACAATTGACTTCATGTGTCCCAAATCATAATTGGGTCTGCTGAGCCTTTATTATATAAAATAAAATCATTTAACTTCTTCTCTACCCGAAGATCTATCTTTTGATTACAGTAAATATTCATCAGTATATTTTCAAATTTACATTACAAATAATCCTAGTTCCATACCTTTTAAACTAACTGAATGGCAATTTTATTGACTAATACATTATGATCCTACATGAAGAGTTTTAGGAAAGCAAGAAAAAAATATTTTCCCAGGAATTTCTATCACTACAGATATCAGACTTATTTCTTGTAACAGAGATGAAATCACAATAAAGTGCAAAGTGAAATAATATTTGAACAATAACAAAGACTCCATTACCCATAATGTGCTTCCTCCGGGATGACGCCAGCTCCGACGTGCGTTTTGTCGAACCTTCGTCAGGGGGGTTTGCCAAAACGCACGTCGGGGCTGGCGCCATCCAGGAGCAAGCACATTATGGGTAATGGAGTCTTTGTTATTGTTTGAATATCATTGCACTTTGCACTTTATTGTGATTTAATCTTTGAGTACCATCACTCTTTGTGTCTTTCTCTTGTAGATGCCGCCTTTTCCCTGCACTTATTTTCATGTATGTATTATACTTTGCATATTGTATTAATAAACTGTATTTTTTTTTAATATATATGTGGTCTGGTAATTTTTTATTAGGTCTTTCAGTTTATTTATTGTACCATAGGCATATTTGTCACTTTTCACATTGTGTTTGTATACATGCAGTTTTGAATGACATTTGTATACATTAGCAATTGCTGTTACGTAGTTGTATTGGCTCACATTCATTGGATGTTATTTCTTGTAACAGTCTGGGAAATGAGGAATCTGTGCCGCTATATCTTTCAGTAAACCAATAGCTATCTAATTCTAGTGCTGTAAGTTTTTTTTTTATTTCCCAGAATTATAGCCGGTAGGTTATTTTGGTTAAAACCCATTCATTTTCGCCAATATTGCGGGGAAAATAAAAGCCATCAGGATCTTCCACAGATGTCCAAAGTTACTTAACAGAATTATATATCTTCCCTTCCGATCTATTTCCTTACACTCCACCCTTTCCTCCAGGTTTTTGGAAATCATTATGCTGACCCGTTATGCATGAAAGGAGAAGATGGACTGGAAGGACTTATTTACCTGAGTTTTAGACATTTTAAGGGTAGTCCATCAAAAAATGTGGTGATAAGAAAGCAGGATGCGCTCATACCCATATGCAGTTGTGCATTTCTATAGGGGAGCACATCCTGCACTTGTAGTCCGTTGCTAATGGCAATCACCAGCAAAAAATGCATACAATGGATGATGCCAGCAACGGACTACAAGTACCACAATGGACATCCTACATAAGATGAAATTTATGTGGATGTGGCAAGAATTCAGAACAAACACAGAACCAGAGATAGGTGCACACTGCCGTCACACTAAACCCTCACACTGATGTTAAAAATTGAGAGGTTAGTTCGACATATCCTACTAGGAGGACATGTCTTAAGCCTCGGGCACCAGCGTCAAGGTCTCTCAAGTAGCCCAAGGGCCCTAACACTCACCTACCTGCGCCATATGGGCGATATCAGGGCCAGTGGGCAATTACAGGAGCATTAGGACGACTCACAAACATCTCCTCTGTTACCTCCAGCATGTAGCCATGCTTGCAATGGGAGGTGGGAGGTGTCTATGAGCCCTACCCAAGACTGACTGATATAGCCCAAAGCCTAGCAGGTGCACCCAAATGTGACCTGAAAATGAAAAACAGGCACATTTAAATTGGAGTTTATACACCTCCGTACATATATATAAACCATCAAAAATGTGGTGATAAGAAAGCAGGATGCGCTCATACCCATATGCAGTTGTGCATTTCTATAGGGAGCACATCCTGCACTTGTAGTCCGTTGCTAATGGCAATCACCAGCAAAAATGCATACAATGGATGATGCCAGCAACGGACTACAAGTACCACAATGGACATCCTACATAAGATGAAATTTATGTGGATGTGGCAAGAATTCAGAACAAACACAGAACCAGAGATAGGTGCACACTGCCGTCACACTAAACCCTCACACTGATGTTAAAAATTGAGAGGTTAGTTCGACATATCCTACTAGGAGGACATGTCTTAAGCCTCGGGCACCAGCGTCAAGGTCTCTCAAGTAGCCCAAGGGCCCTAACACTCACCTACCTGCGCCATATGGGCGATATCAGGGGCCAGTGGGCAATTACAGGAGCATTAGGACGACTCACAAACATCTCTTACTTGAGAGACCTTGACGCTGGTGCCCGAGGCTTAAGACATGTCCTCCTAGTAGGATATGTCGAACTAACCTCTCAATTTTTAACATCAGTGTGAGGGTTTAGTGTGACGGCAGTGTGCACCTATCTCTGGTTCTGTGTTTATTTTAAGGGTAGTCGACTAAAAAAATGATATCTGATTTATAGTTCATTATCAAATTGAGGGCAGCGGTTTATTTCAATCTATTAACAAACACTTGGATATTCCAAAAACTAAAAGAAAAAAACCCACTCCTGGGAAACTATTACTCTCCCCCAAATCCACCCTAAAGCTTATCCTACCCACCCTTTATCAAAGGGCCCCATATCTGATACACAATATCCCTCATATAAAAAAGACCTCTACACCTTAATGCACTTTTTGAGCCAAAGCCAGAGGTGGGTTGGAAGGTAATGAGAAATATAAAGGAAAGAGTTATCCTTCTCCTTCCTGCTGGACCCACATCTGGCTTTGGCTTGAAAATTGCACACACCAGTGTATAACTTAACTTATTTCAGAAATCGCTAGATAGTCCGGATTAGTGTTGGGCAAAGCAAAGCACCCGAAACAGAATTCAATCCAAAGTTTAGGAAAACTTTGATTCTAAACGAAGCAGAATTTCCTCACGCTTCATGGAATCAGTTTTACTAAAATGGCGGCTGCACGTTAGAAAATGAAAGTAAGTGTAGAGGAGACACACCTGGGAAATCAAGATCACCCATAATGCCATGTAGCCAGCCAATCCGTACGTAGCCCTCCCCCTGTGATGTCACAGTTAGGCAAAGCCCTATAAAGCCTTAATCCCACGCGGTTGCTGGCATTTTCCTGTGAGATGAGCATAGGGAAAGACACTGGGGACAGTGTTGCTGCAAACTGTTAATTACTCTGCTACAATTTTATCACCATGTACATAACTGTGCAGTGCACCAAGAGTCATAGATAATCTATTCTTTTAGCTGAAGAGTTACAATGCCATCAGTATTACAGGCAGGTATAATTTATCGTTCTGTTAATAAGTGTGCAGTGCACCAGGTTTACCTAATTTATAGCAATTAGTCACAAATTAATTTGCAACAAATCAAATCTCTTGTCAAACTTTGGAGAAGCTGCTAAATTAAATTTTTCTAAATGTCGCTTATCTCTATTGTGGATCACGTAACGTTACCAAACAGCACTGCTTCTATTCTACGAAGCTTAGAAAGACTATTATGGGTGAGTTCCTTGGTGGATGCTGGACACTACTGTGCTATAACACGCCACACTATTGAGCACGGTTTTGTTTAAACCCCAGACCTACATAACATTTCATTCGTAATACCTACAATATGTGCAAAAAAATATGACCCTATACACAGTGCAGAGCACATAAAACGTAATAGCCTTTGCTTCTTAAAAGCCTCATGATTCACAAAAACATCTAAATAAAAGGCAACAAACAAGATGTATAAGAAACTGTATTTAACGGTCTAAAAGTCAAAGACTGTAATGGAAAAGATGTAAAGCATTCCGCCGAAATAAGCAGGCTAGCTAATGGCACAGTAACTCTCAAATCTATTTGGCTTGGGATACCTGAAACATCCAGTATATTGATGTTCTGTTCTGTCCCATTCTGCTGCCAAGGTAACCAGACAGCCGAGACTGGTTAGACGAAGCAGGCAAGCAGGGACATAAAGGAGGCAACTGAGCATTTTGCTTCCACCTTAAAAGTGAGACTAGTTACAGTAGATACTAAAGATCTGTGTAACCTGCAGAAGGTCCAGGTTGTGCCTTTACATTTAGTATTCTGATTAGTTCCAGACTCCAGATAACAATAGTGTGTGTGATTGTGGATGACCAGAAGTTCCCTGATCCAGCATGCAGTGATGGGAAGAGCGTACCCTCCCTTTGGAGCACTCTGGGTTCCTGGGTTCCTCCTGGCCGATAGCGTTTGAGGTACCCTTGGTGTTGCATGGTTTAAGGTGGAAGGCAGCGTCCCGGTTGTCATGAAATGTCTAACATTTTTCAGTGCAATAGTACTGAGGCAAAGAGTAGTCCGTTGTGCAGCAGAACAGTTCTTTACTGAAGAATTGAAAAGCAAACAGATCAGGATATTTCTTGCAATGGACAAGCAGTTCATGTACTGAATGCACTTTGACAGATATTACAGTTTTCACAGCTGCACAAGTAGTAACAGGCCAAAAGGTATATCTTTAAAATAGTCTTTCCCAATCTCTACTTTACTAGCTGACTCTAAAATAAGCATCCAGACATACTTTAGATAATACAATGCAATAAAAAGGGCAACAGGAGGAAACCTCTTCTGCTCTATTCTTTGAACAGGTTGCTGTACTTCCAGTCCACAAATTCCACCAAATTGGGCTTTTGGTTTGCTCAACCACTGGAGACTTGACTTCTCCTGACCACGAGTGTCTTAGAGTCAATAAGTCCTTTTCATAGAAATTGTCTCTACTGGTCTTTCTCTACACCTCTTTCTTGCATCTGGTCTGCTTTCTGTAGTTGTTCCAGCCCTATCCTGGGTGGTACCAGGTCCAGGATGAGCAAAGCTATCAGCTCTACATCTTTGCATGACTCACTTCCATGACTGACTAGAACTAACTAGAATGTTCTAACTCCACTATTAAATAGAGAGGGTAACACTAGCTCCATCTAGTGGTGGCTATGAATATGGTCTGTTAGTACCTTGTGCATACATATACAGTAAAGGCATATATTACACAGAAATATATGCATACTATCATCACTTCAATAGCACTTTTTTATTCTTCACTACTGCAGAAAGAAAAGGGTTATGCACAACAATAAAATACACCCTTCCCACTGCATAGTGTGAATGCGGACATTGTGACTTCTGTGCTTGACGGTGACATAGGGGCGATGTCTCTTAAAGGCACAGTGCATGACAAAGTCCTGGGTTTAAAGCAGGGATCAGTAACCTTCAGCACTCCATCTACTGAGAAACTACAACTCCCAGTGTGCACACTTACTCAGCTGTTCTTGTAACTTCTATAGAAGTGAAAGAAGGATTCTGAGAGAAACAGCTGGAGTACCATAGGTTTTTGAGGGAAAAAAAATGGTTTAGGGTCCTCAGGAGAAAAATCCATCCCTGGTAGAAAATGTGTTTCACTTATTCTGAACATCATATTTCTACTGGCTTAAATACATTGATAAATCCACTGCCTCACAAAATATTTTATAAAACTCTATGCCTTCAGCCACCATTAGGGGGAGCTCAGTGCATAGGAATACATACAGTTACCGGTGATTAGAAGCTGGAAACAATCTGAATGGAACTCCTCATACTGGCGGCCAATGGAAAGTGCAGGAAAACTATGTTGGAATAGGAGAAGAAATTCAACAATGGACTCCCTCTTGCTCCGGGCCCCATAGCACTCAAATTCTCTGTCCCCGGTAAGTTCACTGTTATATATGAACTAGAGGTGGCCGTCTATAAATGCAGCTCACTCCATTGTAGTTTATAGGAGTTGTGAAATGCTAGGCTGGTACTACACCCCTAATCTAAAAAAGGAGAGATCCATATTCCTATTCATCTCCTTTCTGCAATACTAACTGAAGGAGATGGGGACCCCCATTAGCACAATAGCTGGAACTCCTGGAAGTGGAACCTGCATCTGTTAGTATTCCCATCTGAGACATTTATAGCATACTGTATTATACATACAGTATGCTATATATGTCTCAGATGGGAATACTGGCAACTATTTCAGGGCACGGCCTGTTTTTAATTTTTAATGATCTTTTTTCCTTCCTTACCTTCTAAGAGCCATAATTTTTTTGATTTATGGTCCCATAGCCATACATGGGCTTGTTTTTTGTCGGACACATTTTAATTTTTAATGCCACTGTTTATTTAACCATAGCTTGTATTGGAAAACTGAAAAAAATGATTTGTGGGGTGAAACTGGAAATTCTACCAATGTTTTTTGAATTTTGACACATTTGACGGCATTCACTGTGCACTAAAAATGACACGATGTTCCTATTCTGTCGGTTAGTATGATTATAGTGATACCAAATTTGTAGGTTTTATTTTGTTTTACTACTTTTAAAAAAATAAAAACCTTTGAAAAAATGTAGATTTTCTTTGCATCGCCATACATCTTTAAATTTACAGAGCTGTATGTGGGATTGCCTCTTGAAAGCTGAACTGTAGATTTTACTGGTACCCTTTTTTGATCACTTTTATTAAATTTTTTTAGGGGGATAAGGTGATCAAAAATGGTGAAACACATATTTTATTTTTTTTCACTACGGCACTTACCGCTCAGGGAAAATATTTTTATATTTTAATAGTTCAGGCATTTTGGGATGCAGCAATACCAATTCTATCTTTTTTTTTGCACTTTTTTAAGTCCCCCTTGGGCAGGGATGTCCAACCAGCAGCCCTCCAGCTGTTGCAAAACTACAAATCCTAGCATGCCCTAATAGCTGTGGGCTGTCCAGGCATGCTGGGACTTGTAGTTTTGCAACAGCTGAAGGGCAGCAAGTTGAGCATTCCTGCCCTAGGGGATGTGAACTTGTGATCCTCTGATTGCTTCTCCCATAGACTGCAACAATTTACTATTACAGACAGTCTATGGGAGATTTGCTATATTTCCATGGAGTCCTGTCACAGGTAAGGTTTCATAAAAATGTATGCCTTCCGAATGCTCGAGGCTACCACAGAGAATGAACAGCTTCCCTGATCTTGTTGCAGAGGAGCTATTCAGGCCCAGGAGAGCAGGACTCCGGGGAAAAACCGCTTCAGATACTGTGGTCATAATTGACCACGGCATCTAAGAGGTTAAATGACCAGGAACGGCATCATCATTGCCAATCCCACTTATTGACGGAACCATTTATTTCAATGGGTCCGCAAAAAAAACGGAATGTTCTCTGTATGCATTACGTTTCCGTATTTCCGTTCAAAGATAGAACATGTCCTATTATTGTACGCATAACCGACAAGGATAGTACTGTTCTATCAGAAGCCAGCTGTTCCGATCCGCAAAAAACTGAATGCACACGGACGTCATCCGTATTTTTTGCGGATCTGTTTTTTGCGGACCGCAAAATACTGAAAAAGCCATACAAGCTTTGCAGTAGGCCTTACAGTGCACCATGATGTAACTGTATGTCGTGGTGCGTTTATAGCCTGATTCAGGCACTTTTTGTTCTGGTCTTGTCTTGTGAAATTTTTTATCTTTTGCTATTTACTGCCATTTAAAGCTTTTGGAAGACAGAAAATAAATAATACCATGGCAATCATAAAATACATATTGAAATATAAATACACGTAATTTAGTTTTCAATCCACGCTAAAAGTTTCTGAAGTAAATGACAATTGTAAAAATATGAAAACTGTAAAAATATGAATAGACAATTCTCATATTGAAGCACATACAGAATGATTTCAGTCTTTTTCCAGCTTCTGACATATTTCATGTACGATCATGTTTGTTCCAAATACATTCAGTAAATGATCAGATAGAGTTGTAGTTTCTTCAATTTCTTCTCTTCTGTTCATAATGCACTTATTACAATCCACATACCTTAACTAGAGATGAGCGAATCGAAGCTGACGAAGTGGAATTCAATACGAATTTCAGGAAAAATTTAATTTGCAATGAATCCGAATCTCCTCACTCTTTGTGGTAATGAATCGCATTTTTTCCTAAAATGGCTGCTGCACGTTTTAGGACATGGAGCAAGGAACTCTGGGAACGAGGGATCACACACAATGCCATGCATGCAGCCAATCAGCAGCCAGCCAGCCCTGTGATGTCACAGCCCTATAAATAGCCTCAGCCATCTTGGATTCAGCCATTTTTCAGTGTACTTAGTGCAGGGAGAGACATCAGCAGGTGCCAGGGACAGTGCTAGGAAAGATTTTAAAATTTGTATTTTGCTGTATAGAAGTTCAGGGAAAGGATAGGGAGGAATCATTCCTCAGTATTGAAGCAGAACAGTTAATAGGAACAATCCTATTATACCTTGCTGCACTGACTGCGGATCCAAATTGCGTTTATACAGCTCTGTAATTCCAGCAAACTGTTCTTGTTATTGGGGTGCATGTGTTTGATACAGCCATTAACAGGGTTTATTACAAGGAAATATTTCTATGTTTTACTTGCCCTTGTGCGGTGCAGTTATATGTTGTAAAGCATTTTTTGGCTTGTATTAGTGGGGAAAAAAAGGGCTTATTATCCGTTATGTGGTGAAGTGAGAAAATAACAGCCCTTTTTGGCATCTATTAGTGGCAAAAAAAAAAAATTTGAGGTGGGACGACAAATCTGTCGAATCCTCGAATCTTGCTGGATTCGTGGACTCAAATCCCGATGTAATTTACTCCATACGAATCCGACGAATCCCTGGTGGCGGTGGCAGCAGGGCACAGCAGGAGTTGAGCGCCTCGCTGCGGCAGGGGAGGGAGAGGCTTCTCCCTGCCCTGTTCCTATCAGAGGCCGGTGCAGACGGAGCAATGACATCATCATCACGCCGCCTGAGCCGTATAGCGCGGGACACAGGCCGGAAGAGGCCTGCATCGCAGCGGAGGTAAGTAAAAGTGTTTGGGGGGGGGGGTGGCGTAGAGAGGCACTATGATACTGGCACATTGGGGGGGGGGGGAGATGGCACTATGATACAGGCATGAGTCTGATGAAGGCACAATAAAGTGCCGAAACGCGTCACTTGTATAATATGTGACAAATTAAAGCATTTCCAAAGATCAACTGAAGCGGGTGCCGGTCTCCACTTTTGAAGTATTCCGGGGACGCCGACCCATTGACACGTGCACCGCTAACATTTCCAGAGCAGTGTCGACCAGTCCAGCGTTTATGATACAGACACATGGGGGGGGGGGGGAGATGGCACTATGATACTGGCACATTGGGGGGGGGGGATAGATGGCCCTATGATATTGGCACATTGGGTGGGAGATGGCACTAGGATACTGGCACATTGGGGGGGGTGGCACTATGATACTGGCACATTGGGGGGGGGGAAATGGCACTATGATACTGGCATTTTGGGGGGGATGGCACTATTATACTGACACATTGGGGGGAGATGGCACTGTGATACTGGCACATTGGGCGGGGAGATGGCACTATAATACTGGCACATTGGGGGAGATGGCACTGTGATACTGGCACATTGTGGGGGAGATGGCACTATGATACTGGCACATTTGGGGGTGGCACTATTATACTGACACATTGGGGGAGATGGCACTATGATACTGGCACATTGGGCGGGGAGATGGCACTATAATACTGGCACATTGGGGGGGGAGATGGCACTGTGATACTGGCACATTGTGGGGCAGATGGCACTATGATACTGGCACATTGGGGGGGGTGGCACTATGATACTGGCACATTGGGGGGGGAGATGGCACTGTGATACTGGCACATTGTGGGTCAGATGGCACTATGATACTGGCACATGGGGGGGAGATGGCACTATGATAGTGGCACATGGGGGGGGGAAGGCACTATAATACTGGCACATTGGGGAAGGGGAGAAGAGAGGCACTCTGCACTTGATACTGGCACATGGGGGGGTACTTGATACTGGCACATGATTGGGGGACATCTATGGCGACACTTACTGGCACATTATTGGGGGGCATTATGGGGGTCCCTTTTTACTGGCATATTATTGGGTGGCACTGTGGAGCCACTTCTAATTGGCACATTATTGGGGGGCACTATGGGGGCATCTACTGAGGCCACAAAGAAGGGGTATTTTATATGGGGGCTCTGTGTGGTACTAGTATTATCAGGGGTATTATCTGTTTCTTCAGTATAGTATTGGGGAGCACAGCAGCACAGTATTGGGGGAGGTAGGATGATTTGTCCAGAAGATGCGAGGATGATGGAAAAGTAGTAAACTAAGATATTTTTTTTGTCAAACTGCAGAGACGAAAAATGGCTGAAAAATGGTAGTCTGGTCTGAAGGTCTTAAAGGAGAAGATGAGGAAAGAGAACATCTACATCAAAGGAGACGTCACTGGACGTAAGAGGTATGTGTGCTGTATTACCCTGCACATGTGTAGTGAAAGGAGCATGGGCGTAACTATCGCGGTCATAGAGGGTGCAACCGTGATTGGGGGGTGTAGGCAGAGGTTCAGACAAACTGATGCGGTCTGACTTTGTTTCTTACACCGTTCACACAATTCTTATATACAGGATTCGTAGGATTCGAAATTCTAAACATTTGATATATTCGAGAACCTTTTCAGATTCGAAAAAAATTGGATTCGTCCCACCTCTAAAAAAAATATATTTGCCGTTCAGCGGTGCCGTTATATGTTCTAAAACCCTTTTTGGTGTGTATTAGTGGCACAAAAAACAGTATTTGCCATTGTGAGGTAAAGTTAGAAAATGCAGCCCTTTTTGGTGAGTATTAGTGGCAAAAAAATATATATTTGCCGTTCTGCGGTGTAGTGATATGTTCTAAAGCACTTTTTTGCATGTATTAGTGGCACACAAAAAACGTATTTGCCGTTGTGAGGTAAAGTGAGAAAATGAAAGCCCTTTTTGGCGTGTATTAGTGGCAAAAAATGTATATAACGGCGGTGCAGTTATGTGTTCTAAAGGGTTAGTAAGACCTAGTAAGAGTGCACCTGTCTTTTCTATTGCTATTGTTATATTGTTTATCACATCCACACAACTGCCATCTTGTGTAGGATATCTATTGTGGTACTTGTGGTCCGCTGCGGGCATCCTTCATTGTATGCATTTTTGCTGGGGATCGCCATTAGCAACAGGCCACAAGTGCAGGATCTGCTCCCCTGTATATATATGCACAACTGCATTTGGGTTTGAGCTTTTCCTGCCTGTTTAAAACCACCCAATTTTTTCAGTCGTTTTGTATATTGAGTTGTCTGAAGGTGTATAAACTCCTAGGTAAATGTGCCTGATCCACCACAGGCTACATTTGAGTGCACTTGTGAGGCCTGGGCCATATCAGCCAGTCTTAGGTGGGGCTCACAGCCTTCTCCCTCCTCCCATTGCAGGCATGGTTACATGCTGGAGGTAACTGAGGAGTTTGCTGCGAGTCAGCCTATACACTCCTGTAATTTAGCCCACTGCCCCGATATTGCCCATTTGGCACAAGTAGGTGAGTGTTAGGACCCGAGCTACTGGAGAAACCTTGGCGCGGTGCTCAGGCTCAGACATGTCCTCCACAGCAGGATATGTTTGCTTATTCTCAATTTTAACATCAGAATGAGGGTTAGTAAGACCGCACCTGTCTTTTCTATTGCCATGAGTCTGTGGGTTCGTCAGCCACAACCCTTAGTTGGCCTGTCCCAGGAGCAGGCCCTGTGCCCTCACCTGTCCTCCACCTGCCTTGGTCCTTTTCTGTTCCCTCAGCCAGAGAAGTAATATATGCTGTGGGCTCTGCTCCACTATACAGTGAGGACGAGCTACTAGAGGACAGTCAGCAGCTACTGACCAGCCAAGATGTGGAAGAGCCATCCGCCGCTTCCTCCGGTAGAGAGGCAAGTAGTGATGAGGAGAGTGGCATGGGAGCTGGTGTTGTGAGCAGTCAGGCTCCTGACCCAGAGACCGTTGAGGAGGACATCATTGATGTGCAGACAGTACTCGATGATGATGATGATGTAGCTGATCGCACTTAGGGGCTTCATTATCATTGGAAGAAGAGGGTGTCAGCTTGCCCGTGAGGCAGCGGCGGAGCCAGCAAGTCGCTAGCGTGGCCGGGACTCAGCAGAGTGGGAGCAGTGAGAGGTCGCCAAACGTGCCAGGGGTAGACTACCTGCTTCTCCGGAGCCTACCTACCCGGAAACTAGTGGTGCAGGGGTTCACAGAAGCAGCAACGGTAGCAGTCAGTAAGTGCGGAGTGTTGGGGGTAAAATCACCTACTCGGTGGTGTTGCAGTTTTTTGTTAAGCCGCCGGAGGAGGTGCACATGGCCATTTGTAGAATCTGTGGGCAGAAGGTGAAGAGTGGCCAGGGTGTTGGCACCACAGTCCTGCATCAACATATGCAGCTTCACCATAAAGTGGCTCCGATGTGGTGGTCCAGCCTGCCGCAGCAACTGCTACATCACCCAGTGGCACGCACCTGATTTCAGGCAGTCAAGGCTCCACCACCTCAGCCGAACGGATCTGTCTGTCCTTCCCATCATCTGCTGGTCCTGATGCTCCTTTTCCTCCTTCTAGTCAGTCATTCCGTCAGCAATCGATCACCGAAGCAATTGCCAAGAGACAACAGTATGCGTGCACTCATCCAACGGCGCAAAAGCTGAATGTGCTCCTGGCCAAGTTGCTGGTGCTACAGTCCCTCCCTTACCAAGTGGTGGACTCTGCACCTTTCAGAGAACTGATGGCTTGTGCCAAGCTGAGGTGGAGAGTCCCAAGCCGTCATTTCTTTGCCAAAAAGGCAGTACCAGCCCTGCACACATATGTAGAACAGAAAGTGGGCCTGTCCTTGAGCATGTTGGTGTCTGCCAAAGTGCACGGCAGCACAGACGTGTGGAGCTGTAACTATTGTCAGGGACAATACATGTCCTTTACGGCCCACTGGGTGAATGTGGTTCCTGCACAGCCACACAAGCAACTTTGCCAGGCAGGGCCGGGCCGACACAGAGGCTGAGGAGGCTCCAGCCTCAGGGCGCTCAAGCCTCAGGGCACAGGCCCAGGCCACTCTCACCAAGTCCCTGCTGCTGCCGTGTAGCTGTATTAGCAGCAGAGCATCCATTTCTGTGCTCTGCTGCTGTGACAGCCGGTCCTGCGCCTCCTAGTGGTGTTCTTCCTCCCTCCCTCAGTCTAGTGCAGTGTGCTGCAGCTCCGTACCTTCCCCAGCCCCTGACTTCCTGCCTGTGTGTGCACCAGAGATTCACAACCCCCTCCCCCAGCACAGAGAGAAGAGCAGCGTCGGGACAGAGAAGGAGGAGGAGGAGGAATACTCTGCATCCTGCCTCTCCCTCCAAGTCACCAGAGACTGTATGTGCAGAAAATGTAAGGGGTTAAAGGGAATGGAATGGCAGTAATGTAATGTGCATATTGTGTGTGTTTATGTATGTGTGTCATATGTATGTCTGTATATATGTATGTGTGTCATATGTATGTCAGTATGTGTGTGTGTCATATGTATGTCAGTATATATGTATGTGTGTCATATGTATTTCTGCATATATGTATGTGTGTCATATGTATGTCAGTATATATGTGTGTGTCATATGTATGTCAGTATATATGTGTGTGTCATATGTATGTCAGTATGTATGTGTGTGTCATATGTATGTCAGTATGTATGTGTGTGTCATATGTATGTCAGTATATACTGTATGTGTGTGATTTGTATGTCAGTATATATGTGTGTGTCATATGTATGTCAGTATGTATGTGTGTGTCATATGTATGTCTGTATATATGTGTCTGTGTCATATGTATGTCAGTATATGTGTGTGTCATATGTATGTCAGTATATATGTGTGTGTCATATGTATGTCAGTATGTATGTGTGTGTCATATGTATGTCAGTATGTATGTGTGTGTCATATGTATGTCAGTATATACTGTATGTGTGTGATTTGTATGTCAGTATATATGTTTGTGTCATATGTATGTCAGTATGTATGTGTGTGTCATATGTATGTCAGTATGTATGTGTGTCAAATGTATGTCAGTATAGATTATCTAACCCAGTCCCCCTTCCCCCATCAGCCCTTGTCCTACCCCCATCTACCCCACCAGACATTTAGATGTTATTTATTCCTGCTATTCTAATGCTCTGATCAGTAGATGGCTCAAGTCAAGCCCTCACCCCCCAGCCATTTAGATATGTATGTTATCAATCATCCCCCACCCCCGCCTTCCTTGTGAGTCACAATCCATAACAGTGCCATCCACAGATCCCCCCATAACAATGCGTCGTCCAGAGATCCCCCATAACAGTGTGTCATCCACAGATCCCCTATAACAGTGTGTCATCCACAGATCCCCCATAACAGTGTGTCATCCACAGATCCCCCATAGCACTGTCATCCACAGATCCCCCATAACAGTGTCATCCACAGATCTCCCATAACATTGTCATCCACAGATCCCCCATAACAGTGTCAGCCACAGATCCCCCATAACATTGTGCAATCCACAGATCCCCCCATAACAGTGCAATCCACAGACCCCCCATAACATTGTGCTATCCACAGATCCTCCATGACAGTGTCATCCATAGATCCCCCCATAACACTGTCGTCCACAGATCCCCCATAAGTGTGTCATCCACAGATCCCCATAGCATTGTCATCCACAGATCCTTCATAACAGTGTCATCCACAGATCCCCCATAACAGTGTCATCCACAGATTACCCCATAACAGTGTCATCCATAGATCCGCCCCATAACAGTGTCAACCATAGATCCCCCTCATAACAATGTCATCCACAGATCCTCCATAACAGTGCGTCATTAATTGATACATTAAACTGTGCATATTTATGTGTGATTACAACAGTATTTAGTAAAGACTCCACAAGTTGGGGGGGGGGGGGGGCGCACTTGGGCAGCTCAGCCTCTGTTGGTGGTGGACCTTGTCCCAGCCCTTTTTCCAGGTGACGCCGCTTCCGCCTCCATGTTGTCACACAGTTGGTCCTGCGACAATGTCCTCCTCTGCCTCCTCATCCTCCATAGTGTCCTCAGCCTCCACTGCAGAGACAATTTACAGTGCCCCTCCAGCATACCACATGTGAAGGGCACGGCGGTGTCACGCTGTTCTGCACCTCGTTTGCCTGAGCGATTGGAGTCACACAGGAGAGGAACAGCTCCGTGTCCTTCATCAAGAAATCGAATCCTGGCTTTCTCTGCGATAACTCAAAATCAGGACCATGGCGACCGACAATGGGAAGAACATTGTATCGGCGCTGCATCAAGGAGGGCTGAGCCATGCGCCCTGCATGGCACACGTGTTCAATCTGGTTTTAAGCGGTTCCTGTTGTCTTCAACCTATCTGCAAGACATCCTAAAATTGGCCATTAAACTTGGCTCGCTGAAGAAGAAGGGGTGTAGACCCCGAAACGCATCTGGATGGTGTTTTTGACAAGCTGGGATTAAAGACTTACAGCCAATATTTTCCTTGGATTAATAACAGCCTCCTGCATCTACGTTTAAAGACTGGTGATACTACGTTCATCTATTATTTTCCAGGCGAGTCATTCAGCCGATCATGTGATTATTGCCTGGTCATGTGAGACGCCTTTGGTCATGTGGGACGCTACGTTTAGACCACGACCACACGGGACGCCGTGTTTGGTCGAATCGGCTGGGAGACTCCGGGACAAACGAAAGAGAGCAGGAAGGCGGTAATGTAGTAACTTCTTTTTCCTCGATTACTACTTACTTTGGTGGAAACTCTGGAGGGCTAAATGCCCATATGATTGAACGATGCTGTGTGCCAAGTAGATGACAAGTGTGGTAAAAATAACAGTGAGGCTTTCCAACTGATTGTCACTATATACACCAAGAAACACTGTTCCACCTGTCGCAATCAAATATTTCCTATCCAGATTGAGCGGAAGTTTTACACTACATAGAGGGCCTTTCTGGCCATTTGATTTTAAATATCCTGCCACTACTCATTATGACAGTGTTTATTTGCTGCTAATCTCTATACATTGCTTGCCTGCTACAAACCGGTCAAATTGCTGCCATCTTCTACAAGTCGCTGGTTTGCTGTTATTAGATGGACTTTTTGCTACTAGTCTGAGGCCGTCTTAGTGATTGCAATACAATTGCCATATTTTTATTGGAACAATATACTTCATATGCAACCTGCCAACATTTAGGATAATTGGTGTCACAACACTGATATTTGATTATTGGATTTTATGACATTATTTTGATATTGTATGCTTCTCTATTGGTGTGTATTAAATGTTTTCAGTATCTTGAGCATCTTGGTGTGCCCCCTGGTGTATTTACGTAATGCCTTAAGCTACTATTCTGATGCTGCCACCCGCTTGATGCCACATATCGGATGCCAAATGCTCCTTCTTTCACCCACCATCTTCAGCTGGTACTGGTATTGCCATCCACCTCCCCGCTCTGTCACTGGGTCACTCTGTGGTCTCCTGATGCTGCTGCCACCTCTACACTATGTCATCTTGCCCCTCTGTTGTGGTCTCCTGATGCTGCTGCTACCTCAACACTGTCATCGTGCCACCCTGTGGCCTCCTCCAGGTGCTGCTGCTGCTACCTTCACACTCTGTCATTGTGCCACTCTGTGGCCTCAGGATGATGATGCTGTCACTTCCACACTCTGTCATTGTGCCACCCTGTGGCCTCCTCCTGCTACTGCTAATGCCACCTCCACACTATGTCACCTTGCCATTCTGTGGTCTCCTGATGCTGCTGCCACCTCCACACTATGTCATCTTGCCACTCTGTGGTCTCCTGATGCTGCTGCCACCTCCACACTATGTCACCTTGCCACTGTGGTCTCCTGATGCTGCTGCTACCTCAACACTATGTCACCTTGCCACTTTGTGGCCTCCTGATGCTGCTGCCACCTCCACAGTGTCATTGTGCCACTCTGTGACCTCCTCCTGATGCTGATTCTGCCGCCACCTTCACACTCTGTCATTGTGCCACTCTGTGGTCTCCTGATGCTGCTGCTGCCACCTCCACACTATGTCACCTTGCCACTCTGTGATCTCCTGATGCTGCTGATACCTCAACACTATGTCACCTTGCCACTTTGTGGACTTCTGATGCTGCTGCTGCCACCTTCACACTCATTGTGCCACCCTGTGGCCTCCTCCTGATGCTGCTGCCACCTCCACATTGTAGTTATGCAACCCTGTGGCCTCCTCCTGATGCTGCTGCTGCCGCCACCTCCACACTCTGTCATTGTGCCACTTTGTGGTCTCCTGATGCTGCTGATGCCACCTCCACACTGTCCCTGTTCCTCACTGTGGTCTCCTCATGCTGCTTCCACCTCACCACTAGGTCATAGGGCCACTCTTTGGACTTCTCATGCTGTTGCCACGCTCCCCACTTCATGACTGGGCCACTATTTTGCCTTTTGACCTGGCTGACATCATCATTTATTTGAACCTATTTCTGATCTGTCAGAAGGAAGGAAAAATGAGACGCACAATGGATCCTGTCTATGTAACAGTTGTAAGGCCTGCATGACATGGTCCCAATTTTGCATCAGAATTAGCTTATGATTTGGTAGCCAAAAGCAGAAGTGGGTAAAAAATGCAGAAGACATGCAAATATTCCATTCACGTATCATCTCTGTTTTGGATACACTCCTGTTTTTTTTGGCTTTAGCAATACTGATGGACTGACCAAATGCTGACAGAGTGAAGGCGGATGCTCCACAGACAGGATCCGTTTTTTGGGGGATATTGTTCTGACAGATCAGAAGAAGGGCATAATCAGTGATGTTAACACAAACTTACTGCTGACACCCTCTCCACTTGTATAAGCGTTTAATAGAACAGGTTCTGTAGACATCTATGTGGAATCAGCTGCCGAAGGTGTAAAAGGAGTGCGCTTCTTCTTGACGCTGACATTGACCTGTAAGGCTAAGTTCACACTTCAGTTATTTGGTAATTTTTGGCTCCGTAAACTGCCCAAATAAGTGAAGTGTGCAGTGATTCTAAAAGCAACGACTGTCATCTGCATGTCATACTGACTCACAGTATTGTTTCACTACCACAGCAGACTCCCTATGCGTGTTACTGCAAGGCACAGTGTTCTACACAACTATAAAGGCTCTATGCAGCTAGGAACTAGCTGTTTTTTAACAAGATTCCCACTAATAAATTTGGAACGAGAAAAATGCGGCGAACCGGCTGAATTGAATTTTTGACCTTAACTAATCTCTAACCTTAACTCCTGAATGAAGAAGCTTCAGTGACCAGACCGTTTTTTGTGATTTAGCTCATGTGGTGGTTTAACGGTACAAATTATTTTATTTGTTGGACTGCCAAAATGACTTTTGCAATGTTCTTTTAACGTGACACTTAAGGCTACTTTCACACTAGCATTTCTATTTTCCGGTATTGAGATCCGTCATAGGATCTCAATACTGGAGAAAAATGCGGACAAAATGTAACTGAACAGAATGGAATGCTCAAAAAGGATTTCATTCCATTTGGTTGCGTTCCCATACCGGAGAGAAAACCGCAGCATGCGGAGCCGTTTTCTCTGACACAATCTGACACAATAGAAAACAGATCCGTCCCCCACTGACTTTCAATGGCGTTCATGACGGATCCGTCTTGGCTATGTTAAAGATAATACAACCGGATCCGTTCATAACGGGTGCAGATGGTTGTATTATCAGTAATGAAAGCGTTAATGCTGAGCCCTGCCGGATCCAGCAAAAGTGCTAGTGTGAAAGTAGCCTAAGCCTCTTTATTAATATGTTTTTTAGAGATTATATTTCTTTTTTAGCTGTATTTTTGGAAAACTTCAAATTAAAAAAGGTAGGTTATTAAGTATTATATCATAGATGCCCACTGACCATACAGCTAAGGATGGATGCTAACTGATGCTAGTAATGAATGACCACTGACCGAAAGTAATAGATGGACAGTAACAGATGTCTAATTATGGACGCCCACTGACTGACAGTAACGGCCACCTAGTAACAGCTGCCGACTGACCGACAATTATGGACGAACACTAACAGATGCCTAGTAACAGACTCTCACTGACCAACGGTAACGGACAGACAGTAATAGATGTCTAGTAACTAGTGTTGAGCGAAGCGAAGCATTCGATGCGGAATACGGTACGAAGTTTAGGAAATCTTAGATTCGCAACTAATACGAATTTCCTCGCACTTCATGGTAACGAATTAGCTTTTCCTAAAATGGTGGCAGCAGGTGTTACAAAGTGAAAATAAGAAGCCCGGGAATGCGAGATCACTCATAATGCAGTGTATCCAGCCAATTCGCTGATAGCCACCCCCTGTGATGTCACAGCCCTATAAAACCCTCATCCTGCACGGTCTCCGCCATTGTCCTGTGAGTTGTGTTAGGAACAGTGTTGCTGAAAACTATTAATAGAAGAATATTGGAAAGGGAGAGTGTATCGCCATGTGCAATGTACAACATTCTAGTGCACCGACATTCAGAGTTAGGCCTCATGCACACGGCTGTTGCCTGGCTGTGGCCGTTTTGTGGCCCTCAAACAGCGGGTCTGCAATATGCGGGCACGGGCTGTGTGCTCCCCACATCATGGATGCAGACCCATTCACTTGAACATATTCTATTTTATTTGCGGTGCGGACGGATCACGGACCCATTCAAGTTGAATGGGTCATCATGATCCGTCACCGCCGTCGCACGGATGTTGCCCATGCATTGGGGACCGCACGGAACTACCGTACTTTTAGAGATACAGTTACTGTGCCTTAGTATTAAAGGCAGGTGTAATATATCCAGACATCCCAACCTGTGAAAACTCATTTCAGGGAGGTGCACTTCTCATTTCAGGGAGGTTTTCTTCTTTTTTTTTTTTCACAAACTTTTTATTAAATTTTCCAAACATATGTGTAGTGTCCCACAACGTAAAAGTGGGCACTACTAAGGGTCAATTGGGTCACGTTGTTCCCCACCCCCTGTGGATGATTGGTCAATGTATAATGTAATGTATTGTACTGCATTTTCTCATGTATTCCCTGTGTGCCAGGCCTGCTAGGGGTGTAGTTTCTCCTCTAGAGCTATAGAGGGAGCTAGAGAACCCCCTAGTATATATAGATAGACCCAGTCCAGGAGTGGGAGTGCAGAGTTAGTTCAGAGGAGACAGAGGCAGTTTTTACTCTAGCCAAGGAGTAGCCTAGTGTCAGCTGACAGCATGCAGCTAGATAGTCCAGGTTCAACACCTGAGTCCAGGAAAGAAGTCCTCCTGAGGTACCCTTCCTGCAGAGACAGAGTACAGAGGATCCAGGTTTAACCCTGAGGTGCGCAGAAGTAACTCCTCATCCTGCCACCTGCAGAGTCCACAGCAGAGCTAACCTTATCCAGCTAAGTATAGAGCTGAGAGGCAGAAGTTCATTGCCAGCAAGAGAATATATTCCAGAGGAGGTCTCCCTTACCCAAGGAAAAAGTCAGCTATAGGGCATACGGGCCTTGGATGAATGCCAGACAGGATCTTTAGAAAGTATAGCCTGATCTGTGAATTACAATTCCCCCTGAGTCACCTTGCTAGGATCCTACCTGCCACCTTTGTAAAGCCTGCATGTAACCAATTGTCTTCTTGTGGAACTATCTGGAGTTTGTACATAGTTGAACTGTTCAGTAAAGAAGGATTCTGGTTCACTGCAATCGTGTGTACCTTCATTATTCCTACTAACAATCGGTGTGTCACCGTTACTGGCACTGGCGTCACGAACTGGCGTCACGAAAGAGTGCCCCAGAGGATCCACGTGCCACCTCTCCATCACTGACTGCACGCCTGCCCAGGGTCTACTACAAACTGTGAGTACAAAGAGCAACCCTCGGTCTAGCTACTGACCCCCGGGACCTCACACTCGCTCACCCTGAAGGTCTGGCATACTGCATATGCAGAACATAACATATAACAAGGTTACTGTGCTGATGCAGTATAAAGGCAAGTATAACATGAACAAAACACATATGGGAACATTGTGAAACATTATATAATGTATGACCAAAAATAACTTTCTACTATGCCTGGGTGACGGCGCAATGAATGGAATCGAGGCTTCTGACAGTGGCATGTGATGCCGCGCAGCCGCAGTGGCGGTAGTTTGAGTAAGGATGGTGCACGCGCAGTAGCTGCAGGTGGGCTAAAGCTCTGACTGGCAAGTCATAGGACGTGATGTCACCAGTCAGAGTTCTCGAGGAGTCAGAGGACCGTCCGAGAAGGGGACACTGCTACAGGTTGCTGGAAAGATTTACTGCGAGTAAACCTTTCGGGATATATTGTTTCACATGCAGGCGTCAGGGAGCCGCTATCTATTAGCGGAAGACTCCCTGAACGTCCGGGAGACTTGAGATCCCTGTATATCACCATGTGCATCACATTCTAGTGCACCGACATTCAGAGTTAATCCGTTATTTTAGTAATACAGTTACTGTACACTATGGCCAATAGATGCTTGGGTCCTCCAAAGGAACGGGCAATGGCAAAAATGTTGCTGTAGCCGGCACCAGTAGCAGCAGAAGAAGTGGGAGTGGTAGTAGCTGCAGTAACAGGCCAGAGCTGCCACTGTCATCCAGCAGTCATATTTTGACCAACAATCCAGCTGTACTGGAATGGTTGACTTCTTTAACATAATCTCAAGTGACAAGAGATAAACACAGACAGGAATTGGTGGGTTCCTCTGACACCACGCTTAGTTGGCATGGCCCAGGAACTGCCTTCATGCCCTCACCTGTCCTAAACCTGCCTCTAGCTTTTGCTGTCCTTCTGTTAGCCAAGTAATGATAGCCGCCAGCTCTGCTCCGCTTTTAAGCAACCATGAGCTTTGTGAGGACAGTCAGCAGTTACAGGCCAGCCGAAACTTGAAGAAGAGGTCTGCTGTGGACTCCTTTAGGCGTGCATCTACCGATGATGACAGTAGGGTGGGAGTACATGTTGCGAGAGGTCAGGGACGTGCCCAGGAGACAGGTGAGGGTGATAAGTGGCAACCAAACATTTGTAGATGATGATGTAGCCAATCGTACATGGGAGTTGGGTGAATAGGGGGCATTATCATCATCATCAGGGGGTGAGGGTGGAAGTGTGCCTGTGAGGCAGCAGGGTGGAAGCAGTGGGAGATCTGGAGCCAAATGCAGGAGGGGTACACCCAGGGGTGCACTATCAATGAAGCTGATCGCCTCAGGCACCACCAGGTAGGGACAAGACGGGGGTAGTGGAATGGCCATGGGCAGTGAGCTCTTTGATTGTGGAAACGCTCATCTCTACATATTCAACTGCATCACTATACTCAGGACGGTAATAAAGTTTAATTTGCGACGGGGAATGGGAGCGATGTCTCCCTGGTCCACTGTTTCCTCTAATAAGCTTTAGTTCTAGTTCCTGTAGCTCATCAAAGGCCAGTGTTATCATTATCCCTCTGCCTTACTCGGGCTGCATACAGTTCAGGGCACAGAGGTAAGTATTTGAGTTTATTACTTTTTATTTGCCAGAATGGCCACAATGGGATGAATGTCATTATTTGTAACTGGAGAAAGTACTATGGGGACATTGTGGCTGTAAAAAGGAAAATTTTTGTACTTCTACACATTATAAGGGGGTCCCTATGGGGACATTCTTTCTACTGGGGGCACCAAACATTTTTTAATGACACATGTTATAAGGGAGCATTTTTTGTACTGACACATAAGGGGGCATATTTTGTACTTACAGCACATTGTAAGGAAGCATTTTTTGTACTGGCACACATTATAAGGGAGCATTTTTGTGCTGGCACACATTCTAAGGTACATTGGTGGCAGGATGGAGTGCTCAAAAAATGGGGAGAAGGATGGAAAAGTAGTTGTCAAACTTTGCAGAGACAAGAGAAGGCTGAAATAAATAATCATGGCTGTTTGGCCTGACAGGAGAAGATAAAGAAAGTGAACATCTACGTCAGAGGAAACATCACTGGATGTAAGAGGCAGGGACGTGCACACATAGGGCTAAAAGGGGGCTTGAGCCCCTGCCCCTTCTGCCCCTGTCCCTTTAATGCCCTTTTTTTTTATTTGTCCCCCAACTTTTATGCGCTTTGTTTTTTATTTGTCCCCCAACTTTATTTGTCCCCCAACATGTGCCCTGCGGGCTGCGGATTTGACTAGGTGGCCGTCCGTGTCTCCCTCCCTCTTCATGGAGACAGGCTACCGCCCGGCCACTCGGTAGTCAGCTGATCTGTGGTCTGGAATGGATGCAGGAAGGCTTTCCACTGCACGTCCTGTGCAGCGCAACCTCTGAGCCTGCTCTCGGGCCTATCGGTGATCTCCCTCAGTCACTGCTGCAGTGAACAAGGGAGATTGCCGAGCGCAGGCTGAGGCTGCACAGGACGTGCAGTGGAATGCCTGATGTTGCTGGGGAGCGAGCTGTGTACATGATCAGCGACACAAGTATGGAGACAATAATGGAGGGCTGTCTCTGTCTGGGGGCAAAATGAACTTGGGGGGTGGGGGGGACAATAATGGAGGGCTGTCTCTGTCTGGGGGCAAAATTAACTTGGGGGGTGGGGGGGACAATAATGGAGGGCTGTCTCTGTCTGGGGGCAAAATGAACTTGGGGGGTGGGGGGGACAATAATGGAGGGCTGTCTCTGTCTGGGGGCAAAATTAACTTGGGGGGCAGCTTGGCGGTCAAACTACATGGAGGGCCGTGTGGTGGTAAAATTACTTAGTGGGGGGCAAATTACATAATGGAGGGCTGTCTGGGGGCAAAATTAACTTGTGTGGGGGCAAATTACTTAGTGGGGGGGGGCAGTGTGGGGACAAATTACTGTGTGGGGGAAATTACTTTGTAGTGGCAGTGTGGGGGAAATTACTGTGTGGGGACAAATTACTGTGTGGGGCCAGTGTGGGGACAAATTACTGTGTGGGGGCAGTGTGGGGACAAATTACTGTGTGGGGAAAATTACTTTGTAGTGGCAGTGTGGGGAAAATTACTTTGTAGTGGCAGTGTGGGGACAAATTACTGTGTGGGGGCAGTGTGGGAAATTACTGTGTGGGGAATTACTTAGTAATTTCCCCACACTGCCACTACAGTAGTTTCCCCACACAGTATTCCCCACCTGCCCCACACAGTAATTTGTCCCACACTGCCCCACACAGTATTGCTCCCACACAGTATTCCCCACACTGCCACTACAGTGTGGGAGCAATTACTGTGTGGAGGCAGTGTGGGGACAAATTACTGTGTGGGGAAATTACTGTGTGGGGAAATTACTGTGTGTGGGAAATTACTGTGTGTGGGAAATTATTGTGTGGGGAAATTGCTGTGTGGGGGAAAATTACTATGGGCTGATTACTATGTGGGGGGCAGTGTGGGGACAAATTACTATGGGGGCAGTGAGGGGACAAATTACTGTGTGGGGAAATTACTGTGTGGGGGCAGTGTGGGGACAAATTACTGTGTGGGGAAATTACTTTGTAGTGGCAGTGTGGGGAAATTACTGTGTGGGAGTAATTACTGTGTGGGGGCAGTGTGGGGACAAATTACTGTGTGGGGCAGTATGGGGACAAATTACTGTGTGGGGAAATTACTTTGTAGTGGCAGTGTGGGGGAAATTACTGTGTGGGAGCAATTACTGTGTGGGGGCAGTGTGGGGACAAATTACTGTGTGGGGGCAGTGTGGGGACAAATTACTGTGTGGGGGCAGTGTGGGGACAAATTACTATGGGGGGCAGTGAGGGGACAAATTACTGTGTGGTGGAAATTACTGTGTGGGGGCAGTGTGGGGACAAATTACTGTGTGGGGCAGTTTGGGGACCAATTACTATGTGGGGAAATTACTGTGTGGGCGCAAATTACTATGGGCTGATTACTATGTGGGGCAGTGTGGGGAAATTACTATATGGGGGTGTTGCTATAGGGAGGCACTGTAGGGGCAATTCAATTATTTATGTGGACACTATACAGGGAATACTACCTGGAGCACAATATAGGGTGTTATTACTGGGACACTCTTGGAGACATTATAGCTGCTGTGGACAATATAGGGACATTTGGGGTAATTTATCAAACTGGTGTAAAGAAGAACTGGCTTAGTCGCCCATAGCAGCCAATCAGATTTCACGAAATTAATTTTTGACAGCTCTTTTGGAAATCCACTTCTCTTTTACACCAGTTTGATAAATGACCCCAATTATGTCTATTAGGGTCACTATTTTTTCAGCAGTATAGTACTGGAACATTGGGGAACACCTTGGGCGCAGTATTGGGAGTGGCAGCAGGATAACACTGTGGGGACACCAGGATGGGGAGGGTGAAGGAAACATTGAGAAATCTGACTGTGTCTGTATTACAAACTCTGTAGCGGCGAGGTGTGACTGAAAGAATTTGCCATGGCGGTTTGGGTCAGACGAAGGAGAAGAGGAAAGTGAAGATCTACATGACAGGAGAAGTCCCTGGATGTAAGAGGTATGTGGTCCATCCCGCCGGCGGCAGCGCAATTTATTCACCGATACAATTTATTTAACAGTCTGCCCACTCACCAGTGCAGGGTTAGAGGGACAGGGTCCTTTACGGCTAGCACAGGGGCTGGACGTGCGTGACGCATGTCTGCTACGTCATGTGACAAGTGCCCTTTTTTTTTATTTAAGCCCCTGCCCTTCAAAATGTCTGTGCACGTCCCTGGTAAGAGGTATGTGTATTACCCTGTATGTTGTTTAGCGCTGTATGTAAAGTTTTCCAATTATGTCTTTAACAGTAGGCTGAAGCAAAGGGGTTAGGTTAAGAATTTGGCATGGGGGGAGGGGGGGTTCCGTTTCAGTTTTAGCCTCTGGCAGCAGAAACGCTAGGTTTCAGACGCAGCAATACCTGAAATGTTTATTTTTTTTATTGTTTATATGTATTTCTATATGTAAAATTGGAAAAAGGGGATGATTTAAACTTTTAATATTTTTTAACTTTTTTTAGTTTGCTTTTTTTTATCCCTTCTCCCATTCACCCTAACAGAGATCTAATACGGTAAATGGCATTATACTGCGCTCCTTGCTTAGCTGTGCCTCGTGAACAGTGCCACATGGAGCTTACAATGTAGTCCAGGCTGCCATGGTAACTGATCAGAGCCCCTTCGATTTCAATGCGGGGGCTCCGATTGGAAGGCGGAGGGAGCTGCATCCCTCTGTCTTACTTCACAGATGCCATGATTGGCGTTAATCGTAAAAATGATGGGGTTCGGCGGGATCGCCACTCCCCGTAATTGCGGCCAGATGTCTGCTGCATGTAAAAGCTGGCGAAAGGTTGGCAGAGTATCTCTGTCTTAGCGTCTTCTTCTGGTCACTCAAGTTGCCTGCCGGAGTCTCCTGTTCTGAGCACTGTTCCCTAACTACAGAACACTAGGGGCTCTGACTGCCTCCGTATATACCATTTTAAGCTGAATTAGAACTTTCTAGAGGAAGAGGTGGAGTGGAGAAACCCATCACAGATAAATACAATGTTACACTTTCCGTCTCTCATAGACTTGCATTAGAGCTTCAAAGATACTCAATGGCAATGACACCAAAGTTTTTCCAGATAAAAACAGGTTTTTAGACATAATCATATAGCATCACCTGGTATTCAAAAGGTCAGCCTGCCTAGTTTTGGTGGTAAACAAGTCTGTCTTTTTCCCCAAAAAACTTTATGGTAGCTGTGGAAAATTAACAGCTTCTCATTATTAGCTAGAAAGTCTCTCAGTAGCAGCCAAATGTCTCTCAGTGTTCATTAACCCTTTCCACAGTGCTGTGAAAATAAACAGAATACCACTATATATATATATTTCAACAAACATAATATGCAGTTACACAGTATTAAACAGCATAAGTCAGTGTAAGTTAACCCATAAAGTGAAATAAAGTATGGAGTTGATGACTCTGCATAGGGGTAAGGGGGGCCTTTTTCTGTAACTCCCATAGACTGCAATGGAAAGGACAATGTGAAAGCATGCTTACCTGTCCATTAAATTCTACAGTTACAAAAGCACTGAACATTGATATGAGGTTCTACCTGTGCCTATCATGTATTTATTAAATATCCATAAATATTTAAGATGGGAATACCCATCACTGCTCATATTTCACTTTA
This sequence comes from Bufotes viridis, assembly GCA_033119425.1. Classification (NCBI taxonomy): domain Eukaryota; kingdom Metazoa; phylum Chordata; class Amphibia; order Anura; family Bufonidae; genus Bufotes; species Bufotes viridis. Next base: position 129,584,346 of record CM065597.1, on the reverse strand, counting down.
AAATTAAGTAAAATAACTTTCATTGATTGAATTTATAATATAGAGAGTGAGGTGGGCGTGGGCTGGAAAGTTTTTCTGTTTCTGTTGGTGACTTACAAAATGCCAATAAAAACAACTAGTTTATAAAATAAGTAAAGCAAATAAGTACTGTAGTCATAATGGCTGGAATATATTACGCTTCTTCAGGCTGGGATGTGATACAACAATCTATTTATAAAATGAAATGCACAAGCACAGCACTGAAGCCATTATTTCCTCTTATGTGGTCTCATGTCTGCTTGCATAGACACAACAAACCTGATATTAGCACATGGAAATTACATTTATAGAAGTAGCAAATCTACGGCATAATTGAGGAACAGAATATAATATAATGCATTCCCCATTTTGCATAAAAACATATCAAAACACTGGACTAAGGTCTTTCAATCTTCTACATTCTTCATAGCTGCGGGCAGATTTATCGGTTAGAATGGCTCTAAGACAGACAGAGGAGAATGTAATCTGTCTCCATGTTATATGTTTAGTCGTGCCCCTAAACCGTTGTGTAGGAGATTGTTTGTATTTCTTACTTACTTCACTGGGGGGGAGGTAGACACAGGATGATGGTGTAAATCACCCGTGGCTACTCACACCCCCCGGCCTGGTTCACGTTCATACAAACAACGGTTAGTCAGGGCATCGATTGTCCGGTTTTTATTGAATGTAGTAGGTCCAACGCGTTTCGGAGGTATGACTAACCTCCTTCTTCAGGGTAATACATAGAAACAGATAACATTTAATATAATATAACATACAAAATAAATAAAAAATATATATATAAAAAAATAAAAATGTATAAAAAAATCTTAATGTTACATAACAAAATTGCTACATAACAAAATTGCATAAGTTATCCGGGTATTCATTAAAATTAGATGTAGTTAGTAGTGATCAATATTCCCATAAAATACATGTTTAGCATCTTTAAATATTACTGAAGCAGGGTTAGATCAGTGCAGAAAGTATACAGACAAAAAATATCAGATAAAACAGACATACCTTCAGGGATCATTCAAGTATGTGGCATTCAGGTAGAGTGTGCCGCAGAAGTTTATATATATGGTATTTTGGCGCCTGTTTTATCTGGGGCCGGAAGTGCGCCATATGAAAACGAGGCTCCAATCTGTTAATTATATTAAAACAGGAGAAGACCTTTTTCATCCCTTCAATGGTTTCTTAATTGACCATTAATGTATAAGTATTTCGGGGGCAGCTGCTGACTGGCTCTATCGTCGCAGTTGCCACCCGTTCGGCCGATGCGTTCCAACGTGGAACGCATATTGACTTCCGGGTATCGTGGGCCGATGCGCTTCAACGTGGAACGCACAGTGACTTCCGGGTCTCGCTCTCTCTGCGTTCCACCATGTGGAGCATGGACCCGAAGTGGCGTGCATCGCGGTCCCCTGTACGGGGATACCGCTGGAGCAATTGGGATTTCTCACAGTGGGTATAGGAGATATATATAAAGGTGTGTAATCAAGCCAAAAAGAATATAACTACAAACTAGATGATGGGGTATATAAAAGATATAAAAAATATATATATATATGTATATACATATATATATATAAATTTACTAATAGTTGGTATATTCAAGCGATTCATTTAATCCAAAAGGTGTTAGGGTATTTAATCTGTAAATCCAATACATTTCTCTTCTGCATAATGATTGATAGGAACACGTATCGATCTCAATCGGGGTGATGGAAAGGCAAGATGGATCGCCGTTATGATTTGTTGAAAAATGCTTGGATACGCTATGGGTAAGAACTTTTCTCATGATGTTGGAGCGGTGTTTATTTACTCTTTCACGTAGTGACTGTGTTGTTCTGCCCACATACAAGAGTGAGCAGGAACATTGGAGTAAATATATTACGTTTGTTGAACCACAATTCATCCGTTGTTTTAACTGGAAGGTCTCTCCATTTGTTGGATTTGTGACTTCTTTTAACCCATGTCTGATCATGCTACAACACTTACAGCGCTTTACTCCACACTTAAAAGCCCCTGGGGATTCTTCTTTTCCTTTATTCTTTATTAGATTATTTAATTTTGGACAGGATGGGGCCAGTAGATTTTTTAAAGTTTTTGCTCTCCTAAACGTAAGTGATGGTACTGGATTGATGTGGTTACTAAGAATAGGGTCTTTAAGTAGTATGGGCCAGTTTTTTAAAAGGATCTTTCGGATGAGGTAATGTTGGTGGCTGTATCTATTAGACCAAGACGGGGAGGGCGATTTAGGGTTTGTTGCTTATGTTTACCCGTTGGTTTTAAGCTTTCGCTTTGTGATATTCTAGAGATTTGTTTCGTTGCATCCTCCAGTAGTTTTTTCGGGTAGCCCTTCTCCCTGAATCTTTTCTTCAGGAGTCCTATCTGTGTTTTGAATGAGTGAGTATTTGCGCTGTAAGTGTTGTAGCATGATCAGACATGGGTTAAAAGAAGTCACAAATCCAACAAATGGAGAGACCTTCCAGTTAAAACAACGGATGAATTGTGGTTCAACAAACGTAATATATTTACTCCAATGTTCCTGCTCACTCTTGTATGTGGGCAGAACAACACAGTCACTACGTGAAAGAGTAAATAAACACCGCTCCAACATCATGAGAAAAGTTCTTACCCATAGCGTATCCAAGCATTTTTCAACAAATCATAACGGCGATCCATCTTGCCTTTCCATCACCCCGATTGAGATCGATACGTGTTCCTATCAATCATTATGCAGAAGAGAAATGTATTGGATTTACAGATTAAATACCCTAACACCTTTTGGATTAAATGAATCGCTTGAATATACCAACTATTAGTAAATTTATATATATATATGTATATACATATATATATATATTTTTTATATCTTTTATATACCCCATCATCTAGTTTGTAGTTATATTCTTTTTGGCTTGATTACACACCTTTATATATATCTCCTATACCCACTGTGAGAAATCCCAATTGCTCCAGCGGTATCCCCGTACAGGGGACCGCGATGCACGCCACTTCGGGTCCATGCGTTCCACATGGTGGAACGCAAGAGAGAGCGAGACCCGGAAGTCACTGTGCGTTCCACGTTGAAGCGCATCGGCCCACGATACCCGGAAGTCAATATGCGTTCCACGTTGGAACGCATCGGTCGAACGGGTGGCAACTGCGACGATAGAGCCAGTCAGCAGCTGCCCCGAAATACTTATACATTAATGGTCAATTAAGAAACCATTGAAGGGATGAAAAAGGTCTTCTCCTGTTTTAATATAATTAACAGATTGGAGCCTCGTTTTCATATGGCGCACTTCCGGCCCCAGATAAAACAGGCGCCAAAATACCATATATATAAACTTCTGCGGCACACTCTACCTGAATGCCACATACTTGAATGATCCCTGAAGGTATGTCTGTTTTATCTGATATTTTTTGTCTGTATACTTTCTGCACTGATCTAACCCTGCTTCAGTAATATTTAAAGATGCTAAACATGTATTTTATGGGAATATTGATCACTACTAACTACATCTAATTTTAATGAATACCCGGATAACTTATGCAATTTTGTTATGTAGCAATTTTGTTATGTAACATTAAGATTTTTTTATACATTTTTATTTTTTATATATATATTTTTTATTTATTTTGTATGTTATATTATATTAAATGTTATCTGTTTCTATGTATTACCCTGAAGAAGGAGGTTAGTCATACCTCCGAAACGCGTTGGACCTACTACATTCAATAAAAACCGGACAATCGATGCCCTGACTAACCGTTGTTTGTATGAACGTGAACCAGGCCGGGGGTGTGAGTAGCCACGGGTGATTTACACCATCATCCTGTGTCTACCTCCCCCCCAGTGAAGTAAGTAAGAAATACAAACAATCTCCTACACAACGGTTTAGGGGCACGACTAAACATGTAATTAGGAAATGAAATTATAATATAAAGAGCACATTATTCTATTTCACACACTCTGGGAGTGGCGCTGCAAACAGGTGTCTTTTGACTAGCTATCGGTGATCCGAATTTGCAAACGATTGCATCGAAATAGTCGTCTTTTTTTCCTGTACTCTCTGGAAGGGGTTGATTTCTTCTTCTTCTCCCTTAACACCTGAGCTGCCTTCCCTTATAGTATCAACAATCTAAATAACGTGAATATAAATAATTCCCTAACTCCCAATATCCACCCTCCTGGCGCTCATTGTCCGGAAATTCCCTGTTCCATACAGGAAAATTCCAACCTCTATCTTTTCTATTGTTTTTTCCTCTCTATTTCCATGTTATATATCAGACAAATCAGAGAGGTATTGCAGTATTTTTCTCTTTATAAGGCACACTCCGCCCCCAAAAGTAAAAATTATTTTACTCTGGTGACGCTGATACATCGCTGGCTGCTATGCTGCAAAGCCTGGCCTGCGAAATATCAGCGGGGAGGAGGGGCTGGAGGCCGGCAACTGGTGTTGGAATCGTGGCAGAGGCCAGTGAAGTACTGTAGTTTATTACATCGGGCCCCACTCACAGCAGTCTTTATATGTAAAGTGTAGTCATGGGAGCTTTGTTAAATCGCAATCCTCTGTAGTACTCACTATCATGCAACCATCAGTAGCGCAATCCTCTGTAGTACTCACTATCAAACTATCGTAGAAGGTAGGCCGGCAGCGTAACATCACTCACTCTGTCACATGCCTGTTCCTCCCACTTTATTAATGAAGCAGGCGGAGCAGGCGCATGAAGGAGTGAGTGACGTTACGCCGCCGGCCAGCATGCCTGCTGCGGTAGTTTGATAGTGAATACTACAGAGGATTGAGCTAATGATAGTGTACTGATGGTAGTTTGATAGTGAGTACTACAGAGGATTGCAATTTAACAAAGCTCCCATGATTACACTTTACATATAAAGACTGCTGTGAGCGGGGCCCGTTGTAATAGAGTACAGTGACTGCATCAGGCCCCGCCGTGATTCCAACACCAGTTGCTGGCCTATTGCGGGTCACTATTTACACAGGAATGCTGTTATGGGTCCCCCATAACAGTGCGTCATCCACAGATCCCCCCATAACAGTGTCATCCACAGATATCCCCATAACAGTGTCATGCACAGATCCCCCATAACAGTGCGCCATCCACAGATGCCCCCATAACAGTATCATCCACAGATCCCCCATAACAGTGCGTCATCCACAGATGCCCATATAACAGTGCGTCATCCACAGATCCCCATAACCGTATCATCTACAGATCCCCCATAACAGTGTGTCATCCACAGATGCCCCCATAGCAGTGTTGGCCACAGATCCCCATAACAGTGTCATCCACAGATCCCCATAACAGTGTCATCCACAGATCCCCATAACAGTGTCATCCACAGATCTCCTCCATAACAGTGTCATCCACAGATCCCCCATAATAGTATCATCCACAGACCACCATTAGTTCAAAACCCACCAAAAGCACACCTTTTGGTTCAAAATATTTACTTTCTTTTTTTCCCCTTCAAAAACTTAGGTGCGTCTTATCAACAGGTGCGTCCTATAAAGCGACCTTAAAGGGGTTGTCTCCCTTTTGCAAATGGCATTTATCATGTGGACAAAGTTAATACAAGGCAATTGCTAATGTATTGTGATTGTCCATATTGCCTGCTTTGCTCTTTGCTGGGCCTAATCTTAGAAATTTTGTGTACGTCCCATCTGCAGAAACCACCTTACCATTGGTAGATGGGCCCAACACAATATTGATAAAAAATAATACAGCAGGCACCTGCTAGACTTGCTGGTCCCCTGTTATTTAACTCCTCCATGGGGTTACACAGAGGGAGGGTGCCCCTGTGGCAAAACTGGGAACTTTGATCGTTTGCCATGACAGCCTAGAGCCTTGTGAAGGCTTCTAGACCTGTCATAGCTAGCTGGATTCTCACGCTTTAGGGCCCCTAAAATGCCAGGGCAGTATAAATACCCCACATGTGACCTCATTTTGGAAAGCAGACACCCCAAGGTATTCTGTGAGGGGCATGGTGAGTTCACAGAAAAAAAAAAAATTTGGCACAAGTTAGCGGAAATTTTTTATTTTTATTTTTTTAATTTTTTTACAAAGTCTCATATTCCACTAACTTGTGACAAAAAATAAAATTTTAAATGAACTCACCATACCCCTCACGGAATACCTTGGGGTGTTTTCTTTCCAAAATGGGGTCACATGTAAGGTGTTTGTACTGCCCTGGCATTTGAGGGTCTCCGCAATCATTACACGTATGGCCAGCATTAGGAGTTTCTGCGATTCTCCTTATATTGAGCATACGGGTAATGAGATTTTTTTTTTTTCCGTTCAGCCTCTGGGCTGAAAGAAAAAATTAACGGCACAGATTTCTTCATTCGCATCGATCAATGTGGATGAAAAAATCTCTGCCAAAATCAGTGACTGCGGTGCGGTGGGCTGGGCGCCAACTACCTAACAAGTAGCTAACTAACTGGGGGTGATAAGGGACCCTTAGGCCCCATTCACACGTCCGCAATTCTGTTTGCGGAACTGAATTGTGGACCCATTCATTTCTATGGGTACTTTAGGAAAACAAGGAAAATGTCCAGCTTCATACACCAACTCGTTCTTTATTGCAAAGCGATAAAAACAGCGGGATACATTCATTTCTATGGGGATAGACTTTGTCCCGCTCGGATCCGGAATTGTGGATCCGCACTTCCGGGTCTGCACTTCCGTTCCGCAAAAATATAGAACATGTCCTATTCTTGTCCGCAACTGCGGACAAGAAAAGGCATTTTCTATATAGTTCTGGCAATGTGCGGATCTGCAAAATGCGGAAAGCACATTGCCGGTGTCCGTGTTTTGCGGATCCGCAGGATGAGACCACATAAGAGGAAATAATGGCTACAGTGCTGTGCTTCTCACATTTCAACCATTCTTAAGTGGCGAGGAACACTCTCCTAGACTTGCAGAGACAGAACTGTCTGCTGTAACACCACTTAATCCATGACGTTCCAATTTGCTAGAATTCAACATTGCACATGCTAGAACGTCTGTACGAGCAGCAGAAAGCCGTAAATGATTTTGTCATAGACCAGAGCACCTCAGCAGTGAGTCTGTACTGTTTCGAGCTCAAGCAGTGGCAGAAACGCCTGTCGTGTGCTAAACGTCTTTGAAGGAGTAACAAATTTTGTCAGTAAGGACCACTGTGGCATGAACGATCTCATCCCCCTCATTTTTATCATAGATCAAGATGTCTAAGGGAGGACATGATTAACCTATACAAATATATAAATATGCCGTACAAAAAATATGCTGAAAAGCTGTTCCATGTAAAATCCCCTCAAAAGACAAGGGGGTACAGCCTCCGATGAGAAGAAAAAGTTCTGTCTCCAGAGGCGTTAAGGCTTCTTCACTGTAAGAACCGTGTATCTGGGGAATAGACTTCCTCAGAACGTGGTCACAGCAGGAGCAGTGGACGGTTTTAAAAAGGGCCTGAATAAATTCTAAAGTAAATTACATTAATGCTTATGAAAATGTGCAGAAATCTGTGTCTCTCTCCCTTTTCTAAAATTCGTGTCCCCTCCTATCCCTTGGTTGAACTTGATAGACATGTCTTTTTTCAACCGTATTAACTATGCAACTATATAACAGATGCTGACTAGAGATGAGAGAATCGAAGCTGACGAAGTCGAATTCGTTCCGAATTTCAGGAAAAATTTGATTCTGAATGAATGCGAATTTCCTCACGCTTCGTGGTAACGAATCGCAATTTATTTCTAACATGGCGGCTAGCTGGCTACAATGGGTGTATGTAATCTTACTGCCTTGTTTCCTCATATTTGTCATTGTGTTCTTCGCTGTGTTTGCAGTAAAAATTCTGTTTTGCAAAGGCTGGTGTCAGGGTTGCTTTCCTCGTTCGTGACTTGGCTGTATTCTGGGGAGCGCACCCCGGTACACGGCTTATAATTAGGCCTTGAACTGAAAATATTAAATGATAGCAGGGCACTCTCTAAATATTGGGAACCAATATATATTTATTTGAATGTGTTATTAACCACTTCAGCCCCCCTACCTTAAACACCCTTAAAGACCAGGCCACTTTTTACAATTCTGCACTACGCTACTTTCACCGTTTATTGCTCCGTCATACAACTTACCACCCAAATGAATTTTACCTCCTTTTCTTCTCACTAATAGAGCTTTCATTTGGTGCTATTTCTTTCTTGCTGACATTTTTACTTTTTTTGATATTTAACTTTTTTTGATGAAATTTTTGCAAAAAAATGATATTTTTCACTTTATGTTGGAAAATTTGTCAAATAAAACTACATTTCTCTAAAAAAATTTCTCTAAATTTATTGTTCTACATGTCTTTGATAAAAAAAAATGCAATAAGTGTATATTTATTGGTTTGGGTAAAAGTTATAGCGTTTACAAACTATGGTGCAAAAAGTTAATTTCCGCACTTTGACTTTCTGAGCACCTGTCCTGTTTCCTGACGTACTACAATGCCCAGACAGTAGAAATACCCCATAAATGACCCCATTTCCGAAAGTAGACACCCTAAGGTATTCACTGAGGGGCATAGTGAGTTCATGGAAGTTTTATTTTTGTCACAAGTTAGCGGAAATGTGTTTTTTTTTTTTTTTTACAAAGTCTCATATTCTACTAACTTGTGCCAAAAATACAATTTTACATGAACTCACCATACCCCTCACAGAATACCTTGGGGTGTCTTCTTTCGAAATGGGGTCACTTGTGGGGTATTTATACTGCCCTGGCATTTTAGGGGCCCCTAAAGCGTGAGAATCCAAATGCGTAAAAATGCCCTGTAAAATCCTAAAGGTACTCATTGGATTTAGGGCCCATTTGCGCATCTTGGATGCAAAAAAGTGGCACACATGGGGTATCGCCGTACTCAGGAGAAGTAGGGCAATGTGTTTTAGGGTGTATTTTTACATATACCCCTACTGGGTGTGAAAAATATCTCTGTAAATGACAACTTTGTATAAATTTTTTAAAAGTTGTCATTTACAGAGATATTCTCACACCCTGCATGGGTATATGTAAATACACCCAAAACACATTGCCCTACTTCTCCTGAGTCGACGATACCCCATGTGTGCCACTTTTGCATCAAGATGCGCAAATGAGCCCTAAATCCAATGAGTACCTTTAGGATTTTACAGGACATTTTACGCATTTGGATTCCAAACTGCTTTTGACGTTTAGGGGCCCCTAAAATGCCAGGGCAGTAAAAATACCACACAAGTGACCCCATTTCGGAAAGTAGACACCCCAAGGTATTCGCTGATGGGCATAGTGAGTTCATGGAAGTTTTTATTTTTGGCACAAGTTTGCGGAAATTTTTTTTTTTTTATTTTTTTTTTTTACAAAGTCTCATATTCCACTAACTTGTGCCAAAAATAAAATTTTACATGAACTCACCATACCCCTCACGGAATACCTTGGGGTGTCTTCTTTCCGAAATGGGGTCACTTGTGAGGTATTTATACTGCCCTGGCATTTGAGGGCCCCTAAACGTCAGAAGCAGTTTGGAATCCAAATGCGTAAAAATGTCCTGTGAAATCCTAAAGGTACTCATTGGATTTAGGGCCTTTGCGCATCTTGGCTGCAAAAAGTGGCACATATGGAGGTATCGCCGTACTCAGGAGAAGTAGGGCAATGTGTTTTGGGGTGTATTTTTACATATACCCCTACTGGGTGTGAAAAATATCTCTGTAAATGACAACTTTGTATAAATTTTTTAAAAAGTTGTCATTTACAGAGATATTTCTCACACCCTGCATGGGTATATGTAAAAATACACCCCAAAACACATTGCCCTACTTCTCCTGAGTACGGCGATACCCATGTGTGCCACTTTTGCATCCAAGATGCGCAAATGGGCCCTAAATCCAATGAGTACCTTTAGGATTTACAGGACATTTTTACGCATTTGGATTCAAACTGCTTTGACGCTTAGGGGCCCCTAAAATGCCAGGGCAGTATAAATACCCCACATGTGACCTCATTTTGGAAAGAAGACACCCCAAGGTATTCTGTGAGGGTATGGTGAGTTCATAGAAGATTTTTTTTTGCCCAAGTTAGCGGAATTGGATTTTTAGTTTTTTTCACAAAGTCTCCCTTTCCGCTAACTTGTGACAAAAGTTCAATCTTTCATGGACACAATATGCCCCTCAGCGAATACCTTGGGGCGTCTTCTTTCCGAAATGGGGTCACATGTGAGGTTTTTGTACTGCCCTGGCATTTGAGGGTCTCCATAATCATTACACGTATGGCCAGCATTAGGAGTTTCTGCTATTCTCCTTATATGGAGCATACAGGTAATGAGATTTTTTCCGTTCAGCCTCTGGGCTGAAAGAAAAAATGAGCGGCACAGATTTCCTCATTCGCATCGATCGATGTGGATGAAAAAATCTCTGCCAAAAAATATGCAAGAAAAAAAGAGGGGCCTGGCGATTGCCAGGACATAGAGAGCTCCGCCCAAACATCCATACCCACTCAGCTCCTATGTCCTGGCAAGCGTGATTTCTCCATTCACATCGATCAATCCATCGGTGTGGAGGAAGACATCTTTGCCAGATTTTTGATACAAAGTGTTTGCCAAAGCATATGAACTCCAACACCTCTCCTCAGCTCACATGTCAGGGCAAGCGTACCTGTCCTGCAGAGGAGAAATCTCGTCTTGCAGCGCCGCATACACTGACTTCACGTGTCTTCTGATAGCAGCAATGCTTCTCTCAGAATTCACATCAGTGCTGCGGCGTTTTCGTCGATTGGTCCGTTGGTCTGTTGGTATACCTGGAAAATAAAGGGTGGTTATGGGGAAAAAAAAAAAAGAAGAAGAAAACAGGCAGCAGGCACATGACTTGAACGTTGCAAACTTTATAAAACCAGAACATTTTAAAACTTTTATAAAACATGAACATAAAAACCTGAACTAACTCAAGATTTTTTTCTTGCTACCTGTTTAATTTTTATTTTTTTACCATTTCACTCTTTATTCTCCTAGCAGTAACCTCTCCTTTCCCATGGGACAATGTGTAAAGTGTAAATCACACAGAGATGGTGCGAAGTACATTATACGCGTTATCCCAAGTGAAAGGAGAGGTTTCTACCGTTTCACACTTCTGCTGTAGCACACCAGCACCGTCCCTATGTGTTAGGGTCTCTCAAAACCTAGTGTCCTGAGAGACCCTAGAGCCTCAGTGGAAAAAAACTACCTGTGTAGTGCTGTCCCTAGGTCCCTAAGTGTACCTGAGTGTGGTACTTCTGGAAACACTCTCAAGGCATAGGGCAGGGTGGTCAGGACAGTCAGGACAGAAATAACGGGTGTCACGCCTTATTCCACTCCTGCTACAGACACGACATTTTTTTCGGGGTGGCGGTTGGTTTGAGGTACCCGGCACAACGCTAGGGAAGTGCCGCTCGTGTAGACGGCTAACTACACTGGTGGATGGGGCCACGGAACCTCCTGGGTACAGGAGGTTCTCGGCGATCTCTTCCTGGAATTTTAGGAAAGATCCAGTTCTCCCAGCCTTACTGTAGAGAACGTAACTATTATATAGAGCCAATTGAATCAGATAAACAGACACTTTTTTATACCAGCGTCTGGTCTTTCGGGAAACCAAATAAGGGGCCAACATCTGGTCGTTGAAGTCCACCCCTCCCATGTGGAGGTTATAGTCGTGGACTGAGAGGGGCTTTCAACGACACTGGTTGCCCGTTGAATTTGTACTGTCGTGTCTGCGTGAATGGAGGAGAGCATGTAAACGTCACGCTTGTCTCTCCATTTCACTGCGAGCAGTTCGTCGTTACACAGTGCAGCCCTCTGCCCCCTTGCAAGTCGGGTGGTAAGAAGCCGTTGGGGGTAGCCCGGCGACTAGGTCGCGCGGTGCCGCAGCAGCCAATCTGTTCTAGGAACAAATGCTTGAAGAGGGCCACACTTGTGTAAAAGTTGTCCACGTAAAGATGGTACCCCTTGCCGAATAAGGGTGACACCAAGTCCCAGACTATCTTCCCACTGCTCCCCAGGTAGTCAGGGCAACCGACCGGCTCCAGGGTCTGATCTTTTCCCTCATAGATCCGAAATTTGTGCGTATAGCCTGTGGCCCTTTCACAGAGCTTATACAATTTGACCCCATACCGGGCGCGCTTGCTCGGGATGTACTGCTTGAAGCCAAGGCGCCCGGTAAAATGTACAAGGGACTCGTCTACGCAGATGTTTTGAGCAGGGGTGTACAAATCTGCAAATTTCTGGTTGAAATGGTCTATGAGGGGCCGAATTTTATGGAGCCGGTCAAAAGCTGGGTGGCCTCTGGGACGGGAGGTGGTGTTGTCACTAAAGTGCAGGAAACGCAGGATGGTCTCAAAACGTGTCCTGGACATGGCAGCAGAGTACATGGGCATGTGATGAATTGGGTTCGTGGACCAATATGACCGCAATTCATGTTTTTGGTTATGCCCATGCTGAGGAGAAGGCCCAGAAAAGTTCTAAGTTCGGAAACTTGGACTGGTTTCCACCGGAAAGGCTGGGCATAAGAGCTTCCCGGGTTGTCGGCGATAAATTGAGTGGCATATCTGTTTGTTTCTGCCACGACTAAGTCAAAGAGCTCCGCAGTGAAAAACAGCTCAAAAAACCCCAGCGCCGATCCTATCTGAGCTGTTTCCACCCGAACTCCTGACTGGGCGGTGAAAGGGGAACTACTGGTGCGGCTGAAGATGGGGGCTGCCAATCAGGGTTTGCCAGCACCTCAGGGACTCTAGGGGCTCTACGGGCCTGTTGTCTTTGCGGTGGCTGCGGCGGGAAACTATTGCACGTGCCACCGTACCAGCTTCTACTGCCCTTCTGGTGCTCGCCACTTCACCATGTTCTACGGCAGTGCTGGTAGAAGGTCCAGGGCGGGCTGCGCTGCTGGTGTATGCCTCACCACGTAATCCGGCAGCGCCAGCCCACTCTGCTGCCCTTGAAGCGGATCCTGCGCAACCTGTGGTCTAGCGACACGGGGCCGGGTACGCCTGGTTCTATCAGGGACCTCCACCTCCTCGTCAGAACTTTGGGTCAGAGAGCCACTGCTTTCTACAGGTTGGTATTCTGACCCGCTGGATTCGTCAGATGAGGGTTCCCACTCCTCATCCGACTGGGTCAGAATCCTGTAGGCCTCTTCAGAGGAATACCCCTTGTTTGACATTTGGCCGTCTAAATTTAGGGGGTATTCCCTGAGACTACCCAAGAAAAAAAGCAAGCCTGTCTTACAATTGAGAGGGTAGCAAAGTACAGAAGCCGCTGCGATTGATAAAAAATATCAAAACTGATTTTTTATCGCCGCAGCGCTTGTGAAGGATTGTGCAGTGATTACAAAAAAAAATTTTTTTGTCACTGCGGCGAGGTGGCGTGGGTGAGCGCACGTGTGGGCGACCGATCAGGCCTGATCGGGCAAACACTGCGTTTGGGGTGGAGGGCGAACTAAAGTGACACTAGTACTATTATATATCTGACCGTGATCAGTTCTGATCACTTACAGATACTATAAAAGTACAAACGCTGATTAGCGCTACGCTAATCAGCGAACCAGTGATCTGCGGTGCGGTGGGCTTGGCGCTAACGCTAACTACCTACCAAAGGGGACTAAACTAAGCTAAACCTAACAGTCAATCTTAGTGAAAAAAAAAAAGTGACAGTTTACACTGATCACTTTTTCCCTTTCACTGGATGATTGACAGGTGCTGAAAGGGGTGATCAAGGGGTTAATTTGGGTGATGGGGGGCTGATCAGGGGGCTATGTGTGGTGCTTGGTGTACTCACTGTAGAGGTGTGCTCTCTCCTGGGTCCAACCGGCGAAAAGGACCCAGGAGAGAGCACAGAAGCCATTTAATCCATCATATTTACTAATATGATGGGTTAAATGGCTCCTGATTCGTTTTTTTGAATGTCATCAGCCCGCCAGCGCTGCCGATTGGCTGGCAGGCTGATGACCAAGTTCTTCTGTATTCACTGCTATGCGCGATCTGCGCATGCGCGGGCGCTTGTGCCCGAAATCTCGCGCATCGCGAGAGGACGCCCCGATGCGTCCAAACAGAAGATCCCGGCCTCCAGCAGGACGCAATCCTGCGTACGGCGGTCGGGGACTGGTTAAAATCAAATCCTAAATTGGTACTTAAACAAGGTAAGTAGTAAAAGGTAAGTATTAAAACCTCACAGGTGCAATCACAGAAAGGATAATAGTGCATTCGCTGATTTAGAATTGCCAGTATTTGGATATAGCCATAACACCACACCATGTTTTCTAATGGTTTGTATATTCTTATGTTTGGAGGTGCAGGATATGCTCCCCTATATACATGCACAACTGCATATGGGTTTGAGCATATCCTGCCTGTTTAACACCACACCATGTTTTCTAATGGTTTGTATATTCTTATGTTTGGAGGTGTATAAACTCCAATTTAAATGTGCCTGCTTTTCATCTACAGGCTACATTCAGGTCCCATTGTAAGCATGGCTAAATGCTGGAGGTTACTGGTAAGCTGTTTGTGAGTCAAGCCTTATCCTCCAGTAATTCACCCACTGGCCCCTGGTATCGCCCATACGGCACAGGTAGGTGAGTGGTAGGGCCTCGGGCTACTTGAGAGACTTTGGCGCGGTGCCCGAGCTTAAAGAGGACCTTTCATCAGGCTAAAAAATGTGTACTAACTATGCTGACATGTAGAGCGGTGCCCAGGCATCTCCTTGCACTTACTATTATCCCTGGGCGCCGCTCCGTTCGCCCGGTATAGGCTCCGGTAACTTCTGGGACTTGGTCATACTAGGCGGAGCCTAGTACACTTGGTTATAGTAGGTGTATCCCAGGCTGTAGCGCTGGCCAATCGCAGCGCACAGTCATATCCTGGGAGTTTTTTTTTCTCCCAGGCTGTGAGCTGAGCGTTGCCGGCACACAGGGCTCAATGGCGGACTTAACTGCAACCAACACCCGGTGGGTCTGCTAGTGTTCCCAACTTCTTTTCATTCAAATAATTCCTGTGGATACAAGTGGCTCCCACCGTAGTGAAGCTCCGATAACTGTTTTAAAAAAATTTTTTTAATCAGTACATACTTACAAACATGCACTTTAAAATCGCAATGTAAAATCCCAGTTTCTTTTTCCTTTGCCCGACCCAGGTTTCGCTCCTTGAGCTTCGTCAGGGGCACACGTCATCTCTCCCTCCCCCTTCTCTTTTATTCATCAGGTTAGCACCAATCAAGCACCTGACGTGTCATTCAAAACGCCGCCTATTTTATCTTCATACTTCACCCTACACTTGTATCTCTTTAATGGGAAGCCGCAGATCTCTAAGTCCAAATTCACATGGGGACAGTTATCCTGCCAACTTCTGGGTCTAATTTAAAACTGCCTGCAAATCAAAATCTAAGTTCAGGCCCCCAGGTTGCAGTGTGCTCAATTCATATATCCACCTGCTCTCTTTTTTGTTGATTTTCTCTAAAAAAAACTATCTCCCCTCCAGTGGTTTTGCACCAATTTCAGTCCCTCTGGGTTCTCTTGGTGGCATTTTTTATAGTGTGCCGAGACGCCATGGAGCATATAAGGAATATCAAGAAAGGGCTTGAAAGCCATGGCGTCTCGGCACACTATAAAAAATGCCACCAAAAGAACCCAGAGGGACTGAAATTTATGGGGGTAGAATTGGTGCAAAACCAGTGGAGGGGAGGTAGTGTTTTAGAGAAAATCAACAAAAAAGAGAGCAGGTGGATATATGAATTGAGCACGCTGCAACCTGGGGGCCTGAACTTACTGTAGATTTTGATTTGCAGGCAGTTTTAAATTAGACCCAGAAGTTGGCAGGTTAACTGTCCCCATGTGAATTTGGACTTAGAGATCTGCGGCTTTCCATTAAAGAGATACAAGTGTAGGGTGAAGTATGAGGATAAAATAGGAGGCGTTTTGAATGACACGTCAGGTGCTTGATTGGTGCTAACCTGATGAATAAAAGAGAAGGGGGAGGGAGAGATGACGTGTGCCCCTGACGAAGCTCAAGGAGCGAAACCTGGGTCGGGCAAAGGAAAAAAACACTGGGATTTTACATTGCGATTTTAAAGTGCATGTTTGTAAGTATGTACTGATTAAAAAAAAAAATGTAAACAGTTATCGGAGCTTCACTACGGTGGGAGCCACTTGTATCCACAGGAATTATTTGAATGAAAAGAAGTTGGGAACACTAGCAGACCCACCGGGTGTTGGTTGCAGTTAAGTCCGCCGTTGAGCCCTGTGTGCCGGCGTGTGAACGTGGACCTACGCTACGAGGAATCCAACAAACTGCAGAGGACTCCTCTGATACGCCTCTTGTCAGTAAAGTGCCGTGTAAGTACAATCTGTGCACTACGGGGCGGCATAATCATACGGATTTACACTATTGCATTCTTCCACCAATTTGCAGGATATCCACTAATAGGACATCTGCAGACCTCGAAACTTTTCTGAAGGGAAAAAAAACCTGTTTTATATCACCTACTTATACACGCGCGGTCCAAACCTTATATGTACATTGTGTATTCTCCTGCCTGTGATGATTACATTAACCCGTGTAGGGTAATTGTATCACAGGCAGAGGGGAGGAATATGCTGGGTGTGTTTGTCCCATTGTGTGTGATTGGCTGCTGTATCTCCTGTGTCTCAGTCTTCCTTCTGGTCCCCTAGGGGAGTGTCCACCAGGTGGGAGACCTGCATAAATACCGGGCAGGTAGCCCTCAATAAAGCAGATTCCTGTTTAACCATCAATACGGAGCCTCGTCTCGTACTTGGGGGGAATTGCTACTTCGAAACGTTCTCTTGCCTGTCCCAGTACAGCGACCCTAACAGCACCGGGATGGAACCAGCAGTGGAGTATGATGAGGGTGTCATGGATGACCGAGATGCAGTCCGCAAAGGCATCTGGTACCAGGCACTGGGTATTGTGAAATATCTGCGGGACGAGAGGCTCCCCAAGGACGAGCAGCGACAGCAGAAGCGAGTAGCCCTGCGGATGCCCTTCCTAGGAGAGCAGCCCCTGGAAGAGTGGGTAGAAGACCTGAAGCACCTGGTAAGGCGGGAGATGTGGCTGGAAGATGCCTACCAGGCACTCTGGTGGTATGAAGCTCGGTACCTACCCCGGACAGCCGAGCATGACATGCCAGAGGGAGAGGAGTTTGATGGTCCTGGCTTGTTATGGGAGACTTTTTCAGAGCTGGAGTTTGGGAGCCCTACACAAGCCCGGTTCAGGGACCTCTTTGAGTCTCGTACTTGGGGGGAATTGCTACTTCGAAACGTTCTCTTGCCTGTCCCAGTACAGCGACCCTAACAGCACCGGGATGGAACCAGCAGTGGAGTATGATGAGGGTGTCATGGATGACCGAGATGCAGTCCGCAAAGGCATCTGGTACCAGGAACTGGGTATTGTGAAATATCTGCGGGACGAGAGGCTCCCCAAGGACGAGCAGCGACAGCAGAAGCGAGTAGCCCTGTAGATGTCCTTCCTAGGAGAGCAGCCCCTGGAAGAGTGGGTAGAAGACCTGAAGCACCTGGTAAGGCGGGAGATGTGGCTGGAAGATGCCTACCAGGCACTCTGGTGGTATGAAGCTCGGTACCTACCCCGGACAGCCGAGCATGACATGCCAGAGGGAGAGGAGTTTGATGGTCCTGGCTTGTTATGGGAGACTTTTTCAGAGCTGGAGTTTGGGAGCCCTACACAAGCCCGGTTCAGGGACCTCTTTGAGTGGCGGGAGAGCAGGTATGACTGGGACGACACTCACAAAATTGAGCAAGACCTGGTCCACTTAGTGACCCGGGAGTTAGAGCTGGAACAGGACTACCAGCAGCTGTTCCACTCCAGTGAGAGGGCTCAGCGAGAGAGCAGAGTTTCAGACCCAGGTCCAGAGCCCTTCAGCTGGGAGGATATTGTGGAGGTTTACTGGGAAGAAACCCAGGTGGCCGGTGGAGATGGAACCGAGGTCTCTCCACCGGTCCTGCAGGGAATTGGGAGCCCAGTCTCCATTCCCCAGCAGAAGGCTGAGTTACAGGGGGCAGATACTGTCGGTCCTGCTCCCCAGCAGCCGTGTGATTTACAGGGAATTGGGAGCCCAGTCTCCATTCCCCAGCGGCTGTGTAATTTATTGGGAATTGAGAGCCCAGTCTCCATCCCCCAGTGGCAGGCTGAGTTACAGGGGGCAAAGACAGTCGGTCCTGTCCCCCAGCGGCAGAGGGTCCTACAGGGAATAGCGAGCCCAGTCTCCTTTCCCCAGCAGCAGGACACTGTATTGGGAGCAGAGACAGTCGGTCTCCCTCCCCAGAGGCTGGAAGTATGTATGGGAGAGGAGCTTGTTACCCTCTCTCCACAGCGGCAGGCTAAGTTACAGGGGGCAGAGACAGTCGGCCCTGCTCCCCAGCGGCTGTGTGATTTATTGGGAATTGAGAGCCCAGTCTCCATCCCCCTAGCGGCAGTTTAACGCACCAGGGGGAGATAGTAAGCCCCACAACCCTGCAGATGGGACTGTGGTCTCTGCACCTACAGCACAGGGGTTAGGGACAGTCAGTACTGTCCCCCAGCAACAGGGCTGTTTAGCCAAAGGGGAGACAGTCGGTCTCCCCCCCCCCCCCCCCCCCTCCAGCAGCAGAGCTGGGTATCCAAAGGGGAGACAGTCGGTCTCCCCCTCCAACAACCAGGCTCCAACCGGGCTTCTTCCATGGTGGCGCGGGCACCAGGGCAGAGTACCGCTGATCCCTGCCCACAAAGCAACCTCCACTCCAAGCCAGGGAGCAACACAGAGACCGGGAGTACCAGTTACCAACATAACCTTGGTGGACTCACTGAACAGAGACAGGCTACCAAATTCAACAGGTCCAGTATCTGGTGGTGGGTGGAATGCCAGACTAACTCAGATACCGACCGGCGTGAGGTCAGGTATCTGGTTAGTCTTTCCTGGGAGGGGGAGATGTGTGGCGAAACCAACCTCGCCACTGGGTTTTGGAGGGGCCTGTTTGCCAGCCTCTTGCCCCAGGATTATTGGCCCGCTCATCAGCCCATGCTAAACGTTTGAACCCCTCCCTTTGTCCTAAGAGATAATTGAATTACTCCTTGGTTGTCTCAAGGACAGAAGACATTGTGTATTCTACTGCCTGTGATGATTACATTAACCCGTGTAGGGTAATTGTATCACAGGCAGAGGGGAGGAATATGCTGGGTGTGTTTGTCCCTATTGTCCCATTGTGTGTGATTGGCTGCTGTATCTCCTGTGTCTCAGTCTTCCTTCTGGTCCCCTAGGGGAGTGTCCACCAGGTGGTAGACCTGCATAAATACCGGGCAGGTAGCCCGCAATAAAGCAGATTCCTGTTTAACTATCAATACGGAGCCTCGTCTTGTACTTGGGGGGAATTGCTACTTCATAACGTTCTCTTGCCTGTTCCAGGAAAGGAGGACTTTGTATGGTTCCAGTTCGGTGGATTTGAGTGTGTGGGTTGCTGCTCTCTTTCTCAGGGGATTTGCCCGAACGGTATTAACCCTCACTATACCGGGTTATACCATAACAGTATAAAAATAAAATAAATTAATAAATCGTCCACTCAAGTCCAAACACCAAATTCCAAAATAGCTCATGCCAATTTTCAAATAGGGCAAGTATTCTCCAAAAATAAGTAAATGATGGTGTCCTAGGAAAGAGAAAAGAGTGTCCGCATAATCAATATCTCCTTTTATTATAGCGCCGTCCCGCTATTCAAGTCCTGCCGACGGCGTCCCGCCGGACTATTCAACCATAGAATGAGGGGGCACACTAAGTATACACCAGGAGTGCAAAGGTGGCCAAAAAAACACACATTATACCAACAGAATGTCCCAGATGGAACAAAGTGGCCACCATACAAATGCACATCCACCAAATGTTATATAAAGCACGATAATTTTATTGTACAAAAACAGGACAAAATACACACATACACCATAAAAATTGTATACAATAAACCATGTGTCGGGATATGATAAAACCGACACATATACTCTAGATCCACACCAAGCCCAGAATACGGGCTTTAAAATGCAAAATAGCCAACTCACTGGCGCTCAGCATGCACACAGAAATAAGTGATATAATGCATATTCAAAGAGACATAATAAGCAATATGGAGATACAACCTACAAGTAGTACTTGTACCCACAGATAACATGTGCACGCTGGCGTGTGGACCTAGGTGGATAAAAAGAAGGCCGTTCTTTTTATCCACCTAGGTCCACACGTCAGCATCACATGTATCTGTGGTACAATACTACTAGAGTTATATCTCCATATTGCTTATAGAAATCATCTATGAAAATATGACTGCCCTTCACCTGGGGAAAAAGGGGGAACGAGTGCAGTCAGACATCTCTATAAACAATGTAAAGGGGCTCACACATCTGTATATACAGTGTGCAGGGGATCACACATCTGTATATACAGTATGCAAGGGGATCACACATCAGTATATACAGCTCCCATTCTCTATATGCAGTGATGGGGGTCAAACGTCAGTATATACAGTATACAGTGGTGGGGGTCACATATCACTGTATGGGGGGGTCACATATCACTATATACAGAGCGCAGGAAGGAGAGGGTACACATTTACATATGAAACTAGTGACTTGTGCTGATATCACTAACCTCAGCCATACTGACAGCTCAGAAGGCGTTAAAGCTCCTGAACTGTTGGTCTGGCTGTAATATCATGTCTGTGATAAGATCACGGAGCAGAGGAGCCATAACCAGGACAGACACTTGGATTCCTCACAGTTTGTGGTCCACAGCACCATCCTGGCTCTGCAACATCCTCACATACAGCAGGATCCTCTCAGTACAGGAGAGACAGAGGGGGCAGAGTCTGCAGTCAGTGAGGGTGGGGTCTGCAGTCAGTGAGGGCGGAGTCTGCAGTGAGGGCAGAGTCTTCAGTCAGTGATCTCCCATCAGCCACCACAGCTTATCCTCAGTCTCCCTTCCTTCTGCAAAAGTTTCTTTATTTATGCTGTTAAGAATCTTCCTACTAAGCCCCTCCGGCTCTGCACAGCCTGGAGAGGCAGAAGGCACCTCTGACACAAGCAGGGTGCTTCTAGGACCCAGAAACTCGCACTCCTTTAGGCATGGACAGGTAGGCTGCTGTGAGAGCAGTACAGGAGGGGGCGTGGCTTCCAATAGCAAGGAAACCAGGCAGATCTGCTTAAGAAGATACATTAGTAAGTGTAATATCTCCCTTCTTTCTTTATTGTTTTAACCCTTTTAAAGGGTTTCTGTCACCTGAAAAATGGGTATTAAGATGGCTGACATTAGCGATGTGCTAATGTCAGCTGAACATAACTATATTAGTGCCATCTCACTGCCTGCCGCCGTTATTGAGAAAAACAAACTTTTATAATATGCTAATTAGCCTTTAGGAGCAGGGGGTTTTGACCCTGCTCCTAGAGGCTCTGTTCTCCCACCTCTGGCTATGCCCTGCTTCACAAGATTGACAGGGCCAGGCAGCATTCACCTCCTCCTGCCGGCCCTTAGCGAGCGCCCTTCACTCACTGCGCCATATACTGAACAGGACAGCGAGATTTACACTGCAAACAGGGCCGGAGGTAGGACACCAGCGCTGCCGGCCCTGTCAATCTATTTGAAGAGACCCTGACGTACCCCTACAGTGGAAACCCTCAAAAGGTGACCCCATTTTGGAAACTACCCCTCAAAGAATATATTAAGGGAGTACTGAGCACTTTGACCACCTAAGCGTTTACGGAATTTGGAAATGTGAAAATGAAAAGTTTCATTGCTTCCAATAAAATGTTGCGTTAACCCCAAATTTTTCATTTTCACAAGGTATAACAGGAGAAAAAGCACCCCATAATTTGTTACCCATTTACACCTGAATACTGCAAGAACCCATATGTGGTGGTAAACTGCTGGGGGGGCACATAGCATGATTCAGAATGGAAGGAGCACAATATGGCTATTGCAGCACAGATTTTGATGGATTGGTTTATGTGCGCTATTGGTTTTTATTTTTTGAATGATTGTCTTATGTGGGGGTTCATTTTTTGCAGGATGAGGTGATATTTTCATTGGTACTAGGGATGAGTGAACTGAATTCGGATGAAACATCCGAAGTTGATTCACATAAAACTTCGTTCTAATGCTGTATGGAGCAGGAGCTCCATACAGTATTAGAATGTATTGGCTCCGATGAGCCAAAGTTATTACTATAACTGCATTAATTAATCTGTACTGTAAAAAGCCATTTCCCGAACTTCGGTTCGGTCCCAAGTAGTACCAATTTGGGGTACATTTTGGAGTTGCCTTTTTGATTGCTTGGTATTACACTTTTTGTGAGGCAAGGTGAAAAAAATGGCTATTTTGGCATAGTTTTTTTTTTATTATTTTTTTTACATCATTCACCTGAAGGGGCATATCATGTGATATTTTTAGAACAGGTTGTTACGGACGTGACGATACCTAATATGTCTATAATTTTTATTTTTGTTAAGTTTTACACAGTAAAAGCATTTTTGAAATAAAATCTTGTTTTTGTGTTGCCATTTTCTGAGAGCCATATTTTATTTTATTTTTTTGTGCAATTGTCTTAGGTAGGGTCTCATTTTTTGCGGAATGAGATTGGTACCATTTTGGGATAAATATGATCGCTTGGTATCTATCTCACTTTTTGTGAGGCAAGGTGACCAGAAACTATTATTTATATTTATGGCATTCAGTTAATGGGGTGGATCATACTTCTGTATTGTAGTGCATTGGCTGTAAGTGTATTACCACTGTAATACACTTACAGCCTGCTTCCTGTGAGATCTCACAGGCTAAGAGGGAAGGCAGCCATGATGCCTAAAAAAGGCATCAGGCTGCCGTCCCAGCCATCGGGTCCCCGTCACAACAGTGTGGGGACCCGATGGACACCCAGGAACCGTGAGGATACTGCACATTCCTTGGTCAGCGAGGGCAAATGCTCCGGCATCGGTGTTTTCACCTTTGCCTGCACATATGCTGTGTCCCACTCCGTAAACGTGGACAACGCAAACTTATTTTTATTGTATTTTATTGCCAATTTCTCATTGCCATATTCCATACTCTGCTCTGCTGTTATATTCTCCCTGTCACAATGTGATTCTTTGTAAAATCCTTTTCATACAGGCCAAATTAGGTTGCACTACACTAGTCTTACCACTAGATGGGGGCAGTGTGACAGTGTATATATAGCTTAGCTCAGGCAGGGTTAGGAGAGTCGAAGTCTGTTTTTCCTGAAGTATAGTCAGAGCGAAGCCATAATGTAGCTGCCTGCTAGAGGGAGGCGTCCTGCCTCTCTGCTCTCTCCATGAAGGCCCCACGGTCCAGGGTTAAAGCCTACAAGATTCAGCCTAGAGGGGAGAAATCTACTTCTATAGCTCGCTCTTCCGGGGTGACCAGTGACAAGCTGCAAGCAGCAAGTTTCAAGGGACCGGTATATTTATTTAAGTCAAAGGATAGCAACTAGCCATACTCGAGGGCTTCCCAGGCACCTTTGAAATTAGGTGTAGGACACAGCTTCAGGCATCCACACCTCCAGTTTAAGTCCTGAGGACAGTTAGGCCAACTGTTAGAAAAGCACTAGAAATAGAGATTCAAGGATTCTAAAAGCCACCTTTAATCAAGGTTAGAATAAGGCGAGAGTTAATACCAGCCTTAGACTTTTCATACTTCAAAAGCCTAGTCTGAAGCAGTAGCTTTCACATTTACATATAAAGAAACAAGAGTCTGCTTTCATTTTCCGGATGTACTTGAGACTGTATTTCATATTTGAATGTACTAAAGAGTGTACCCTTTTGGATGTAACTTCCTGCAAGTTACCAATGTTCACAAGTTGGATTTCACTATCCTTGTCTCAGTCTCCAATTCCTCAGTTAACACTACAGTAAATGGTTGTACCACCATAAAAGGTACTGGCGTCACAACAATAAGGGGCCTCGCCATAGGCACATTAATACAGACCACCAAGGGCACCTCAGCCACCATCTGGCCTATTTCCCTTACAACCGAGCATGCCCCAGAGAATCATTGTGCCATTCTCCTCTTCACTTTCCCCTGCAAGCCTGCCCAGGGTCTACAGAACCGTGAGTAACCTGAACTGTATTTGCCTCGGCCCACTTAATTGCTCACACCGTGACCTCACTGATAGTTCCCCTATAGGACTGGCATACTACACATATCAGTGACTGCCGGACCCCTGCAGCTGATCGGGCGGGCACAGCTCCTGTACAGCGCTAGGATTTCAGACATATACGATGCTAGTATCCTACTGGTTAAACACCATCTGCCACCAATAAGGGACATTTCTTAGAAGCTTTGGGATATAAAAAAGCATAACGTGTTATGGCGCAGTATGTTTTTAAGCATGCTGTTTGTTAATGCTGTCAATTATACGTTTACCTTTAGCTCTGTATGTCAGTGTCACTCGGACATGATTTGCTGTTGCTGTCACTGCAATCAAAAGCTTAGTGACGGGGGAGAGAAAAAGCAAAAAACCATTAAAAAATGAACAAAAAAAGATAACATCTTTCACTTAAAATTCCTAGGAGACTAGAGGGTGTTATATACCAATTTCCTGGGCAATTGGGAGCCACTTTGGTTCGGGTAGAATCAACTCAGATATGAATCAAATTTTTTCAAAAATTAGGCGAACCTGAACCGAACCGAACCTCAAAAGACTTACTTCGTACAAATATAAGGATTGGATAGCTCACAATATTTCATATTTTATTTTTTTAAGTACACAATCTCAGGAAGTGTGAAAGCATTTTCTAGACAATAAAAGGTCAGGAACCCATTTGCTGGTTCAAAGCACTAACCCCAGACTTTAAGGATGTCATAACCATGCGGAGATGAGTTTGACACTTTTCTTTCATTAATTCATCATGGGTAAATTGTAGGTCTTTAAGAACAATATTGTATGTGTAACATCAATTTTTTGGTGGTCGTCTCCACTCATTCCCAGGCTCACATATATGTCTGAAAATGTCAGCATAATAAAAGCCTTCTAGATGAAGTAGCTTTTACAGACTTCAAATCAGGAAGAAAAAAATATATTTTAGTAATGTAATAGCATGGAAGATTAGTTGTATAAAAGTCTCTTAGAAGGCAGTATCTGTTCTGCGTGTCTTTAAAAAAAAAAAACAGTCCTCTTCACAAACCGTTTGTTATTGCTTCAATGCATGCAATGGACAAAAGAAGCAACTTTTCAAGCTGACGTTATTAAAAATTAAAAATTAAAATTAAATATTAAAAAGGTTTCTTATTTTTATTTAGATGCAAAGGAGCCATAAAAAAATGTCAGGGAAGGTGTACACGACCGGTAAATCGCAACATAACAAAGCAGAGCTTGAATCAATGTGGCAGTTAGGGTTTAGCGAATCGAAGTTAATGAAGTGGACTTCGATACGAATTTTAGGAAAAATTCAATTCACCGCAAGGCCAAATTTCTTTATGCTTTGTTGTAACGAATCAATTTTCCTGGAAATGGCGGTACATTTTTTTCAAAAAATCATACTTACCTCATCCATTTGAGCTGAAAGAGGCCACCGTGGCCATCTTGCTTGAAGACCCTGCGCGTAATCTCGTGCACAGTGACGAATTACGTCACCATGCTGGCCAATGTGATGATGTCATCATGCTCTGCGTGGGATTTTGCACTGGATTTTCAAGCAAGATGGCTGCGATGGCCTCTCCTAAAATGCTTTAATATTAATCTCAGATGCCGTAATCAGCAATGAACGCAGCATCTGAGGGGTTCAATGATAGGGGCGGCGCAATCACTGTTCCCTGTCATTGCACCCACTACTTACAAAAAAAGGAAGTAATTTGTCATGAAGCAATTTTTTTTTTAAATTCAGCAAAGCAGCCGAATCAAATTTTTCACTCATCTCTAGTAGCAGTGATCAAGACCACTGGATGACCAGTTGGCATATGTTGTGTTATAAAGATGGAACACCGCACACCGTTGTTGCTGGTGCCAGGAAAGACTTGTAAGTCGTAGCAAAGTAGTAGATAATTGTGGCACACAGATGTGATCCAGCGCCATTGCTTACGGACAGACGCACCATGATAATAGACCGCTGAAGAAGGCCTATATGCAGGGCTGGGACAAAGTCCACCACCAACAGAGGCTGAGCTGCCCAAGTGCGCCCCCCCCCCCTCCAACTTGTGGATGACACTGCTATGGGGGATCTGTGATGAATGATACTGTTATTGGGGAATCTGTGGATGACACATTTGTGTCATCCACAGATCCCCCCTCCCCATAACAGGGTCCATGTAGGAATGACCCCCAATACAAGGGGTGAGGCTGTGGGGTTGTATCTGCTTTTTGATGACAGCGCCAGCGAGCCGTGCAGTGACTGTATTCTACTACACCCTCCCCCACACACTGTATATAATCTTAACTATATAACTGTAGTGATTTGCTACAGTTATATAGTTAATAAGATTATATCCAGTGAGCGAGGGATGAGAGGGTAGTAGAAAACAGTCACTGCACGAGCCCTACTGTCATTATGAAATAGCATATGTGACCCCACCTCTTTTATTGGTGGTCATTCAGTAAATTAACCCTGTTTTGGGGGGAGGGGTGTCTGTGGGACAAATATGTGTCATCCACAGATTCTCCCCATAACAGGGTTCATTTAGTGAATGACCACCCAAATTGTGGTGACCCAATACATGGGAGTTGCATCTGCAGAGCTTTTGAATAATGCCACCCCACACTGTAGTGTCCCCCACACAGTAATGTCCGCCACACTGCCCCCGCACAGTAATGTCCGCCACACTGCCCCCGCACAGTAATGTCCGCCACACTGCCCCCGCACAGTAATGTCTGCCACACTGCCCCCACACAGTAATGTCCGCCACACGCCCCCACACAGTAATGTCCGCCACACTGCCCCCACACAGTAATGTCCGCCACACGCCCCCACACAGTAATGTCCTCACACTGCCCCCACACAGTAATGTCCGCCACCGCCCCCACACAGTAATGTCCGCCACACTGCCCCCACACAGTAATGTCCGCCACACTGCCCCCCACACAGTAATGTCCGCCACACTGCCCCCACACAGTAATGTCCGCCACACTGCCCCCACACAGTAATGTCTGCCACACTGCCCCCACACAGTAATGTCAGCCACACTGCCCCCACACAGTAATGTCCGCCACACTGCCCCCACACAGTAATGTCAGCCACACTGCCCCCCACACAGTAATGTCCGCCACACTGCCCCCACACAGTAATGTCAGCCACACTGCCCTCCCACACAGTAATGTCCCCACACCCCCTCAACCACACAGCAGTGCCCCCACATAGTAATTTGTCCCCCATGTTGTCATGCTCTTTCTGCCCCCCTATGTTGTCACAGACTTAATGAAAGGGGGCCCGGCATTTTCACTGTACTTAATGCCAGGCCCCGTCAGAGCGCTCCTCTCACCTCCATTATGGTCACTTCTCCAGGCTTCCAGGATCAGGCCCCAGCCCTGCCTCACATTAAGCAGGTGGGCGGAGCCTAACGGAGGTCCGTTAGGCTCCGCCCACCTGCTTACTCTGTTTCTAGTTAGAGCCAGAGGCAGCGGGGCCTGAAGCAGCATAATGGAGGTGAGAGGAGCGCTCTGACAGGGCCTGGCTCAGGGAATGACAGGAGGGAGCGCTGAGCGGTTCCCCCCTGTCAGTCCCTCTCCCTCTCGCCGGCCCCTGCCTGCGCCCTGAGGCGGGAGCGCCCTGAGGCTGTTAACCGTTAATACCTGCTTGTGTGAATAAACACTGCAGTTGGATCAAGTTTTGTTTTTGGTGCCTCTGTTCTGCGACCGCTTACCCTGCCAACCAGAGCGAATGCCCACAGCTCTTGTTAACCCCTTCCTTTACTGCATACAAAATAGTTTCTCACATATAGTCAGAGATACATATGGTATGTCATGCCCAACAATTTCCTCCTTCACTGTCCAGAGCAGAGGTGCGCAATCTTTTCTGGTTCGGGGCCACATTGACAGATTGACAGATTTAATAAAAGTTAAAGGGGTATTACCGATTGAAGTCCTGTATTTATGGCATATTGTACATGCAGTATATACTATAAATGTCTGGTTACACCTCAAGGACTCCCATCTAATGGGAGAATACATGAAAGAATGCATGTGAGCAGCCACAAGACATAAGCATACATGTCTATCACCAGACGGTTGGGGACCACTCAGAATGATATCAAGTGCTGCATGTGGCCCCCGGGCCGCAGGTTGTGCACCCCTCGCCTAGGGAGAGCTATAGCTAGGTGACTGGACTGCATCACCTACTTCTCTATAAGATCACTATACTGGCAATGAATGGAGGGGAAGAGAGCCGGGAATCTACTGAGCTTGTTAGTCCACCACTGAAGGCAGAAGAAGGTGGGCCAGAAGGATAAACAGCAGGGGGCGCTACCAGAGAGGAAAATGTAATGTACGTAAAAATGTCATATTTTTATTCTATGTATATAATACTGTAGTGTACGGGAGTTGTGATGCCCGACACTACAGAAGGGTCACTTGAGTGCTGTCGTTCCCCTCATTCTTGGGGAGGTTGGTATAAGTCATCTTCATAAAATACAATGTAATGTAATGCTATGTACTTCCCTGTTACTGTGTTATTGCTATGTGCAGGCCTGCTAGGGATGTCATTCCAGCTCTAAGTCAATAGAGGGAGCTAGGGAGCCCTAGTTTATATATTCAGGCTCAGTCAGGGAAAGTCAGTCTAGTCCAGGCCTTGAGCCTGTCCAGTGGAGTCCATGAGCCTGTGAAGGCGGTGCAGGCCTGGAGCCTGCAGACTAGGAGAGGGCATTGCAGTCCCTGTAACCAGGTTCCAGATCTTAGGAAAAGGTTCCCCTCCTGAGTCCGCACTTAGAAAAGGGATAAGTCAAGCAGGAACATCACGTTAACCAGCCTAAAAAAGCTGAGGAAAGGCAGCGCAGAAGTCAGTAAAGCAAGAGGTACTACACATACCAGAGGAGGTACTTGATAATTACAGTTCCAAGGATATACGCCAGATTTAGGGCATTGGGGCCTTGGAGGATAGTCTCCCTGTTCCAGGATCAGTCAGGTAGAGAGTGCAAGCCATCTGTACTGCAACAGTCCTGTGTTTTACCCTCTGTGAATCACCTTGCTATGTAAGAGACTGCCATATATGAACCGTAACCTTTAACCTGCTAAACCAACCGTCTTCTAAGGAACTGCGCTTCCATCCATGTCTATGTATGATTACCAAAACTTCAGTAAAGTTCAAGTTCTGTTTTATTGCAACGTGGTTCCTCAATCATTCCTACTATCAACAAACGGTGTGCCACCGTTAATTGGCACTGGCGTCATGAACTCTACCTATAATTACCTGTCCTAGAAGAAGAACCAGAGAGTCAGCCTGTCCCAGGTTAGTGGTCATAACTGCACTACAACACCCAGGAACACTATTGAACCCTAACTTGAGTACGCTGCAATACCTCTTAATACCTCTTTTAAAATGCCCTGTTCATTGCAAAAATAATACATTTGGGGCGATAACCCCTTAAAATCTTTACTCTTTCTATGCTTAGGAGTCTAGTGGGCAGCACCCAGTGATTAAGCCTTCCCTGTATGACAGTGTGTACAGAGATAGCTGTCAGTCCCTGATAAGACCACCCGCTGGACTTCTAAACCCAGAAGGAGCAGGTATTTAGCAGAATAATTTACAAGTCTTACTTGATAAAGCTATGTATCAATCTCATCAGCTCCTCCTCTATACTATGCTGCAGGCTGGACTGCATTTTCATGGTGATGGGTTTGCTTTAACTTTCAGGTCTAGGGTCTGGTTTAATTTAGGAGTGTGATGTAATTTGGGGGTCTAGTCTTGGGTCTGAATTAATTTAGGGTTTAGGGGTCTTTATTAATTTGAGGGTCTGATAGAGGATATGAAATGATTTTAGTGTCTGGTCTAAGGTCTGAATTATTTTTGCAGTCTTGTCTAAGGTCTGAATTAATAGCAATTGCAGCATCTAAAAAAAATAAAAAGATAAACATAATTATAATATACTTACAGTTTCTCAATACATTATATAAATTATAACTCAAAAAAGTTATGATTCCTTCCTTGGTTATTAACGGGCTTCTGTCAGCAGATTTTCCCCTATGAAACTGGATGACCTAACTGGCAGCTAAAGGTATCTGTGTTAGTCCCATGTTCATATGTGCCCGCATTGCTGAGAAAAATTATGTTTTAATATATGCAAATGAGCCTCTAGGAGCAACGGGGGCGTTGTCATTAAACCCAGAGGCTTTGCTCCTGCCGCATCCTCTCCACTTTGATTGACAGGGCCGGGAAGTAAAATTGTCATTGTGCCTGGCCCTGTCAATTAGAGTGGAGAGGGCACAGCAGCTGCATAGAGAGCTGAGCCTTTAGGAGTAAAGGCAACACTCATTTACATATATTAAAACATAATTTTTCTCAGCAATGTGGGCCACATGAACATGGGACCAACACAGAAGCCTTCAGCTGCCAAGCGCACATGTAACAGCTCAGCCAGTTGCATAGGTAAAAATCTGCTGACAGGCGCCCTTAGAGGGGTTTTCCAGTAATTAAGATTGTCTGCAGCCTGCCCCCTGAAACAAAAGATTCATACTTACCGGTTTCATGCCTCTCAGGTCCTCCTTGCTGCCTCCACTGTCTCCATCTTCCAGTCTCCACATTGTTTTTTTCCAGCTGTGCATAGGCATGGTCACATCCATCATTCCAGCTAGTGACTGGCTTCAGTGGTGATGTGGCCACAAGCAGCACATCACACCTGAAGAGGTCATCGGCTGGAGTGGTTCATGTGACCATGCTCGTGTGCCAAGGGATGTAAACACGGAGGACAGGGAAAGAGGCAGGTAAGTATGAATCTTCTGTTTCAGGGGGCAGGCTTAGGGGACTTGCTTAAAAATCATTATAATCAGAAAACCCCTTTAATGGGTTAACAAAAAGTCTGACCCCCAAATCTCTGCTTTCACACAATACATTTGAAAGTAGTAACATCTGGATATTGAACACCTTGAACAACCAAAATCAGAGTACCCTCAAACCCATATATTTGCCCAACCTTTTGCCCAACCTTTGCCCATATATTAATGCCCAACCTGCACCCCTTCAGCTGTTGCAAAACTACAACTCCCAGCAGGCCCAGACAGCCTACAGCAGGGCATGGTGGGAGTTGCGGTTTTACTACAGTTCGAGGTTCGCAGGTTGAGCATCCCTGTTCTATCTAGTGGTTTGCAGCCATAAATGTTTTCATGCAACATTGGCAAAAAAATTGACCCATGCAGAACTTTTATCTACCCACATGCACAGGGTTATAGGGCCAGTGCGGATGCTTGTTCCTGTGACTCAAGAGGAGGAGAGGGGCTAAGGGGGGAAGGTGGAGTTGCTGCAGTGCTCGGAGTAGCTAGGCCAGCCCCTTGGTGCTCTAAAGCCTTATTAACGTATAGAATCAAAGTCCAATTTCTCAAAAACAAGGCATGAATTTGAAAAATAAAGGAGTGGTTTAAACAGTAGGATCAACTCAACTAGCAGTATGTCTCGTTTAATAGGGTTAATCCTGCTGACAGGTGCAACATATAGACTACATATGTATGTGACAGTCAGAGAGCACCCCTGCTTTATGGTTGGTTAGAAGACAAAAAAAGTTTGTGGTATCACACTTGGGTCATTTAAAGGCCAGACTATAAAGTTGCACATCTCCCCACCAGCTTGCCGTTTTAACATTTTAGACATACAGTATATATTTTTCCCACGTAAAAAATAAAACCCAGAACAGTTAATGTGCTATCTTCATTTAATTGAAAATGATTAATATTTATAACAATTTCAGTGGCTTAGAAAGATATTTGGGCTAAAAAAAAATAGACTGTGGATTTATGGCGGGCAAAGCAAGGGACAATCTGCATATTGTCCACATCTAATAAGCTATATCTGTTTCCTTCCTAGGACAGCTGAAACGGAGACAGATTCTTGTCACTCGATAAGTCAGCGCCTGACAACATGCCATTGTGAGTATAATTTTTATAGGCAGCTGACAAACGGAGGACGTGGAAAAGGAATACATTGAGTTCACGTTTTCCAAAGACTGAAATAGTAAAGGCTTTTGGACAGTGACCAATACCTTTATAGAGTCATTTATATGTGTGGCAAATATCAAATTAATTCAGTATTTTTTTTTTAAATGACTGAAGTGTTAATATTTTAAATAAAATTATTTTTTAAAAGGTATTCCCTTTACATAATAAGCTTGATTTTATGACAGTCGCTTTTTAATTCAACTTTCTCTTCGGTTTACAAATATTATTTGGTTCTCTTTTTAAATTCCATATTCCATCTTTTCCGATCTTACGGTTTGGTCAAAACATTGGTCATTATATTAGAGACCTTAATATAACCCTTAGAAAGCTATGGGGCCACCCTTCCTGCCTGTCTCTGATTTCATATCAGTCTCATCAGATGTAGTATTACAGAGATTTTCTTCTCTGGAAGGATTACTTCTAGAGGGCAACAGGTCAATGATTATGGTGCCATATGGAGGCATCCTACTGAAAACAATGAGTTCTTTAGGCTTTATAATCCAGAGCTACAAGGAGTTTTTGTTGAGTGCTCATCATATTGATGACTAAAAATAAAAATCTTTTTTTCAGATGAACATATTTGTGAACTGCCTAGTTCTTTACAGGCATTAGACCTTCTCCTTAGGCCTCATGCACACGACAGTTGTTTGATTCCGTGTCCGTTGCTCCGTTTTTCGTGATTTTCTGCGGACCCATTGGTTGTCAATGGGTCCGTGAAAACCTCGGCAAATGCACCGTTTGTCCTCCGTGTCCGTGGTCCGTGATTCCAGTCCGTCAAAAAAATATAACCTGTCCTATTCTTGTCCGTGAAAAACGGTTCACGGACCCATTCAAGTCAATGGGTCCGTGAAAAAATGCGGATGGCCATCCGTGTGTCATCCACGTTCCGTGTCCGTTTTTTTTGCGGATCCCTTGGCAGGCACTTGGGAAAAATTGTCAGCCTGTCTTTTGGAAAAATCTTTTGGGTCATGTCCGCTAAAAAAACGGAAGACACACGGAAACACAACGGAAGGCAAAAACGGACACGGATCACTGAACAACGGAACCCCTTTTTGCGGACAGCATAAAAAAACGTTCGTGTGCATGAGGCCTTAGCATGGGTCATTACTTCTTGTCGTCCTCCTCCCTTAATTGTATTAATTACCTTGTGGCCTAGAGAGTAAACTTTCCATGTTTCTAGAGGACATTAACCTACAGGATAAACATCTGTCATCCTCGTCATCATGGATGTGGAAAAGAATATAACTGGTAATGATCAATGAAGCTGGAAATTACAATAGGTTCAAGCAGATGGACCTGTGTCTATTTTGGTGGGGTCACTTTAGAGGCTACTCAAAGAAACTGATATATAAGCTGTGCATGACATATGCTATTCTTTACTCCACTATAAACAAATAAAGTTTAAAAAAATATTGTACCTTTTTCTAAATTGAATCTGGCCCAGTGACCAGCGGAGTGCCACAGTGAACAAAGGATATCGCCTAGGGAAAGTTGTGGCAGTCCATATAGAATTGTAGTATCACTTGCTGGTTAAATCAAATAAATCAATATCCGTATAGACATATGGACATGCCATGTGACAGCCCCACTGTGCATATTAGAGCATATGGACAGGGATTGTTCATATGTTCTTCATGGGAAAAGTGGTCACAGGTAAACTTCTAACTCCATGGGCCAATGAGTTAGAAGGACTTTCTAAACTTTTTAAACTGGTGATGACCTATACTCTGGCAAGTAGAAACATTGCATGTGTTGGGTGTAATACAAGTTCTTCTAATATCTAACATGGTTTCTTGCTGGCTTTCCTTGTGACTCACCATAATAGCATGGGAGAGGCAAACCAAGCCCGCTAGGTGACATGCTACAGTATGGACATTCTACATAGTGCAATTTCCACCAACTTCTGCATAACAAATAAGCTGAGCAGTATGAATACTAAATCCAGGCACCAGACAGTACAGGGTAGGTATAGTTTAAATTTCGTTCCAGTAGTGACTCCTGAATAGATTTAAATAAAGTGACTTCTTCACATACTGCAAGAACTCCTACAGAACTGAACTAAGAACACACCTTTGGCATAACGTTATGTATTAACACCCTCAGGACCCTGCGATTTTCCATTTTTCCGTTTTAGTTTTTTACTAACTGCCTTCCCAGAGCCATACCTTTTTTATTTTTATGTTCACATACCTGTATGAGGGCTTGTTTTTTACTTTTTAATGGCACCATTGCATACAATATAGTGGGAAGCTGGAAAAAAAATTCAAATGGGGTGGAATCGGAAAAAAAAATTCCACCAAAGTTTTATGGGTTTTGTTTTTACGGCGTTCCCTATGTAATTAAACTGACCTGTGTCTTTCATTCTCAGGGTCAGTACAAAAACAGACCACATTTACATTGTTTTTTTTTTTTAAGTGACTGAAAAACAGGCGAATCTGCCATTTTTTTCTGTTATGCTGTTCGCCGAATAGGAATAATAATTATATATTTTAATAGTACAGGCATTTTCAGGTGCAGTGATCCTATGATGTTTAGTTTCGCCGAATAGGAATAATATTTATATATTTTAATAGTACAGGCATTTTCAGGTGCAGTGATCCTATGATGTTTAGTTTTTTTAATAATTTATTTTTTTATTCTAGGGAAGGGGGGTGATTTAAACTTTTATTATCTTTTATATTTTTAAAAACTTTTTTTTACTTTTTTTAAACTTTTAATCAACCCAGGTGACTATAACAAGCAATCGTTAGATTGCTACTTGTATTCTGTAATGGATATCCTTCCATTACAGAATAAAGGATTCAGTGTGATCCAATGCAGTGTTGCCACGTGCAGGCCTCATTGGAATATGCTAGTAATCTGCCTAAAAGCCTTGTCCAGGCTCAGGCCTATTACTAGTATGGGATGCCTTCCCCATTTTACTCCAGGAGAAGGAGATCGGCTTCCGACTTTACCATTCTCAGATGCTGTGATCACATTTGACCATGGCATCTAAAGATAGGCCATGAATATCTACTGGACAACCACTTTAATATATTTTGTTTTACATTTCCACAGGGTTTTAATTGTAAAATACTGTATCGGGGCCATTTATACAACTGGTATAAAATAGAACTGGCCTAGTTGCCCTTAGCAACCAATCAGATTCTTCCTTTCATTTTCCAAAGGAGCTGTCCAAAATGAAAGGTGGAATCTGATTGGTTGCTATGGGCAAGTAAACTAGTTCTACTTTAAACCAGTTTGTTCAAGGACCCCCTATGTGTTTACAGTATTTACCGCATAAGTGAACCTATCCTAAGTAACAAGTTATATTGCTCCACCACATGTACAATAGAAAATGACATTTGAAAATGCAGATGTAACAATCCTCATCTTGATTCTTAAAGGCTTTGTACATCTCTGGGAACATTTTTTTTTTATTATTGTACTGTACTCATTTTGACCTAAAAGTCATTTTTTCAATTGGTCTTTATTAAAAAAAAATTAAACCACTGTCTTTGTGAAACCTTCAGATTGACAAAACGGCTCAATATTTTTAATGAAGACCAACTGAAAAAAAATATTGTTAGCTGAAAATGTGTAAAATGCAATAAAAAAGTGCCTCACAAGGTTACATAGCCTTTAATGTGTAAACAATGGCGAGAAACTTTAAACTGAGTTTTTAATGGCTTTCATGCTGTGATATCATGGTGAGATGTCACATGACACTTAAGTTCAGAACTGCTACATCTGTAGTTTTGTCTTAGAATATCCTATTATTTTAAGTATACAGCTCATACGCAGAGCTGAGTTTCTCAATAGTTACAGCATATCTTAGCTGGGAGAGGGGAACTACAGTGTATAATACAATACTTTTTGGTCTTTGGCTTTACTCATCTACATTACAAGTCCTTCAAGACAGTTACTAGGCATAAACAGGTCTGAATCGATTTAGTGGGCTGTGTTGACCTTCCTTCAGCTCATCTTGGAGCAATTCACAGCCACGGGGACATAGCCTAGGACTGGCTGATTTAGTATGTTCTAAAAAAGTACAGAGCAGTTTAATAGGGATTACATTTCCCATTAATGTTAAGTGAGTGACAGTGGGATAAGTGGCAGGGGTGAGTTACATATGGCATTCATTGCTCACTGCCCCAAAGTTCCTCCCAAAAACAGTCTAAGATGTCTCTTCTTCATAACCCTCTTGTGTATAAGCCGATTCACTTCTCCCATTA
Organism: Bufotes viridis; assembly: GCA_033119425.1. NCBI lineage: Eukaryota > Metazoa > Chordata > Amphibia > Anura > Bufonidae > Bufotes > Bufotes viridis. The sequence goes on along the minus strand of CM065597.1, from coordinate 129,547,949 downwards.
CTACTACACACAAGCTCCTGGCAAGTCTCTGAAGTGAAGATCGCATTACACATCACATCACTCTCCTTGGTTCGGCTAATTTACTATCAGTCTCCTTCCAGTAGCCATGTTTATCAGTACTAATTACAGTTTAGCATCTGACAACTCCATAACTCATTGTAAACATTTAATCTGTAAGACGTCATGCCAATGCCTGTATCTCTGCCAAGTGTATTTTGACTGCAACGTGAAAGCACTACAATACCTTCCATATCAATCTCGCTCTAAAAAAATCACTTACCCTAGAAAGACTACTCTCAGATCTGCACTACTTTATTGAGGGCTGATATTTATTAGCACAACAAATTTAATATGACTTATGGAGCAAGTGAAGCCTTTGGACAAACACTACACACAGGTAAATCAACTAAAGAATGGTTGAAAAAGGAGATTTGAGACCTCACTAGAGATGAGCAAAGTTTTTGAAAATTGACAAAAATCACAAAAAAATTTGCTTTGTGACCAATTACTTACAAAACGCATTTCTTTGTAAGTAGCAGGCACAATGATGAGGAATGCTGATTGAGCCGCTCCCCATCATTGAACCCCTCAGATGCCCCATTCATCGCTGATCACGGCATCTGCAATTAATATTAAGGCCTTTCAGGGGTTAATCATTAAAAAAAAATGGTACTTACCTTATCCATTTGAGCGCAAAGAGCCAAGCGTGGTGGTCATATGTAATCGTGCACGAGATTTTGTGCAGGATCTTCAAGTAAGATGGTCGTGGCAGACTCTTTTCGCTCAATGGATGAGTGGAGTATGATTTTTTTTTCCACCATTTCAGGTAAAATTGATTCGTTACCACCAAGCATGAGGAATTTTGGCTTTGCGGCGAAATGACTTTTCCCTGAAATTCAGATTGAAGTCCACTTTAGATACTTCGATTCACCCCACCCTATCCTCACCCTATGGAGTTGCTGTGAAATAAGCTAAAACGATCTGTGCTCTCAGGGCATCCCAGGCAAACAGAGAACCGAAACACACTTGTAGGGATTAATGGTCTAAAATTCCTCCTCAATGTTGTTTTGTAAATCTTCTTTGCACCTACCAGAAACATTTGGTGGAGGGGATTGCTATCAAAGAGCGATCTGCAAGTTATTAAATTAAAGGGTTCACTTACTTTCTCTCCCAGTAGAGTGGATGTTTACTCAATGTGCTGAAAAAAGGAACCAGCCCATTCTCTAAGCTTCCTAAAGGGCCCTTTAAACGGGCCGATTCTAGGCCAGATGATCGGTAACAAACATTCACAGGAATGTTCATTAGTGATTATCTAGCAGAGTGAAAGTGCCGCCGATTACCCACTGAATGTTTGAACTCGTAGTTTGCCGGCAGCAGATCGTGCTGTGTAAACAGCATCTGGTGCAGTCAAACAATGATTCAGTATGGGGATGAGTAATTGCACTATAATCGCTCCACCCCATACTGTGGAGGAGATCAATGCATGTAAATGCGACAGTCTCCTTCACTGACGAGCAGGCGCTTGTCAGGAAGAAACACTTCCTTCCTGACAATCCCCTGCAAAATTGGCTCATGTAAAGGCACCTTAAAGGGGTTGTCTCACTTTAGCAGAGAGCATTTATCATGTAGATAAAGTAAATACAGGCCACTTACTAATGTATTGTGATTGTCCATATTGCCTTCTCCAATCCAGCAGTAGTGGCCGAGCTTGCACACAATAGGAAAAAATGCTGATAGATTGCAGGATGGTCGTAACCATGTAAACGAGCAGTGTATAATGCGATGGACAAATGAATCCAGCCAGCAAAGGAGGCAATATGGACAATCACAATACATTAGTAAGTGCCTTGTATTAACTTTCTCTACATGAAAAATGCCATTTGCTGAAGCAAGACAACCCCTTTAAGCTCCTTAAAAGGGTGGGGCCAGGAATTAACCCTGGCTGTATGTACACCATGCACAGATGAGTACACATTACATAGCATAGAATCACAGTACATTACCAAACAATTGCAGTTACCCGTGTACTGCTCTACTGCACAAGCACTTTTTATGTTAACCTTTACAAATTTTTACAGGCTAGCCAGTTTTGCTATGTAGGAAACCAAACCAACATGATATAGGCAAAAGATAATAAATTAAAAAATAAATAGTCACACAATAATAGTACAAAACTTAGTTTGGATGTTCAATTTTGCTATAACCTAAAATTCAAGGAGCGGAAACAATATTTTAATTAGTAGTAACAACAGAAACAATTGAGCAAATACACAGTACTGTATCTTCTAAAACACATCTTTTTAGGGTGGTCTATCACATCCCCTGATCTAACTCCTCTCCATATATTGACCATTTATCATTTTCTGAGCCTGATCCTCCACCAAACTCTCCACTCCACTCAGAAGCACTACAGATATCTGCTGGCGACAGATCATGAAGCTTTATATCTGGTCTCCTATTTTCCAAAGATGGCTGGACCATTGTACAAAACCAGCAGTTTTACCTTTTGTGTCACCCCTATTTCCAGATAGATTGTAAGCTCTTGCGAGCAGGGTCCTTATTCCTCTTCTTGTAATTAGGGATGAGCGAATCGACTTCGGATGAAACATCCGACATCGATTCGCATAAAACTTCTTTCTAATGCTGTACAGAGCAGGAGCTCCATACAGTATTATAATGTTTTGGCTCCGATGAGCCGAAGTTATTGCTTTGCGAAGTCTAGCGTGACTTTGCACAATAACTTCATAAATTAATTTGTACTGTAATCAACCATTTCCCGAACTCGAGTTCGGTTCCAAGTGGTACCTTGGAACCGAACCCGAGTTCAGGAAATGTTTTTTTACAGTACAAATTAATTTATGAAGTTATTGCGCGAAATCTCGCAAGACTTTGCGGAGCAATACCTTCATCTCATCGGGGCCAATACATTCTAACATTGTACAGAGCTCCTGCTCCATACAGTATTAGAACAGAGTTTTATGCATTTTTAAGATTATTATTATTGTTATTATTATTATCTTCTGGCATTTTAACTCATCAGGAGAAAGACTGACTGAGGTCTCCATCTCCAACACTCTCTATAAGAAAAGCTTGAAGTTGGCTGGATTTTCCAACATGTCCATCCATTACATTATCAGGGATTGTAAAATGTTGCTTTGCTTTTACAGTTCAATCAATAAATATATACGGTATAAAACTAGGTTTGAGCGGACCCGTGGATGTTCGGGTTTGCCGGGTTCGGCAGAACTTCGCGTCAAAGTTCGGCTTCGGGACCCCAACTTGACCCGAACCCCAGGTTGAGGAGGCGGTGGATGTGGTGGTATAGGTAGAAGCGGTGGTGGAGGAGGAGGAGGTAGCCAACAATGTGTTTGTTGTTTTTTTATTTTTTTATAAATTTTGGAAGACTTCAAAACTTTGGGAAATAGAAAAGAGAATGCAAAGAGAAAGTGCGCTGGAGTCTAACAATAGCTGGGTGCTGCCGGTATACTTGTCTTCTCAGCACAAGGTACGGACAAGTGCTGTGGGATCCATGCCTGGTTCATTTTAATGAACGTGAGCTTGTCCGCATCGGCTGTGGACAGGCGGCTGCGCTTCTCTGTGATTATCCCTCCTGCCGTGCTAAACACACGTTCGGACAATACACTTGCTGCAGGGCAGGCCAGCACCTCCCTGGCTGGACAGTTGTGTAGCTGGCCTCTGTTGGTGCAGGAACCCACCCTTCGAGCCACTTGTGAATGACTGGCTTGATAACCGTGGAAATGACCCCTCTTTCTCCTCCTCTTCCTCCTGTGCCACATCCTTTTCCATCATCACCCAAAGTGTTTTTCAAGAAGACATAGAAGTGGGATAGTAACGCTGAGGACTGCATCATCGGCAATGGCTATGTTAGTGGAGTACTCGAAACAGCGCAACACGGTACACACATCCCACATGGAGGCCCACTCGTTGGTGGTGAAGTGGTCCTCTTCCACAGAGCGACTCACCCGTGCATGCTGCAGCTGAAACTCTATTATCGCCTGCTGCTGCTCAAACAGTATCTCCAACATTTGCAAGGTGGAGTTCCACCTTCTGGGTATGTCGCATATGAGGCGGTGAGTGGGAAGGCAGAAGTTACACTGCAGCGCAGACAGGCGAGCAGCAGCAGGGTGAGAACGCTGAAAGCGCGCACAGATGACCCGTACTTTCTGCAGAAGCTCTGACATATCAGGGTAATTTTTCAGGAACCTCTGCACCACCAAATTCAGCACATGCGCCAGGCAAGGGATGTGCGTCAAACCGGCTAGCCCCAGAACTGCTACAACATTTCGCCCTTTATCGCACACCACCAGGCCAGGCGTGAGGCTCAGCGGTAGTGATGAGCGGCAGGTGCCATATTCGATTTCGACGAAATTCGCGAATATTCGAATGAATATTCGTTTCATATTCGTCGAAATCGAATATTCGTCATTATTCCAGTTATCGCGATTAATATGCGATTTAAATAATCGCGTATTGCGATTTTAACTTAAGGCTACTTTCCTATTGGTTTCATATCTAGAATTATAGCGAGGATGACGAATATGACGAATGTATTCGTCATATTCCTCAAAACGAAGATAACGAAGTATTCTACATCTTCGTTTTAGCAACCTATTCGTCAACTTCGCTAATTCTAGCAATCAAATAGGAAGGTTGACTATAGAGACAACTGTGTTTAATTCGCTATGCGATTTTTAATTTTTTTTTAATAAATAGAATAATTATAATAAATTATATCAAGTAATATAATTATTCTATTAAAAAAAAAAAATCGCATAGCGAATTTAACACAGTTGTCTCTATAGTCAACCTTCCTATTTGAATGATTGCTAGAATTAGCGAAGTTGACGAATAGGTAGCTAAAACGAAGATGTAGAATACTTCGTTATCTTCGTTTTGAGGAATATGACGAATACATTCGTCATATTCGCTATTCGCTAATTCTACCAAGCCAACCATAAACTTCCGTGCTCATGGAGCGTCCCCATCACCATGGGAACGTCTCCATATACTAAAATGTACTGTTGGATTTGAGGAATTACGTTGAAATCGCAATGCGATTAATTCAAGTTATATTAATCGCATTGCGATTTCAATTTAGAGCTGGGTTTATAATGGGTCAGCTTGCTAGAATGAACGAAGTTAATGAATATGGAATATAGCAGCAGTGCTAAGTTGAATTCGCAATGCGATTAATTTAACTTGAAGTAATCGCATTGCGATTTCAACTTAGCACTGCTAGTGCTATGCTATATTCCATATTCGTTAATTCTAGCCTATGTAAGATAGCAGTGCTAAGTTGTAATCGCAATGCGATTAATATAACTTGAATTAATCGCATTGCGATTTCAACGTAATTCCTCAAATCCGACAGTACATTTTAGTATATGGGGACGCTCCATGGGACCATGAGCACGGAAGTCGGCAGAGCAGCCAGGAAGCCAGGAATCCTCAGGACAGGTAAGAACTACTTTTGGGAAGTGGGAAAGAAAGAAATATAACTAAAAAAAAAACTAAAAAAAAACGAATATTCGAAATAGCGAATTTATAGCGCTATATTCGAAATATTCGTGAATTAGCGAAGTGCCGATATTCGCTAAAAAAATTCGCTTTTCGAATATTCGCGCTCAACACTACTCAGCGGCACCAACCACTCATCAGTCCGTTGTTCCATGCCCGTCCACAGCTCCTGAGTGGTGTTGGTTTTTCCCCCAAACAGATGAGTTTTAAAACAGCCTTCTGTTGTTCCCCCTGGCTGTGCTGAAGTTGGTGGTGTAGGTGTTACACTGACCGGATGAGGAGGCGGTAGAGGAGGAATCGGAGTAGGAGGCAACAGGAAGCAACAAGAAATGTCCTGCAATCCTCGGTGGCGGTAGGACATGTGCCAAACTGCTATCCACCTCAGGCCCAGCATTTTGCTTACTGGTCCACGTATCGGTAGTTATGTGGACCTTGCCACAGATGGCGGTGCACAGTGCACACCTGATTAATAAGGTTTTTAAAAGTATCTGTCTCCACCAGATGGAATTACAGCATTTCAAAGGCCAGGAATTTCGAAATGCTGGCATTCAGGGCCAGGGATAGCAGGTGGGTAGGGGGTACTTCCTCTTTCTCTCCAGTGTTTGGGGGATGGACAGCTGAACGCTTCCATGGGACAGTGTAGACATGCTGGGTGACGGTGGTGGAGGTGGTGGTGTTTTTGCCACATCCTCTGTTTGCGGGGTGGCAGGTGTCACTGTCACTCCAGAGGGGGAGGAAGAGGCCGAGACCGCAGCAGAAGAGGGAGCAAGAGGAGCTTGAGATCTTTTGTGGTTTTTTAGGTGTGTACTCCACTGCAGCTCGTGCTTTGCATTTAGATGCCTGGTCATGCAGGTGCTGCTCAGGTTTAGAACATTTATGCCTCACTTCTGGCTCTGATTGCACAGCGTCTTGTCGTCAGCACATTGTCTGAAGAACTGCCATGCCAGGGAACTCCTTGGGGCTGGCTTTGGTGTGCTTAGTCCCTGGGTAGTAGGAGGCATACTGGCTAGGGCAGACATCAGCAACCTTCGGCTCCCAGCTGTTGTGAAACTACAATTCCCAGCATGCTCCATTTATTTCTATGTAAGTTCTTAGAAGAGCAGAGCAACTATGCATGCTGGGAGTTGTAGTTTCACAACAGCTGGGAGCCAAAGGTTGCCTACCCCTGGGCTAGGGGACGGCCTCTCTGCTTTTGCACCCTGCTCCCTCTTTTGCTGTGCGGCTGGTGCTATGTGACTACCACCTCTTCCTCCGAACTGCACACGTCACTCGCATGACCTTGATTCCATGTGGGGTCTAGGACCTCATCATCCTCCACATCATCTTCCAGCCACTCTTCACTCCTGCCCTCCTTGCCGGTCTGCACACGGCAGAAAGCTGCAGCAGTTGGCACCTGTGTTTCGTCATCATCATCAGAAAAGTGGTGCAGTGGTCCTTCCATGTCCACATCCTGAAACATAAGTGGTTGGGCATCAGTGCACTCAATTTCTTCCACTTCTAGGGCAGGGCTAGGTGGATAGCCCCCGGAAACCCCACCGCCAGTGTCATCAAAAAGCATGAGAGACTGCTGCATGAGTTGGGGCTCAGACTGCTTGGCTGATTTATAAGGGGGTGAGGTGAAAGACAGATGCCCATGGGTTGCAGGTGCCAACTCTGCGGTTTCAGCAAAGGACCAGGTGGGAGACAATGTGAAGGAACCGTAGGCACTGTCAGCCATGCAATCTACTAGCTCCTCTGCTTGTTCTGGCCTCACTATTCGTACACCGGTATTCTGGCCTAGAAAAAGACGCTGAACGTCCTGTCGCCTACGTGTGCAACGGGCCCACTGGTCACGCCTGGGGTATCCCTTGCCCCTTAGGAGGTTTCTATGAAATATGTCCCTCTTATAGAGCAAATAATCGTGACACCAGTTGCTGTTAAGCAAAGAGGACTTAGAGTCCCCTTTGTAGATGGTAACGTTGGTACCCAGGGGTAAGATTACCAGAGAGGTGCAGGGAGGCCTACAGTCTCTGTAGATGTTGTATACACCTGTCACGGTGTTCATACCTTGATACGGTTGGATCTTAGACGTGATGTGGTCCGAAGCAGTGCAAAAAGGCTAGTTGAACTTGGATGATGGATAGGTAGAATAAATCCAGACTTTGTAGTAACATTGAACACAGCTTTACTTGGCATTAACGGTAATCCAAACAGTTTCCAAACTTTATCTTGGTCATCAGCGGGTATTGGCATGATCTGTGCAGGTAAACACTTCTCTGCAACACTCTCAGCTCTGCTATGCTTGGCTGGGTAAATAGGAAACTCTCCCTCTTCTGCTGGAACTTAGCTTAGCTGTCTGTAGTCTGTCTCTTACTTTAGTCCTTAATCCTAGGAACTTCTTGTTCTGGTGTCAAGCTCTGTTAGCTTGGGAGGCAATGCAAGCCCAGGAGGGGACATGCAACCATGTAGCACTTCACAGGCAGGGCCTGTGGGCCTAGCAGAACAGGCAGTGCTTTGCTAGCCAACACACATTTTTACCCCATGAGGGGGTAGGCTAGACTGACTGACTGGCTAACTAAACTCCTCCCTCTCTAAAGAGGGCTGGGAAGGAACTAGATGGTTCCTCTCCAGAGAAACTATCTCTGCTCAAAATTGCTGCCACCCGCTGGTAGACCAGGCACATTACATGTGAACCATACAGTTACATAGGAATAAATATGCACAATACACAGATGGGATCAACTACATTTAATGATATAGATTAGCTCCTAGAAAGTGGTAGCGCTGTGCAAAATGAGTGGTAATGGCACTCCGGGTCATTACACACGCACCTGAGGAAGGTATTTCATTTGTGCGTGTAGATGGCACAGATCGACCATGTCCTCTCCCTGCAACATGAGCTCCACCAGCAGCACCACGACCAGGGCCACGTCCCTTATGTGATGGTCTCCTCATTTTTTGAGGTTACCCACTGAGCTAACAGTCAGATTAACTATATTAATTTCCCTGTCACGTATAAAGTGCACGTGTATCTCACACCAAAAATGGGAATGTGTCACCCACCGAACTAACAGACGGATTAACTATTTTAATTTCTCTGTCAAATATGCAGTGCATGTGTATCTCACACAAAAAATGGGTATATGTCGCCCATCAAGCTAACAGACGGATTAACTATTATACTTTTGTGTCGGTGTACAAAAATGGTGCATTGCACCCACAAAAAATCACTATAGGTCACCCACAGAATTAACAGCCAGATTTAATATTATATTTCTGTGTCAGGGGTGCAAAGCTGGTGTATTGCACCACAAAAATCATTATTGGTCACCCATAAAACAAATAGCCAGATTCCTAACACTACCTCACTTCAGCTGCCTTATTCCTGTCCCTGCACTACTCAGAGCTGATGGGCGGTGCTACACGTGATCCAGCTTATATAAAGGCTGGGTTTCATTATGCACTGGCCAATCACAGCCATGCCATTACTAGGCATGGCTGTGATGGCTTCTAAGTGCCCTCAGCTTAAAAGGTTGTTGATTGGTTGCCCTGCAGCATTTTAAAAGCTTTATTAAATGCCCGAACATCAAACTCGGAACTCCGGCAAAGTTCGGGTCTGGGTACCCGAACGCTCAAAGTTCGGTATGGACCCGAACTTTACAGTTCGGGTTCGCTCAACACTATATATAACAATGCAAAAATACAATCTTTAAGCTGGATTTACACAGGACAATTGTCAGGCCAATTATCAAAAACAAACCTTAGTATGAACGCTCTTCCCCAATAATCAGCCAATGCAAAGGTGTCAAAGATCACCTGATGAATGAGCTAAGTGCCTTCATCAGGTGAAATCATTGTTTATGCAGACTCCTATCTGCATAAATCTTCATCAATGTTTCTGACCAGCAGATGTGCTGTCTAAAGAGCGATCTGCTGCACAGGAACAATGAATCTTTATAGGTTACGAGCGGTCATAGTAGTTATCACTCATCCCTATGCAGTGGGGTGATTGCTGCATGTACAAGCAGCTCATTACCTCCACCGAGGAGCAGGCAGTTATTGGGAAGGAACAGTTCATTCCTGATAATTGCCTGCTCAGTTGGCGGGTGTAAATGTGCCTTTATATTCAAGGAAACCAAGAAACCAAACATCCTCAGGTTACTGATTTTATGAACTTAGTTTTAGACTAGTTAGATCCCTTCTTTATTACAGTGACCTGTTCCATATAGCAGATCCAGGGCGTACCTATAGGGGATGCAGAGGTAATATCAATGCCAGGCCCAGGTGCCTGAGGGAGCCCAAATAACTCTTGCACCAGAGCTCATGAGCCTTTAGCTACACCCCTATATTCTAGATTTCCTGTATGTGATGTGGAATTGACCACTGATCTCCTACAACGTGACCTTCTGACTGCAGGGTCAATGAAGAAACGTATCTAGGAATTTATCATTTCTTCATTTATGTTATGATTAATTTTTATCTACCATGTGTCATCCAACCCTTTGCAACAGGGACTCCTTGTGATTTCGTCAATGACCTCATAGATTGGCTGACAAATGGCAGCCTCCATATTGAAGAAACAGCTTCTACACTCTGGACCACAGTAGTCTATGCATTGTACTCAGATTTATATTAAAAGAGAGGGATTTTAGTTCCATCACAGTACAGGAACGCATGGTTTGTATAATACCAGCTGATGGTATTCCGCAAAGAACCATGCTGTGCCCTCAAACAAAATTAGTAAATTAACAGCCTTTAGGGAAATTGACTACAAAGTGTATATAAAAGGTATAATACACACAAACATACTCAGGGCATCCTCTGTGTCCACTGCAAGATGGTAGCAGTCACTAGATGTGTCTGGCACATGGGCATCCCTTTGCGCCAGCGCAGAAGTACTGGCAGCCAAGAGCAGTCTCATGACTGCTGTCATCTTGCAGCCCATAGATGTGGAGAATGCTCAATGCGTATGTTTACTCCACCGATAGCAGAGCAGCATGCGGCCTTCACTGCAACAGCTTGGAATCAGTACATTGTCATGTACGTATGTATGGCATTTTTAGAAATGCCTCTGTAAATTTGCCAACCCTTTTAAAGATGCTCTGTCAACTGGTTTAGTTAGTATATTTTATCTTTAGACTGTGTAGGGACATACCCCATTAACAATGAAATCAACACACAGTTGTCACTTTATTCATACATTTATAGGAGGAATAGTAGAGGAACTGCACAGTGCTCAGTTCTGAGAAAAAAACGGTTATTTTATGGGGAATACAGATATATATGAAAAAACAGACAAGTCAGTCTGGAGAGCCGACAGCTATACTTTATAGGTTCTAGCTATTTTGAATTTATAGATTTAAATGGTCACTAACTTTTTACATAACTTTGCATAAATCAATAGTACAAGTGTGACCACAAGAAACTTATAAGATGTTTTATCACTGAGAAATGTCTACCTCTCCTGTTATCAGCTGCGCACCAACCCCTGCTAATTGCTTTACACTTGGAAAAATGCCTTTTGCCCCATCCATGACAGATAATCTCTGCAAGTCTATGGAGAGGGGTAGGGGAGGAGCTGAGGAGACAGGCACAAAAGAATACTACATAGCTACAAAGGAAGGTTATAGCTCAGCACAAGTACTTCATTCACAAACATATAGGTCAGTACTTCTCCATAATATCCTCCATTATCCTGGTGCTGCTTCTGACTGACTGTGAGACTTTTAAGAAGCAGAGTCTCCTCTACTTTCTGTGTGTGCAGTGGATGGCAGCTAATCTCCCCCCACCATGTGTGAGAGAACTGCAAAGTAGATATTCATCAAGCACAACAAATACCAGATACAAGTGATATAGTGATCAGAAACATTGTTATTCTTTGTGTACACACACTATACTACTGATTAATGCAAAGCTTAGGGGCACTTTAAATTACTATTTTCAAATTCCTTTGTATCGAATCCTTGGCATTTACTCTTTAGAAAGATGAAGTAAAAGAGAGCAATTCACCCCCTTTCATATAAACTGCCTGGATCATCTGCTACATCCATAATTTGTACTGACAGCAGGAAACATTAGGGCTCCAATATACTCTCAATACAGCAATTCATAAAATTAATAGAAGTAACCCCAAGCATTACAGAGAGGGATTTTATACTCCTGTATGTTCAGTGAATAGGGAAAAAAAGATGAAACAGGTCCCCTTTAATTAGTGGAGACTAAAACATAATGAAATGCATTGGCCTCGGGGAGTTATATATATATATAGGCAGGTTTATGCTCAGGCATAAGAAATGTGCAGGTCGCAGGAAAGGAGAGGCAATTGGGCAAGGTCCGACTCGATGACCTTGACAGTGCCCTTGTTCAATAGAAAATATTCTCTCTTGCTGCTTTATTGCAGCTTCATTTACTATATGTTTCCAGTAGGCCATTGAGAATGGAAATTACATTCAGGACTATAGGAAATATAATTAAAACCTGAGAAAGATAACCGCGCACATCAATAGTGTTCACTTGCTCTGAGTGGTCTGGCTCAGCATGGAAGCTCCGTTCTCTGTGTTTTTCTCAAACACATTTAACTATGTCACTGCCGCAGCCTGTTAAGTCACAATAACAGGCGCAACAGATTTAGCAATGCATTCAACTGCCATCGACTTTGCCTGCTCATTAAATAAAATAAACAAGTCAATTTCAATCTAGGACGTCTTTTTTAAAAAGAAATATTACATAAAAAATGTATAAAACCGATGCCTGTAAGGAAATCCCTGTCTTTATTTCAGTTGGTTTTACATTGCCAATGGAAATATTGATTTTAAGATACATTCAAAAGCTGATGGATGAATCAATTCTAATCTATCATTCTATTGATTCCACTGCAACATAAAAAATACAAAATGATATAGTATTTGGCCACTAGTTATGACATGAAAAATATATATATATATATATATGAATCCAGCAGAGAACTAGTCTCTGTATCTTGGGGGGGGGGACACAAAAATAACAAAAACAACCATAAAAATCAGTATGTGTTAAAGTAATCCAAGAATTAAACATTCACATTAAAGGGGTTGTCCCATAAAAAAAATATACTACAGTTTTCTAACCAGTACCTGGATCTGAATGATTGTGTGAAATTAGAAATTTAGCATAGTCACTGAGCTATTCAATAAAATGTATCTGTATAACGCCAACTGCTGTGGCTCTATACAGTGAGTGGCGCTTTAGGACGGAGATCACATCTGCATTTTGAACTCTGGCACTCTGTATCCGTCAGAGTATCCCGTACAAAAAATACTATATGCAGTATTTTCTGTCTGCTGAAAGTCGGCAAATATGGTGAAAAGCAGTTGGATTACAGCCGGATCTCATTATAGTGAATGGGGATCCGGCAGTGCACAGTGGTATTAACCACTTCAGCCCCCCTAGCTTAAACACCCTTAATGACCAGGCCACTTTTTACAATTCTGCACTACACTACTTTCACCGTTTATTGCTCCATCATACAACTTACCACCCAAATGAATTTTACCTCCTTTTCTTCTCACTAATAGAGCTTTCATTTGGTGATATTTCATTGCTGCTGACATTTTTACTTTTTTTGCTATTAATCAAAAATTACCGAAATTTTTGCAAAAAAATGACATTTTTCACTTTCTGTTGTAAATTTTTTTAAAAAAAACTACATTTCTATATAAATTTTTCTCTAAATTTATTGTTCTACATGTCTTTGATAAAAAAAAGTCCAATAAGTGTATATTTATTGGTTTGGGTAAAAGTTATAGCGTTTACAAACTATGGTGCAAAAAAGTGAATTTCGGCATTTTGAAGCAGCTCTGACTTTCTGAGCACCTGTCATGTTTCTTCAGGTGCTAGAATGTCAGGATAGTATAAATACCCCCAAATGACACCATTTTAGAAAGAAGACACCCCAAAGTATTCGCGGAGGGGCATGGTGAGTTCATGTATCATTTCATTTTTTCACAAGTTAGCGGAAAATGACACTTTCTGAGAAAAAAAAAAAAGTTTCAATTTCTGATAACTTCTGGCAAAAAAAAATCTCCCACGGACTCACTATGCCCCTCAGTGAATACCTTGGGGTGTCTACTTTCGAAATGGGGTCATTTGTGGGGTGTGTTTACTGTTCTGGCATTTTGGGCGGGGCTAAATTGTGAGCCGCCATGTAGAACCTAAAGGTACTCGTTGGAATTTGGGCCCCTTTGTGCACCCAGGCTGCAAAAAAGTGTCACTCATGTGGTATCGCCGTACTCAGGAGAAGTAGGGCAATGTGTTTTGGGGTGTATTTTTACATATACCCATACTTTGTGTGAGAAATATCGCTGTAAACGACAACTTTTTAATTTTTTTTATTCAAAGTTGTCAATTTACAGAGATATTTCTCTCACCTACATGGGTATATGTAAAATACACCTCAAACACATTGCTACTTCTCCTGAGTACGGCGATACCATAGTGTGCCACTTTTTGCAGCCAAGATGCAAAGGGGCCCTAAACCAATGAGTACCTTTAGAATTTCTAGGGCATTTTACGCATTTGGATTCCAGACTTCTTCTCACGCTTTAGGGGCCCCTAAAATGCCAGGACAGTATAAATACCCCACATGTGACCCCATTTTGGAAAGAAGACACCCCAAGGTATTCTGTGAGGGGTATGGTGAGTTCATGTAAAATTTTATTTTTTGTCACAAGTTAGTGGAATATGAGACTTTGTAAAAAACAAAATAAAAAAAAAAAAAAAAAAAAATTTCCGCTGACTTGTGCCAAAAAATAAAAATTCTGTGGACTCACCCTCACAAAATACCTTGGGGTGTCTTCTTTCCAAAATGGGGTCACATGTGGGGTATTTATACTCACCTAGCATTTTAGGGGCCCCTAAAGTGTGAGAATCCAAATGCATAAAAATGCCCTGTGAAATCCTAAAGGTACTCATTGGTTTTAGGGCCCATTTGCGCATCTTGGCTGCAAAAAAGTGTCACTCATGTGGTATCGCCGTACTCAGGAGAAGTAGGGCAATGTGTTTTGGGGTGTATTTTTACATATACCCATGCTGCGTGTGAGAAATATCGCTGTAAACGACAACTTTTTACATTTTTTTACATTCATTTCTATGGGGACAGACTTTGTCCCGCTCGGATCCGGAATTACGGATCCGCGCTTCCGGGTCTGCACTTCCGTTCCGCAAAAATATAGAACATGTTCTATTCTTGTCCGCAATTGCGGACAAGAAAAAGCATTTTCTATATAGTTCTGGCAATGTGCGGATCTGCAAAATGCGGAAAGCACATTGCCGGTGTCCGTGTTTTGAGGATCTGCGGATCGGATCCGCGGATCGGATCCATGGATCCGTGAATCCACGGATCCGCAAAACACATATGGACGTCTGAATAGAGCCTTACAAGGGGTGTGATCAATGACAGGGTGATCAGGGGGTCTAGATGGGGTGATCAAGGGGTTAATAGGTGAGGGGGCGGGGGGTTAGTGTAGTGTTTGGTGCAACTTTACTGTGTTACCTGGTCCTCTGGTGGTCGATCCCAGCAAATGGGACCACCAGAGGACCAGGTAGCAGGTATACCAGACGCTGTTCACAAAACAGCGTCTGGTATACATGTTTGATGCGATTATATCGCATCTACAGCCTGCCAGCGATTGATCATCGCTGGCAGGCTGTAGTCTAACTCTCCAGACGCGTTCCTGTGAGCGCGCGCGTCCTGCGCGCGTTCACAGGAACTCCCGGGTCTCGCGAGAGGACGCGCCGATGCGTCCACTCAGAAGATCCCGGCCGCCCGCAGGACGCAATCCTGCGTACGGCGGTCCGGGAGTGGTTAAGCTATGCCGGATACAGTGAACTCCAGCAGTCTTTTCCTCTGTCGGAAAAGATTGTTACAATTCAAAACATAGGTGTGAATGAGGCCTAACTGAGAAATGAACAGAACATTTACCTGGTGCCCACCTCATCTTCTTTTCAGCTACAGATCCACCAGTTTCCATGCTCCTCTTTTGTCATCTAAGATGGCCGCACCGCATCTCAGATTACCTGATTCACAGTTCAAAAGAGGAAAATGAGGTCACTCTTCCCACACCTGGGCGTAACTAGATCCACAGTGCAGTAGAATTGTACGGAGCGGGCTCATGAGCCAGTCTGCTGCATACACACGCTAAGGAATATGTTGCAGAAATAAAAATCTGTAAACATGGAAGAACATGAATTTCTTCAAGCTCCATTCAGGTGAATGGAACTGAGTTTCAATCGCAGAGATTTCTACAAAATTTCTGTTGGTCAGTACAAATCCCATAGACTGCAATAGTATACTAATGTAGTCTATGGAAAAAGCAATCAGAGGATCTCATGTTAAAGTCCTCTAAGGCAGTGATGGGCAACGTGCGGCTCTCCAGCTGTTGCCAAACTACAACTCCCACCATGCCCTGCAGTAGGCTGATAGCTATAGACAGGCTTTGCATGCTGGGAGTTGTAGTTCTGCAACAGCTGGAGAGCCGCACGTTGCCCATCACTGCTCTAAGGGGACTAAAAAGTAAAATAAAAAATATAAAAAATTCAAATCACCTTATTTCCAGATAAAAACATAACTGGTATCGCCACATTTGAAAATGTCTGTATTATTAAAATATAAAAATATTTTTTATTATTTATCATGCACAGTGAGCCCTATAACAGAAAAAATATCAAAATAACTAATTTGACATTTTTTGTCACCTTGACCCCCCAAAAAAAGAATAAAAAGTGATCAAAAATCATGTACCCCAATGGTATGGATAGGAACTACAGATCTCTGTAGAGTGGAACGTTAAAAAAAAACACACAACCCAATGCATTTCGGAAAGAATGCTTTCTTTTATCAGGGCGACGAAGGAAAGCATCCTTTCCTAATTGTAGCTCTAGTAGGGACTTCACGAAAGCTCTGTCATGGAGTGCGAGCTTTCAGTACACCTGAGGAGTATTGTCACTGGCTGGGGCAAACTCCGAGCATACATAGGCATCCTAGTACTCTAGATTAATACCAACGCTGAGGAGAATCATTCAGTACAGTGAAAAAAACGTAACTTGATGTTTATCACTTACGGTTTTATGATGGAGCCTGGGAGTTTCCAGAGTAAGGGAGCTCACTGGATGATAGCACGGTACAATTGAATTATTTGTTTACTACACATTCCAGCGGTAGCCGCACCGCTGCAGTACCAGCAGCATCAACATTAGCGCATATATTATTGGTACAATAGCGCCTGTGTGCAACAAGAATCTACAAGACTGGAACGTAAAAAAGTTATGGGGGTCAGCAATGCAAAGAAAAAAATATTTTCAAAGGGTTTTATTTTTTTAAGTAGTAAAACACTCTAAAAACGATATAAATTGGATATCAATGCAATCATAGTGACGCACAGAATAAGGTCGTCATGTAATTTTTAGTGAACGTTGTAAAACAAAACCCAGAAAACCCATGGTGGAATTGCATTTTTTTTCTTCTCAGAAGTCAAGAAGAGAAAAAAATAAAACACTAGACAAAATTTGGTCTGGTTCTGAAAAGGTTAAATAATAAAACAGAACACTGTATGCTCCTAGGCATCCTTGTGGCCAGAATGTTGTGTTTCAATTATTTATCTATGTGGGGGTTTTGAAGCTCTGTATCAGAAAAGCTAGAAAGCTAAATTAAGGCCTCTTTCACACTTGCGCTATGAGGATCCGGCGTGCACTTCCGTCGCGGGAAATGCCCGCCAGATTCGGCTCAGCGCAAGACAACTGAAAGCATTTGAAGACTGATCAGTCTTCAAAATGCTTTCAGTGTTACTATAGCAGCCAGGAGGCTATTAAAGTCCTGGTTGCCATAGTAAGTAGTGAGGAGCCAGGGGAGCAGATACTTACAGTCCGTGCGGCTCCCGGGGCGCTCCACAATGACGCCAGAGCGCCCCACGCGCATGGATCACGTGATCCATGCTCATGGGGAGCTCTGACGTCATTGTGGAGCGCCCCGGGACTCGGAAGCCGCACAGACGGTAAGTATCTGCTCCCCTGCCTCCCCACTACATTTTACCATGGCAGCCGGGACTTTAGCGTCCTGGCTTCCATGGTAACCATTCACAAAAGCTAAATGTCGGATCCGGCGATGCGCCGAAACGACGTTTAGCTTAAAGCCGGATCCGGATTAATGCACTTCAATGGGCATTTATTCCGGATCTGGCGTTACGGCATGTCTTCCGGATTTTTGGACGGAGACAAATCCGCAGCATGCTACGGTTTTGTCAGTGTCCAAAAAACGTTCACATACTGAACGGAAGACATCCTGATGCATCCTGAAGGGATTGCTCTCCATTCAGGATGCATGGGGATAATCCTGATCAGTAGCTTTCCGTCCTAGAGCCCCGAGGACGGAACTCTAGGACGGAAAGCAAAAGTGCAAGTGTGAAAGAGGCCTAAGAAATGCATTAGTGCTAAATATTAGACCTAAAATCGACATGGTGTGTGACTCACTGCCCTCCTGACTCAAGTTCAGGGCAGTTTAAACTGTGAAACTTTGGGTTCCAGTTGCATTGTCTTTTTTCAAGTAATGCCATGATTTAAAGGCCATGTATACCTTCAGGGGCAATTTTTGTTTATGATTGCATTTTACTCATTTTTGGCTAAAAATCATATTTTCAATTGGCCTTTATTAAAAATATATAAAGGATTAGCTGTTTTTCTAGCTGTGTGACTGGTACTTTCACTTTCTGCTGGTCATCTAATAAACCTTGTCTCATCTGATAAACACTTATTTAAGCCACATTCTTATCAGTAAGATAAGAACTAAGCTATTATGAGTGTTTATAATGTCAGAGAGCAGAGATAAGGAGTCAGTCAGCTCCCCAGATGACGGAAAAGACAGAAAATCCACAGGCTGCTAGTAGAGCATCTCAGCTATGTATACAAAAAAGAATTCAATATTTTTAATAATGACCAATTGAAAAAATTCATTTGAGCTCAAAATACGTACAATGCAATAATAAAAACAAAATGGCCGCAAAGATGTACATAGACTTTAGGGTCAATTCATATGTCTGTTTTGCAAATTGTGGATCAACAAAACTCGAAAACCAGCTGTGTGCGTTCCACATTTTATAGACCGCACATGGCCGGCCCTATGATAGAAATGCCTTTTTTTGCCTGCGATTGCGGGCAAGAATAGGACATGCTCTATCTATTTTGTGGTGCCGTGGAACAGAATTACGGATGCGGACAGCACATGGTGTGCTGTTCGCATCTTTTGTGGCCCTATTGAGATGAATGGGTCCGCACCCGTTGTGGAACGGATGCGGACCCAGAATTATGGACTTGCGAATGGACACTTGAAGAGGTTTTCCAAGTGTTTATCCTCGGGATAGGTTATCAGTATCTGATTGGTGTGAGGGTCTGACACCTGGGGCACCACTGATCATCTGTTTGAAAAGGCAAAGGCGCTCACCAAACATTATTTAACGCCTATCACAGCAAAATCTTATTCACTTCAATGAGGCTGATCTGCACATGGGCCATGTGACCCATGAACATGACCTCACATGGCCTAGGAAAAGCTATGAGAAGGCTGCCTTCTCAAACAGCTGATTGTCGGGGGTCCTGGGTGTCGGACCCCCACTGATCGGATACTAATAACCTATCCAGAGTATAGGACATCAGTAACAAACACTTGGAAAACCCCTTTAACATGTAGAGATGCATAAGGCCTCTTCTCTGTTCTGACCCGAACGTCCCCTAAAACACTTAACAACAACCTTGAAGAAAGCCTTGCTATGACTGATCAGAGGATGACATTTTAGCAATATTCTTCGTCTCATTCATTAATGCCTGTAAGACATTGTAGACATTCTTCATTGACGGTTTGTGTGTCTTTTCCTATTGATACATTGTCACGCAGCCTGGATGGTAAATTGATATGATCCATTACACAGGCTTTAATCACTCTGATGAAATACTTCATCTTACATGCTTCATTCCGCTTTCTAACTGCACATAGCATTAACAGCAGATCTAAAAGATTACAGGCATCAACGCAGAATGACACATGAGGAATGCATGAACTCTACTGAGGGGGGCCGTTCTTGAAAATAGATCTCATTTTTCCAAGGTGTTCAATATTGCATATCTCTTGGACAGGGCGAAGCTGCAATACCAGACATCGCCATGGACAGGTGAGGCACTGTTTCTAAGAAAAAAATACACATCTGTCAGATGCCCCGATCAACTATGACCGCAGCATCTGAGAGGTACAATGGGGGGGACCATTGTACCTCTCAGATAATAAATATAAAGATAATAAAAATAAATTAGTCACAAAGCAAATTGTTTTTGCAAAATTTGGTGATGGAGCTGAATCAAATTTTTGAATACTTTGCTTATCACATGACATGACGGGTGTTACGCTGAGCGCTCCGGGCCCTCTGCTGGCCTCAGAGCGCTCACAACGTGTGTCCCCAGGCAGCGCTCCAGCGTCTCGGCGTGTGCGTCCCCGCTCTCTAGGGCGCACACGCACCGGGACTCTTAGATCTAAAGGACCAGTGCACAGGTGCTTTGTGCCTGGCCCAAACTGGTTTATCAAGGGTTAAGCTTTGTGAGAGGCAGTACTGTTTGGCCTTAATTAGGCTTCACCTGTGCACTGCCTATAAGTACCATCCCCTTCCACAGTCTTCTGCCGGATCTTTGTTGCCTCTGTGCCTTAGAGAAAGCGTCTTCTGTGTACCCATTGCCTGTTGCCATACCCGTTGCTACGACCACCGCCTCTGAACCTGTGCCGCCTGTCCTGACCTTTTGCTTCGTCCGACTACGCCTCTGCCTATTCCCTCTGTACTACGCCTGTCTCAGCAGTCAGTGAGCTTGCGCCTCTATCGGAGGACACGACCTGGTTGCTACCGCCGCAGCAAGACCATCCCGCTTTGCGGCGGGCTCTGGTGAAAACCAGTAGCAACTTAGAACCGGTCCCCCGGTACGGTCCACGCCAATCCCTCACTGACACAGGGGATCCACTTCCACTACCGCCTCCTGCTACCAGTCCGGATCCTGACAGTAAGATCCGGCCATGGATCCCGCTGAGGTGCCTCTGCCTAGTGTCGAGGACCTTACTACAGTTGTCGCCCAGCAAGGTCAACAGCTGGCGCAGTTGTCCGCCATGCTCCAGCAGCTTCTTTCTGCACGGCAGCAGCCGCTTCCTCCGTCTGCACCAGCTTCATCACCGCAGCCTGTGGCCGCCGCCACTTCTAGAGTCCGTCTGTCCATGCCGGCCAAGTACGATGGAGATCCCAAGTTGTGCCGCGGATTCTTATCCCAATGCTCCCTTCACCTGGAGATGTCGGCTGACCTGTTCCCCTCGGAGTGAGCCAAGGTGGCATTTGTCGTTAGCCTGCTTTCTGGGAAGGCCCGGGCTACACCGCTTTGGGACCGCAACGACCCTGCCACTGCAAGTGTCCAGAGTTTCTTTCTGGAATTCCGGAGTGTCTTTGAGGAGCCAGCCCGGGCTGCCTCTGCAGAGACTGCGTTATTGAACTTGTCCCAGGGGAGTTCTTCTGTCGGAGACTATGCTATCCGTTTCCGCACCCTTGCTTCAGAACTCTCCTGGAATAACGAGGCGCTCTGTGCTACCTTTAAGAAAGGCTTGACCAGCGCCATAAAGGATGTCCTGGCCGCACGAGAAGTCCCCACCAACCTGAGTGATCTGATCCATTTGGCCACCAGGATTGACCTGCGTTTTGCTGAGCGACGAGAGGAACTGTTCTAGGAAAAGGGTAGTGCTCGCCCCAGACGTTCTCCTCGTCTGGCTCCTATTTTCCTGCATCCACCGCAATCCTCTGCTGGCCCTCCCGCCAAGACCTCCTTTGCTGCCACTGCTTTTCTGGATTCCAGTTCTGCCGGTAACTTCATCGACGCCTCGCTGGTGAACAAGTATAACATCCCTGTGGTTCGTTTGCAGAAGTCCATCTTCATCTCCACTGTTAATGGAGAGAGACTCGACGGCATGGTGCAGTTCCGTACAGAGCCCCTCCAGATGGACATTGGAGTCCTGCATTCCGAGCGATCGGAGTTCTTTGTGTTACCCCATTGCACCTCAGAACTCCTCTTGGGTCTGCCCTGGCTCCAGCGCCATTGTCCCGTTCTGGACTGGACCACCGGAGAGGTTCGTAGCTGGGGTCCAGCTTGTTTTGGCAGATGTCTCAAGCCGGTACGAGCCAAGTCTGCACCTGTTATTTCCCCTCTTCCCGGTCTGCCTGAACCATATGCGGATTTTTCTGACGTCTTTTGCAAGAAACAAGCGGAAGTGTTGCCTCCACATAGGCCATATGACTGTCCCATTGATTTGCAACCTGGCACTACGCCGCCTAGGGGAAGAATCTATCCGCTCTCTCCGCCAGAGACTTTAGCATGTCGGAATATATCCAGGAGAACCTGCGGAGAGGGTTTATCAGGAAATCCTCTTCTCCTGCCGGAGCAGGATTCTTCTTTGTTGCAAAAAAGGACGGTACCCTTAGGCCTTGCATAGACTTTCGGGGTCTCAACATCATTACTGTAAAGAACCGTTACCCTCTTCCCCTGATTTCGGAACTCTTTGACCGCTTACAAGGCGCCAAGTACTTTACCAAGTTAGATCTCAGAGGGGCCTATAATCTTATTCGCATCCGAGAGGGTGATGAATGGAAGACAGCTTTTAATACCCGTGACGGGCATTTTGAGTACTTAGTCATTCCTTTCGGACTCTGTAATGCTCCAGCGGTCTTCCAGGAGTTCGTTAATGACATCTTCCGAGACCTGCTCTATACCTGTGTCGTGGTCTATTTGGATGACATCCTCATCTTCTCTTCTAACTTGGATCAACACCGTGCTCATGTCCGCTTAGTACTCTCCCGTCTCAGGAAGAACCGCCTACGCTAAATTTGAAAAGTGCTTGTTCGACCGTACCAGTCTTCCCTTCCTGGGCTACATCATCTCCGCCAAAGGACTACAAATGGATCCTGCCAAGCTGTCTGCCATCTTGGACTGGCCTCGTCCTTCTGGCCTTAAGGCTATCCAGCGATTCCTCGGATTCGCGAACTATTATAGGCAGTTCATCCCGCATTACTCCACCCTTGTGGCACCTATTGTGGCCCTAACCAAGAAGGGCTAACCCGAAATCTTGGCCTCCTCAGGCCGAACAGGCCTTCACCGCTCTCAAGTCTGCCTTTGCCACCGCTCCAGCTCTGTCCAGACCGGATTCTACCAAGCCTTTCTTCCTGGAAGTAGACGCCTCCTCCGTCGGTGCTGGTGCTTTGCTCATGCAAAGATCTCCGAGAGGCAAGTTGGTTACTTGTGGTTTTTCTCTAAAACTTTCTCTCCCGCTGAAAGAAATTATTCTATTGGGGATAGAGAATTACTCGCCATCAAGCTGGCCTTGGAAGAATGGCGGCACTTGCTAGAAGGATCGGCACATCCTGTGAACATCTACACGGATCATAAAAATTTATCATACCTCCAGTCTGCTCAGAGACTAAATCCCCGCCAGGCTCGCTGGTCTCTATTCTTTGCCAGATTTAACTTCCGGATCCACTTTCGTCCAGCGAGCAAGAACTTCAGGGCCGATGCCCTCTCTCGTTCTTCCGATGTCACAGGAGTGGAAGTCAAGCCTCAGCACATTGTGCCTCCTGAATGTCTGGTCACCGTGGCACCTGTAGATTTGCGGAACCTCCCTCCCGGAAAGACCTATGTTTCTCCTCGCCTTCGCTTAAAAGTTCTTAAGTGGGTGGCATTCTTCTCTTCTCGCAGGGCATCCTGGTGTCCGAAAGACTGTACAGCTTATCTCCAGGAGATATTGGTGGCCATCCTTGGAGAGGGACATCACTGAATTTGTGCAGTCCTGTTCTGTATGTGCCAGAGACAAAACCCTCGCCAAAGACCCGCCGGATTTCTCCAGCCACTTCCCATACCAGAGACTCCTTGGTCCCATATCGCTATGGACTTCGTTACGGACCTACCACTGTCTCACGGGAAAACTATAATTTGGGTCGTCGTGGATCGCTTCTCGAAGATGGCGCACTTCATCCCGTTGCCAGCCTTACCTTCTGCGCCTCAGTTGGCCAAGCATTTCCTCCGGCACATCTTCCGGTTACACGGCCTGCCTTCACATATTGTCTCCGATAGAGGGGTCCAGTTTGTGTCCAAATTCTGGAGAGCTCTTTGTGGACAACTTAAAATCAAGCTGGACTTCTCTTCTTCATACCACCCCCAAACCAACGGACAAGTGGAGCGGGTTAATCAAATTTTGGGCGACTACCTTCGCCACTTCATTTCCTCCCGTCAAGACGATTGGGTCGACCTTCTCCCGTGGGCGGAGTTTTCCTATAACCACAAAGACTCTTCCGCCACCAATAAGTCTCCCTTCTTCGTGGTTTATGGTCGTCATCCTCTGCCTCCTCTGCCGTTATCCTCCTCCTCCGGTGTACCTGCAGTGGACGACCTTGTGCAAGACTTTTCTGCCATCTGGCGCGAGACGCGCCTGTCCCTCATGCAGGCCTCATCCCGCATGAAAGTCCAAGCGGACAAGAAACGTCGGCCTCCTCCTGTCCTGGTGCCTGGGGACAGAGTTTGGCTCTCCTCCAGGTACATCCGCTTCAGGGTTCCTAGTTACAAGCTTGGTCCTCGTTACTTGGGACCCTACAAGGTCAAGAAGAGGATCAACCCTGTGTGTTACCAACTCCATCTCCCTTCCTCCCTTAGAATTCCCAACTGCTTCCATGTCTCCCTCCTCAAGCCTGCGGTCTTTAATCGTTTTTCCCCCAAGAGTCTCCCTCCCACGCCGGTATCCGGTACCTCGGATGTCTTCTCCGTTAAGGAGATATTGGCCTCAAAATTGGTCAAGGGGAGAAGATATTTTCTGGTGAACTGGGAGGGCTGCGGTCCTGAGGAGAGATCCTGGGAGCCGGAGGAGAACATCCTGGACCGCAGCCTCATCCTTAAGTTCTTGGGTCCCAAAAAGAAAGGGGAGACCAAAGGGGGGTACTGTTACGCTGAGCGCTCCGGGCCCTCTGCTGGCCTCGGAGCGCTCACAGCGTGTGTCCCCAGGCAGCGCTCCAGCGTCTCGGCGTGTGCGCCCCCGCTCTCTAGGGCGCACACGCACCGGGACTCTTAGATCTAAAGAACCAGTGCACAGGTGATTTGTGCCTGGCCCAAACTGGTTTATCAAGGGTTAAGCTTTGTGAGAGGCAGTCCTGTTTGGCCTTAATTAGGCTTCACCTGTGCACTGCCTATAAGTACCATCCCCTTCCATAGTCTCCTGCCGGATCTTTGTTGCCTCTGTGCCTTAGAGAAAGCGTCTTCTGTGTACCCATTGCCTGTTGCCATACCCGTTGCTACGACCACCACCTCTGAACCTGTGCCGCCTGTCCTGACCTTTTGCTTCGTCCGACTACGCCTCTGCCTATTCCCTCTGTACTACGCCTGTCTCAGCAGTCAGTGAGCTTGTGCCGCTGTCGGAGGACACGACCTGGTTGCTACCGCCGCAGCAAGACCATCCCGCTTTGCGGCGGGCTCTGGTGAAAACCAGTAGCAACTTAGAACCGGTCCCCCGGTACGGTCCACGCCAATCCCTCACTGACACAGGGGATCCACTTCCACTACCGCCTCCTGCTACCAGTCCGGATCCTGACAACGGGACTGTAGTTCTTTTTGTGGAGCTGAAGCGTGGTATAAATATTTATACCATAAGGGCAGTGTAAATGATCAGGATTGATGGATTCTTGGCTTTACAAGTAAACTCAGGTGAATCCCAGAATGTTTTGCATACTACACTCTGTTCTTAGCCAAACTTTGGTCTACTTTCCATAAAATAAAAATTTCATGTTCTGATAGCAGATTAAAACTGAGCATAAACATTAACAAATATTGTACATACAACAGTCAGTCCCCGAAGAGTGAAAGGAGAGTTTATCTGAAATTACATGAACTTATAAATCATCGATATAAAACGGCCCGAAGAAAGGAGCACTTCATCTTCAATGTAATTTTTCTGGCGAGATCAGATCTGTCCTGGATGTGCGCTCTATGCAGTTGCTGCAATTATTTCCAAAGTGAATTGGAGCCTACAGTGCTCGCAGCGTGAGATATCTACCAGTCGTACAAATGATGAGATGATGTAGAGCTATAGCAATAAGCATATTGTGTATTTTCATTTTTATCAAATCTCTGGTGCAGAGAAAATACACTCTGACCAAAAAGGCACCCAGATAGAAATGTCAGATTACTGCAAAACTCAGCAGGCAGATATGTAAATGATCACAGGTGTGGTCTCATTAGACACTGGGTCTCTTGCCACAAGAGGGTGTAAAAGTGCTTCCCCGATGCGCTATAAAAAGACTCTCAGAGGCTACTTTTGGATAGTGAACCTCTTGGTGAGAAAGGCTTTACCACTAGATTTGATTCGTTTTGTCCATTTGGAAGCCTTTGAGAGGGGATGCATCATTGGACTGAGAGAAGCAGGATGGTCTTTTCGACTAATTGTCCGCCATCTAAGCTGGCCTTGTCTAAGCTGTTAGGAGGGGGTTATAAAGGTACGCGCACACGCCAAACAGGCACCGGATAAGCCAAACGGACACCAGTAGAAAGAATCATTTGATCCGCCAACAAGCATGTGCAGCTTCCATAGTTTCATTATCCACTATTCAGACATAGGTGTTACCTTCATTACCCCATTTTTAGGTGCTTAACAAAAGGAAATTTGGTGTCACAGCGCCCATTATGCTTGTCTTTGTTGTGGTAAAGAAAAACCCGGACTGCTACAGACTGGAGCCATATCGCCTTCAGCAATGAATCCACTTTGTGTTTCCGACAGTCTGGTTCTAGTATGGAGGTTAGGTGGTGGCACTTAAATTCTGCCTTTGCTGTGCAGCAACACACCTCCCTAACTGCTGGTGTGATGATCTGGGGAGCCATCGCTTAAGAAAGTCAGTCACCCATAGTAGTGACAAGAGGGATACTAACAACTCAGATATGTGCAGGACATGCTGTGGCCACATGTCTTACCTCTCCTGGCAGGGCTTCCAACTGTCATTTTTCAGCAGGATTCGGGTCCATTCACACATCCATGTGTGTTTTGCGGATCCACGGATCTACGGATCCGCAAAACACGGACATCGGCGATGTGCGTTCCGCAATTTGCGGACCGCACATTGCCGGCATTATATAGAAAATGCCTTTTCTTATCCACAATTGCGGACAAGAATAGGACATGTTCTATTTTTTGGGGGAACGCGATTGCGGACCCGGAAGAGAAATGGATGGGTCCGCAATTCAGTTCTGCAAAATGCAGTACAGAATTGCGGATGTGTGAATGGACCCTAAGGGTTTCCCAAGAATGTCTCCATCAGACTGAAACACCTCCTTGGTCACCAGATTTACTACCAATCATTTGTGGGACCAGCAGAGACACCAGCTTCAGCAACCTATGAGTGTGCAGGATCTACAGGCTCAGTACAATATCTATGGGCAAATGTGCAGCAGGATACCATACGGAACCTGTATGCCTCCAGGCCCAACCGTATCTCATCTTGTATCCATCTTGAGGCCGTATCTCACCTTGTATCCAGACTAAGGCTGTATCTCACCTTGTATCCAGGCTAGAGGCCGTATCTCACCTTGTATCCAGGCTAGAGGCCGTATCTCACCTTGTATCCAGGCTAGAGGCCGTATCTCATCTTGTATCCAGACTAGAGGCCGTATCTCATCTTGTATCCAGACTAGAGGCTGTATCTCACCTTGTATCCAGGCTAGAGGCCGTATCTCACCTTGTAGACAGGCTAGAGGCCGTATCTCACCTTGTATCCAGACTAGAGGCTGTATCTCACCTTGTAGCCAGGCTAGAGGCCGTATCTCACCTTGTAGCCAGGCTAGAGGCCGTATCTCACCTTGTATCCAGGCTAGAGGCCGTATCTCATCTTGTATCCAGACTAGAGGCAGCCCAACAGGGTCCTAGAGCCTCCATTCGATTGTAATGTTTTCCCCAATAAACTTATCCTTCACTATAATTTTGTAGTCACTTAAATATTATCATCATTATATTCACACATGGAAAGTTTCATTTGATTCCACAACTCTTTCCTGGTGCTTTATTTTGTTTGTCAAATGAGTGTATTAATTGACAACACATATTTAGAATGCATTCTTATGACTCTTGACAGGGGCATAGGTAAAGCTGGGGCAGAGGTAGCAGTCACGTCCAGGCCCTGTTACATGAGGGTGCCCAAAGACCACTTTGTCACATAAGACATTAGTAGTATAAATGGCAAAGATAGGTGGGGGCAGTGATACATTAAAGAGGACCTTTCATTAATTTTTCTGATGCTGTGACCCTGCCTGTTTTTTTTTAATATCGCTTGTACACCCCACTGTGCCCCCCTGCTGTTTTCCTGCCCTGTATGTTAATACTGAGCATCGGTACAGGGAGGAGGAGACGTCAGGGTTTCATAATGGGCGTCTCCTTTTCCCTGGCTGTGACGCTCTCTGCTGTAATTGGACTGCGGCACAGCCAGGGAGAAGGAGACACCCATTGAGAAACCCTGATGTCTCCCCCTCCCTATACCGATGCTCAGTATTAACATACAGGGTGGGAAAACAGCAGGGGGGCACAGCGGGGCATACGAACGATATTTAAAAAAAACAGGCAGGATGGCAGTATCCGGCAAACAAAGGTATTTAATTGAACTAAAAAAAAGTCTATGAAAGGTCCACTTTAAGTTATGCTTCTGACTCTTGAGATCGTTTACTGAGCATAGTCATTAAAGAGGTCCTCCAGGATTGTATATTGATGGCTAATCCTTGGGAGAGGCTATCAATGATCAACGTGTGATTGCAAGATTCTGACCTATGTCAATACTAATGACTGCATCAATATCACAGGCAGAGGCTCCATAGGGGGAGGGGAGCTGGAGCAGACCCAAGTGCGTGGTTTTAGCACATTCAGATGTCGTTGTCACATTTGATCAAGGCATCTGAAGGCTTAAAAGTCTGTGATCTGCATTACCGCCAACTCTAACTTTGGGAGTCTGCTGTATGAAACAGCAGAACCCGTCGGCTATGCTGCTGGCCGCACGCATGAGCGGATGGCATGTTTAAAGTCCCAGCCAGTACCGTACATGTTTGGCGCTGGTCAGGAAGGGGTTAAGAAGATTCAGCACCCTGCCTAAAACAGTAGCGATTTTTCAAATTTTCAAGAAACATTATAAAATTTACTTTTTTAAGAACCAATTCAGTTTTAAAGTGACTTTGAGGGGCTTACATAATAGAAACCGCCCATAAATGACCACAGTTTAGAAACTATAATCCTCAAATTATTCAAAATTGAATTTAGAAACTTTGTTAACTTTTTAGATGTTCACCACAGTAAAACAAACCTCAGTATTTATTACTCTAATTCTGCAGTATACAGAAACAGCCCACATGGGAACACAGCAGGGTCAAATTTTGCTGAAATGGTTTTTGGGCGTGATGTCACAGTTTAAAAGACTCTGCTTTATTGTACTGGTTTGAAACTGTCAATATTACACTGACAATCCCTCCTGTAAGATATCTTGCTGGCTGCTGTTGAACGGGACATCATCTCTAAAAAAGAAATGGAATATTTAATTGAAAAAAATCCCAAGATCCCAACCTTTTATTTGCTGCCAAAAGTACACAAAAATGATAAAGTACCACCAGGACGCCCGATTGTGGCAGGGATGGACGGTATGTGTGTTCTTATTGGTAAATTGATTGATCATGTCCTAAACTCTTTAGTCATCAACTTACCTTCATACTTAAAGGATACAAGTGATATTCTAAAGAAATTGGATGGGATTCACTTGGAAGAGAATATGCTACTTGTTACATGTGATGTGGAGTCACTATACACGTCCATTGATCATAAAGATGGGTTGGAAGCTGTCCGATTTTTCATTTCCGCCTCTAAATGGAAAGGTGAGTTTGGCGATTTGATTGTGGAATTATTGGAATTTGCCTTGCACCACAACTTCTTTCTGTTTAAGGGATCCTTCTACCTGCAGCTCCGGGGAACCGCTATGGGGGCGCCTTGTGCGCCCTCTTAGGCGGGTCTCTTCCTGGGGTTGTGGGAGAGGAGGATCTTCTTTACAGATCGGGTAAAGCACTGTGCACAGGTACAGTCATGGTACAGGTACATCGATGACATCCTGTTTATTTGGCAGGGATCACAGGCCGAATTGCAAGACTTCATGGAAATCTTGAATAACAACCCCTTGAATATAAAGTTAACCTATAAGATGGGCAGAACAAGGATGGATTTTTGGGATTTTAGGGATTTACAATTGGATGTGGATAATGATGGTTATATCCAAACTGACCTATATCGGAAGGAGACCTCCGTTAACAGCCTATTACAGGCGAAGTCAGCCAACCCATGTAAACAAATATCGAACATACCAGTTGGACAATTTTTGAGAATACAGAAAATTTGCTCTAGGGAAGAGGATTTTAGAACACGTGCGATGGAATTAAGTGATCGATTTAGACGAAGGGGATATGACGAACTCTCAA
The DNA here is from genome assembly GCA_033119425.1 of Bufotes viridis. Lineage (NCBI taxonomy): Eukaryota > Metazoa > Chordata > Amphibia > Anura > Bufonidae > Bufotes > Bufotes viridis. Next base: position 129,517,871 of record CM065597.1, on the reverse strand, counting down.
TAAAACGCGGTCTACAAAGAGCCACAAATGAAAAAAGAGAAACATTCATTTACTCACAGAAGAAACAGACCAGAATTGGGAATGACCAAGTAAGATTCATCACAACTTTCTCAGGTGACCATCAGAGAATTAGACCATGTGTGGTCTGTGTTGAGATCGGATGTGACCCTAAGAAATGATTTACCAACGACTCCTAACATTACATACAGAAGGAATAAGAACCTTAAAGACATACTTACCAGGAGCCACTACGAGGGAGAGAGGCCGGAGAGGGCCTTTGGGTCCAAGGTTCCCAGATGGGGATGCCGTCCGTGTGGCTCCTGTGTTGCGTGCCAGAATGTTGATCGATCCATTACCTTCTTTGACTCTGAGAATAAAAGAGAGTACAAAATAACACATCACATCACGTGTAATACCGTAGGAGTCATATATGTTGCCAGCTGCCCCTGCAGATTATTATATGTAGGAATGACAACGAGAAGTATGAAGAAAAGAGTTAGAGAACATGCATTGGGAATAATAGCGGCCAAAGAGGAACAGGATCACACCAATCTGAAAACTATCCCGAGAAATTTCAAGGAGTCCCGTAATTGTGATGAGCGACTACTAAAAGTGAGTGGAATTGATAGGATATATTTTGATCAGAGGGGAGGCAACTGGAAACGGGTGTTGGCACAACGCGAAATGAAATGGATATTTAAACTTGGCACGGTGTCCCCCAGGGGTCTTAATGAAGATTTTAACTTTGCTCCATTTTGTAATAGGTAATTCAGGGTCAATAAGGGGTACTGTTGGGGTAATCCCTCTTGTATAACTCACAATATATTGTGTGTTTTTTTAGATGTTTTTAACTGACTTGTATTGGTTTTTCTTCTCCGCTCCCCCTTGTTGTGTTTGCTGTAATTTGGCCGCTATGTGTTTCTTGTTGCAGAATGTAATTGACTTACCAAGCACCGGCACTTTCTGATTATGGATCCAGTATGGGATGAACTTCATACAATCAAGTTTATATGTTTTATTTTTTTATCCTATCAATTTTTTACACTAATTCAGTATTTTACATTTTTGTTATGTTCACACTCTCGTCTTATTTAACTGTCGAGTTAATTAATTTTTTCAATGTATACACCTTTTTAGGCATCTGTATATACATTTATCACTGGGATGAATCCATATAATTTTTTATTAATGTATTTATTTATTTATTGATGTCTTGTGATTAATTGATAGTTTTGTGCATTCACGTATATATGATATTAGTTAACTTAATCGCTGCACCTTGATTATGTGTTTATATGAATTGTAATTTATTCACCTTTGTTTTTTTCACTGGCATCGGGTCTCTCGCACTTTTTGCACTTTGCACTTTAGCACTTTCTTTTCACTTTTGCACTATTTGCATATAATAGTTATTATAATAGTATTTTACACTAGAGCTGACACTTATGCTCTATATATGTTCCTTTATTTTCCTTGATTGAATTACTGACCATTTCACCCAGTGTTACGTCCGGTCCTGGAGCGGGCGGCGTGCGCCCCATGCTTGAGTGCACGCCTCCTTCTTCCGGGTTGTGACGTTCTGCGTTCAAGCTTGGAGCGCATGAGCGTCACTTCCGGCGGACACTCACGAATATAAGTCCTAGAAGTGCGGCAATGATAAATTACCCATACTGGAGCGCACGCCTCTTTCTTCCGGGTTGTGACGTCTGCGTTCCAACCTGGAGCACATGAACGTCACTTCCGGTGGACATTCACGTGGATAGGTTTTAGAGGTGCGGCAACAATAGACTAGCAAATCAGAAGGAGGGGAGGGGTACTTATTAGGTGAGGGACATTATACCCAGACAGCACTGTATCATTCCCTTGAGGAAGCTGTACTGGCGAAACGCGCGTCGGGAGAAGGGCGCAGGAGGTCACCTATACGCTCTTTATCAGGTAGCCAACTCTTATTTGGTCATTACTTGTACGATCATGTGGCACTATGCACTTTATACGATGAATCTGAGTAGGGTAATGGCTGAGTAGGGTAAAGGCTCACGGTTTCCATTGTGACATATCTCCTGTTGTTTTCTGTGCTATTCTTGTACCACCAGTGTGTCATATTCATGAATTCAATATGTCTTTTTAATACTTTATTTATTATTGTTAATAAAGTGATTTGATGATTATCCGGAAGTATTCTTTGGCGTTTATATATTGTGGGTTGTCCGGAAATTGGCGTGTACCCAGTGCCCTTTTTTGGTGTTTAATATTACACTGACAGTTGCCTATTAGACCCAGCTGGGCGACTGGACCCTTATAGGCTGCCATACATGGTAGGCCCGGAATCCTTTGTATGGCTTTTGGATACCATGGCAACCATTTGCAACCCAGCAATCGCATGGCGAGGAGCGATGGGTTGAGAGAGGGAGCCCCCGTTCTCTGTAAACCTATTAGATGCCACAGTCCGCATTGGCAGCAGCATCTAAAGGGCATCATAGTTTTCAGCAATGCCTGTTCTTTCAGAACACTGTATATGAATAGCGTTTTTCAGAAACTCTATGTTGCTGTGCCATATACAGTATGTACTGCTTTTGTCCTCTAGGGGTTAATCCTTGTATTTAGAAATTTTTCAGCTAAGCGATGACGGTAAAGCCAAGCTTGGCTAAGGCCCTATGTAACCAAAACATTGGCAATTCTCTGCGAGGTACTCATATGAATTTAATAAAGTCAGATTGTTATAAGAAGATTTTCATGCCACGGTCTTCTGCTTTATTTTAATTCCTACTGGATGCAAGTTGTTTTCATCTTTTATCTATAACATACTGTTAATCTGCTATTACCTTTCATCTCTTTTAAAGGAGATGGGGTTAGGGTTACTAGAAAATGACCTATTATTTATGCCAAGTTTTTGCGTTTGTTATTTTCAGAATTTTTGTAATTATTTGAATCTTATATGTCCCATTCTTTGTTTAAAGAAATCCTAAAAGTGTGCAGTTTTCGCACAGTACACTAGGTATAATATTAGGAAAAAAAACACAGAAAAAGATAAAAATTGTTGTAATTATTTAAATCTTATATGTCCTATTCTATGTTTAAAGAAATCCTAAAAGTGTACAGTTTTCGCACAGTACACTAGGTATAATATTAGGAAAAAAAACACAGAAAAAGATAAAAATTGTTGTAATTATTTAAATCTTATATGTCCCATTCTTTGTTTAAAGAAATCCTAAAAGTGTGCAGTTTTGGCACAGGACACTAGGTATAATATTAGGGAGAAAAAATCACAAAAAAAAAAAACATCCAGCATGATATGATAAATAAATAAATACACCAATGTACATGGCTACATTTAAAGAAGAGAAATTACTGAAAATAATTGCACTCACTTAATAGCTGCAAAAAATTTCATATAGACATTAAACATTAATGCTGTTAGGCCCCTTTCACACGGGCGAGTTTTCCGCACGGGTGCAATGCGTGATGTGAACGCATTGCTCCTGCACTGAATCCTGACCCATTCATTTCAATGGGTCTGTGTACATGAGCGGTTTTTTTCACGCATCACTTGTGCGTTGCGTTAAAATCGCAGCATGTTCTATATTCTGCATTTTTCAAGCAGCCCTAGCCCCATAGAAGTGAATGGGGCTGCGTGAAAAACTCATTGCATCCGCAAGCAAGTGCGGGTGCGTTGCGTTTTTCACTGATGGTTGCTAGGAGATGTTGTTTGTAAACCTTCAGTTTTTTATCACGCGCGTGAAAAACGAATCAAAACGCATTGCACCCGCGCGGAAAAAACTGAACAACTGAACGCAATCGCAGGGAAAACTGAATGGCTTTGTCTGTGAAATCGAACAGTTTTCACTGAACGCATCCGCAACGCATCCGGACCTAATCCGGACACGCTCGTGTGAAAGAGGCCTTAAGGAGATGACTGCTGAAAAGTAACTGTAGAAACTAAGAAGTTGTGCTTATTATTAGGCTTAGTGGAGGACAGTGTAAAAACTGGAGGATTTTAGAATTTTTTTTATATAGATGGTGACATATATAATATAGGTGGAATATGAAAAACATAAAAAAAATATGTTTAACATAAAAGCATGATTTAAACAATAGGGCATTTTCTGTTGACACATTTGCTTTACATCCACTGTAATGCTTGTCATCCATGGTCTGGTTCTTGCTCAGTTATAGACTTGAACCACCTAATTCCAAGAGAGCAACTAATTCTAACTGTAATAAGAACTGTCCGTACCACATGGAAATGTGCAAATGCAATGACCTAATGGTTGACTGCTAGAGATGAGCGAATTTTTAAAAAATTCGATTCGCCAGTTTGTCGAATTTTTGGGAAAAATTTGGTTGGGTGCGAATTTATTTGCAGCGAATTGCGTTAAAAAATGGCTATTTCCTGGCTTCGGAGAGCCTTTATAGTGATGTACAACACTGTGCCTTGTAGAAACACGCATAGGGAGTCTGCTGTGGTAGTGAAATAATATTGTGAGTCAGTATGACATGCGGATGACAGGCGCCGATCTTAGAATCACTGCATACTTCACTTATTTGGGCGGTTACGGAGCCAAAACTGACCAAATAACTTAAGTGTGAACTCAGCCTTACACTTCAATGTTAGCGTCAAGAAGAAGCGCACTCCTTTTACACCGTCCTCAGCTGATTCCACATAGATGTCTACAGAACCTGTTTTATCAAACGCTAGAGCCCCCTGACAGACTAGAGAGGGTTTCAGCAGTAAGTTTATGTTGATGTCACTGTTTATTTTGCTCTTCCTCTGATCCGTCAGAACAATAACCCCCAAAAAATGGATCTTGTCTTATAAGCTTCCTCCTTCACTCGGTCAGCATTTGGTCATTAATCCATCAGTATTGCTAATGCCAAAAAAAACAGGAGTGTATCCAAAACAGAGATGACACGTGAATGGAATATTTGCATGTCTTCTGTGTTTTGTACCCACTCCTGCTTTTGGCTACCAAATCACAAGTAGTGACTGTCCAAAGTGAAAACTCCAGCTCACCTATAGTTAGTTGTATTCTCGGCCCGGGTGCACGGAGTTAAGGTGATAGGCCTCAATGCAGACTTGAAGAAAGAAAAACGAACTCCGGCTCTGATACTTTAGAAGTGTCTTTCTTTGTCTTTATTCAATAGCTTTGCATAAAATTTTCATTTACAGGATACACATCCTCAATGGATCATGGCTGTTGACGCGTTTCAAAAAATTCTTATTCGTAACAGTGCCAGATGTACGCTCCGTCCGGGCTTTTATAGTCTGATTGAGACAAAAGGCTCCTCTCCACTCCTCCCCTCACCAATCACAAGCCAGTTCTGCCAGACAAGCCAGACCATATAGGCCTTACAGCTGCTAAACAGACAGGATCCGTTGTGCGTCTCATTTTTCCTTCCTTCTGACAAATCAGAAGAAGGGTCCAATAAATGATGATATTTCGTGGATATTTTGTAGAACATTCGCCATATATTTGTGAATTAGCGGTTATTTTCTTGATTGCGAAAATCGGCAATGTAATATTCACATAGTGCGCATGCAATACAGGCGTGGATCACTATTGCTACATTTTTGAAGCTGCTAGAAGTTTCCTGAGACTGGAGAAAATGGTTGGCACAGCAGAACATTACAATAGTTTTATATCCAGATAGAGTGCTCCGATATATTTGCGATTGCGAAAATCGTCAATTAATGATACGCATATTTTTTATACGTGCAACTCTGACTACATATTAGTGATTGGTGCACTAAGTATAGTTGTGAACTTGTGACATCACAGCACTATGTCTGTATGTATGTATGTATGGACAGCAGAACCTAACACCCTGCACTGGAACACTATATCACAATCTAACCTACACTGACTATCTCCCACTATCTGTATTATATATATATGAGCTATCTAACTATCTAATGTAATGAATAGGCACGGAAGCAGGGAGCACAGCAATGACACTGCTGTCTCTCTCAGAACTGTAATAAACTGTAGAAAATGACTGTGGGGAGGTTCTTATATATTAAAGGGGTAGGCAACTTTCCTATTGGTTGCTAGGGATGTTTCTAAGCTAAGACAAAGACACTGCAGCCATCTCATTGGCCCAAAAGCGAAAAGGGAGGTTACTGATGAAAAAAAATGACAAATATTCGAAAATATTCCAAATATTCGCGATACTCGTAATTAAAATTCGCGATTCGAATATTCACGCCAAACACTTTTCATTGCATGTGGATTGAGGTATTTACATCTGGCTCCCTTCCATACTACTAAGTCGGACTGGCCATCTGTTCTAGGATTGTACCCTCAGTTGGGCATTGCAGTGAGAGATTAACAGAAATTGCACTCCTTTAGTAAGACTCAGAGAGACTCAGGGAGGACCATTATACTGCTTACCACCTATACATAGTGTCATGCTTTATGATGCGTTTCAGGTCTGTTGCGTCCGTGCGTTTTTGGCTGTGGCGTTCCGTGGTTAATGGTTGCTAGGGGCAACATCCTGCATCGCAGTTTCTTTGCTGTGGCTTTTTGTTAACGCCTGACTTGATTTGCTACCTCCCTGCTTGGTTCTGATGGGGGTTAAACTCCCTCTTCGGTTCCTGGGCGTGTCCTTTCAGGTGCGCTCGTTAGACTGCTACTTCTGTCTTTGAGCGTGGAGCTTCAGGGCTGAGTCTGCATAGCTTGTGGTCAGTACAGTTAATTCAGGCTGTTCCTGTGTGCATTTTGGGGGCCAGTACTGTTAATTCAGGCTGTCCAGTACCCTGCTATGTTTCCGCTATGCCTGTTCATTCCATGCCTTGAGGGTGTCTGTACCCTGCTATGTCTTTGTTCATGTCTGTCCTTGTCCATGCCCGGTGGGTGTGATGCCCTTTTGGCTTTGTCATGTCTGTCTATGTTTTGCTTTGCCAGGTTTTGCCTTTTCCTTTGTCCTACCATCCACGTCTCAGTATGGGCCGCCTGGTTCTGCATTGTTGTCTTCTGTTCCGTTCCATGTCTTGTACCTTGCTATGCTTTCACACTTGCGTATTTCTTTTCCGGCATAAAGTTCCGTCGTCGGGGCTCTATGCCGGAAAAATCCTGATCAGGATTATCCCAATGCATTCTGAATGGAGAGAAATCCGTTCAGGATGCATCAGGATGTCTTCAGTTCAGGACCGGAACATTTTTTGGCCGGAGAAAATACCGCAGCATGCTGTGCTTTTTGCTCTGGCCAAAAATCCTGAACACTTGCCGCAAGGCCGGATCCGGAATTAATGCCCATTGAAAGGCATTAATCCGGATCCGGCCTTAAGCTAAACGTCGTTTCGGCGCATCGCCGGATCCGACGTTTAGCTTTTTCTCAATTGTTACCATGGCAGCCAGGACGCTAAAGTCCTGGTTGCCATAGTAAAATGTAGTGGGGAGCGGGGGAGCAGTATACTTACCATCCGTGTGGCTCCTGGGGCGCTCCAGAGTGAAGTCAGGGCGCCCCACACGCATGGATCACGTGATCGCATGGATCACTTGATCCATGGGCATGGGGCGCTCTGACGTCATTCAGGAGCGCCCCGGGAGCCGCACGGACTGTAAGTATACTGCTCCCCCGCTCCCCACTACTACTATGGCAACCAGGACTTTAATAGCGTCCTGGCTGCCATAGTAACACTGAAAGCATTTTGAAGACTGATCAGTCTTCAAATGCTTTCAGTTCACTTGCGTTGTTACAGATCCGGCGGGCACTTCCGGCGACGGAAGTGCATGCCGGATCCTAACAACGCAAGTGTGAAAGAGGCCTAACACCAAAAGTAGAGATGAGCAAAGTTGTGAACAATCCAATTCGGCAACTTCACCAAAGTTTGCCAATAAATTTGATTTAAACAATGAAATTAAAACGGTGTGCCTGGCAGGAAGCGCTATTATACAGCAGCCGACCCTGTTAGGAAGCAGGTCCCCACTTCCTCATCATATAGGGTCTGCGTCCTCATCCTAAGCATAGGGTCCGCGCTAGTGACAGCAAGTCTCAGAGGTAACACAAATATAGTTGATTACCGGTGCTCTGCTGAGTCTGCTCCGCAGCTCTCCTCCTCCACCTTCAACTGCTGCAGCGTCTGTGTCTTTAAATGCACGGGATGTTCTGGATCGGTCTTGCCACAACCTTTAAAGAAGTACTGACATAGCATAGACCCGTTTTAAAAGTTCACAATACACTTTATTTTACTTACAATATTGTAGTCTTGAGTTCAACACATCACATATAAAACAATGACCGATCCTGAACATCCCGTGGTGGGTTTACAGACACAGACGCTGAAGCAGTTAAAGATGAAGGAGGAGAGCTGCGGAGCAGAGCACCAACAATCAACTATATTTGTGTTACCTCTGAGACTTTCTGTCACTATCACGGACCCTATGCTTGTTTTTTATAAGAAATTTGATTTGTTACAAATTAATTTGTCACAAATCGCTATAAATTAGTATACCTAGGCCTTAGGGTACAGCCACACAAAGAGGCCATGCTGCGGGTGCGTTGTGGCCATGCTGTGGTGAGGAACCGCTTGGCCAATTAGTCCGCAGCTGCCTTTCATCTAATAATGAAGACCACACTGTATAGTCGGTCTTCATTATTAATGGACGCACTGCACCTTTAAACAGGGGTTGTTGCTGGTATAGGGTTTGGCTGGTTAGATGAGGGCACAATATCCAAATTATTGTTGTTCTGGCCTGCAATCTCCTGCAGGTTATTTGACAGTAAACACAGAATATCAATCAGCTGTGGCATACCCACTTCTCCAACCCCAATGCACTCCTGCCTTAAGAGCGGGAGCCCTTCTTCTGTCTTCTGCTTTTCCTCCTTTTCCACATCATCTGATATTGATGAGAATATGTCATCAGGAACATCCAGCTCCTCCTCTCTCTGTATCTTGCTGACTTTTCTAGGACATAGAGACTTTGAAGGATGATTTGGAAGAAGTAAAGCCAGCCAAAAATGAAGATGGATTGGTCATCATTAACCACTTAAGCCCCCCTAGCTTAAACACCCTTAATGACCAGGCCACTTTTTACAATTCTGCACTACACTACTTTCACCGTTTATTGCTCCGTCATGCAACTTACCACCCAAATGAATTTTACCTCCTTTTCTTCTCACTAATAGAGCTTTCATTTGGTGGTATTTCATTGTTGCTGACATTTTTACTTTTTTTGCTATTAATAAAAATTTAACGACATTTTTGCAAAAAAATGACATTTTTCCCTTTCTGTTGTAAAATGTTTCAAAAAAAATACATTTCTATATAAATTTTTCTCTAAATTTATTGTTCTACATGTCTTTGATAAAAAAAAAGTCCAATAAGTGTATATTTATTGGTTTGGGTAAAAGTTATAGCGTTTACAAACTATGGTGCAAAAAAGTGAATTTCGGCATTTTGAAGCAGCTCTGACTTTCTGAGCGCCTGTCATGTTTCTTCAGGTGCTAGAATGCCAGGAAAGTATAAATACCCCCCAAATGACACCATTTTAGAAAGAAGACACCCCAAAGTATTCACGGAGGGGCATGGTGAGTTCATGTATCATTTCATTTTTTTCACAAGTTAGCGGAAAATGACACTTTCTGAGAAAAAAAAAAAAAGTTTCAATTTCTGATAACTTCTGGCAAAAAAAAAAAATCTCAGACGGACTCACTATGCCCCTCAGTGAATACCTCGGGGTGTCTACTTTCCGAAAAGGGGTCATTTGTGGGGTGTGTTTACTGTTCTGGCATTTTGGGCGGGGCTAAATTGTGAGCCGCCATGTAAAACCTAAAGGTACTCGTTGGAATTTGGGCCCCTTTGCGCACCCAGGCTGCAAAAAAGTGTCACTTATGTGGTATCGCCGTACTCAGGAGAAGTAGGGCAATGTGTTTTGGGGTGTATTTTTACATATACCCATACTTTGTGTGAGAAATATCTCTGTATCTCTGGGGGGGGGTCTGTGTGGTGATTTGGTGCACTTTATAAAAGTTTCTTTGGTGGTCCCAAGCAAAAGGGACCACCAAAGGAACGATCAGCAAGCATATCAGACGCTGTTAACAAAACAGCGTCTGATATGCCATTTTTTTTAACTTCTACAGCCTGCCAGCGCACGATCAGCGCTGGCAGGCTGTAGTTTACCTTGTCCCCGACGCGATCCTGTGAACGCGCGCACGCGCGCGTTCACAGGAAATCTCGCCTCTCGCGAGATGACGTGCCCGCGCGTCAAGGAGGAACAAACCGACCGCCCGCAGGACGCAATCCTGCGTGAGGCGGTCGGCAACTGGTTAAGACCCGTCCCCCTAAGGGGTGCAGACTGGATGCTATTGGTTGGCTATTAGTTTATGACTGATGTAGGAATTAGTAAATGTAGGAATACATAAATAAAACTGATGCAAGATAAGTCTCCCTGCACTCTCAGAAACACTGTCCCTAGCGCATGAGCCATTGCTACGTATATTAGATGATGACTTATGCTCAGCTCACTGAACAATGGCGGAGACTGAGCGAGAGGAGGGTTTTATAGGGATGTGACATCACAGGGGATGGCTATCTACAGATTGGCCGGCTGCACGGCATTATGGGTGATCTTGCATTCCTGATGTGTTATCTACAGTTTCGCTTTCTAGCACATGCAGCTGCCATTTTAGGAAAACGATACATTACCATGAAGCGCGAGGAAATTCGGATTTGTTTACAAAGTATTCCTAAACTTCAGACTGAATTCCAGTTTGGATGCATTAACCAAGAGTATCCCAGACACCACCAGAGAGGAGACCCTGAAATGCTGGGTGTGCCCCGCGGGAAAGAAGGGTTGCGCCTCTCTCATCGCTGCACTTGACCTGGATGAATTCTGGAGCATGGATTACCCACCGTGAGGACTACAGCCACCCTCGCTACCACTACTCCCATCCTCTCCAGCACTGCACACTCTCCTTACCGTTAACAAACAGCGTGTTTAAAAACACACTGGCCCGTGGCATGTGTTATGCTTTTTCATATTCCAAAGATTCCATAAATTGTCCTTTCTCAGGGCAGATAGTGTTTAAATGGGCTTTTTAGGGCAGATAGTGTTTAAACAAAAAAACGGGCTTTTTGGGGGACCAAGCGTCCAGAATTATGACTTAACAACATGCCTGCCCTTACCACACGCACAAGTGTTAACTGTCAGAAGAAAAGGTGTTTTGTTCTGAACAAGCTCAGGAAAATTTTTATTTGGGAGCAGCAGCAGTAAAGTGTCGAGGTGGAAAGGGTAGGGTATTAGAGGCACGAGGCCGCAATAGTAGTGGCAGCAGAAGCAGCATAGCATGGAATATACAAGGCAGTAGATCGGCTGTCTGTGGGAGGCAGTCGTAGTAGTACTGTTAGTAGTAATTGTGGAAAATAATCCCCCCATTTTGCTTTGATAGCAAGGGACTAAAAGAATGGCTATCAAGTAATCATCAGACTACTTGATGTTAATAATACTCCTGTCATGGTATTAAGTAAGCTAGTATACAAGTCACCATTCTGGCCCCTCGAGCCCAAGGAGCCAATTCTTTCCCCCTTTGCCGCCCACTGAGTTGATTGGGTGTCGTGGCTGGAATCACCCTCATCCTCTTGCTCCTCGGACTCCTCTTTCTCCTCCAGTGGCATGAGGGACAACTGCAACATAAATGTCATGAACTGCAACTGCCCGACCTGGAAACAAAAACTGCTCTCTGCTGTGGCAGTCTGATGCATGACAAAATTGTTCACAACTTTCCACTGCTCATACAGATGCTGTATCATAAGCAATGTTGAAGTGGAGTCTGAACACCGTGGATTAAGCGGTGTAGTTGCAGAACATGTTACTACAAGTCCAGGAGAGCCTTCCTCACTACGTGAGAATGGCTGAAAAGAGGAACAGTCTCCTGGACATTGCCAGGGTACTTTTTTTAAAAACCATACTGGGAGCATGTGTTATTTCCCCTAGGTTATGTGCGGCGATGATGTTGCGTCCATTGCCACTGACCACCTTGCCCAGTTGGAGTCAGTGGGGTGACAGCCAGCAGGATGTTTGCTGCTTGGTGTACTTTAGCTAATACTCACCTGTGTGGCTACTGTCGCCCAGGCCAATCAGCTCCAACAAAGTATGGCAATGACTTGAAACATGTGACAGGAAGGAGGGGGAGTGGAAATGATGCTGTGACCTGCTGCTGTTGAGGAAAGGAGAATGTCCATGGATGAGGAGGTGGAGGAGGTAGATAAGTGCCTGTTTGATGCAATTGTGGGAGTAGGCTCAAAAGGACCTTGCCATGTTGGTTGGGTACTGACTTGCCGCTGCCACAAAAAACATTGACCCAGTGAGCCATGAAAGATATGTACTGTCCCTGCCTGTAAAAGCTGTTCCAGGTGACCACCGTGGAGTGCAGATTTCCGCACAGCGAGAATCACAAGGAGCGTCCCACGTGAGAGTATGAGGCACTACTACAATTGCGCTGCAGCAACTGTACCGTCAGCAATGTGTCCACGTGAGGATTTAGCTTATATACACGCTAATTACTGGTGAATAAAAGGTTTTTCATGGTCAAACATTTCATTATGGATGTCTCCCGATAGAGCGAAGGACAAGGAGGAGGAGGAGTCTTTGCAGGAGAAGAAGAAGCTGATGATGATAAGGACACTATATTGCTTGGAGATGTAGATTGGCTGCCACAAAGAGGACCAGGAGAAGGAGGACAGACTTGAATCTTCCTAAAGAATCCAGTGATGCCGCCACATATGCTGCAAATAGGGGCAGACTGAGAACCCTCAGGGCCCTCGGGCAAAATAATTCCGCCTCCAGCCACGTCTATGTTCTGCCTCCAGCCACGTCCATATCCCACCTCAAGCCACGCCCTACACAAGGAACAAAAGTGCAATAATTTATAAACAAGTGCGACATAAATAACGAATGCAAAAACCAAACTGTGCAAAATAAATAAAAGGCTTGGAGGGGCATCTTTCTAATGGAGGCCCTTTTTAGTGTTCATTAGAGAGTGTGTTAGAAAAAATCCCTTCCGAGCCCCATTAGAGACTACAATGGAGGGGACTCTTTCTAATGGGCCATTGAGGGTGGTCTTTCTGGCAGAGGACATCTCAATGTCATTTAGAGAGTGCATTAGAAAGAGTCCCCTCCAGGTCACATTAGAGACTACAATGGAGTCTAATGGGTCCTTGAGGGGGGGTCTCTCCAACACTATGGTTCCTATTCACAATATAACAACACAACATAGCTCTCTGATACCTAGTCCAAGTTGGCTCCTCTTACCTTAATTACGGTTGGTGGCTGGCAGGCTGTGAGCTTGCTGGCTACCCACTGGCTGGCTACCCGCTGGCAGTCTATGGGCTTGCTGGCTACCTGCTGGCAGGCTGTGGGCTTGCTGGCTACCTGCTGGCAGGCTGTGGGCTTGCTGGCTACCCGCTGGCAGGATGTAGGCTTGCTTGCTTCCGCTGGCAGGCTGTTGGCTTGCTGGCTACTGCTGGCAGTCTGTGGGCTTGCTGGCTACCCGCTGGCAGGCTGTAGGCTTGCTGGCTACCTACCAGCAGGCTGTGGCTTGCTGATTGGCAGGCTGTGGGCTTGCTGGCTGGATGGCTGTGGGCTCGCTGGCTATGGCTTGCTGGTTGGCAGGCTGTGGGCTTGCTGGTTGGCCTGGCTGACTCTGGGCCTGGGGCTGGCTGGCTCTGGGCCTGGGGCTGGCTGGGTCAGGGCCTGGGGCTGGCTGACAAATGTGTGGCCGAGCAGTTCGAGCCCGAGCCCAATTTCTTGCCTATGTAAAATTGTAACTTGTAAGGCAGTGTGCAGAGAGAATCTATCCGAACACTGTTTGCTGCGGCTTAAAAAAATTCGGCCTCAGAGGTCTGTGGAGGCGTCTCATGTCGACGTCAGTATGTGACGTCAGTATGCAATGACGGCGCGCCTCTGCGCACAGGATGCCATGGCCGGGCCCCTCCTCCCATGTATGTAGCTCCAGCTGCAGTGACCCTCCTCCCACATAACTTACGTGACGTAAGTAGCTCCCTCCGGCCGCAGGGCCCCAATAGCCTTCCTGATGTTGCTCAGACTCTGAGAGTGCATAAAATTATTTCACCCGTCCGATGTCTCTGAGCCTCAGAGACATCAGACGGTTGAAATAATTTTCTGTAATGGGTGGCAGCCGGCGGGCCCCCTTCCCGGCAGGACCCTCCGACCACGTCCGAAGTGCCTGACCGCTCATTCTGCCCCTGGCTGCAATAGAGCTCTGGTACCTATGATTGTGTTTGAACGCCCACTGATTATTTGAGTTCTGCACATCTTGCACATTGCTGTGGTTTTGTGTGCCCGCCTTTTAGAGAAAAAATGCTGTACAAGAGTTGCTGGCACAGAGCTCGGGTCATCCGAGCTTGGCTTGGCTCTGGCACGCTTTGAACCTAATGCACCCACAATGTCAGACTCAGCGCCATCACCAGATCCCAAAGCAGACATGGCCCTGGCTGTTATATGGGAGGTACGTCACATCTGCACTTCCCAGCACTCCTATCCAGCTCCCAGGTCCTGTCCAGCATAAAAATGTCATCAGAGTCCTCATCCAACCTCAGGGTTGCCAATTGTCCAGACATTTCTGGACAGTCTGGAAAAATAAGTAACTTTTTTCCTGTGTCCGTCAAAAAAAATAGATGTGTCTGTGATTTTTATGAGACTGGTTGTACCTGACAAAATTATTTTGGTGGTAAATTTAATAATTTTACAGCTCACAGTAAATGCTGGTAATGAGTTATTATCTCTATATTAAGCTAAAGACATGGATTACTTGTAACTTTTATCATTCATTAAAATGTTCCTATTTGTCTGTAAAAAATAGTGGGTGTCCGTGATTTTGGGATAAGTTGTCCAGAAAAATTCTTTTTGGCAACCCTACCTCCCTGCCTCCACTAAAAGCCTTCTCTGGGGCTGCAAGAAGGAGGAGCTTGAGGAATGCTATGACCCCTGGCTCCACAACAAGGCGTCTGGCTCAAAAGTCACCTTCATATCATTCTACTGCAGCTAAGAGGAGGAGTGAGACAGTCCACATTCTCATCCTCTTTTTCCTTAATGATAATGTTGCTTCTTTCCAAAGCCAGCATGGACAACTGCAACCTACTACTACTACTGCTATTACTGGCTGGATAGCTGGTGCAGCTACTACCCACATTCTGGCCCTGGGCCTTTCGTTTGGAACAAATGTCAAACAAAGTATGGAAAGGTTTGCAAATCTGTTTTCTGGAATTTAAAGACAGGGAGGCGCAATAGGATGCCCTTCCCCTTCCACAACCAAACTGAAGACACAGCTACTGACAGTTGACTTTGAAATAATGCAGTATTAGTGGCACTAACAGATTTGGGTCTAATGTCTTTTGTGTGTTAAAATATGCAGATTCTAAAAAACCTTCTCTAGTTTAAAATAAAAGTTGTCAACCTACTATGCGATTATTTCCCCCACCACATCAACACTTGAAGTGCCTGAAGATGCACCGACACAGATTTTGTCCTAGTATTTCAAATCATCACTCAGACTAGTATAAACAGCTAGTTTGTATTGTAAAATACATAAATATGCTATTTTCCCAAACTTTAAAAAAATATATATATATAAATTTGAACTGTCTGAAGATGCACTGACACAGATTTCCACACACACACACACACACACACACACACAAACAACTTGCTACTTGCAGGTAGCTGATTTTTATGTTCTGCAGCAGCTGCAGCTGTGTTATAAGGCAGTAACTGCAGCCACATTGCTCTGCCAGGCACACCCAGCCTCTGCTCCTTCCTAGCTGACAGCTTTCCCTATTCTACACAATTCTTCTTCTCCCTAGCCTTTCCCTTCAATGCTCTCTAGAATAGAAGCTTGATTGTGACTGAACACTGTCCCTAAGATTGTTTTTTGTCAAACACTCCATAGACCCATCCAGCCTCATTCACAGCTCAACACAGAATGACATTCTGCAAGGCCACCTTCTTGTCTGCTGCTGCACTGATTGGCTTATGCAGGCTATCTGTCGGCCTGTAAGACAATAAGGGCAAGTTCTCGCCCCCACTTGCTCTCAGGGTCATGTGAGCATCCTTCTTCTTCCTCCTTAGTGCTTTTCCCACCTACATGTGCACTAAAATGGTGCTGCATGCTTTTTTACTTGATTCTATTGAAAGGAACCTAAAAAGCTACTGGTTCAGCTGCCAGACAAAATTTATGAAAATTTGTAACCCAAAACACTCATCTATAGACTAGGCCAAAAAAAAAAATTTTGCTGGTTCCTTCTCTCCCTCAATGTAGAGTTAGGATCTTCCCACACAAGTTAGGTTGTCAGCTGAACCCTTTGCCGACAATAGACTGATGTGTATCGGGGCCCATATTTTAAAGCTCTTCTAATATGGTTGTGAACCTTTAGCTAATCGGAACTGTTTATTTTAAGGATCCTTATAAGGCATAGGGCCACAGATACCACAATATTTGGCACATTGTCCAAAACCGCAACAATTATTGTGTCAAATCAGACTAGCATTTAACATTGCTCGTTCCATAAGTCTAAATACAATTATAGTTATTCCGATTATCATACTCCAGCATAAATGGAAAATTAAAGTACTTCCTCTTGAATGTCATCCCAGTAATGATGCAGTGGAAGTTTTAATATTTTAAGCCTACATTGGGGACTTTTGTCCTTTTTGCTTCTGAATTCTGCGCACTTATGTGGAACAGAACATAAGGAATTTAACTCACCACAAAACAATACAAGCAATCAGCGGCTGCTTCCCACAATGAACAGAAGATTTTAATTAGATTTTCTTTTTAAAACCGTCACCGTTTACAATCTCTATTTCTTTTTGAAGACGGTAATCATTTGCAATTTGTCACAAAAAAGGATTTCTTTCCTTATTAAAAAAAAACAAAACGCTAAATGAAGGGGGAAAAAAAATCTATAAAAACGTGTGAAATTAATGACATTTCCACAGTTAATTTATTAAGGCACAGCCCCATCATTGTTTGAAATCTTTCTTTCAACCTTTTAGTTAATTAAAATATGTAAAGTAGCTCTTTACAATACTTGTTGTGGAATGTTCCATTGATGGAAAAAAAGGGTGAATTTTTATTTTTTTTACTTTCTAAATACTTACAATATAAAGGTTATTATAATACAACTATTATAGATTTAATGTATTTCCAAAATGCACTTAACAAATAACTTGAAACCTTATAAAATTGGAGCATTTTGGTTAAAGGACAGTAACTGGGGTCTCTTCACATTGAGCCAAGTCCTGGATAATGGTGGATTTGTTTGCTATGAATGCTTCCAGCAAGTATGAGGTGAGTAACAAACAACACCAATCCACAGATAACAGTCGGGAGATAGGCGGAGGAGCACAGGCCGACAGCTCAACTCACACATGGGAGAATGCAAGGGTTCACCAGAAGTGACTTCACTCAAGGGTCCAAGGGATAGATAGCAGTGGTGTATGTCTTCCATGTTTTGGTGGTATAGTGTCCTCCTTCCTCAGGGTTCCCCGATGAAGGAGGACAATCCAGAAAAGAGACCATACACACATGCAACTCTCTGCATTGTGTTTTTTGTGAGTTATCGAAACAGTAGTGTTTCACTACTCCAATAAAGTACAAGAAAAATAGTCGCATTTATGTATACCTCATCTACTCATTTTGGAATACCACACCCAATGGTTAGGAGACCACAATTCTGCTAATATATAGGAGTCCCAGAGATGACTACGGTACTAGAGATAAGCGAAGTTCTTAAAAATTCAATTCGACTGCTTCGCCGAATTTGACAATAAATTAGCTTTTTTTTTGTAAGGTGCAACAACAGGGAACAGCGATTACATGGCCCCCCATCATTGAACCCCTCAAACGCCCAATAGTATAGCGTTTTAGGGGTTGCTCATAAAAAAATGAATAAATTCTACTTACCTCATCCATTTGGGGGCAAAGAGGATGCCACGGCTGTCTTTCTTGGACGTCCAGCGTGAAATCTCATGCGCCGCGTGATGAGGTCATCATGTCAGCCGGCGTGGTGACGTCACTGAGCACGAGATTTCGCATGGGATCTTCTAGCAAGATGGCCGTGGCGGCCTGTTAGCGCTGAAATTGATGAGGTAAGTATGATTTTTTTTTACTGCCATTTCAGGGGAAAAAATCGAGGAAATTTGCCTTTTCGGGCGAATTGAATTTTTCTGGAAATTCGGATCAATGTCCACTACATTAACTTCGATTTGCTCAAGTCAACACTAATGATCACACAAAATTAAGAAACCAAAGTAAAGTAATGTATGCCAAAGTAAAATGCACAGCATAGAAAAAAAAAATCAATAGACGTTATTGACATGCAAAATTAGAAACAATTAAAAATCACTATGAGATTTACAGGGTGTTCCCAAAAATAGCAATAGTATATTAAACCACCCATGGTTTCTGCATGCAGTTTGGAAGGCAAAACCAGGGGTGAACTAAAAAAAAAAAAAATTATCCCCATTACAAGCCTGGCTGCTGCAGACAGTGGAAAAAAACTATTTTCCCAACCTTTCTTGTTCTCATGGAAAATACATTAAAAAGTATATAAATAGATATATATAAATAGATGAATAAATAATTATATGTGCACATGAACAGGAGTAACAAGTGTGGATTGCCCTTTAAAGTGAATGGGAGGGCAATACCCAGGCATTGGTATAGGACCACCACAACTATTTAAGGTACCATTGAGTATCAGAGGCTCTGTCTACTAAAAATATATATACCAATGTACTTAGGGTAAAAAACAAAATTAATGTTTTTTCCCTCCCATTCACTTTAAAGGGCAATCCACACTTATTACTCATTAACACGATATAGTACATATAATCGGACACGTATGTATTTACTCACACAATGTCATTAATACACTTGGATGCATATATACCTTGATTCTCCAGCATGCTTCTTTACAAGTGATACTGTAATTGTTTTATATACCGGCAGGTCCTCGCTGACAGCGACATTCTCCTGTTTATGTGCACATATATTTATTTCTTTATCTATTTATATATATATTTATATACTTTTTTAATGTATTTTCCAACCCTGTTATAACTTTTATTAGAGCATTTTATGTTTCTTATCGTACACATATAAATATTTTTTAGACTTGATAAAGGGGTTATTCACCCCGAAACGCGTCGTCAACATAACAAAGCCAACTATTCTTACAATTGTCTGCGTGCGCCCTTGGCTGTCCTGTTTCCATTATACCTCTAAAGGCATTCTGTTATGCATTCCATCCTAGAATTGTGTTATGGTCCGTGGTAACGGAATCCATAACGCAATTCACCTTTTACCACCAAACGAAGTGTGAACAAATTTCATAAGTGGAAATTTGCTCATCTCTAATTATAACCACCATTTTAAGGGGATAGAAGTCCAGCATCGAGACAAAATCTATAATTCTTGGGACACTGAGCCACAAATACAGTCCAACTAAATCCATAATCACACCTACTGTTTAAAGCTCTTAGATGACTAACAAAACAAAAATGTCATCATAAGTGTATCATTATCCCCCACATCATTAGGGCTCATGCACATGAGCGTATCCATTTTGCAGTCCGCAAAAAAAAGGATCCGCAAAAAATACAGATAACGTCTGTGTGCGTTCTGTATTTTGCAGAATGTAACAACTGGCCCCTGAATGTACACAAAGAAAGTTCAATTTTTTTTGTAGACCCATTGAAATGAATGGTTCTGCATATAGTCACCCAAAAAAATGGAATGGACACAGAAAGAAAATACGTTTGTGTGCATGAGCCCTTAGTGTATTGTTTAAAGATGAGCAAATTTCTCAAAAAATCGATTCGGTCGGTTCCATGAATTGTCCAAAAAAGAGTCGATTCGATCCAAATTCATTAGCGACAGATCACGTTAAAAAAACAGCTATATCCTGGGTGCTGAGAGCCTGCATAGTAGTGTAGAACAATGTGCATTGCAGAAGCATGCATAAGGAGTAGTGATGAGCGGCTTGGGCAATATTCTAATTTGCGATATTTCGTGAATATTTGGTACAATATTTGTCATATATTCACGAATTTGAGATTATTTTCTTGATTGCGAAAAATCGGCAATGTAATATTCGTATAATGTGTGCGAAATACAGGTGTGGGTCACTATAGGTATATTTTTCAAGCTGCTAGAAGTTTCCTGAGACTGGAGTAAATGGTTGCCACGACAGAACATTACAATAGCGTTATGTGCAGATAGAGTGCTCCAATATATTCGCGATTGCGAAATCGGCACTAATGATGCAAATATTTTGGCGCAGTACGTGCAACTTCACATTTTAACACGTCTGACTACATATTAGTGATTGGTGCACTAAGTATTGTTGTGAACTTGTGACATCACAGCACTATGTATGTATGTATGTAGCATACATACATACAGGGGAGCACCCAGGAATTTTGTCTTGGCGGGGTCCAAAAAGAAAAAAATTGTTGGCACGCCCATTGTTATAAGCCCCTCCTACATATAATAAGCCACTCCCAACAAACAATGCACAGCTGAACTTATATTGTTGAGGTTGAAGGTAAGAGTCTTACCCTCATCCTACATTAACGCACTGTACTCAATAGTTAGGGGGCTAACATATTGCTCCTGTACTCACACTGTCCCCCACGTAGCTGTTGCAGTTTCACTTCCTCTTTCCTAGTCCTGAAGGTGTCAAAAGAGGAGTGGAGGAGGAGGAAGGTGTGTAGGTCCGTGTGGGTGCCCGGCTCTACACATCTTACAGAGAGGAGGGCGTGTCCTGGCTGTACTGCCTCCTTCACATTATACAATAGACAACAGCAGGCTACAGCCAGGAAGCACCTCCACTCTTCTCCCTCCCCAGATCCTGCTCAAGGCCTGTGGTTCCCCCCACCATCCACCACCCACCTGTGGCCTGCCACCCCCTTGGCCGTCTTCACCTAGCGCTGAATCCTCCTTCTGCAAATGGCAAGGGGTGGAGCCGGAGCATCTCCTCTCCTTCATAGCGCCACATACCTCCTACATCCAGTGATGTCACCTTTGATGACATCTTCTCCATTCAGACCAGACCGCCATGATGATTTTCCAGCCATCTCCCGTCCCTGCAGAGATTGACAAACAGACATTAGTTTCCCACTTTTCCATCATCTTCACATCTTCTGAACACCCCATCCTGCCACCCCCAATCCTATGCACGCATCCACAGTGGCCCCTTCAGCAATTATTGCCACACAGTGCTCTAAAAAAATAGCTATGCCCAGTACATGGTATCCCGGACACTAGTAGTATAAATATAATGTCCCTAAAAGTAATTGTGCTAAGCTGATACTGTGCCAGGGTGCCCACCAAAATATCAGTGCTTCTCCAAAATGTCACAATAGAAATAATTCTCTGCCAGAGCACACTTAGTAGTAATAATGCCCCCATAGTGCCCATACTAGTAATCATGCTCCCTATAGCCCCCCAGTAGTAGTAGTAAAGCTCACCATAATGCCCCCTTGTAGTAATACTTTTCCTTATAATATGCCAATAAAAGAAATACCCCCACTTAGTGCCCACAGTTTAGCTAATGTCCCCATAATGTATGCCACTATAAAATACACCTATATAGTGTCCCAGTAAATGCTCCCATATTGCTCCTTTCCCCCTTCCCCATATTGCCCCCATGATGTGCCAGTATAAAATACCCCCTCTTAGTGCCCGGAAAGCAAAGGGACGCTAAAACTACACTTTATTGTTACATTTAAAAACAGGGGAAGATTCCTGATCAATATAAAGAAGACCAGGATATGTGTACACATCAAAGATGTAAGGTCCCTGGAGTGCATTCCCCAAACACCGGCGGAGTCAGGCGTCAGGCGTGAGACAAATGATCAAAGAAGGCTGGATGTGGCGGCCTGCCTGCTGAGTAAGGTGAGATTGAGGGCTAATTTTTGCCCCGAAACACCAAACGTAGGTATTCTCAGCCAGCCAGCCACATGCAGCAGCTTCACAGGAGGTGCCAGGTGTTCATTAACCTGTACACACATTAACGGCCGAACTAGCGCCGGACGCTGTCACTGCGCCAGTGGTACAGCTCTTGCTTTTTAGTGTACACGGCAGGCAGGGTCTCTGTGCTCCTGATGAGTCTTCTTCTAGACGAAACGCGTTGAGCAGTGGGCAGCCTTTTACAGCCGGTCTATGAGCATTATGGGTTTTTAGACCCAGCAACTCCCTTTGGGATTGTGTGCATCCCCCTGAGTCTTTTTTGGGGGTTTTGCACCTCCATTCCCTCCATGGTACCCTCCAGGGGAGTACTTACAAATACTCTCCTCTCTTTGGTGGGGATCCTTGGTTTTTTACTGGGTCTTGATTGTTAGGTGTATGGGTTAATGAACACCTGGCACCTCCTGTGAAGCTGCTGCATGTGGCTGGCTGAGAATACCTACGTTTTGTTTTTCTGGGCAAAAATTAGCCCTCAATCTCACCTTACTGAGCAGGCAGGCCGCCACATCCAGCCTTCTTTGACCATTTGTCTCATACCTGATGCCTGACACCTCCGGTGTTTGGTCCATGCACTCCAGGGAACTCACTGCATAAGTCCCAGGATGTGCATTTGTGTATCTTTGATGTGTATACATACCCTGGTCTTCTTTATATTGATCAGGAATCTTCCCCTGCTTTTAAATGTAACAATAAAGTGTAGTTTTAGCGCCCCTTTGCTTTCCGTGAATCCTACTTCTTTGAGACGCATACCTCCTTATCTAATTATCCGAGGATTCAGACCCCCTATAATGTGCCAGTAAGAAATAGAGCCCCAAAATGCCCCCCAAATAATAGTATGAAAGAAAAAGAGAGTTTTTGAGGGTTAATCGGATCTAGTGGACAATGTCCAACAGACTCGAGAAACTAGAGGCGCCAGGGGATGGTGAATACGTTGTGATATGTAGATGGTTAAAATATGTAGAAGGTTAATATACAGAGGCTGCTCTAGGGTTCATCAAGCAGACTGGGTTGTCTGCAGGTTGTGCAATGTGTGGGGTGGGAAGAGATAGGAGGGCGAGTGGGTGTGAACCTTCACTTCGATCACGCCTATTTCCAGAACCCAAAATGAGCGCCAGTGTTTTAGTAGATAAGGGTATCTATAAATAACAGGGTATATTCCATAAAAATAGTCTTACTAAAAAGTAGTTGGTACATATACTACAATGACTAAAATTAGAATTAAAATTTAAAATCAAAAAAGTCAAAGTAATCGTATATTTCAACTTACTTCACGAGGGGGGTGGTTTACTAGGATAAGCATAAAACACCTGTAAACCAGTTACCCCCCAGCCAGGATCGCTTCAATGATGTTAACAAATTGGAGGCAGCCAACTCAAGGGGGCTTCTGTGCAATTGTCTTTTATTCCAATAAAATCCGGCTCAACGCGTTTCGGGACAGGCACGTCCCTTCATCAGTAGTTGGTAGTATATGTACCAACTACTTTTTAGTAAGACTATTTTTATGGAATATACCCTGTTATTTATAGATACCCTTATCTACTAAAACACTGGCGCTCATTTTGGGTTCTGGAAATAGGCGTGATTGAAGTGAAGGTTCACACCCACTCGCCCTCCTATCTCTTCCCACCCCACACATTCCCCAAATAATAGGCCAGTAAAAAATGCCATAGTGCCCACCATAATATGCATTTAAAAAAGTCCCCTTTAGAGCCACCAAATGCCCCCATAGTGCTCCACTGCCCCATAGTGCCTCCAAATAATGTGCCCATAGTGCCACTCTCCCCTCTAGTGCCCCCCATAATTTGCCATTAAAAAGTCGCCTTTAGAGTCCCCAAATAATGCTCCTATGGTGCCAGTGCCACTAGATGCCCCATATTAATTAATTTGGCCCCACACTGCCATCCATTTGCCCCCACCTGCCCCATATTAATTAATCTGGTGGCTTGATGAAAAATTCCCACACCGCCGAGCATGGCAGTACAGTGGTCCAGTTACAGAGTGGTAAGGGTGAGAATCGCATGAGGTATCACATGAATCGTCAACACAGTAGCCCAGTCACAGAGTGGCAAGGGTGGGAGTCGCATGAGGAATTGCATAAGTCGTAAACACATTAACCCAGTCACAGAGTAGTGAGGTGGCAGCACCATGAGGAGACCACATAGTGTTGAGTTGGCACCATCATGAGCAGACCACAGAGTGCTGATGTGACAGCAGCATGAGGAGACCACAGAGTGGCTCAATTACAGAATGGGGAGGTGGGGGGCAAAAGCCTAGACAGTACCAGCACAAGATGTTGGGTGGCAGTAGAATCACCTGGCAGCAGGTGTGTGTCATCAGGTAGGTGGCAGTGTCAGAATAGTAGCTGAAGCAGGTAGCCAGAAGAAACAGGTCTCTTTTGACAAAGTTTGGGTGTGGCACCATGGATGATCTAGTCTGATGCATCAAACACTGGTGTTTGGAAATCCTGGCTGATCCACGCATGATTCATCTTCACAAAGGGCAGTTTCTCCACATTTTGGGTGGACAAGTGAGTTCTCCTTGGGGTAACCATGGATCCCGCTGCACTAAACACCTGCTCTGATGCCACACTGCTGGCCGGGCAGGAAAGATTGTCCAGGGCAAACTCGGCCAGTTTCGGCCACAAATCGAGTTTGGCTGCCCAGTAGTCCAGGGGATCTATGTGCGCCATAGCCCATCCTCACGAAGGTCTGGCATACTTGGAGTGCACCCTGCCATCCCACATCTAAGATCCCCTGGACTACTGGGCAGGGGATCTTCGATGTGGGATAGCGGGGTGCACTCCAAGTAAGCCAGACTTTTTTAAGGATGGGCAATGGCGCACATAGGCAGCGGCCAACTGACTACATAGGTTGTCTCAATAGCAGCTCAGTTTGTTCTCCCTCTCAGCGGGTGGAAAAAAGGCCCATATTTTGGACCGGTAGTGAGGGTCTAACATGGTGGAGAGCCAGTAGTAATCCCTCTGCCGAATGGTCACTATTCGGCTGTCACTAAGCAAGCAACTGAGCATGCATCAGGCCATTTTCGAAAGTAACTCGGAGGGACTCCCTGCGTCCATCTCCACTGCAGACTGCCACAGTGTCTCTGGGTCATCTGCTTCGTCTTCCTCATCACTCTGTAGCTCCTCCTCTCCTGTGCAGAAAAACCACCTATTTCACTAGACATTGCTTGTGCGCGAATGTCCTCTCCCTCCTCCTTTAGTTCAGCCCCCACAGGCTCATGTGGCCGCGATTTAGTCGCCACGTTTCCTGTCCCCTGGCCATCCAGATTTAGCAGCATCTGTTCCAGGACATAAAGCAGTGGAATGACATTGTTCAGGGGAGTACCTCTGTCCACCTGTGTGATCAAGAAATCATTTATGGCCTTTCTCTGTTCATATAGTCGGTCCAACATATGAAGGGTGGCTCAAGGAAGTTGTACTTTGCAGTGTAAAAGTGGCTGAAGTGCATGCACA
Source organism: Bufotes viridis (assembly GCA_033119425.1). NCBI lineage: Eukaryota > Metazoa > Chordata > Amphibia > Anura > Bufonidae > Bufotes > Bufotes viridis. Next base: position 129,492,409 of record CM065597.1, on the reverse strand, counting down.
GTTTCATGGCCATTTTTAGGATGTCTTGCAGATGGGTGGAAGACTTCAGGAACCTCTTTACAATAAGATTAAACACGTGCGCCATGCAGGGCACATGGCTCAGCCTTCCTTGACGCAGCGCCGACACCATGTTCTTCCCATTGTTGGTGACAATTGTTCCGATTTTGAATTGGCGAGGAGAAAGCCAGGATTCGATTTCTTGATGAAGGATGCAGAGCAGGTCCTCCCCTGTGTGACTCCGTTCGTCCAGGCAAACTAGGTGCAGAACAGCGTGACACCGCCATGCCCTGCACATGTGGTATGCGTGCACTCTGAATTATCCTTGCAGTGGAGGCTGAGAACATGGTGGAGGATGAGGAGGCAGGGGCGGACATTGTCGCAGGACCAATGGCGAGAGAACGGGGAGGCGGAAGCGGCATCACCTGGCAAAGTTGCTGGTGTGGCCGGGCAGGAACTGCATTTACCAAGTCGGCCGTGAAGGACATATATTGTCGTTGACCGTAGTTATAGCTCCACACATTGGCGCTGCCATGTACTTTATCAGACACCAACAGGCTCAAGGACTGGCCACTTTGTGTTCAGCATACGTGTGCAGGGCTGGTACTGCCTTTTTCACAAAGAAATGATGGCTTGGGACTCTCCACCTCAGCTTCGCACAAGCCATTAGTTCTCTGAAAAGTTGGAAAGGGAGGGACTGCAGTACCAGCAACTTGGCCAGGAGCACGTTCAGTTTCTGCACTGTTGGATAAGTGCACGCTGCTGTCTTTTTGCAATTGGTTTGGTGATCAATTGCTGACTAAATGACTGACGTGGAGTAGGAGGAGCAGGAGCATCAGGACCTGTAGATGATGGGAAGGAAAGACAGCTCCCTTCGGCTGAGGTGGTGACGCCTTGACTGCAGGAAAAGGGGTGCAGGCCATTGGGTGATGCAGCAGTTGCTGCGGCAGGCTGGACCACTGCATCGGTGCCACTGTTCTCCCAGGCCACTCTATGGTGATGCTGTATGTGTTGACGCAGGGCCATGGTGCCAACATTGACACCCTGGCCATTCTTCACCTTCTGCCCACAGAATCGGCAAATGGCCATGTTCACCTTCTCCGGCGGCTTGATGAAAAACTGCCACACCGGCGAGTATGGCATTTTCCCCCCAAATCTCCGCGCTGACTGCCTGCTACCACTGCCTCTGTGAACCCCTGCACTGCTACTTTCCGGGCAGGTAGGCTCCTGCGAAGCGCACACTCTACCCCAGGCACATTTGGCTCCCAACCTCACACTGCTGCCACCCTGCTGACTAAAGGCCATGCTACCACCTCGCTGGCTTAGCCACTGAATTACGTGCAAGCTGCCACTCTCTTCTCCTGATGATGATGAAGCTCCTTCATCACCTCGGCTCCCAGGTGTGATCGGGTACATCATCATTAGAGATGAGCGAATTTTTCAAAAATTCGATTCTGCCGGTTCCCCAAATTTTTTGAAAAAATTCAGTTTGATCCGAATTGGTAGGAAAATAATACTGTGAGCCACTATGACATGCAGATGACAGGCGTCGCTCTTAGAATCACTGCACACTTCACTTATTTGGGCAGTCAAGGGGCCAAAACTGACCAAATAACTCAAGTATGAACTCAGCCTTACAGGTGGATGTTAGCTCCAAGAAGAAGCACACTCCTTTCACACCATCGTCAACTGATTCCACGTAAATGTCTACAGAACTTGTTCTATTAAACACTTATACAAATAGAGCCCCCTAAAAGAGTGGAGAGGGTGTCAGCAGGAAGTTTGTGTTGAAGGCACTGTTTATTTTGTCCTTCCTCTGATCCGTCAGAACAATAACCCACAAAAAAACGATCCTGTCTGTTGAGCATCCCCCTTCACTCGGTCAGCATTTGGTCAGTAATCCATTATTATTGCTAATGCAAAAAACAGGAGTGGATGCAAGGGTCAAATAACTGATAATGTCAGTCAGGCCGAAAGGCAAAATAGTGGTCCTGTCATGAAGTGGGGAGGGTGGGAATATCATGAGAAGTCCATAGAGTGGCCCTATGACATAGTGGAGAGTTGGAAGCAGCATGAAGAGGCTACAGAGTGGCACAATGACAGAGTCTGGAGGTGGCGGCAGCATCAGGAGGAGGTCACAGAGTGGCACAATGACATTGTGGCGGTGGCGGCAGCATCAGGAGGCCACAGAGTGGCACAATGACAGAGTGTGGAGGTGGCGGCAAAATCAGGAGCAGGCCACAGAGTGGCACAATGACAGTGTGGAGGTGGCAGCAGCAGCATCAGGAGACCACAGAATGGCAAGGTGACATAGTGTGGAGGTGGCAGCAGCATCAGGTGACCACAGAGTGGCAAGGTGACATAGTGTGGAGGTGGCGGCAGCATCAGGAGACCACAGAGTGGCAAGGTGAGGTGAGTGGGGAGGTGGGTGGCAATACGAGTACCAGCTGAAGGTGGTGGGTGAAAGAAGGAGCACTTGGCATCAGATGTGTGGCATCAAGCGGGTGGCAGCATTAGAATAGTAGCTGAGTCAGGTAGCCAGAAGAAACCGGTCTATTTTGTCAAAGTGTTGATGTGGCACCATGGATGATCTAGTCTGATGTATCAGGCATTGATGGGTCGAAATCCTGGCTGATCCACGCCTAAGTCATCTTGACAAAGGTCAGTCTCTCCACATTTTGGGTGGACAGACGAGTTCTTCTTGGGATAATTATGGCCCCCGCCACACTAAACACCCGCTCTGATGCCACACTACTGGCCGGGCAGGGCAGCTTTTCCAGAGTGAACTCTGCTAGTTGCGGCCACAAATCCAGTTTGGCTTCCCAGTAGTCCAGCGGATCTTGTGTGTGACTCAAGTTGCTGCTGATGGAGCGGGAACTGCTCCAACCCTCCCCCCCCACCATCCTGCCACAGCAGCCACAGCAGAGGATCACGAGCGCAGAGCAAAGTTGCTGCTGTGGCTGTGCAGGAACCACATCCACCCAGTGGGCCATAAAGGACATGTATTGTCCCTGACCATAGCTACTGATCCACACGTCGGCGCTGCCGTGCACTTTGGCAGACACCGACAGGCTCAAGGACTGGCCCACCTTCTGTTTTACATTTGTGTGAAAGGCTGGTACTGCCTTTTTGGCAAAGAAATAACGGCTTGGGACTCTCCGCCTCGGCTCTGGACAATCCATCAGTTTTCTGAAAGGTGCAGAGTCCACCACTTGGAAAGGGAGGGACTGCAGCACCAGCAACTTGGACAGGAGCACATTCAGCTTCTGCGCCATTGGATGAGTGCACGCATACTGTTGTCTCTTGGAAAACGATTCGGTGATCGATAGCTGACTGAATGACTGACGAGGAGTAAGAGGAGGAGGAGCATGAGCATCAGGACCAGCAGATGATGGGAAGGTCAGACAGCTCCCTTCAGCTGAGGTGGTGGAGCCTTGACTGCCAGAAACCTTGTGCATGCCACTGGGTGATGCAGCAGTTGCTGCGGCAGGCTGGACCACCACATCGGAGCCACGGTTCTCCAAGGCCACTTTATGGTGACGCTGCATATGTTATCGCAGGGCCAAGGTGCCAACATTGGCACCCTGTCCACGCTTCACCTTCTGCCCACATATTCTACATATGGCCATGTTCACCTCCTCCGGTGGCTTAACAAAAAACTGCCACACTGCGGAGTAGGTGATTTTACCCCCAACACTACGCACTGACTCATTGCTACCGCCGCGGCTTCCATGAACCCGTGCACCACTACTTCCCGGACAGGTAGGCTCCTGCGATGTGGGTGGTCTACCCTGGGCACATTTGGCTACTGACCTTCCACTGCTGCCATCCTGCTGACTCACGACCATGCTAACAACTTGCTGGCTCCGCCACTGCCTCACAGGCAAGCTGCCAGCCTCTTCTCCCGATGATGATGAAGCCCCAAATTCACCCAGCTCCCAAGTGCGATCAGCTACATAATCATCATCGAGTACTGTCTGAACGTCACTGATGTCCTCCTCAACCGTCTCTGGGTCAGGAGCCTCACTGCTCACAACACCAACTCGCATGCCACTCTCCTCATCACTACTTACCCACCTAGCAGAGGAAGCGGCGGATGTCTCCTCCACATCTTAGCTGGCCAGTAGCCGCTGACTGCCTTCTAGTAGCTCGTCCTCGCTGTATAGAGGGGCTGAGCCCACAGCATATAATACTTCTCTGGGTGAGAGAATAGAAAAGGACAGAGGCAGGTGGAGGACAGGTGAGGGCACAGGGCCTGTACCTGGGCCATGCCAACTAAGGGTTGTGTCTGACAAACCCACCGACTGTTGGCTGGTGGTGTCTGATGTCACTCGGAAAGAAGTGGATGACCGAGTCAACCATTCAAGAACCGCTTTGTTGCTGGTCAAGACACGACTGTTAGATGACACTGGGAGCTCAGGCCTGTTGCTGCGACTCCTGCTGCCATCCCCCCTTCTTCTGCTGCTACTTCTGCCTGGGCCAGAAACATCTGGCCCACTGCCCATTCCCTTTGAAGGGCCTGTCACTTGTCTGTATGACATGCTGTAAAATAAAATAATTAAATTAAAAGTAAATTAACACACCCCAAAAATGGCTGTATAACAATGTAAGTTCATCGCAGAACTGCTCATAAGCCGTAATTACATTTCCTATTAGTACAACCCAAAATGGCTATATAACAATGTAAGTTCACCGCAGAATGGCTAATAAGACGTATTTATATTACCTAGAAATAAACCCCCAAAATGACTGTATGACAATGTAAATTAACTGCAGAACGGCTAATAAAACATACTTGTATTTACTATAAATAAATCCCAAAATGGCTGCATAACAATGTAAGTTCACCACAGAATGGCTAATAAAACATACTTGCATTTACTATAAATAAACCCCCAAAAAAGCTGTGTCACCATCTAAATTCACCGCAGAATGGCTAATAAGACGTACTTGTATTTCCTGTAAGCAAACCCCAAAAACGGCTGTGTCACAATGTAAATTCCCCACAGAATGGCTAATAAGACATACTGATAGTTCCTATAAATAAACCCTAAAAATGACTGTATAACAATGTAAGTTCACAGCAGAATGGCTAATAAGACATACTTAGATTCCCTATTAATGCACCCCAAAAATGGCTGTATCACACAGCACTTTCACCCCAATAACAAGCAAGGCTTGCTGTAATTACTGAGCTATTATATAGTGCAATTTGGATCCCCAATTAGTGCAGCAAGGTGTAATAGTAATCGCTCATATTAAGCAGGCTTTATACTCCCCTATTGGTCCCTGCACTCCCTCTATAGTGTGGATAATGCTTCCCTATCCTTTCCCTACACTTTGAATGATCTTTCCCTGAACATGTAAATCGTTTCTTTTGCAGAATAAAGTCTTTCCTAACACTGTCCCTAGCGCCTGCTGACGTCTCTTCCTGCACTAAGTACACTGGAAAATGGCAGCAACCAAGCTAACTGAGGCTATTTATAGGGCTGTGACATCACAGGGGCTGGCTAGCTGCTAATTGGCTGCATGCATGGCATTGTGGGTTATCCCTCGTTCCCAGAGTTCTTAGCTCCATGTTCTAACATGTGGAGCAGCCATTTTAGGAAAAAATGCAATTCATTACCACGAAGCGTGAGGAAATTCGACTTCGGTACAAATCAAATTCTTCCTGAAATTCAGATTGATTAGTCAACTTTGATTCGCTTATCTCTAGTATTGTTATCCCGCATTCGAGGCCAGCATTCAGATAAAGTATGTAATATCAGGCATTAGACTGCAAGTGGAATCATAATGTCTCCATCCAGTAGTTGATAATCCAGGAATCAAAAGTCCACATGAGGAAAAGCAGATAACCTGAAAATCTAAATAAATACAAATAAACCCTGTAAAACAAAACCATGTTAGTGTCATATAAAATAAATGTAGCACAAAAGTGAGTAAAGTAAGAAGTATGAAAAAAAGAAAAAACAAATGTGAAAAAAGAAAACAAATGTGAAAGACAAAAATATCAGGGGCGTAGCTGTAGAGGAAGCAGGGGATGAGGCTGTTTTGGGGCCCACCCATGAGGAAGACTAAAAGATTTTATTGTTAGGGCTCCCTCTTCCCTTTCTCTGCTTTTTGAGACCACTTTGCTTTGTCAGTTTGTTTAGGGCTCCCTCAACAGTATTATACAATTACATTATATACAGTGAAATGACATACCGCATATACGTGTAGGAAACAGAGCAGCTGCTGGGCTTCTTCAGAGCGATCTTGACTAGCGACAGGGGTGGGGAATGCATGGGAGGAGGGGGATGCAAAGTTGCTTAAGGCGACCCAGTTCAAAAATTTGCTATAGTGCCCAGTCATTTCTGGTTATACCACTGAAAAGTATATTAGATTAATAAATATAAACAATATACTGTATTTTTCGCCTTATAAGACGCACCTAGGTTTTTGAGGAAGAAAATAAGAAGAAAAATATTTTTAACCAAAAGGTGTGCTTTTTGTGGGTTTTGAACTAATGGTGGTCTGTGCATGACAGTATTACGGGGGATCTGTTCATGATGCACTGTTATGGAGGGGATCTGTGGATGGCACTGCTGTGGGGGATCTGTGGATGGCACTGTTGTGGGGGAGCTGTGGGTGGCACTGTTATGAGGGATCTGTGGATGGCACTGTTATGTGGGGGAGCTGTGGATAGCACTGTTATGGGGGATCTGTGGATGTCACTGTTATGGGAGATCTGTGGATGGCACACTGTTATGGGGTGGGGGATCTGTGGATGGCACTGTTTTTTGGGGGGCATCTGTGGATGGCACTGTTATGGGGTGGGGCATCAGTGGATGGCACTGTTATGGGGTGGGGCATCTGTGGATGGCACTGCTATATATGTGTCATCCACAGATCCCCCTCATAACAATGTCCCCCAATACACTGGACCCCGCCGCTCACTGTAGTATTTCTAAACAGTGATCCTTAACCTCTTAAAAACTTTAACTAAAGTTGCGCTCTCCCCTGTATCAGTACTTAGAGCGCAACTTTAGTTAAAGTTATTAAGAGGTTAATGATCACTATTTAGAAATACTGCGGTGAGCAGCGGGGCCCGATGTAAGAGTACAGTGACTGCACCGGGCCCTGCCGCAAGTTGCCGGACTTCAGATCCTCCTCCCTCCCCGCTGATACATCGCAGGCTGCAATGCTGCAGCATCGCAGACTGTGATGTAAAATGGCGGCATTTGCCCCATAAGACGCAGGGGCATTTTCCCCCACTTTTGGGGGAAAAAGTGCGTCTTATGGGGCGCAAAATACGGTATGTAAAAAGCAAATTCAAAATATATATATATATTAAAAAAAAAAATATTTGATGAGAAAGCACACATTATTTGAAAATATGAAAAATATGTGAAATAAACATATCCATAATTGTGAACAAGAGGGCCTGTGTATGGTACAACAAATACATTATCAACAAAAAAATAAAATCATGATTGTAAAAAACATGTATATAATAATTCCTAATTCAATCCATGTGGACTGAGTTTAAATTAAAAATCTACTTGTATCTGAGGAGCATATTCTCTCAACTACCACTCCGTATACTGGTAGTGATCTTATCCAAGCCAACTTCACTAACTTCCCTAATCCCTGAGCCTTACCTCTATGATGCTGCATAAAGTGTAAGGCCACTGAGGTCAAGCATCTTTCCAAAGTTTGATTCCTATGTGCCAAAGTAACTGTAGAAATGTGCTTTAGTATCCATTTTAATAATTCTTGCGAAGTTTGACCCACACATATGTTGATATAAAGCAACAACAACAAAAAAATAATAAGATTTGCCACCCAAAGGATTTGCAAAACTGGTAGAAGGGGATACCCTTACCGAGTCATGTGGTTGGCCATGTAAAGTGACTTCTCACCAATTTGCCCGGTAAATTGGGTGATCGTTTGGCTCTCAGGAGAAAGAATCAATCTTTGGGTCCGATCCCAAGATCTTCCAATACTGTTCCAGAATCAGTCCAATGATTATTATAGTTAGTAACAAAATGGGAAACATTATTTTTTAACCTTTTCTTGGGTTGCAAAAAAATTGATAGTCACTATCCTTAGCCCTGAGATAATCACAGGAGAGTGTCTCTTGGGTTTAAGTCCAATCTCAGAAGCATTTTGTCAATTCCCTGCTGTTTATTCGAACTGTCTAATCATCCTATTACTTTTAACATGTAAAAATTGTCCGACTGGTTTCCCAACTTTAAGATGTGGAGGATGAAAGCTTGTACAACGCAACAAACTGTTTATCGCTGTGGATTTCTGGAATGAGGTATGAATTAGATTATTCCTTAATGTCTAATTCGAGAAGTCGTGGAAATATTAAGTGAGAAAATGATAAGAAACACATGAGAGTTAAATATGGAAATAAATAGAGATGAGCGAACTTCCTGAAAATGTTGGGGTTCGGGATCCGAACTCGACCCGAACTTTATCCCGAACCCGAACCCCATTGAAGTCCATGGGGACCCAAACTTTTGGGCACTAAAAAGGCTGTAAAATAGTCCAGGAAAGGGCTAGAGGGCTGCAAAAGGCAGCAAAATGTAGGAAAATGCCCTGCAAACGAATGTGGATAGGGACATGAATTAAAATAAAATAAATAAAAATTAACCAATATCAATTGGAGAGAGGTCCCATAGCAGAGAATCATGCGTCATATCACCCACCACTGGAGAAGGCCACTTTCAGTTATTTCGGCCCCAGCATCCAGACAGAGGAGAGAGGTCCCACAGCAAGGAATCATGCGTCATATCACCCACCACTGGAGAAGGCCACTTTCAGTTATTTAGGCCCCAGCAACCAGACAGAGGAAAGAGGTCCCACAGCAAGGAATAAGGTGTCATATCACCCACCACTGGAGAAGGCCACTTTCAGTTATTTAGGCCCCAGCACCCAGACAGAGGAGAGAGGTCCCACAGCAAGGAATAAGACATTATATCACCCACCACTGGAGAAGGCCACTTTCAGTTATGTAGGCCCCATCACCCAGACAGAGGAGAGAGGTCCCACAGCAAGGAATAAGGCAATATATCACCCACCACTGGAGAAGGCCACTTTCAGTTATTTAGGCCCCAGCACCCAGACAGAGGAGAGAGGTCCCACAGCAAGGAATAAGGCGTTATATCACCCACCACTGGAGAAGACCACTTTTAGTTATTTACGCTCCAGCACCCAGACAGAGGAGAGAGGTCCCACAGCAAGGAATAAGGCATCATATCACCCACCACTGGAGAAGGCCACTTACAGTTATTTAGGCCCCAGCACCCAGACAGAGGAGAGAGGTCCCACAGCAAGGAATAAGGCATCATATCACCCACCACTGGAGAAGGCCACTTTTAGTTATTTAGGCCCCAGCACCCAGACAGAGGAGAGAGGTCCCACAGCAAAGAATAAGGCGTCATATCACCCACCACTGGAGAAGGCCACTTTCAGTTATTTAGGCCCCAGCACCCAGACAGAGGAGAGAGGTCCCACAGCAAGGAATAAGGCGTCATATCACCCACCACTGGAGAAGGCCACTTTCAGTTATTTAGGCCCCAGCACCCAGACAGAGGAGAGAGGTCCCACAGCAAGGAATAAGGCATCATATCACCCACCACTGAAGAAGGCCACTTTCAGTTATGTAGGCGCCATCACCCAGACAGAGGAGAGAGGTCCCACAGCAAGGAATAAGGCGTTATATCACCCACCACTGGAGAAGGCCACTTTCAGTTATTTAGGCCCCAGCACCCAGACAGAGGAGAGAGGTCCCACAGCAAGGAATAAGGCGTTATATCACCCACCACTGGAGAAGGCCACTTTTAGTTATTTAGGCCCCAGCACCCAGACAGAGGAGGGAGGTCCCACAGCAAGGAATAAGGCATCATATCACCCACCACTGGAGAAGGCCACTTTCAGTTATTTAGGCCCCAGCACCCAGACAGAGAAGAGAGGTCCCACAGCAAGGAATCATGCGTCATATCACCCACCACTGGAGAAGGCCACTTTCAGTTATTTAGGCCCTAGCACCCAGACAGAGGAGAGAGGTCCCACAGCAAGGAATAAGGCGTCATATCACCCACCACTGGAGAAGGCCACTTTCAGTTATTTAGGCCCTGGCACCCAGATTGATGAGAGGTTCATTCAACTTTGGGTTGCACCGCAAGATCATGGTAAAGTTAAAAAAATGAGGATTCAATAAAGAAGTGCCCCAGAGTACAAGAATACATGGTTGAGGGGGAGGCAGTTATAAATGTCTATTCTGCACAAGGGAGGGACAGGTCCTGTGGGATCCATGCCTGGTTCATTTTTATGAATGTCAGCTTGTCCACGTTGGCTGTGGACAGGCGGCTGTGTTTGTCAGTAATGACGCCCCCTGCTGTGCTGAATACACGTTCAGACAAAACGCTGGCCGCCGGGCAGGCCAGCACCTCCAAGGCATAAAATGCTAACTCTGGCCACGTGGACAATTTGGAGACCCAGAAGTTGAATGGGGCCAAACCATAAGTCAGTATGTGGAGAGGTGTGCAGACGTACTGTTCAACCATGTTAGTGAAATGCTGCCTCCTGCTAACACGTTCCGTATCAGGTGGTGGTGCAGTTGGCTGCGGCGTGGAGACAAAACTTTTCCACATTTCTGCCATGCTAACCCTGCCCTCAGAGGAGCTGTCCGTGACACAGCCGCATGGCGACCTCTTGCTCCTCCTCTGCCTTCACCTTGGGCTTCCACCTGTTCCCCTGTGACATTTGGGAATGCTCTCAGGAGCGCCTCTACCAGTGTGCAACTCTGCTGTCAATGCGCAGGCACTGCAGCATGTAGTCGCTCATGTGTGCCAGGCTCCCCAGAGGTAAGGACAAGCTGTCCTCTGTGGGAGGCATATCGTCATCGTCCTCCGTATCCCCCCAGCCACGCACCAGTGATGGGCCTGAGCTGTGTTGGGTGCCACCTCCCTGTGAACCTGCTTCATCCTCATCCTCCTCCACCTCCTCCTCATCCTCCTCGTCCTCTAGTAGTGGGCCCTGGCTGGCCACATTTGTACCTGGCCTCTGCTGCTGCAAAAAACCTCCCTCTGAGCCACTTCTAACAGACTGGCCTGAAAGTGCTAAAAATGACCCCTCCTCCTCCTCCTCCTCCTCCTGGGCCACCTCCTCTTCCATCATCGCCCTAAGCGTTTTCTCAAGGAGACATAGAAGTGGTATTGTAACACTGATAACGGTGTCATCGCCACTGGCCATGTTGGTGGAGTACTCGAAACAGCGCAACAGGGCACACAGGTCTCGCATGGAGGCGCAATCATTGGTGGTGAAGTGGTGCTGTTCCGCAGTGTGACTGATACGTGCGTGCTGCAGCTGAAACTCCACTATGGCCTGCTGCTGCTCGCACAGTCTCTCCAGCATGTGCAAGGTGGAGTTCCACCTGGTGGGCACGTCGCATATGAGGTGGTGAGCAGGAAGGCCGAAGTTCCGCTGTAGCGCAGACAGGCGAGCAGCGGCAGGATGTGAACGCTGGAAGCGCGCACAGACGGCCCGCACTTTATGCAGCAGCTCTGACATGTCGGGGTAGTTGTGAATGAACTTCTGCACCACCAAATTCAGCACATGCGCTAGGCAAGGGATGTGCGTCAAACCGGCTAGTCCCAGAGCTGCGACGAGATTTCGCCCATTATCGCACACCACCAGGCCTGGCTTGAGGCCCACCGGCAGAAACCACTCGTCGGTCTGTTGTTCAATACCCTGCCACAACTCCTGCGCGGTGTGGGGCCTTTCCCCCAAACATATGAGTTTCAGAATGGCCTGCTGACGTTTACCCCGGGCTGTGCTGAAGTTGGTGGTGAAGGTGTGTGGCTGACTGGATGAGCTGGTGGAAGCAGAGGAGGAGGAAGCCGAGTAGGAGGAGGAGGCTACAGGAGGCAAAGAATGATGCCCTGCGATCCTTGGCGGCGGAAGGACGTGCGCCAAGGAACTCTCCGCCTGGGGCCCAGCCGCCACTACATTTACCCAGTGTGCAGTTAGGGAGATATAGCGTCCCTGGCCGTGCTTACTGGTCCACGTATCTGTGGTTAGGTGGACCTTGCCACAGATGGCGTTGCGCAGTGCACACTTGATTTTATCGGATACTTGGTTGTGCAGGGAAGGCACGGCTGTCTTGGAGAAGTAGTGGCGGCTGGGAACAACATACTGTGGGACAGCCATGGACATCAGCTGTTTGAAGCTGTCTGTGTCCACCAGCCTGAATGACAGCATTTCAAAAGCCAGAAGTTTAGAAATGCTGGCATTCAGGCCCAGTGCTCGAGGATGGCTAGGTGGGAATTTACGCTTTCTCTTCAAGGTTTGTGAGATGGAGAGCTGAACGCTGCCGTGTGACATGGTGGAGATGCTTGGTGACGCAGGTGGTGGTGTCGGTGGCACATCCTCTGTTTGGTGGGCGGCAGGTGCCAACGTTCCTCCCGAGGCGGAGGAAGAGGCCGAGGCAGCAGGAGAAGAGGGAGCAGGGGGAGCCAGAGTGAGTTCCTTGCTTTTAAGGTGTTTACTCCACTGCAGTTCATGCTTTGCATGTAGATGCCTGGTCATGCAGGTTGTGCTAAGGTTCAGAACGTTAATGCCTTGCTTCAGGCTCTGATGGCACAGCGTGCAAACCATGCAGGTCTTGTCGTCAGCACATTGTTTAAAGAATGCCATGCCAGGGAACTCCTTGAAGCTGCCTTTGGGGTGCTCGGCCCCTGGTGCCGGTGGCCAGTAGCAGGCCAACTCTCTTGATGGCGGCTGTTCTGCTTTTGCCCCCTGCTCCCTCTTTTGCTACGCTGTTGGCTCGGTCTCACCACTACCTCTTACTCTGAACTATGAAAGTCAGTGGCACGACCTTCATTCCATGTGGGGTCTAGGACCTCATCGCCCCCTGCATCGTCTTCCACACAGTCTTCCTTCCTGACCTCCTGTTCGGTCTGCACACTGCAGAAAGACGCAGCAGTTGGCACCTGTGTTTCGTCATCATCAGAGATGTGCGGACTCTGATGGTATTCCCATGTCCTCATCATCAGGAAACATCAGTGGTTGTGCATCAGTGCATTCTATCTCTTCCACCACTGGGGAAGGGCTAGGTGGATTCCCTTGGGGAAACCCTGCCAGCAGAGTCTTCAAACAGCATGAGACTGCTGCATAACTTGAGGCTCAGACAGTTTCCCTGATATGCATGGGGGTGATGTGACAGACTGATGGGCTTGGTTTTCAGGCGCCGCCTGTGCGCTTTCAGCAGAAGACTGGGTGGGAGATAATGTTGTGAGTATGTGTGGATCCACTGTCGGCCACCCAATTGACTAGCGCCTGTACCTGCTCAGGCCTTACTATCCTTAGAACGGCATTGGGCCCCACCAAATATCGCTGTAAATTCTGGCAGGTACTGGAACCTGAGGTAGTTGGTTCACTAGGACGTGTGGCTGTGGCAGAATGGCCACGTCTTCTCCCAGCACCAGAGGGTACACTAACACCACCAAGACTGTGTCCGCGTCCCTTACTAGATGTTTTCCTCAATGTTACCGTTCTCCAAGCACCACAATAAGAAAAAAAATATTTGGCCCAATGTATTGATTTCAAATTCAAGCCTTTTTTTTACAAGCACCTAACACTATCTGCCTATTTATTTATGTAGCGTATTACACTAATCCAGGCACAGCAGTAACCACTGATTTAGGGGAATATCTCTTTTAGGGCTAGTATTTAGGCCCTGGATAAAAGGTGTTAAGGAAGGGTTGATATATATGCATGTATATTTATATATGCATGTGTAGGCATGCATGTGTAATATATATATGCATATATGAATAGGCACGTTATAGGAGGATGTGCGCAGATGTGCCCAGCATCTGCGCACATCTGCCCTTAGTATTCCCCAGGGGCTCATAGCTGCCCCTGTGGGAGTGTGCCCCCTTATGTGCCACTTGTTTGGCCCCTTCTATAAGTTTCATATGTCCCATATGTATCCCCCTTCTATGTGTATATGTGTATATATATGTATATATATATATATATATATATACATATATGTATATATATATATATATATATATATATATATATGTATTCCCTCCATAGGCCCCATGGCATGCCCCCTGATCGACCTGAAATCAGATGCATCAGTGTGAATGTGCCCCAAGCATTCACACTGATGCAATCTGGTCAAAGGCACCAGAATGACCGGACAAGGTCCGGTCATCCTGGTGACTACAAAGGACTCAGATTCAAAAGAATCGGAGTCCTTTGTTTTAATTATCTCCAGCACTGCTGGAGATAATTATACATAATAGAGAGAAGGAGAAACCTCCCTCCCTCTATTATGCGCATTCCGGCAGCGCGATTACTATCGCGCGGTCCGGAATGCAGAGAGCTGCAGGCGGGAGATCAAAGGATCTCCCGCCTGTCAGCAAGCTTCGCGCAGCGCGCGTGCTGAGGCGCGGGCTGGCGCGGTGACGCCATCTCACCGCGCCAGCCCACGTGTCCCTGCCAGTAGTGTGCACTCGCACGCTGCTGGGTGGGCGGGCGGCAGTGCGGGCGGCCGGACATAAATGTCCGGCCAGCCCGACACTGAAGAAGAAAGGAAGCCGCCCCAGCAGAAGGAGCCTGCAGCCCGGACGAGAAGGAACCCCCCTAGAGACGAGCAACCCCTGGACAACGAGCATATTAAGTATCTCTATTAACCCCTTACAAACCCTACCACTATCCCACCAACGATACCCCCTTTCCCCTTCACTGCATATACCCCCTTAACCCTTCACTGCCCACTACCCCACCAACGATACCCTCTATCCACTGCCCACTACCCCACTAACGTATACTCCCTTAACCCTTCACTCTCCACTACCCCACCAATGATACTCCCTTAATCCACTGCCCACTACCCCACCTATTTTACCCTCTTAACCCTTCACTGCCCACTATCCTTTACTGCACCCTACGTTCTCTTTATACCCTACAACCACCCCTGGGTATTTTCCCCAGCCTGACTGCAATACCACAGTCAGGATCCGTTATCTTTACTGGACTGTAACCGCAGATTGCAGCCAGATCAGCAACGCTATATTGCTCCCCTAGGGATAGTTAAGCCTAGGCAGGGGGAGGGGTGACTACAATCGTGTGTGTGTAATTTGTATTAGCTAGAAGTTTTGGGAGGAATTTGGGATTGTGTAGAGTAGTTAGTACTGTGCTTTTAGTGCTGTGTATATACTGTATTGCATGTGTCATAATTACTGTATCATAGGTGATAATAAATACCGTGTGTTGACAACACCTACTGTGTAGTGTGTGGTTTTTCACTAACGTTAGCCTAGTTCAGTAAGGCGCCCGCAGATAGCCAGTGACCTATGTTAGGCGATAGTTAACGTGATTTTAAGGTATAAATAGGTGGAGTCATTAGCTTATGAACCCATCTATTTATGAATATTAATGAGGGATAGTTGCATAAATATCCATAATTAATAACTCCCTTTACATTGGCGAGCCAGCCCCACTGCTAGGAATTTGTTTATGTGTTTGGCTCTGGTGGGGAAAATCGCTTACGCTGTGGACTAGTCAGGCGGAAGGGACGCAATCTGAGCGTCCAAGGCCTGATAGTTCGGACAGGTAGAGCAGTTTTTTTTCAATCAGAGCTAGACACTGGGCAATTTCTACAGCAGCAGAACCTAAAATATTTAGAATTTAGTGTATTAATGATTATCTGATTGCCTTGCATGCCCATTGAACACTGGAGAGCAAGTCATACATCACTAGAGAAACATCATCATTGGAGCTGAACATAAGTCGTCTGGCTGGACGGGAGAAGGCGTTCCGGATATTGAAGGACCTCCTCTACGCAGCAATATAGAACAACAAAGAACGGCACCAAAGAAGATGACCTCTCGTCAAAAAGTAAGTATGAACTTCTCAACACTGCAACACCTCAGTAAACATAGCACCTTCAATCCTATTATCCCCATCACTTACAAATCCACTGAGCTGCTATGGTCCACTTTACTGGACCAGGCCTACGCTCATGATAAAATTTGTATTAATAATAGTATTTTCAAAAAAACAAAAAAACGCTTCCAAATGTTAGCCAAATTGGTTCTTACTTTTGAGGATACCATTTGGAAGCCAGAACATCTGGAAAAACTCAACAGCACTGCAAAGGCAGAGGAAGTTTCCAACACGGCAAACTTGCACTGCAATTGTTGTGTTGAGAACATCAAACAGGTACACACATTACAAACACAACTACAAGAAAAGGCCCAGTGTACAGTCCAGAGGGGCAGGGAGATTTGTGTGTTAGAGTCTAGGCTCTCGGACAAGGAGAGTCTCTACTCTGACATGGACAAAGAGCTGCTCAGACTGTACACTGAGATAAATCAGTTCAGGAACAATACGGTATCCACGGATACCATGTTGGTCCAACTTCGTGAGGACCTGGCTGCAAAAACGCAAACCATTTCAGATTTGCAACAGGTCATTTCTAACCTGTCACGGCCTGGTGCTAACAGCATGGTGCCCATGAAACAGGTTTGTGTTTCAGGAACGGCACAGGGAGAAACAGCAGCGACGGCGCCAAGGTCACCCACGGATCAAACATCCGATGGGGTAGACAATAGAGGACAGGTGGAACGGACGCTACATTTCACCCAAACACCCAGGGAGAATAGGTATAGCAGCCGCTTCCAGGATCAGGACAACAATTGGGGAGAGGAAAGTGGTTGGCCATTTACCACTTCCAATCCGCCAACACGTCCAGAAAGACAGGAAGACTTCTATCCTAACCATTCAAGTATGGAAAGGATAAACTTCCTGTTACGGATTTGCAAGGAGATCCCAAAATATGATCCCAGTGTAGATCCGTTTACTTCATGTGATATTTTCGAGGGTCACTGTAACAAGTATTCAGTGGCTCCCGAATATCGCATGGAGTTATTCAAGTTATGGTTACCTACACACCTAAACCAAAGGTATGAGGTAACTGGGAGGACGCAACCCATGAATGGACAGTTTTATGATAAGGAGGAACGTCTCTCCATACTCATGAGACTGGCAACGGGTCATTGGGACGTCACTCCAGATATCCTGTCCAAGTTCAGACCCACTATACATGACGAACCTCTGTCTATGTGTAGTCGGTTTGAAGCAATGTACCGGAGGGTTACAAAGGATCATGGTATCGGAATTCCACAGGGTATGATACGTATGTTCGTGGAAAAATTCCCATACCTTGACACAGCTATCCGGCTAAGTGCAGCTAGGGAGCCATCCCTTACGGATGCTGCTATGATTATTGAGCAGTGCAGACAGGATACACTGCTCAATAAGAAATCCGTCAAAGTGACGGAGCGTGTACCGGTAAATGGTTCATCACAATATGAACGGATACAGCACACTAAGGCTAATACAGCCGTTCGCCCCACAGCCCCGCCATGGGAAAAGACAGGAGGCGTTCGATGCTTCCTGTGTTTACAATATGGGCACATTAAGAGGAATTGTCCACAATGGCCACGTAATAATCGGACAAATCCGGAAAGAACAGGCAATAACAATGGTTTCAAAATGAAACCTAATTATACCAAATCAGTGGGGAATACGGGGACCAAAATCTGGGACATTCACAGGTCCAGACACCAAAACGTGTGGCTGTGATGAATGTCCCAGTATGCACAGAAAAGGGTGTGGAATCCAAAGAATTCACACCAAGTGTCCATGACAACCCACAAGTGGCAGTATGTACCACACAGGTACCTACTGGGAGTCTGGTGGAAATTGATTGAAAAACAGGGATCCCTAGAGATCTGGCACCAGTATGTCCTATCATACTGGATTCTTCAGGGAGACCCCACATAAAAGCCAAAATAAAGAATCAGGAGGCTGAAATCATGCTTGACACGGGTGCAGAAATCTCCATTACTAATGTCAAACATGATTTACATCCCGACAGTCTCAGTGTGTGGTGATCGGATTTGATCACCAACAAGGGGGTGAAGGCCCACAGAATAGAAGAGGTAATTGTCCAGATTACCATTTGCACGACCCTCAGGATGCCCATGTGGTATTACCCCGGTTCTGATAACATTATTGGAACCGATGTAATGACACAAAATGGGTGGATCCTGGATCTGGCAAATTGCATAGTATGGAAGGGTCCTAGACGAGCCAAGGTGTTCGTCATCCAACGCCAGAGTCTGGGACCACCCTTACCAGCAGTGGAGAATTCCACTGACGTGCTTGAACACAAGTGGCCTGAGGTCTCACACAATCTAGACCTGGAACCTATTGTGTACGAGCATCCCGATCTGTGGGCCCAGAGTAAAAACGACTGTGGCAGACTGGTTGGCACTCAAGTGGACATACAGGGTCCTGACCCTCCACCTCAACGACAGTACCGATTTCCACCAGAGGCCACCCATTCAATTATGGACACAGTCCAGGAATTGAAGACTAAGGGTGTGGTCATTGAGGGCAATTCAAAATGCAACAATGCCCTCTGGCCAGTAAAGAAGAAGGACACCAACGCATGGAGGCTGACCATAGACCTCCGGGTCCTTAACAAATACACCCCAATGTCCGCACCAGTGGTGGCCCAAACTCCTGATATCATGGCCAGAATAAGCGGCAAAAGCCGCGTATTCTCGACCATCGATGTGGCCAACGGGTTCTTCTCCATCGAACTCACGGAATCATGCCGGTACAAGTTTGCCTTTACGGTTGGGGACAAACAATACCTGTTTGCTGTATTGCCCCAGGGGTTCCACAGCAGCCCCACGTATTTTCATCAGGCACTGGCTGCCGTGTTGAGTATGTTCTCACGGCCAGAATGCCTTCTTCAATACGTGGATGACTTGCTCCTGCACACAGAAACCATGGAGGAACATTTGGTTCTGTTGAGAGAGCTGCTGGGACTTCTGGCCAAATCAGGACTCAAACTGAGCCCCCATAAGGCACATTTGGCCAAAGCGGAAGTAACTTTCCTTGGGGTCCAAATTTCCTTTGGAACCAAAGGAATCATGACAGCCCGGGTGGAAGCCATGGTGAAATTACCCAGGCCTGGCACTCTTCAGGATTTGAGGAAATTCCTGGGGTGGCCAACTTCATGAGGGAGTTCATAGAGGATTTCGCTGCCAAAGCGAGACCTCTCTATGAGCTCCTTCGAGGAGAAGAACCCTCAATCAAAAGTTGGTCCGATCCGCAGGAGGAGGCCTTTTCAACCTTGAAAAGGGACCTCTCCTCGGCGCCTGTGTTAGCCACCCCACATCCAGATGGGGAAATGGCCATACAGGCGCAGGCAGGGGTGGAGTCTATCTCAGCGGTCCTTCTACAGAAAGTAGGGTACGAGACGAGACCGCTGGGTTATTTCTCCAGGTTGCTTTCGCCCGTCGAACGAGGGTTCGATGAATGTGCCAAGCAACTGGCGGCCATACACTATGCTGTTAAGACCACTGAGCATATTGTAGGCTTCCGGCCCCTCACTTTGCAGACTCCACATTCTCCATTAGCCCTCTTGCTCCGTGATACTCTCCCTGGAGTCTCTCAACAGAGATTCGGGAGATGGATCATGGATCTCAGTGGCCGGAATCTGCAGGTGGACCACAAGGCCAAGTATGTTCTGTCCCAGTTGCTAAACCTGACTGGAACTGAACATGACTGTGGTCAACCAGAACTGGACGACTCACCCCAGATGTTCAGAACTGACAGGCATCCAGATGACCGAGTCATTTTTGTTGATGGCTCTCGGTTTTATCTGGATGGGGAATATGTCACAGGTTTTGCTGTGTTAGATGAAACCACTGATACCCAGAGTCTGGTCAGGTTGCCAGGTCACATGTCAGCACAGCGGGCAGAGCTGGAGGCTGTCAAAGAAGCTCTGCTTCTTCAGCCCCCTGGGAAACGGACTATATATAGCGACAGCTCATATGTAGTCCGCTCCCTCACCCTGCATCTTGACATATGGAAAAGGAGAGGATTTGTGGACAGCCAAAACAAACCTCTGGCTCACGTGTCGGTCCTGAAGGAACTGTGGGAGTGGGGCATGGCACACATGGCGGAAGCAGCCATTATCAAAATCTCCGCCCATCAAAAAGGGGACGAACCTTTGATAATAGGTAACAACAAGGCAGACGAGCTGGCTAAACTAGCAGCAGTGTCTGGTACCATCCGGGAACCAGATACTGAGCCGCTACCATTATACCGGATTGCCACCCGTACCCATCTGAGTGACGGCCCGGTGTCATTTGAAGAGGAACAAGCTAAAGATCCTCTCCTAAGGACACACATCCAATCACCCCAGCACCCCTGGTCTTTACAACAAGGGATCCTCTGTTACAATAACGGAACTCAGCAGCTTCCTCTTCCGGTGGTTCCGCAGCATCTGCAAAGTGAGCTGACACGGTTGAACCACCAACTGTTCGGACACCTTGGCCGGAATAAGCTTTTACCTCTCTTGAGAGACAAAGTGTACTGGTTAGGAATGTCCAACACAGTAGAGGAGGTTACACAACAGTGCCTGGTATGTGCTCAGGTCAACCCAAGGGCGTCAGCCCTGAAGCCGGTATTGCAGCGAGTTCCTCCTGCTGATGGTCCATGGTCCGCTATACAAATTGATTTTATCGGACCTTTGCCAACCGGGAGTCGTAACTGCCGATACGCACTGGTGGTGGTGGATGTCTTCTCAAAATGGGTAGAAGCCATCCCCACCGTCAACGATACAGCTACCACCACGGCCCGTGTTCTCTGGGAACAGGTTCTGTCACGGTGGGGATCCCCAGAGTGATAGAATCGGATAGAGGGACCCATTTCACAGGTAAGGTCATGAAAGCGCTGTGTGGCCTCCTAGACATAAAACAGAGGTTTCATGTGCCTTACCACCCTCAGTCAGCGGGCATTGTGGAGCGAATGAACCGGACCATCAAAACCCGGCTTTCCAAATCACTGCTGGAGAAAGGTTCCTCGTGGGTAACCTCTCTTCCAGCCGTACTAATGGGTATACGAGCCACCGAGTCCTCAAGTACCGGTATCTCCCCGTTTGAACTCATGACCGGACGGAAAATGCCCCTGTGTCTGCCAAACGAACCCCAAGTGTCAGAGCCCACAAAGAACGCCATCGCCAGAGACATGTTTCTCCAACAGGTTCAGCAGAACCTGAAGGAGTTACTGCCTCATGCAGCAATACGGTTGCACAAACCATATCTACAAGGGGTAACACCAATGCCCACTGTAGGAGAAATGGTGATGGTAAAAGTCTTCCGTCGGACTGGTCCATGGGATGCAAACTGGGAAGGACCCTACAAGGTCCTTGAAGTAATGGGAGACACCATGCTGAAGGTACAAAGGCCTATCACCAACAAAAGAAATCCCGTAGACGACAGGAAGTCTTGTGGATTCACATCGACCAGGCCAAGGCCACCCGAGCCTCTCCAACTCAATAACGTATGTCGTTCCGAGTTGGGTGAGGGGAGGGGAGAGGGCCTGGTAGGTCGTTGGCGGATCCACTATCCTTATCACACTCCATCTAATTACAGACCACAAGAGAAAGACACGCCATGAAACCACATTACCAGGGAAGAACTAGGCGTCTTCTGAACAAGATACGTATCCAACTTGTGACACTGGTGGTAAGCATGTTGATGGTGGGCTCAACCTCTTCAGGGGAGGGCCTGGGGACTAACATTGGTATGGCACACATACCACTTAATGGACCCGGCCTTTTAATGGTGGAATGTTTGGGTGGCAAAATCCTGGAACCATACAAGAACTTCACCTTTACACCAGGTCAGTGGTATCTGTATGGTTTCCAGAGAAAGGGTTTTGCCAACGGTGTAATTCAACATTATACCCCGGTGGAGAATGTGTCTGCCATACAACATGACTTACACGACCTCTGTCTCAAGGAGCACAGGCATTTTCAGGACTCAGACCCTACACCTATCAAATCCCTAAGATGGGTGTCTAGGGACCCACACTTGCACCCTTACAAGCAAGTAGAAGCCAACACTACCACAGTGTTGTGTACCAAAGAGGGTTTGCTGAGTCCTGAGGATGTCACTGGGGCAGAATACGGCGGATGGTACATCCTGAAAGCTACCTTCCTAGGGAAGGATAGCCGTGACGGGTTGAGGGTTAGGACATATTTTGATAGGCCCATTCCGGTAAAAGGCACCCTGAAGGCTTATTGTATGCTGAGGGATTCCCAGATGATTATCACCAGGGAATCCAGTTATGTACAAGGACATGTGTCCACAGATTACTTACGAACCAGTATAATGATGTTAAAATTAAACTGCAGTGACTCTGGTCAAGCCACTTGGAACGACCAGAGTGGTCCGGTAAAACTAGAAGGTTTATATCGAGCCACAGTTTTAAAGGTACGGACTGATGCCAAGTGTGACGAGACCAATCTCGCCACATTGCATTGGAGAAACCTGGTTGCTCGCCTGCTGCCTTTGGACTATGGCCCCCTGTTAAAAGACATCTTTTTTACCTGCAGAAAAGCTTAATTCGTGCTTTTCTGCCTGGGGTTCGGTAGTTTTGGTTGAATGTGTTATACCCCAGATAGGAATCCCATGGAGCCCATTCGTATGAAACTGACTGTAAAGACTTTGGCTCCATGGCGATTAAACTGTATTCGTGTGGTCTGAGCGCCATTCACTTAATAATGTGCGCTCAGACCTGAGCTATCTGGGGATATGTTAAATGTATAGTTTTAATGTAATGTGTCTTACCTGGTGTATTTTAACAGTAATGCTTGTTCTGTGTCCCCATGTGCATAATGGAGTCTTGTCTGTGAAATGTCTGTGTGTATTGTAAAGGGTGGGACATTGTGTATTGAATAGTGATGTCTGTCCTATTGTCCCCACATGTGTATTGGCGATTTCCCTTTGTCCTGAGAGATAATTGAATGACTCCTCAATTGTCTCCAGGACAGAAGACATTGTGTATTCGTCTGCCTGTGATGATTGCATTACCCATGTAGGGTGATGGTATCACAGGCAGAGGGGAGGGATATGCTGGGGGTGTCTGTATTGTCCCAATGTGTGTGATTGGCTGCTGTATCCCGTGTCGCAGTCTTCCTTCTGGTCCTCTAGGGAGTGTCCACCAGGTGGGAGACCTGGATAAATACCAGGCAGGTAGCCGTTAATAAATGTTAGAATTCCTGTTTACCATCAATACGGAGCCTCGTCTCGTTCTTGGGGGATTCACTGTATGCTGTTAGAGACTGATTGCCAGGAGTGTAAGCTGATTGTCTGCTTTTCCTGTTCGTCTGCTAGCAGCTATTTGGGAGGTTCCAGTACGGGAGTTGGAGTGCTATTTTGTATCCAGTTCGGGAGTTTGGTGTTCTGCAGTAGCTGTGCCTATATCTCTGTAAAGGGGGCCGATCGCCTAAACGGTTTTTACCCCTTGTCTGCAGCAACGGTCCGTTACAATTGGTGGCGAGCAGCGGGATCGTTCCTACAGCCAGAAGGACAGCTACAGGAGACACCATTTCCTTGGATTTACAAGTGGGGGCAACGCATGTCCCAGTACAGCGACCCTAAAAGCACCAGAATGGAACCAGCAGTGTCATACGAGGAGGAGGACCTGGATGGCCGGGATGCATTAAGGAAAGGCATCTGGTACCAGGCCCTGGACAATGTACAATACCAGCGGGGTGAGAGTCTCCCAGTGAAGAGCAGCGGTGGCAGAAGCAAGTGGCCCTGCGGATGCCCTTTCTGGGAGAGCAGCCCCTGGATGAATGGGTGAAGGAACTAGAGCACCGGGTATGGCAGGAGCTATGGCTGGAGGATGCCTACCAGGCGCTCTGGTGGTATATGGCACAGTATATACCCTGGACAGCCGAGCATGACAAGCCAGAGGGAGAGGAGTTTGATGGTTCTGGCTTGTTATGGGAGTCCTTTGCAGAGCCTGACTTCGGGAGTCCTGCGCAGAACAGACTTCAGGACATTTTCTACGAGAGGGAGGCTAGGCATGACGGGGATGACCCCCATGAGGTAGAGCAAGACCTGGCTCACCTAGCAACCCTGGAGTGGGAACTGGAGCAGGACTACCGAGATCTCTTCCACTCCATTGGGAAGGCTCAGCAGGACAGCAAGGTGACAGATCCAGTTCCAGACCCATTCCGCTGGGAAGATATTATTGAAATTTACTGGGAGGAACCCCAGGCGGCAGGTGGAGATGGGACCGAGGTCTCTCCACCGGTATTGCAGGGAATTGGGAGCCTGAGCTCCATTCCCCAGCGGGAGATATTGCAGGGAATTGGGAGCCTGAGCTCCATTCCCCAGCGGGAGATATTACAGGGAATTGGGAGCCTGAGCTCCATTCCCCAGCGGCAGGCTGAGCTACAGGGGGCAGAGGTAGTTGTTCCTGCCCCACAGCAGCAGCGTGATTTTTCGGGAATTGGGAGCCCGGTCTCCATTCCCCAGCGGCAGTATTATTTGTTGGGGAATTGGGAGCCCGGTCTCCAGTCCCCAGCGGCAGAGTAACCAGCAGGGAATAGAGAGCCCAGTCTCCTTTCTCCAGCAGCAGGACTCTGTATTGGGAGGAGAGACAGTCGGTCTCCCTCCACTGAGGAGGAAGGTATGTATGGGAGAGGAGCTTACTACCACCTCTCCCCAGCGGCGGATCATTAATGGGCAGGGAATAGAGAGCTCAGTCTCCTTTCCCCAGCAGCAGAGCTGTGTAACCAAAGGGGAGACAGTCGGTCTCCAGCAGCAGGACTGTATATCTAAAGGGGAGACAGTCGGTCTCCCCTCCAACAACCAGGCTTCAACCAGGCTACCCTCCCAGTAGCGCTGGCAACAGGGCAGAGTGACGCGGGTCTCTGCCCATGCAGCACCCCACCAAGTCAGCGTACCCGTACCCAGCACAGCCGTGGTGAGGCACCTGGACATGGACAAGCTTCTCCTCTACCCAGTTGCAGTAACTATTTATTGTGGGTGGGCTGTGCTGTTGATTGTGTTTTGTGGGTGGGCTGCTGGACTAACAAGGGCACTGACCGGCAGGAGGTCAGATACCCTGTTAGTCTGTTTGGAAAAGGGGAGAGATGTGACGAGACCAATCTCGCCACATTGCATTGGAGAAACCTGGTTGCTCGCCTGCTGCCTTTGGACTATGGCCCCCTGTTAAAAGACATCTTTTTACCTGCAGAAAAGCTTAATTCGTGCTTTTCTGCCTGGGGTTCGGTAGTTTTGGTTGAATGTGTTATACCCCAGATAGGAATCCCATGGAGCCCATTCGTATGAAACTGACTGTAAAGACTTTGGCTCCATGGCGATTAAACTGTATTCGTGTGGTCTGAGCGCCATTCACTTAATAATGTGCGCTCAGACCTGAGCTATCTGGGGATATGTTAAATGTATAGTTTTAATGTAATGTGTCTTACCTGGTGTATTTTAACAGTAATGCTTGTTCTGTGTCCCCATGTGCATAATGGAGTCTTGTCTGTGAAATGTCTGTGTGTATTGTAAAGGGTGGGACATTGTGTATTGAATAGTGATGTCTGTCCTATTGTCCCCACATGTGTATTGGCGATTTCCCTTTGTCCTGAGAGATAATTGAATGACTCCTCAATTGTCTCCAGGACAGAAGACATTGTGTATTCGTCTGCCTGTGATGATTGCATTACCCATGTAGGGTGATGGTATCACAGGCAGAGGGGAGGGATATGCTGGGGGTGTCTGTATTGTCCCAATGTGTGTGATTGGCTGCTGTATCCCGTGTCGCAGTCTTCCTTCTGGTCCTCTAGGGGAGTGTCCACCAGGTGGGAGACCTGGATAAATACCAGGCAGGTAGCCGTTAATAAATGTTAGAATTCCTGTTTACCATCAATACGGAGCCTCGTCTCGTTCTTGGGGGGATTCACTGTATGCTGTTAGAGACTGATTGCCAGGAGTGTAAGCTGATTGTCTGCTTTTCCTGTTCGTCTGCTAGCAGCTATTTGGGAGGTTCCAGTACGGGAGTTGGAGTGCTATTTTGTATCCAGTTCGGGAGTTTGGTGTTCTGCAGTAGCTGTGCCTATATCTCTGTAAAGGGGGCCGATCGCCTAAACGGTTTTTACCCCTTGTCTGCAGCAACGGTCCGTTACACCAAGGATCCTAGGTATGTTCAGTTAAAGGGGTCTCCATCTATACGGTCTTTCATGATCACGATCATGAGAGACAACTGTGTTCCCGAGGTGACAGGATACTATTTTGTCACCTATGCCCACTGGGAGCAAGAAACCCAGATGGTAATGTTGGACACTAATCCCTGGAGTTGGGATTTAGTGTGCAACGGGGTGGACACCCCTACAGTAGATGTATGGATGGACGGTACCCCTATGACTGAAGAATACCGGGGTAGGTATGTGTCTTCCGATTGGAAAGACCCCAGGGGCAGGGACATTAACTTTGACATCAATATAGATGGTTCATTTAAGTGGCCTTTTTGCGAGGCAATAGACGAGGGGTGTTGGACCTTTACTCAGTGGGTCTATCTGTCCCAATCCAAACCCATAGGGAAGCTGGTGTTACAGGCTGGAGATAACGAACAGTGGTATCCGTTCCAGGGAAGGGGGCAGATCTGTGTAACCGTGGTGAGGGTCCCCTACGATACAGAGGGTCCCCAACCAGTAAAACCACATTCGGACTCCTGCACCGCCCCTATCCATCTATTGGCAGATCCTATAGTCCCTCAACTGTCATCCCCCTGGAAGATCATCACGGATGCCAAATTCATCCTGTTTACCTGGAGAATTTCCGTAGATGACTTCCGAGTTGACCATTGGGATGACAGGTGTGGGGAGTTTGTTAGGAACCAAATCGATATGGTAAGAGGATGGATAGAGGCGGGGCAAGAGGTAAGGAAAGATGCCTCCCGACAAAGGAAGAACAGGGGAGGAGAGATCTAGTGGCTCTGGGACTGGGTGGAGGTGCTTTGGGAGTGGGCGCCCTGAACACTATGGATATGGAAGTCCTGAGAAGTAAGCTTGGGGAGGTTGCGCGACACGCCGGGAAGGTTTCAAGACCCAGCTTGATGTAAACCACGTCCTAGAGGGTTTACAACATTCGCACATAGATGCCACTACCTCTCTATCCTCTGCTCTACGTGAGAGGTTTAGGAGGTTAGTTGTGGGTCTCTTAGAGGAGCAGGATCGGGCTCAGCTTGCTCTGGCGTGTACGCAGGTCCAAAGTGAACTCTCGGATAACCTTAAACATATTGTTTCAGCATTATATAGCGGCCACTTCCCATTTAACCTCCGTCAGCGAATAAGTCCCCTGATCTCTCCTTTTGCCATTAATCATACCAACTGGTGGGTGGTTCAGTGGCATGGATGTCGGAATTTAACCTGCACCGCTCGTCCTTGGCACCTGTGTCCGGTCGCCTCAGACAGGGATACAGTGCTATTAATCTAGGTACAGTGATCAGCAATCGGACGGTACTTCATCCTCGGCTCCCCTCGAGCGTTTCTAACCTATGAAGAAGGCCATCCTTCTCTGTTTGACACTGAGGGATGTTGGTTGAGAGAGGATGCCATCCTCTGTCAGGATAGTCGGGATCGGGTGCTTAGACACCAGTGTTGGAACACCGAGGGGACATGTGAGATGAAGGCCAACCAAATACCATCATCCTCCTTAAAATACTTAGGACAGGGGTATTGGTGTTGGTACCAAGGGAGTAACGGGTCATATGCAATCTATGGACTAAATTGCACCGAACGAGGAGAACTCCTCCCGGAGCGTACTGTACCCTTAGTCCCGTTCTAGGTCTGGACGTCGCAGAGCAACAGGGAAGAACCCCGATCACCCCGGAGAAAAGACTTGATATTCGCCCGACGTCCCTGTGAGACTACAAAAGATTCCTCTTGGCTTCGGCAAAGAACTTAAACATCTCTTGCTGGACTTCGGCCAAGAGGAAGAAATTATACAGCATCTACGGGAGACGGAGAAGCAGGCCACCATCCAGCTCACACATGACCGGATGAAAATAACTGCGGTCGCCACCGCATTGGACAAAGACTCGAAGATATCATGGTGGGAGAGTCTTTTCGGATACAGTCCTAAGGCAACCTCATTCTTCAATTTATTGATACACCCAGTGATAGTGCTTCTGGTTCTAGTTGGGCTCATGTATCTCGGATTATGGTGGACATATCGGAGGGTCAAGAGACTAACGGACCAACTAAACCAGAACCAGACGGCACTTCACGACCTCAACCGCCGGAGGCTCAGGACTTGATTTCACTAAAGTCCGGAAGCCTAAAAAGAACCCAAAAGATTGCGTGGAGGGATTCAGCCTGGCCCATACGGCCCAGAGACTATTGTATAATATGTTTTTCTTTTTTAGATGTTCGCGGGTTGGGAGAGGGGAACTGTGTAATAGGATGTATATTGTGTGAATGGGGGTAAGATTAGGGCACGATAGGGACAGGCCCCCTCTGTTTGCCATTTGCCATTTTTCAACCCTGGAACGGTGAGGTTCATAAGGGAAGGGCTGAAGGTGTAGTGTGGTGGAAATGTTCCCGCAGTTAGAATTTAGATACCATGACATCACCTCGAAAAATCTGACCTGCCTTGTAAAGACCTATTCATCTGTCCATCGGAGAACCGCAACCATCCTTCAATCAAGATGAAACAAGAAATGTCGGACAAAAGTCATGCTCGAAGAAAGTTGGCGCAGTCAGAGACTGAGATTGTGAGGGTGAACCCGCCCCAGCCTTGGGGGTGGACTACGCCTGAAGATCGGCCGCAACACCGAGAGATAGTGAGGGTGTGGTCACTCCAAACTCAGTGGGGGTGACTAACACCGGAAGAAGAAAAACCAGTCAAAGACTGCGAGGGTCAAGCCGCTCTGGACAGTAGGAGGGGCTGATACCGAAACAATCAAAGCGAGAGATGTCAAGGAAGTACCCGTGAGAAGAAGAAAACGGTGTATCCTGTGGATGGGGGAGTTGGTTACGGTGAAGGGCAGGTCGGAGGCTGAATGGGTGATGTCTAGGTACCTAAGGATCAGTGTGCACTACAGTTCTTCCTGAACTATCACCAAGGATGGGATTGAGGGGGGGCAAATATGTCTCAACCCTTCCCCCAGAATATTGTCGTATTTCCGACAACAGGGGATTGTTAAGGAAGGGTTGATATATATGCATGTATATTTATATATGCATGTGTAGGCATGCATGTGTAATATATATATGCATATATGAATAGGCACGTTATAGGAGGATGTGCGCAGATGTGCCCAGCATCTGCGCACATCTGCCCTTAGTATTCCCCAGGGGCTCATAGCTGCCCCTGTGGGAGTGTGCCCCCTTATGTGCCACTTGTTTGGCCCCTTCTATAAGTTTCATATGTCCCATATGTATCCCCCTTCTATGTGTATATGTGTATATATATATGTATATATATATATATATATATATACATATATGTATATATATATATATATATATATATATATATGTATTCCCTCCATAGGCCCCATGGCATGCCCCCTGATCGACCTGAAACCAGATGCATCAGTGTGAATGTGCCCCAAGCATTCACACTGATGCAATCTGGTCAAAGGCACCAGAATGACCGGACAAGGTCCGGTCATCCTGGTGACTACAAAGGACTCAGATTCAAAAGAATCGGAGTCCTTTGTTTTAATTATCTCCAGCACTGCTGGAGATAATTATACATAATAGAGAGAGGGAGAAACCTCCCTCCCTCTATTATGCGCATTCCGGCAGCGCGATTACTATCGCGCGGTCCGGAATGCAGAGAGCTGCAGGCGGGAGATCAAAGGATCTCCCGCCTGTCAGCTAGCTTCGCGCAGCGCGCGTGCTGAGGCGCGGGCTGGCGCGGTGACGTCATCTCACCGCGCCAGCCCACGTGTCCCTGCCAGTAGTGTGCACTCGCACGCTGCTGGGTGGGCGGGGCGGCAGTGCGGGCGGCCGGACATAAATGTCCGGCCAGCCCGACACTGAAGAAAAAAGGAAGCCGCCCCAGCAGAAGGAGCCTGCAGCCCGGACGAGAAGGAACCCCCTAGAGACGAGCAACCCCTGGACAACGAGCATATTAAGTATCTCTATTAACCCCTTACAAACCCTACCACTATCCCACCAACGATACCCCCTTTCCCCTTCACTGCATATACCCCCTTAACCCTTCACTGCCCACTACCCCACCAACGATACCCTCTATCCACTGCCCACTACCCCACCAACGTATACTCCCTTAACCCTTCACTCTCCACTACCCCACCAATGATACTCCCTTAATCCACTGCCCACTACCCCACCTATTATACCCCCTTAACCCTTCACTGCCCACTATCCTTTACTGCACCCTACGTTCTCTTTATACCCTACAACCACCCCTGGGTATTTTCCCCAGCCTGACTGCAATACCACAGTCAGGATCCGTTATCTTTACTGGACTGTAACCGCAGATTGCAGCCAGATCAGCAACGCTATATTGCTCCCCTAGGGATAGTTAAGCCTAGGCAGGGGAGGGGTGACTACAATCGTGTGTGTGTAATTTGTATTAGCTAGAAGTTTTGGGAGGAATTTGGGATTGTGTAGAGTAGTTAGTACTGTGCTTTTAGTGCTGTGTATATACTGTATTGCATGTGTCATAATTACTGTATCATAGGTGATAATAAATACCGTGTGTTGACAACACCTACTGTGTAGTGTGTGGTTTTTCACTAACGTTAGCCTAGTTCAGTAAGGCGCCCGCAGATAGCCAGTGACCTATGTTAGGCGATAGTTAACGTGATTTTAAGGTATAAATAGGTGGAGTCATTAGCTTATGAACCCATCTATTTATGAATATTAATGAGGGATAGTTGCATAAATATCCATAATTAATAACTCCCTTTACAAAAGGTATCCTTTTATGGACAGATTTACACTTGGAGATGCACAGTAGCGTGAGAAAAAATAAGTAGGATTATGCCTTCAGCAATTGTATTTTAACACTTTGTGTAATATACCCTTTAACGGACAGAAATACAATGGGAGATGCATGGTAGCGTGTGAAGTTAATGAGGATGACCCTCTCAGCACTTGTATATACACCTTGAGTGTAATATACCCTTTTACGGACAGATTAACACTTGGCCTGCAACAGCTGGAACACCAGATTCATGGTATTGCTATATTGGCAAGTGAATTTCACCCCAGAACAAAATATACCCTTTTACAGACAGATTAACACTTGGCCTGCAACAGCTGGAACACCAGATTCAGGGTATTGCTATATTGGCAAGTGAATTTCACCCCAGAAAAAAATATACCCTTTAACGGACAGATTAACACTTGGCCTGCAACAGCTGGAACACCAGATTTAGGGTATTGCTATATTGGCAAGTGAATTTCACCCCAGAACAAAATACACCCTTTTACGGACAGATTAACACTTGGCCTGCAACAGCTGGGACACTAGATTCAGGGTATTGCTATTTTGGCAATTGAATTTAACCCCAGAACAAAATACATGTTTTGGCAGACACTATTATACTTTGCCAGCCACAGCTGTGACAACAGATTTATGGTATTGCTATTTTGGCAATTGAATTTCACCCCAGAACAAAATATATGTTTTGGCGGACACTATTATACTTTGCCAGCCACAGCTGAAACCACAGATTTATGGTATTGCTATTTTGGCAATTGAATTTCACCCCAGAACAAAATATATGTGTTGGCGGACACTATTATACTTTGCCAGCCACTACTGGAACACCAGATTCAGGGTATTGCTATTTTGGCAATTCAATTTCACCCCAGAACAAAATATACCCTTTTACGGACAGATTAACACTTGGCCTGCAACAGCTGTGACACCAGATTCAGGGTATTGCTATTTTGGCAATTGAGTTTCACCCCAGAACAAAATATATGTTTTGGCGGACACTATTATACTTTGCCAGCCACAGCTGAAACCACAGATTTATGGTATTGCTATTTTGGCAATTGAATTTCACCCCAGAACAAAATATATGTTTTGGCAGACACTATTATACTTTGCCAGCCACAGCTGTGACACCAGATTTATGGTATTGCTATTTTGGCAATTGAATTTCACCCCAGAACAAAATATATGTGTTGGCAGACACTATTATACTTTGCCAGCCACTACTGGAACACCAGATTCAGGGTATTGCTATTTTGGCAATTGAGTTTCACCCCAGAACAAAATATACCCTTTTACGGACAGATTAACACTTGGCCTGCAACAGCTGGGACACCAGATTCAGGATATTGCTATTTTGGCAATTGAATTTCACCCCAGAGCAAAATATATGTTTTGGCGGACACTATTATACTTTGCCAGCCACAGCTGTGACACCAGATTTATGGTATTGCTATTTTGGCAATTGAATTTCACCCCAGAACAAAATATATGTTTTTGCGGACACTATTATACTTTGCCAGCCACTACTGGAACATCAGATATAGGGTATTGCTATTTTGGCAATTGAATTTCACCCCAGAACAAAATATACCCTTTTAAGGACAGATTAACACTTGGTCTGCAACAGCTGGGACACCAGATTCAGGGTATTGCTATTTTGGAAATTGAATTTCACCCCAGAACAAAATATATGTTTTGGCGGACACTATTATACTTTGCCAGTCACAGCTGTGACACCAGATTTATGGTATTGCTATTTTGGCAATTGAATTTCACCCAGAACAAAATATATGTGTTGGCGGACACTATTATACTTTGCCAGCCACTACTGGAACACCAGATTCAGGGTATTGCTATTTTGGCAATTGAATTTCACCCCAGAACAAAATATATGTTTTGGCGGACACTATTATACTTTGCCAGCCACAGCTGTGACACCAGATTTATGGTATTGCTATTTTGGCAACTAAATTTCACCCCAGAACAAAATATATGTGTTGGCAGACACTATTATACTTTGCCAGCCACTACTGGAACACCAGATTCAGGGTATTGCTATTTTGGCAATTGAGTTTCACCCCAGAACAAAATATACCCTTTTACGGACAGATTAACACTTGGCCTGCAACAGCTGGGACACCAGATTCAGGATATTGCTATTTTGGCAATTGAATTTCACCCCAGAGCAAAATATATGTTTTGGCGGACACTATTATACTTTGCCAGCCACAGCTGTGACACCAGATTTATGGTATTGCTATGTTGGCAATTGAATTTCACCCCAGAACAAAATATATGTTTTTGCGGACACTATTATACTTTGCCAGCCACTACTGGAACATCAGATATAGGGTATTGCTATTTTGGCAATTGAATTTCACCCCAGAACAAAATATACCCTTTTAAGGACAGATTAACACTTGGTCTGCAACAGCTGGGACACCAGATTCAGGGTATTGCTATTTTGGAAATTGAATTTCACCCCAGAACAAAATATATGTTTTGGCGGACACTATTATACTTTGCCAGCCACAGCTGTGACACCAGATTTATGGTATTGCTATTTTGGCAATTGAATTTCACCCAGAACAAAATATATGTGTTGGCGGACACTATTATACTTTGCCAGCCACTACTGGAACACCAGATTCAGGGTATTGCTATTTTGGCAATTGAATTTCACCCCAGAACAAAATATACCCTTTTAAGGACAGATTAACACTTGGGCTGCAACAGCTGGGACACCAGATTCAGGATATTGCTATTTTGGCAATTGAATTTCACCCCAGAACAAAATATATGTTTTGGCGGACACTATTATACTTTGCCAGCCACAGCTGTGACACCAGATTTATGGTATTGCTATTTTGGCAACTGAATTTCACCCCAGAAGAAAATATACCCTTTTAAGGACAGATTAACACTTGGCCTGCAACAGCTGGGACACCAGATTCAGGATATTGCTATTTTGGCAATTGAATTTCACCCCAGAACAAAATATATGCTTTGGCGGACACTATTATACTTTGCCAGCCAGTGCTGGGACACGAGATTTAGTGGATTGCTATTTTGGCAATTGAATTTCACCACAGAAAATAATCTATCCTTTGCCAGACAGCAGACAGTATTATACTTGGCTAGCCAAAGCTGGAACACCAGATTTAGGGGATTGGTATTTTGGCAATTGTATTTAACCCCTTAATAAAATATAGAAATTGCTATCCTGAGTTTCTAA
The DNA here is from genome assembly GCA_033119425.1 of Bufotes viridis. Taxonomy (NCBI): domain Eukaryota; kingdom Metazoa; phylum Chordata; class Amphibia; order Anura; family Bufonidae; genus Bufotes; species Bufotes viridis. The sequence continues at coordinate 129,458,293 of CM065597.1, read as the reverse complement.
GGGTGACAATAAGCACAGCCAAGCCCCTGATGTAGGATACAGCAAAAAAAAAAACTAGTATTGATGAATTGATGGACTTGGTGGCAGCTTGTTCTTATGCACCACAAGTCACAAAATGTCCGCCGATCACCCCAGAAAAAAAGTGACAGAAAAACGCTCTGTGCAGCCTAAAAACCAGTGAGCAATTAACTAGCAGAAGTTGAATCATTCACAGCTGTAGATCGATCAGTTCATTAGGTGCTTTTGCTGACTTTTCCCTGCCTAATCTCGCCCTCACAGCAGCTGCGTCCTCTCCCTACACTAATCAGAGCAGTTTGACGTGTGGCGCTACGTGACTCCAGCTTAAATAGAGGCTGGGTCACATGCTGCACTTGGCCAATCACAGCCATGCTATTAGTAGGCATGGCGGTGATGGCTTCTTAGAGCAAGAAGTCAAACACCAGCTGTTTGGCTGCTGTGCAGCCCTTCAGAAAGCGGGAAGAAATCGCCGAACAACGGACCCGAACCTGAACTTTTTTTAAAATGTTCAGGTTCGGGTCCGTGTCCCAAACACCCCAAAATTCGGGAGGAACCCGAACTATGCTCGAACTGTTCGCTCAACACTAGAAATAAACTCAATGCACTCTTCCTGTGCACCTGACCAAGGAAGCAGGATATCCTCACTATACCAAAACCAGTGTATAACCTTTTGAAAAGTACATAATTAGCACATACCAGTAACATAGTAACATAGTATATAAGACCGAAAAAAGACATTTGTCCATCCAGTTCGGCCTGTTTCCTACAAGTTGATCCAGAGGAAGGCAAAAAAAAACTGTGAGGCAGAAGCCAATTTTCCCCACTTAAGGGGAAAAAAATTCCTTCCCGACTCCAATCAGGCAATCAGAATAACTCCCTGGATCAACGACCCCTCTCTAGTAGCTGTAGCTTGTAATATTATTACACTCCAGAAATAAATCCAGTCCCCTCTTGAATTCCTTTATTGTACTCACCATCACCACCTCCTCAGGCAGAGAGTTCCATAGTCTTACTGCTCTTACAGTGAAGAATCCTTTTCTATGTTTGTGTACAAACCTTCTTTCCTCCAGACGCAGAGGATGTCCCCTCGTCACAGTCACAGTCCTGGGGATAAATAGATGATGGGACAGATCTCTGTACTGACCCCTGATATATTTATACATAGTTATTAGATCTTCCCTCAGTCGTCTTTTTTCTAAAGTGAATAACCCTAATTTTGATAACCTTTCAGGGTACTGTAGATCCCTCATTGCAGTTATTACTTTAGTTGCCCTCCTCTGAACCCTCTCCAGCTCTGCTATGTCTATCTTGTTCACAGGAGCCCAGAACTGTACACTGTACTCCATGTGTGGTCTGACTAGTGATTTGTAAAGTGGTATGACTATGTTCTCATCACGGGCATCTATGCCCCTTTTAATGCAACCCATTATCTTATTGGCCTTGGCAGTAGCTGCCTGACACTGGTTTTTGCAGCTTAATTTGCTGTTTATTCTAATTCCTAGATCCTTTTCCATGTCAGTGTTACCGATTGTTTTACCATTTAATATGGGTGACTTGCATTATTCCTTCCCATGTGCATAACTTTACATTTGTCAGTGTTAAACCTCATCTGCCATTTTTCTGCCCAAGCCTCCAATCTATCCAGATCCCTCTGTAGCAGAAAACTGTCCTCTTCAGTGTTAATTACTTTACACAGTTTAGTGTCATCTGCAAAAATAGATATTTTACTGTGCAGGCCTTCTACAAGATCATTAATAAATATATTGAAGAGAATAGGGCCCAATACTGACCCCTGAGGTACCCCACTAGTTACAGTGACCCAATCTGAGTATCTACCGTTAATAACCACCCTCTCTTTTCTGTCACTCAGCCAGTTACTTACCCACATACAGACATTTTCTCCCAGTCCGAGCATCCTCATTTTATATACTAACCTTTTATGAGGTACGGTGTCAAATGCTTTGGAGAAGTCCAGATATATGACATCCAGTCCAGATTATGACATCCCTTTGACACTATACACCAATTTTCTTTCTGACATGGAGAGTATACAGCGGGAGAGAGGGAGACGAGAGTTGTAGTGGTGAGGATATAAGTAGTAGTACTCATAGTGGTCCTCACTCTGGTGCTTCCTTGGCCACGTATTGAAGGTAGAGTTACACCTTTTCTTCCCCTCGGGGAACACCCTGGTTTAGGTTCTTCTGCCTTGTCATAGGTGGGGTGCCCTTGGTGTCAATAGGTTTTGGGGCGAAGCGGAGGTCTCTTAAGCTGGCAGAACATAATGTCGTCACAGTGCAGGTAACGATGCCATACAATGATATGGACGGTTTTTAGGTGAAAACAAGTCTAATGTACTTTACTGAGGCAACTTAGTAGATGGCACACAGGCACTCTCTCTCTCTCTCTCTCTATATATATATATATATATATTTTGTCTTGATCAGTATTTCTACAATACTCAGCTACTCAGCTGCAGGGTGTAGTCCTTTACCAGACGACCAATGTAATGAATGGACCGGCACGCCGCAATCTTGTGTAGAAAATTTATTTATTCGTCACCCATATGTATCCCACAGGTAAAAAACACCTTTAAATAACCCGCCCCCCAATCACATGACCATGACGTCATGTTGCTAAGTAACACAAATGCAAACTTGAATACAGATAAATCGTGGCAGAGTTATACATATCAACATTTACATCTCTATAGAGCCCGAGTACTATAGTCAGTGATCTACTAGGAGGACCTAGTACGCAATGTATTTAAATACAAATGTTTTGACACTATACATTCAATAAGCTGTGTAAGAGGGTGCAAGGTGTCATATTCGATGGCAGGTACGTGTCACCGAGGTTGCTGGCCTCGGTGAGGTAAGAGCCGGGTTTTTTTTGGTCTGCAGCAGCTAGTGCTGCTGGACTCTGTTACTTAGTTTGGCTGCAAAGCTAATCCGGGCCGGCTCTTACTGGGAGTAGGCAAAGAGTTGGGTGGGTGCCTACTCCCCACGGTCCAGGCCGGACTTTATCCGGGCCTTTAAAAGGCAGCCTCCTTAGCAGCTGAGGGTGGTGATTATCCTGGAGCTGCTAACAGGGCTGTGGAGTTCTCTGTCCTGGAGGAAAGAGCTCAGCAAGGAGGTGGCTTTTGTTCCTGGCTACCTGAAGGTGGATTCTCCTGCGGCTGGGCCGACAGCCTGGTGCGAACCTGCACCTACACCTCCCAGGTGACTGAACCTGTGTTGGCCTGTTTTTGTTTTGCCTCCTTGTTTCTGACATGTGTGAATTACCACCAAAAGACTGTTTGCTGTTTATTTTTGTGTCAGTGTGAATAAAACACTGTTTATTGCACATCCTGGACTCTTTGTTTTGCCTCGGTACTGCACCCGCACCGCTGTCTACCAGAGCGACTCCCACATTTGGTGGAGGATGCGGGCATGCGCAGTGAGGCTGGCAGGAACGCCGAAGTTTTTTTGCTAAAGTGCGTGGAATATATTAAGCCAGCAAAGTTGCAAGCAGGAATTTCTGGCAACATGGAGGCTGCTGTGAAGGCTCTCATAGAGGCTAACGTGCAGCAGCGGGAGACCAACCAGCTACTGCTACAACATGTGATGGCGTTACAGGCGGCAGGAGCGTCCCACCACGTCCATGATGCCCGGAAGCGGTCCGTGCGGCGATCCCAAAAATGACCCCCGCAGACGGCGTTGAGACATACCTGGCGGTCTTTGAGAAGGTCGCCGTGAGGGAAAAATTACCCCGTGACCAGTGGGCTGAGGTGGTCGCTCCGTTCCTGGCTTCCGGACCCCAGCAGGTGTTTTTCGACTTGTCGGACGACCAAGCGGCAGATTATGACACCGTGAAAGGAGAGATCCTAGCCAGACTGGGGTGAGCGTGCTGGTCGCGCTCAAAGAGTCCACCAGTGGGACTTTAAAGCGACTGATCCCGCTAGGCCGCAGTACTACGACCTGCTGCACAGGCTGCAAAAGTGGCTGCAGCCCGATCTACTAAGTCCCACTGCCATGCTGGATCGACTGTTGGCGGACATCTTTTGGAGGGCCCTGCCTTATCCCCTCCAGCACTGGATCGGCCAGGTATCGCCCACCAATGCCCTGGAGATGGTCGACCTGGTGGAGCATTACGAGGCCACCAGAAACCTGCAGGGGAGTCTTGCTGGGAAGGGGTCAGTCAAACCCCGGAGGCCTCTGCCCCAGTTCCGACGTCCGGCGACAGAGCGGCCTGCACGGAATATACCCCCTGCGAGTCCGCCTCCCGTGGTATGCTGGAGGTGTCAGGAGCCAGGCCACATCAGGGCCGACTGTCCGCATCGGGATGAGCCGATGGAGGTGAACTACGGGGGTCGCCACTCTTTGTACGCCCGGAGACTGTGTGCGACAGGCACCCCCGAGACAATAGACAATCGTCATCTGTGCCAGGTGCAAGTCGGGGATAACCTGGCAGTGGCGCTGTTGGACTCAGGGAGCCTGGTAACCCTGATAAGTGCTGCCCTGGTACAGCCCACCCAGTATACGGGCCGGAAAGTGGGTGTGGTGTGCATTCACGGAGACTTAAAGGACTATCCCACTGCTGTAATGTCTCTGTCCACGGCGGCCGGCACCTGGACTTGTGAAGTGGCAATCTCCACAAAGCTACCCTATGAACTGATAATTGGGAGAGACTTCCCTGGTTTTCCGTCACTGTGGCCTGAGGTGAAAGTGTCTAATAGCCCTGAGACAGGGGTAACCCTAGCAGAGTGGCCTGATACCACTGGAAGGCCAGAACCCTGGGAGCCCGAGTCTGAAGGGCCAGCGGTAGGGGTGACCACTGCTGCAGCGGTAGTGGGGAGACAACCCCACTGAGTGTAATGGTGGGAGACACGGAGGACTTGCCACCGGGACCTGAGTTGGCAGACCTCAATGTCTCCGGGGAAAATTTTGGGACCGCACAACACCAGGACCAAACCCTAACCAGGGCCTGGGAGAATGTGCTGGAAATTGATGGTAAACCCCAGAAACCAGGGGCTGAATTAATGTTCCCACGATTTATTGTTCTACAGGATATGTTGTATCGGGTGAACCAAATCCGAGGTGAACCTGTTGAACAGTTGGTGGTGCCCACAGCGTATCGCAAGCTTGTCATGGAGCTTGCCCACCAACATGTTCTTGGGGGACACCTGGGGTGGCAGAAAACCCAGGACCGCATTCTGCAGCGGTTTTATTGGCCCAGTGTGTTCAAGGAAGTAGAAAATTATTGTAAGTCCTGTCCAACCTGTCAGGTAACTAGCCCCCAGCCACATTTCCGTAGTCCTCTGGTACCTCTGCCAATTATTGAAGTACCGTTTGAGCGAATCGCTATGGATTTAATTGGGCCTGTACCAAAGTCTGCCAGGGGCCACCAACACATTCTGGTAGTTCTCGACTATGCCACTCGGTATCCGGAGGCGGTGCCTCTGCGACATACCTCAGCTAAGCTCATTGCCAAAGAGTTATTGGAGATGTTTTCCCGTGTGGGCCTGCCAAAAGAGGTTCTGACAGACCAAGGGACCCCTTTTATGTCCAAAGTAATGAGGGAACTGTGTAAATTGTTGCGTATAAAGCAGTTACGGACGTCCGTTTACCATCCGCAAACAGACGGTCTTGTGGAGAGGTTTAACCAAACTCTAAAAAATATGTTAAAGAGGGTGGTGTCTAGAGATGGGAAGGACTGGGATCTGCTTCTGCCCTATCTCATGTTCGCAGTGCGAGAGGTGCCCCAGGCCTCTACTGGGTTCTCGCCCTTCGAACTGCTTTATGGCAGACACCCTCGGGGCCTGTTGGATATCGCCAAGGAAGCATGGGAACAACAGCCTGTCCCCCACAAAAGTGTCATTGAGTATGTCGCCCAGATGCAGGAACGGATGGAAAGGGTGTTGCCTTTGGTCCGGGAGCATATGGAGGCAGCGCAACAGGCCCAGAGTAGGGTGTACAATCGTCAGGCTCGAGTGCGGGACTTCAATCCGGGAGATCGGGTTTTGGTTCTGGTACCCACCCTTGACAGCAAATTCCTAGCTAGGTGGCAGGGCCCCTATGAGGTGATCGAGAAGGTAGGGAAGTAAATTACAAAGTACACCAGCCAGGGCGGCGCAAGCCGAGCAGGTGTACCACGTGAATTTACTTAAGCCGTGGAAAGATAGGGACGCGGCCGACGACCACAGCCCCCGGCCAGGGCTTCTAGGTGAAAAGGGTCCAGCCCCACAGTTCGAGGCCTGTGAAGCCGTAACCACGGTAAAAATTGCAGACAGCCTGTCTTCCAAACAAGTTCAGGAAGTCAGGGAGTTCCTCAGTCGGAACACGGATGTGTTCTCGGACCTCCCTGGCCGCACGTCTCTCATCCGACATGACATCGTCACTGAGCCTCAGGCCAAGGTCCGGTTAAAACCATACCGGGTACCCGAGGCTCGGCGGCGGGCCATCGCGGAGGAAGTGCAGTTAATGTTGAAGCTCGATGTCATTGAAGAGTCGAAAAGTGAGTGGGCCAGTCCCATAGTCCTAATACCCAAGCCGGATGGGACGTTGCGGTTCTGCAACGACTTTCGCAAGTTAAATGAAGTATCCAAGTTTGACGCGTATCCCATGCCCCGAGTAGACGAGCTTGTTGAAAATTTAGGACAAGCCCGTTATTTTACTGTGCTGGACCTCACTAAAGGGTACTGGCAGGTACCCTTAACGGAGTCGGCTAAGGAAAAAAACGCGTTTGTTACCCCGCAGGGCCTGTATCACTACAAGGTGTTACCCTTTGGCCTGCATGGCGCCCCCGCCACTTTCCAAAGGTTAATGGACATAGTGCTGGGACCACATAGTCGGTACGCCTCGGCCTACTTAGATGATGTAGTCATCCACAGCACCGACTGGGAAAGCCATTTACCCAAGGTGCAGGCGGTAGTGGATGCCCTGAGGAAAGCTGGACTAACCGCCAATCCAAAAAAGTGTGCGATTGGGTTGGAAGAGACCAAATATCTGGGATATGTAATCGGGCGGGGAGTCATCAAACCTCAGGTAACTAAGGTAGAGGCCATTCGTAACTGGCCCCGACCGGTCACCACCAGGCAGGTAAAGTCGTTCCTGGGGATTGTAGGATACTACATGAGGTTTGTGCCCCACTTTGCCACAATAGCAGCGCCATTGACAGACCTGTTGAAGGGGCGAAAGTCTGGGAGGGTTAGCTGGAGTGAGAAGGCGGAGGAGGCTTTCGCCGCGTTGAAGTCGGCCCTGTGTGGGTCCCCGGTTTTGGTGACACCCGACTTAAACAAGGAGTTTGTCGTACAGACCGACGCCTCGGAGGTAGGCCTCGGTGCGGTACTGTCTCAGGAGGTCAACGGGGAAGAACATCCCGTTGTCTTCCTGAGCCGTAAGCTCAGTCCCGCCGAGTCCAGGTATAGTATAGTGGAGAGGGAGTGCCTGGCTATCAAGTGGGCACTCGAATCTCTCCGCTACTACCTGTTAGGGAGGAGGTTCCGTCTGGTGACCGACCATTCCCTCTCAAGTGGATGAGTCAGGCCAAGGAGAGGAATGCTCGGGTCACCAGGTGGTTCCTATCCCTTCAAAATTTCAAATTCTCCGTGGAACACAGGGCAGGCCGCTTGCAGGGTAACGCAGATGCCCTGTCCCGCGTCCACTGCCTCACGTGTGTTCACCCCTCAGGGTTGAACAAAGGGGGTGTGTAAGAGGGTGCAAGGTGTCATATTCGATGGCAGGTACGTGTCACCGAGGTTGCTGGCCTCGGTGAGGTAAGAGCCGGGTTTTTGGTCTGCAGCAGCTAGTGCTGCTGGACTCTGTTACTTAGTTTGGCTGCAAAGCTAATCCGGGCCGGCTCTTACTGGGAGTAGGCAAAGAGTTGGGTGGGTGCCTACTCCCCACGGTCCAGGCCGGACTTTATCCGGGCCTTTAAAGGCAGCCTCCTTAGCAGCTGAGGGTGGTGATTATCCTGGAGCTGCTAACAGGGCTGTGGAGTTCTCTGTCCTGGAGGAAAGAGCTCAGCAAGGAGGTGGCTTTTGTTCCTGGCTACCTGAAGGTGGATTCTCCTGCGGCTGGGCCGACAGCCTGGTGCGAACCTGCACCTACACCTCCCAGGTGACTGAACCTGTGTTGGCCTGTTTTTGTTTTGCCTCCTTGTTTCTGACATGTGTGAATTACCACCAAAAGACTGTTTGCTGTTTATTTTTGTGTCAGTGTGAATAAAACACTGTTTATTGCACATCCTGGACTCTTTGTTTTGCCTCGGTACTGCACCCGCACCGCTGTCTACCAGAGCGACTCCCCACAGCTGATTTCAGATAAAACTATTCAATGTGTATTCCTTGTTTAAACCCTTCGGGCAAGTGTCTCAAGCCGGTGAATCCAATATGCTTCACGTTGGTGCAGCATCTGAATCCTGTTTCCTCCACGTCGAGGTAAGGTCACTTCTTCTATAATTTGAAAACGCAATTGTGAGATGTGATGGTTTTTTCAATAAAATGCTGAGGAATGGGTAACAAAGTGTTTTCCTTCCTAATTGTAGATTTGTGTTTTCCCACTCAATCTTTTATGCGCATTGTGGTCTCTCCAACATAACACAACCCACACGGACATTTTAGTAAATAGATAACAAAACTACTGTCACATGTAAAGTGACCCCGGACTGGAATTTGTTGTCCTGTGTGTGGGTGTGATATGTTGGAACCCTTAATAACGCTTGAGCAATGAACGCAGTTCAGACAGGGAAAAGTTCCCTTCCTGACTGCAGAGAGAGTGAGTTGTCGTGAAGATGTCCTATCACTACTTATGTCGGCCCAGATGATCTTATCCCTGATGTTCTTATTCCATTTATAACAGATCATAGGTGATTCTTTAAATTCCTGGATTGTGGGATAGGCCCGTTGTAGGATATTCCAGTGTTTATTGACAACTGCTTTTACTCGGTCCATCCACGGATGGTACTTTACTATCAAAGGTATTCTCTGTCCCTTAGTGGCAGTAGTGGCAGACAGACGCAGAAGTGGAACTCACACTGAGTCAATAATTACTTTTTTGTATGTTGTCCCAACTCTCCCAAGGCATTAGGCATCAAGCAGGGGTGGACTGTCACTGGCAGGAGCAGTCACTCTCTCCCTTCACAGACCTCCCGGTGACCGACAGTGAGCATCAGTTGCACTGCAGCTGTCTCAGGCAGCTCTGCTCTGCTCCGCTCCAGTAGACTCCCTGCGCGAGGCGTGCTGCCCCACGTGACTTGACCCTGACCTGCAGAGCTGGCTGAATACTGTGACTCCAGTGTGGATGCGCCACACGGCCCGGCACTTGCAGCGCAATTGAAAAAAAAAGTGCCCAAACAGTCAGTGACAGGCTGCTTGCCTTGGGGGACAGTCAAGCCCAAAAAAAACGGCATTAAAGGGGCAGGGGCATAAGGGGGCAGGGGCTCAAGCCCCCTTTGAGCCCTATGTGTGCACGTCCCTGTTTCTGGATAAGGTGTTGACGCCACTTTTCTAGAGGCAATAAGGGAGATTGAGTTGTCGGAAGATTGTATTCTGGTCACTCTAGATGTGTGCAGCTGATATACCAGTATAACTCATGAAAAAGGATTAAAGGCAATTCAAGCACTATTAGATGAGAGCACACACACACAGACTGAAAAGGATTTTTTTCTGTCTTTACTTACCATTGTTCTGCGATGCAACTACTTTCTATTTCAGGATACATTTTTCCAGCAGCGGTGTGGGACCGCGAAGGGGTCCAATGCCTCACCGCCGTACGCAAATTGCTACATGGCACATTTTGAAAGAGAATTCATCTACCCAAATGCATTATATCAAAAATATTGCATATTCTGGAAACGCTTTATCGATGATATTTTTTGCGTATGGCGGTGCGGCATTGAGTCCCTCCTGTCCTTTATGGACTACATCAATGATATCAGATCAGGATTAAAATACACCCTGCACCATGATTCACAACGTGTATCTTTCCTAGACACATGGGTAATTAGGGGAGTGAATGACAGGATCACAACTGACTTATATGTCAAGGAAACAGATAGGAATAGCCTGTTATCATTCCATAGCAATCACCCTCCAGCTGTAAAAAAAATCATTACCTTACTCCCAATTTAAAAGGATAGCTAAAATTGTGATGGATCCAGATACACATAATATCAGGATGCAAGAGATGACACAGAAGTTTGCAGATAGGGGTTACCCCTCCCAATTGTTACAAGAACAGAGGAACAAGGTAGAAAACCCTACAGAACAGAGAAGGATGGATAAGGGACAGAAAATACCTTTGATAGTAAAGTACCATCCGTGGATGGACCGAGTGAAAGCAGTTGTCAATAAACACTGGAATATCCTACAACGGGCCTATCCCACAATCTAGGAATTTAAAGAATCACCTATGATCTGTTATAAATGGAATAAGAACATCAGGGATAAGATCATCCGGGCCGACATAGGTAGTGATAGGACATCTTCACGACAACTCACTCTCTCTGCAGTCAGGAAGGGAACTTTTCCCTGTCTGAACTGCGTTCATTGCTCAAGCGTTATTAAGGGTTTCAACATATCACACCCACACACAGGACAACAAATTCCAGTACGGGGTCACTTTACATGTGACAGCAGTTTTGATATCTACCTACTAAAATGTCCGTGTGGGTTGTGTTATGTTGGAGAGACCACAATGCGCATAAAAGATCGAGTGGGAAATCACAAATCTACAATTAGGAAGGAAAACTCTTTGTTACCTATTCCTCAGCATTTTATTGAAAAAAACCATAGATTGCAGAGTGCCGGTCCATTCATTACATTTGTATGGGGCCCTGACCTGCTGACCGTGCACCCGGACCTCGATAAACGCACAGTGCCGTCCATTTCTTTTGAATTAAAAGACGACCAGTCTGTCTTCTAAATATGGTAAGGAGCTTAAAACTTCTTTCTGCAGTGATTCCCATCTTGGGGTCCGGCATAGTGAAGGCTTTGATTGAAGAATGAGGCCAGAAGTAAATGTATAACTGAACGGTTCTATTACAGTTCAAAGTCTATTTTGTATATAAGCTTTAAATTCCATCACTATCTATACATTAGTACATCACGCACACAGGAACACATAGGGGTAAAGAGTTCTTGGAAAACTATTTCATAAGAACTAAGTGTTTTGCCCACATATAGCCTTGACTCTGATAAAAGATAAGATAACTGAAATATGTAGCTGGCTAAGACGTGTGTTACTCTGTGATTGGTTAACTTAAACATAATGTTATTGGATTAGGACTATATATGTCTCACGAGATCAATAAAGACTTAGAGTGACTTTGAACAACACCTAAGTGTGTCCTGTGTCAACGTCGCTCTCTCTGGCGACAGATATGAATCAAATTAAGCTGAATACCGAAGTCTGGTACCAGGAGTACCAATAAGAGGGAAAGAAAGAATATTCCTAACAATAACAGTCTCTCTTTACTTAGTGCAAAACATAACTGGTGGCACATCAGTGGTTGGATGGCTGCAAATCTGTACTTAGGTGATACTGGCCTTGTCGTTGTTGGGTAGGTGATAGTTTCTGAGCGGTTGTCCCTCACCTTACAGCAGCATTTGTAAAGCTGTATCTCGCTGATCACTCTGCGGTCTGGAATCTCAAGGCTTCACTTGAGTCTTTCATTAGCTGTTGTTGTTGCAGGAGAAGTGTATTTGGTTCCTGAACTTCCCTCACAGGGGAAAAGATGTGGTTCATGGGAAGTGGTGCTCTACAAGCTGCTTCCTAACTCCCCCACTATCAGAACAGGACCGCTCCCTAGCTCTCAATGGACTAGACTGTACTTTGCCCTCCTGGAAGTCTAACCAGCCCACTCCTACAAAAAGGGGAGGGAACAGGGTGGTTAAACCTGTTTCTGCCAACCATTACCTCCCTTGCTGGATTAAATGGCTTAGCATGGAAATTCATAACATTACATATTAAATTCAAAAATAAAGACACTGTAGTAGTACCCCCAGGTCTAGAGCACTACATATCCCCAATCAAAATGCAGTGAAGTATACAGCCAATATACAATAATAGAGTTACCTTTAATGGCTTGTATTTTCTAGCCCTCTTCCTTGTATGGTCACTAAACATTCTGATAAGCTCAAGTCTTCTCTCCCTCAAAGGCTCCCTCCTTAACAGTGAATGGCCGGGTCACTGCAAATACATGTAGGAAGAAACCAGAAACAGACAAACATGTCTGTGACCAGACAGTTTAGGGCTGTGGAAAATGGCATTGTGGGCTGCATGTGGCCACTAGGTCGCAGTTTGTGCACCCTTGACCTCGATATGTGCAAATATGTTGCATATCCTTTTGAATGCTTGCCCTAGATGCCTTGACACATATGGTACAGACATATGCTAAAGTAATAAACATTATTAAAAAAAATGTACGATTTTCTACCACATTTATCCCATTATTGGTATTGTGCTACAGTGCATTTCATGTAACTGGCAGTTTCTTCTTATACAAGGCACGTCAAAGTAGATAATTATCACTGCTGATGGATTCAGCACACATGTCTTAACCAGATTGTGTTGTTATATCTATCACTAATTCAGTCTTGTCTTTCCTGTGAACTATTTTATCCTTAGGATCTCACTTGCTGAAAACTTTGTTCCAAACTCTTTCCCCTATAATCTATCATTTAGCTGCAGCTACATATTTTTCTTAGATGGCAGCTTTGGGTTCTCCTGTTAGGACGTACTAGAGTCACCGTACGGCCCACAACTAGTGTGCCTCAAAACTTCTACCAGACCTCCAAAACCAAGGCTACCCCTAGGTTCTTCAACAGGGCTCACTCCAAGGCAGGATGGACTTGGCAGCTAATGACACATGATACGTCTGCAGAGCTGATAAGAGAAAGCTGGTGTGGGCACACAAGTAGCACACCTTCTTGAATCACCATGGAGGGAAAAAAAAAGGAATCAGCAAGCAGAGTCAAAAACGAGGAGGTTAACAAAAGGTAAAATCCAAGACAAGCCAGAGTTGATAACCAGGAAAAGATATACACAGTAAATACAGGACAGAAATAGGTAATCCAAAAGAGAAACAGGACAGTCACCAGGACAGTCAACAAACATAAACAGCAGGTACAAGGGAAAATCCAAAAATAAGCCAAAAGTCAGATCACCAGAAATGTCAGCAAGACGTTGCACAATATATAACCTAGACTACTAACTGCAAACTCAAGCATGGTTTGAAAGAGACAACTGTCTTAAATCCCCGCCTAGCTCTGGTATCGTGCACAGAGTCAGAAACATGATTGGCTCGGTTTCCAGTCACAGGACTTGTCTGGTACAGTAGGTACAGCTACACTCACAGCATAGTAATTTACAGGGATGCGGTTTGAACTCCTGACATCTCGATTTCTTAGATTTCTATGAGATGTCTCATTCTTTGGCACAATCATAAAGCAATCGTATTATATTATATAGATCCTGATTAAATGCTCAAATGAACATCCTATCCCCATTATTTATCTTTGAAGATCAGTTAAAGCTGAAGAAATTTGGCTTGCGTGGAAATTTACCCTTTTCATACTAAGGATCACAATGACTTGAGAAAGTATCCCCTTTCCAGATGGCTATTATTATAACAATGAACACATTGCACAGTTGATTTCTTTCTGCATTTATATTAAGGAAAAATCACTGCTTTATATTAAATTTTCTAAGCTGAAGGGAATATCTCATGTATTTTATTTTAGTTTCATCAATCAGATTTAAGAGTAATGAAGAAATGTAATGTTTTTTTTTTCAATATTTAATATTTACACTTAAAAAAAAATACTTACCAGATGGTCATATTGGAGACACGCATTTCCTTTCCTTCCTGTATTGTCTACATACAGAGCAATAGGGTGTGTGCACTGCATGGCAGCTAAACTTAATGAGAGTCTATAGACTAATACAGTCCTCAAGAAGTGATGAAGTACAGCCTCAACTCCCAGAGACCAAGAAGTGGTAAGGGAGCTGCATTCAGATCCTTCTCTGTGGGTATACAGTATATTGTATATTGTTGCAATCCTGCCTTATTTAGACATCCAGCAGTACAATTGAGCTGTTGAGTACCCTGAACAGTAAATATAAGCTTATTGTTTTAGTATAAAAAAACTTGTTTCAATATTTTTATATGGACAGGCAAAAAAAACAAAAACAAAACAAGAAATATGTAAACTTTTATGATAAAAACCTTTTGAAAAAGCACTCCAGGATTTTTTTCTTTGTCTATATAGTGCAGTACAGGCCATTATTAAAGAATAAGATACAGGCTCTGGTGTATGCTTTGTGTATATTTATTTTATTTGATGTGCCATTTGTGTGCACTTTTTCCTTACCTCAGATATGCTTTTCCTAATAAATCCAACAGTTCCCACCATGTCTGGCTTTGCAGAGACAGAGAAGGCAGAGCCTCCCCATACTGCACTACTCTCTGTCCTCTGAGGGCAGCCATGACAGATTAGTAACACAGAATTGATTTCCCCTCATACTATAAGGTCTCCATGTTTTCATATATGATGCAGCTTGAGCCTTTCTGCCCTCTCTGCCCTGTCATCTCTTTCTCCCCATTCAACTCTTACATACAAGAGGCAGAGAGACCAGTGTGAAGCTGTATCTCATACAACTACACAGGAGAGTCAGTACACTCAGATAGTACAGACAGGCAGTGTGAGTCAGGAGGATTATATAACTGTGGCTAATCACTGTATACACTCACCTACTATATACAGTGCTCCCTCAAGATACAATATTTTCAACACACAATGGTCTTTTCTGACCCATCTTAAATTGAAACTAGACTCAACATACAATGCCTCAGACTTTTCTGGTTAAATTTCTGTATTAGTTGCTAGTTAGCAGCTTTTCCAGACTGTTTTATGTAAGGACTTGTTTTATCCGGCTTAGTTATCATCTTATTTTTCTTAAATCTTCATTTTCTCTTATCTTGGATGACATTTTGGGGCTCTGGAATCAATTACTCATGGTTTCAACATACAATGGTCATCCTAGAACCAATTAATATTGTTACTTTGGGGACCACTGTATGTGCAATCTTGGTCCTTTAGATTGGGATGTACATTACAACTGAATTAGGGTATAGGAAGGATAGGATATAACAAGAATACCGGTGGTGAGTTAGTTATAAATGTAAAATTAAAAAAATCCCTCCTTCAATGAAAAATTAAGGTGATATGTTTCTTTCAGAACTTTGGTTTTAGGTTTCTAACTTACCCTACTGGTCCTTACCTATGCTGGATATTTTACCATGGAAGTACTATCATATATAGTATTTTTGGGAATTTTCGTTATAATCAGAACTTCTAGCTGAGGATTAAAAGGTTACTCACAAGTTACACGTTACTCCCAAGCTATTAGTCCCCTGCCTTAGCTCTGGTACTTTTATGTCTGTATCAAATTGATTTTCCATTCTAATAGTGTTATTAATCATTTATTATTAAAATACAGTCTTAAAGGGGTTGACTCCTCAAAGTGAACTTCTTTTGAGGGACTTCGCCATATACAGTGGGATGCGAAAGTTTGGGCAACCTTGTTAATCGTCATGATTTTCCTGTATAAATCGTTGGTTGCTACGATAAAAAATGTCAGTTCAATATATCATATAGGAGACACACACAGTGATATTTGAGAAGTGAAATTAAGTTTATTGGATTTACAGAAAGTGTGCTATAATTGTTTAAACAAAATTAGGCAGGTGCATACATTTGGGCACCACAAAAAAGAAATGAAATCAATATTTAGTAGATCCTCCTTTTGCAGAAATTACAGCCTCGAGTCTAAACGCTTCCTGTAGGTTCTAATGAGAGTCTGGATTCTGGTTGAAGGTATTTTGGACCATTCCTCGTTACAAAACATCTTTAGTTCATTCAGGTTTGATGACTTCCAAGCATGGACAGCTCTCTTTAAGTCACACCACAGATTTTCAATTATATTCAGGTCTGGTGACTGAGATGGCCATTCCAGAACGTTGTACTTGTTCCTCTGCATAAATGCCTTAGTGGATTTTGAGCAGTGTTAAGGGTCATTGTCTTGTTGAAAGATCCAGCCCCGGCGAAAGCTTCAGCTTTGTCACTGATTCCTGGACATTGGTCTCCAGAATCTGCTGATACTGAGTGGAATCCATGTGTCCCTCAACTTTGACAAGATTCCCAGTCCCTGCACTAGCCACACAGCCCCACAGCATGATGGAACCACCATCCTATTTTACTGTAGGTAGCAGGTGTTTTTCTTGGAATGCTGTGTTCTTTTTCCTCCATGCATAACGCCCCTTGTTATGCCCAAATAACTCAATTTTAGTTTCATCAGTCCACAGCACCTTATTCCAAAATGAAGCTGGATTGTCCAAATGTGCTTTAGCCCACCTCAAGCGGCACATTTTGTGCTGTGGGTGGAGAAAAGGCTTCCTCTGCATCACTCTCGCATACAGCATCTCCTTGTGTAAAGTGCGCCGAATGGTTGAACGATGCACAGTGACTCTATCTGCAGCAGTCTTTGGTGCTGGTCTGTGGGTTGACTCTGACTGTTCTCACCATTTGCCGCTTCTGTCTATCCGAGATTTTTCTTGGTCTGTCACTTCGAGCTTTAACTTGAACTGAGCCTGTGATCTTTCATTTCCTCAATATGTTCCTAACTGTGGAAACAGACAGCTGAAATCTCTGAGACAGCTTTCTGTATCCTTCCCCTAAACCATGATGGTGAACAATCTTTGTCTTCAGGTCATTTGAGAGTTGTTTTGAGACCCCCATGTTGCTACTCTTCAGAGCAAATTAAAAGAGGAGGGAAACATACAATTGACCCCCTTAAATACTCTTTCTCATAATTGGATTCACCTGTGTATGTAGGTCAGGGGTCACTGAGCTTACCAAGCCAATTTGAGTTCCAATAATTAGTTTTAAAGGTTTTGGAATCAATAAAATGACAATAGTGCCCAAATGTATGCACCTGCCTAATTTTGTTTAAACAATTATAGCACACTTCCTGTAAATCCAATAAACTTCATTTCACTTCTCAAATATCACTGTGTGTGTCTCCTATATGATATATTGAACTTACATTTTTTATCGTAACAACCAAAGATTTATACAAGAAAATCATGACGATTAACAAGGTTGCCCAAACTTTCGCATCCCACTGTATAGTATTATTGCAATAGTATGTACATTGCACTTCAATAAAAGTTTGCTCTTGAACATTATATTGTTATGATTAGACCCAAAATGACTAATTTAAATAAAATCTGTCAACAGCAACTGCAGGATCAACATACCAGACAGTATGCTTGGTTTAATAGTGTTGATTCTGCTTACAGGTTTTCATTAAAGGGGTTGTGCAAGAATGGGGGTTATGTCACTGGGCTGTGACCATTTGTCATGACGTAAAGGGGAGCTAGTCACTGCCATGGCCAGTAATTGGCTTCAGGCAATGTCAAACCAGATGATTATAGCGAAGTAGCCCAGCAGAGCATCGCATGTTGGGATAAGAAGAAGCATGGAGCCATCTCAGGAAGCAGGTAAGTATGCTTCCCTTTACAGGTCCCTTTAAGGTTTTCTTCATTGGTGTACTATTATAACCAAAGACATTCTTTATTTCACAATTTGTAGCAGTTCAAACTTTTATAGACCAGTTTACCAGCTTGTTATAATGCTCTACCTCAAGGGATACAACTTGAAAGGAACCTTCAATCAAGAGCATTTGGAATTTTGAAAATAACAAAGCAAAATCTTACAGTGTGCCATCTGCTGTTTTTTGTTTTTTTTTTTCCAGAATGCCTCGTCTTCTGTTTCAGTCATTAGTTTTGGAAATATTGTGTCCACAATTTCTGTGATAATATATGTCCAATATATGCTCTTCTACGTTTAGTGCTTATAAGCATAATTGTCTTCTCTAATGGACTGGATCTTCTCATATTATGTCCAGGACAAGCTGGCTTATGTTTGCTTATTTAGGAGTCACATTGAAGAATATGTCTGTTTTAGTAAAGGAATCCATTGCTTATTTTATATTTCTTCCACAGTAACAATCTCTAACACTAAAGTTCCCTCAATTATTTTTCATCTCCTTCTTCTTCTCTATCTACGTTTTCACATCTTTAAAGAACCATGGAAAATACCATAGCCATGACAATACTGATCTTTGCTTTTTATAGAAATGTAATTTTATTTCAAGATCTTTTTAAGGTCTTTCATACTTCTTTTACTGAGTGTCAGTCCACATCATATGTCTTCTGACATACAGTATAATGCGATATCTTAAAACAAAGGCATACCCACCAACGTATGGAAAACACATAATGACTAGATAGGGAAATTTTACATTTCTCTTTTTGAGCTGCCCCAAAGTTTTCACAAAAAAACAAAATATCATAGATGGCCCAGCATCTATGACATATTCTGCCAGGCATACATCTGATACCACTGGCAGCCACAAAAGTTACCATAACATTGCCTGCTGCAGATGCCCACATAAAGGAAATTATGCTTTTGTATTGGTATTTTACCACAATAAAAGGTACATTTTTATAGATATATGCAGGGGAGTTGCTAGGGTCTCAAAAGATCCGGGGCCCAAGCCCCAATACACATGTTCTATATTCACAAAGTATCCAGCTTCTCTCACAAAGTGCCCCTATTAGTAATACTGATCCCTACATTGCCCCCAATAATGAAACTGCTCCCCAAGAGTGCCCCTGTTGATGATAGTGCCATTATAGTGTCCTCAGTAGTTATAATGTCCTCTAAAAGACCCCCAGTGGTTACTGTCTAATGCTGCCCCCTATATTGCTCCTGTAGTTATAATGCCCCCTATAGTGTCCTAGTAGTTAAAGTGATCCCCTGTAGTGCCCCAGTAGTTAAATGCCCTCCTGTGGTGCCCTCAATAGGTATAATACCCTACCGTAGTGCCCCAGCAGTAATAAGGCCCTCCTGTGGGGCCCCTATAGGTATAATGCCCTCTTGTAGGGCCCAGTACTACTAAGGCACTCCTGTGGTGCCCCCAATAGGTATAATACCCTCCAGTGGTGCACCAGTAGTAATAAGGCGCTCTTGTGGTGCCCCCAATAGTTATAATACCCTCTTGTAGTGCACCAGTAGTGAAAAGGCCCTCCTTTTACTAACTTCCCACTGCCTGCACCGTTCTACAAGCAAGAGGCAACAGTAATTCAGGATGGCGATACAGTTGTATAGCAGGCAGCCGAAACATTCGGGGCCCTGGACAAAACACCAGGGGCTCAAGCCCAAATGTTTTGACCAAGTGAAACCCCTGTATATACGTATGAATCCAGCATCAGTGAGACTAGGTTTCATCCAACTTTGGGGCCTTATAGGTGTCCAATGTCAGGTCTAGACTTGAACTTTAAATGGCCTAGTATTAGTTTCACGTGATGGGTGTCTGAGCCGTAGTCCCCTACCTTACAGCAGTGTCCATAATGCAGGGAGAACTGCTAGGGAGAACAAATGATAAGATGTTAAAACAAAACAAATCCAACCTTTGTTTTCCAGAACTATAGATGTTGGTGAATTTGTAGGCTACCTTTTCATCAATGGCTAGATCTGCTAAAAATTGCTTAAGTATAGCCATTAGAGATGAGCGAATTTTTGTGAAAAAATTTGGTTTGATCCGAATTTATTCGCAGCAAATAACGTTAAATAACGTTAAAAATTTCCTGGCTGCAGAGAGCCTGTATAGTGGTGTAGAACACTGTGCCTTGCAGTAACACGCATAGGGAGTCTGCTGTGGTAGTGAAACAATACTGTGAGTCTGTATGACATGCAGATGACAGGCGTCGCTCTTAGAATCACTGCACACTTCACTTATTTGGGCTGTCACGGGGCCAAAACTGACCAAATAACTCAAGTATGAACTCAGCCTTACAGGTTGTTGTTAGCACCAAGAAGAAGCGCACTTGTTTTACACTGTCGTCAGCTGATTCCACATAGATGTGAACAGGACCTGTACTATTAAATGCTTATACAAGTAGAGCCCCCGACTCACCATCCGGTACAGATACAAAATGGATTTTATTAAAATATTAAAAAATGTTAAAATATCTTCCCATGCAATCCTGAAATGTATTGGTGGTTGGATACCAGACCTCTAATCCTCACAGCTGGTCAAGCAGTGATTGACAATCGCTATACTTAGTTGCAAAAAAGTGCTAAAGCGGTGAAAAGTTAGCTGCAGTCCTGAATTGGCCTACTCCTACCACAGTAAAGGAGTTGAGAAGTTTCCTTAGTTTTGCAGGATACTACAGATGCTTCATCCCTCACTTTGCCCGGATTGCTGAGCCAATTCAGGAACTCCTAAGAGGACATCCAAAGAAGTATCAGAAGACTCAAATACATGTGGAGTGGAATGAAGATAGGTAAATTGCCTTTCAACTCGTGAAAAAGAAGCTGACCGAACCACCTGTCTTGGGATATCCTGATTACCAAAAGCCATGCCATCTCTACACCGATGCCAGCAAAAAAAGCCTGGGAGCTGTTCTGTCCCGAATGCAAGAAGGACAAGAAAGAGTGATTGCTTATGCTAGTAGATCCCTGAGAGGAGCTGAAAAGAATGACAAGCACTACAACTCTTTCAAGTTAGAGTTCCTCGCACTTGTGTGGGCTGTCACCGAAAAGTTCAAGGATTACCTTGCAGCAACTCCCTTTATAGCTTTTACTGATAACAACCCACTGGCACATCTCAATACAGCCAAGCTAGGTGCCTTAGAACAAAGATGGGCCGCACGTCTTGCTAACTACAACTTCACTATAAAATACAGAATGGGCAAGTTCAACGAGAACGTGGATGCCTTATCTCGCCTGCCTACCAAGGAAGATCCTACTGCACACATAGCTGTCTGGGAAGAAGTGGAGATGCCTGATTTCTACAAAACACCCGACAAGGCAGCCTCTCCATCAAAAACAAAAGAGTCCTAAATTTTCATTCACAGAACAACTCAGAATCTCAAATTGAAAAGGAGAGATGGATAAAACTTCAGTCAGAAAGTAGAGTAATCGTAGAACTACATGACTTATTCACCAGTGCAAGAACACCTGAGAGAATCCGCAAAAGAAATGCAGACCCAGAACTGTTAAAGCTGTGGAGACACCGGAAACAACTCTTTCTGCGGAAGGGCCTACTATTAAGAAGAGTGGAACAACAAGGCTCAGCAGCTGTGTCTTTGCAAATAGGTTTCTTTATTTTATATCCAAAAAATGTCCTGGATGTAGGACATATTCTGGATATGAAATAAAGAAACCTATTTGCAAAGACACAGCTGCTGAGCCTTGTTGCTCCACTGTTCGTTGGAGGTTGCTCCTTCCCCGTGCAGCGTGCAAATTGGAGCGAGTGCTGGCCATCCTTCCTTTGATTGTACTATTGAGAAGAAGCCTAGATCCAGTTACCTACAGTTGTGTTCAAAATTATTCAACCCCCAATGCTGTAAAGGGTTTTAGGGAATTTAGTGTACATTTGTAATTGTGTTCAGAATGAAATCTTACAAGGACTTTTTAAAGAACCAAATGCAACTAAAATGACATCAATTGTTTTTGTAATACAGTATTAAATGTTTGTTTTTTTGTGATTTCTTCATTGACACAATTATTCAACCCCTTAAAGACTACCACTCTTAAGAACAGAGGTTCATTCAAGTGTTTTCGATCAGGTATTGAAAACACCTGTGGATGTCAAGGAGCAGCAATCAAGCATAATAAGCCCCAATTAGGCAGATTTAAAATAACTGTGATACTCAGCTTCTTCTAGACATTTACTGGTGTGTTTACAGACATGGTGAAGTCAAGAGAATGGTCCAGGAAGACAAGAGAAGAGGTGATTTCTCTTCACAGAAAGGGCAATGGCTATAAGAAGATTGCAAAGATGTTAAACATACCAAGAGACACCATAGGAAGCATCATTCGCAAATTCAAGGCAAAGGGCACTGTTGAAACGCTACCTGGTCGTGGCAGAAAGAAGATGCTGACTTTGACTGCTGTGTGCTACCTGAAGCGCAAAGTGGAGAAAAGTCCCCATGTGACTGCTGAGGAACTGAAAAAAGATTTGTCAGATGCGGGTACTGAAGTTTGAGCTCAGACAATAAGGTGCACACTGCGTAATGAAGGCCTCCATGCCAGAACTCCCAGGCGCACCCCCTTGCTGTCTCCAAAGAATAAGAAGAGTCGACTGCAGTATGCCAAAAGTCATGTGGACAAACCACAAAAGTTTTGGGATAGTGTTCTGTGGACTGATGAAACAAAATTAGAACTCTTTGGGCCCATGGATCAACGCTATGTTTGGAGGAGGAAGAACAAGACCTATGAAGAAAAGAACACCTTGCCTACTGTGAAGCATGGCGGGGGGTCAATCATGCTTTAGGGCTGTTTTGCTTCTACAGGTACAGGGAAGCTTCAGCGTGTGCAAGGTACCATGAATTCTCTTCAGTACCAGGAGATATTGGATGAAAATGTGATGCAGTCCGTCACAAACCTGAGGCTTGGGAGACGTTGGACCTTTCAACAGGACAATGATCCCAAGCATACCTCCAAGTCCACTAGAGCATGGTTGCAGATTAAAGGCTGGAACATTTTGAAGTGGCCATCGCAGTCACCAGACTTAAATCCGATTGAGAACCTCTGGTGGGACTTAAAGAAAGCAGTTGCAGCGTGCAGGCCTAAGAATGTGACTGAACTGGATGCTTTTGCCCATAAAGAATGGGCGAAGATACCCGTAGATCGATGCAAGACACTTGTGTCAAGCTATGCTTCACGTTGAAAAGCTGTTATAACTGGAAAAGGATGTTGTACTAAGTATTAAGATTGAATGTCACTTGGGGGTTGAATAAAACTAATAATGATGTGAGCACAGAAAAGACATTTGTGGTTATTTCATTATAAATGTTATGTTATATTTGTCTGACTTACAAGTGCCTCTTTGATTAAATTGTAAAGAAGATGACTGAAATGATCAAAATCAATATCAAACTGGCCAAAACACTAAATTTCAGTGGGGGTTGAATAATTTTGAACACAACTGTATAACAGGGTATTCCAAATCCTAATACCCCGCCAGGATGCAAGCATCATTCTCGAGATGTACCATGACAAATCAGGACACTTTGGCGTGCAGAAGACAGAAGCTACCATCCGTAGACGATTCTATTGGATTAGAATGAGAGGAGAGAAATGGTGTCGAGAGTGTTCCGTCTGTGCTGTTAGACGAGGTGAAAGGCATGACCAAAGAGCACCCTTGCCTCCTATTGTAAGCCAGTTAGAGATCGTTGTAATTGACCACGTGAAGCTGGAACCAAGTCGCTCAGGCTATACATACGCTATGACCATCACTGACCATTACACCAAATTCATTGTAGCCGTACCTGTTAAGGACTTGACCGCTAAAACAACTGCAAATGCCTTCTGGAAACATTTCCTGTTGCCATACGGATGTCCAGAAAAAATTCTTACAGATCAAGGATCTGCCTTTGAGTCGCAACTCTTCAAAGAACTGTGTTCGCTTCACAATTGCCAGAAAATCAGAATAACAGCTTACCATCCCCAAGGTAATGGACTTTGTGAAAAGATGAACCAGACCCTGATTGAAATGCTTAGAGTGGTGCCACCTGCTACCAGGAATGACTGGCTTACTCTTCTGCCTCAATTGATGTATACCTACAATAATACCATTCACTGTTCCTCTGGGTATACAGCTTACTACCTCATGTTTGGCCGACAAGGAAAACTACCTGTTGACCATACTTTGGATGTACAAGTGCCTGATGCCATCAATCCATTGCCAAAAACCGATTAGTGAGTGAGCACCAAAGACATCTAGCTGATGCACAAGAAATTGTCCACCACCGCATGGAAAATGCCCACAAGAAGCAGCAAAAAGATTATGACCAACCTGCCAAAGCAGAGCCTCTTGAAATTGGTGATTATACGTGGCTAAAGAACAATCATGGCACCAGCAAGTTGGACAGTAAGTGGGAAAGAAACCCCTAAATCGTTTGAGGTATCCCCAATCCAGCAACTGACACCAAGGAGATCACCAGAGAAAATAAATCACCTCAAATAGTACATCGCAATCGCCTGAAACTGTGTAACAAGGAGAAAGATATTCCAGGAGGAATCCTTCCAGATGAGACTGTTGCAGAGTAAAATCAGCCTCCAACTCAAGTGCCTAAACTACCAGTTAAGCCTGCAGAGCCTATGCAGACCGTTGAAAAACGAATGACAGATCCTCTAAAATGGTTCCTTACACCCTGGTTAAACATTGCTGTGCCTGCTCCAGTCAGTACAGTGTCTCATCAACCAGAGGAACCACCTCAGGAAGAAGTTTCAGTAGTGCAAGAAACTCCAGATATACCAAGTCCCCATGAGCAAAGGCCAGAAGAAGGACCGCTACTTTGCAGATCCAGCCGGAATACAAAGGGACAACCACCTGCCCATTATAGGGAGTGTCTACTGCAAACCCAGAGGAGGATTAGGGAGTGCTTACTTCAAAACCAGAGGAGAATGCTTCCAGCTATCTCAGTTTAATGTGGATTACAATTTTGCTTGTTAGTGGAACTACAGAGTCTGTGTCAGAGACTTATTGACTTGTTTGCCTTGCTCTAAGAACTCTCTCATGGTTCCATATTCCCTTATGTTTGCAACGTTCAATCCTGTGCCCAGAGATTGACTCAAACATACCTGAGCCTCTGTGACTTGTTTCATCGTTCTACCATCCCCTATGCTCAGGGAACCTACTCATGCCCTGTGAGCCTCCTGACTCTCCTCCATGTTTATTATTTCCCCCATTACGGACTACCCTGGTTTATTACTATTTATTACCTGTAACAGGTCAGCGCCCCTGTTCATCAGTCTCCAGAGGAAAGAAATTACGCCCCTTTTCACTTGTTTACTACCATTCTTGATGTTTGCCTGATATTTATATTTGTGCCTAACCAATTGCTTTTCAGCCTCAAGAAAAAGTATTGTTATGGGTAATGGTACTGTTCTTCATACCTACAGGATTGTTCTATCTTTTGTGTCTTTCAGTAGACCTTCATCTTCGTGTTGAGGGCGACACAGGTTAAACAAGGGGGGTATGCAGTGTCCCACTACCCATGTTGGTACTGCAAAGTTGTCGTATTATGCTTTGTATACTTTATATAACCTGTTTTATGCTGCAGTGCAACTTTATGCATAATCCCTGCCTACAGGTGTGTTAGATTATGTTACACTGAGCCTACCACTAGGGGGAGACAACACATCCCATATATAGCCCAGCTCAGGCCTAGCTAGTCAGTAGAGAGTAGTGTTCAGCACTGAGCTGAAGTGTCCACATCCTGTTCAGAACTCAGCTAAAAGTTAGTGGACATCAGCTAGAAGTCTAGCTTCAGAAAGGATATTAATCCACCAAGAACTAAAGGAAAATAGACCCAAAGGGTTACGGCCATCTCCACAAGTGCCTTAGGACCTTTTAAGTTAACTAGTGAAGGAATTACCAGCCTCCGGCAGCCTCACTAACCCGCACTGGAATAACAGTGACCAGCGTTGAAGTGACCTACCAGTAAGCATAAAACCTACATCATTAATAGCCTCTGAGACAGACATCACACCTGTAAGCAGTGGACCCCTTGCAGTTTTACCTCTGTCCATTTTAAAGATACTGTATTTCATATATGGATGTACTAGAGACTGTTTTATACTTGGATGTAACTGTTACCAGGAGCAACGTTCAGTAAAAGTCATTAGTTGGATTTCACTGCGGTCTCAGTTTCTAATTCCTCGATTACTACTACTATAAATGGTTGTACCACCACAAAAGGTACTGGCATCACGACAATCAGGGACCTTGCCATAGGCACATTAATACAGACCATCAAGGTCACCTCGAACCACCATCTGGCCTGTGTCCCTTATCAGAGCGTGCCCCAGAGTATCGTTTTGCCTTTCTTTCATCACTTATGCAAGCCTGCCCAGGGACGACATAACCGTGAGCAACCAGAACTTTGTTTTCACTCGGACTACTGTTGCTCACACCGTGACCTCACATATAATTCCCAGGCCATGCCAGCTAAGGGTTGTTCCTGACGAACCCACCGACTCTTGGCTGGGGGTGTCTGATGTCACCGAGTCAACCATTCAAGAACCGCTGGGTTGCTGTTCAAGACACGACCACTAGATTACACCGGGAGCTCAGACCTCTCGCTGTGACTCCTGCTGCCATGCCCCCTTTCTCTGCTGCGACCTGTGCCTGTGCCAGAAACATTTAGGCTTCTGCCACTCCCCTGTGCAGGGCCTGGCACTTCTCTGTCTGACATACTGTTAGATCAAATAAATAAATAAAAAGGAAAATAAACACCCCAAAAAAGTCTGTAATTTTCTCTCTTCACCACACAACGGCTAATAAGCCCTTTTTTTCCCACTAATACACGCCAAAAAGGGCTTTAGAACATATAACTGCCACGCTGAATGGCCAATAGGTCCTTATTTTTTTCTACTTATACACACCACAGAAGGCTTTAGAACATATAACTGCACTGTTGAACGGCAAATATATATATTTTTTTCCACTAATACACGCCAAAAAGGGCTTTAGAACATATAACTGCACCGCTGAATGGCAAATATATATTTTTTTGCCACTAATACACGCCAAAAAGGGCTGTAATTTTCTCACTTCACCTCACAACGGCAAATACTTTTTTTTTTGTGTCACTAATACACGCAAAAAAGGGCTTTAGAACATATAACCGCATCGCTGAACGGCAAATATATATTTTTTTGTCACTAATACACGCCAAAAAGGGATGTCATTTTCTCACTTCACCACACAACAGCAAATACTGAACTTTTTTTTGTGCCTCTAATATACACCAAAAAGGGCTTTAGAACATATAACCGCACCACTGAACAGCAAATACACCCTTAATTTTTTTCCCCTTATACTCTCTACAAAAGGCTTTAGAACATATAACTGCACCGCTGATTGGAAAATATATTTTTTCTTTTTCCACTAATACATGCCACAAACAGCTTTAGAACATATAACTGCACCGCTTATCGGCAAATATATTTTTCCCTTTTCCACTAATACACACCAAAAAGGGCTTTAGAACATATAACTGCACCTCTGAATGGCAAATAGGCCCTTACTTTTTTCCACTTATACTCTCCACAAAAGGCTTTAGACCATATAACTGCACCGCTGAATGGCAAATTGGCCCTTATTTTTTTCCACTTATACACGCCACAAAAGGTTTTAGAACATATAACTGCACCACCAGGGGCGGATTAAGTGCATGATAGGTCCGGGGCTGTCCACTCAACTTGGGCCCCTCCCTCCAGTTTAAGTTTTAGGGGTTTTTTTGTATGAAGAGGCTGCGGTGCTTCGTGAGCGTCACAGTCTCTTCCTAGGCCATATGACATCACATTCATCGTTCACATGGCCTAGCTGGAGCTCTGTCGCATCTAAA
This sequence comes from Bufotes viridis, assembly GCA_033119425.1. Lineage (NCBI taxonomy): Eukaryota > Metazoa > Chordata > Amphibia > Anura > Bufonidae > Bufotes > Bufotes viridis. The sequence continues at coordinate 129,430,807 of CM065597.1, read as the reverse complement.
TGATTGGGGCTGAGCTGCAATACCAAGCACAGTGCTATCAAATTGACAACGCTGTGCTTGGTAAGGAGCAAAGAGGCTGCGGCGCTCACTGGAATATTGTGGTCTCCTCAAACAGCTGATTGGAGGGGGTGTCAAGAGTCGGACCCCCACCATCTCATAGCTCTCTGAGTACAGACGTCATTGATGTTACCTACAGTCCTATGTAACACCCCACATAACACAGTGAATTATTGTGTTATGTGGGGTGTTACATAGGACTGCAGGGAACATGTACAACATAATCTGCACACAGAAAGTTATCACTGTTATCTGGACTGTTAAATAAGACTGCAGGTGACAAATAAAAATTTTAGTTGCCAAATTTAAAATACATATAATTATGATAAAGACTTGAAGGAGAAGATGAGACGCAGGTCACAGTAGTGAGCCCGCACTACATATAGGAGAATACCGCACCACATACCTCTTACATCCAGGGACATCTAAGGTCATAAAGATCTTCTCTTTCCTCTTCTCCTCCGTTTGACCCAGACCGCCATGACTAATTCCTCCAGCCGTATCTCGTCTCTACAGAGTTTGTTACACAGACACGTTAGATTTCTCATAATTGGGGTCATTTATCAAGCTAGTGTAAATTAGAACTGGCTTAGTTGCCCATAGAAGCCAATCAGATTCCACCTTTCATTTTCCAGAGTGGCTGTCAAAAATGAAAGGAGGAATCTGTTGCTATGGACAACTAAGCCAGTTCTACTACAACAGTTTGATAAATGACCCCAAAGATCCCTATAGTGCCTACAGCAGTTATAATGTCCCCTAGAGTGCCCCCAGTAACAATAACACACTAAATTGTGCTCCAGGTAATAATACCTGTATAGTGTCCCCAAAAATAATGTCCCACAATGTCCCCAGACTACCCCCATATAGTATTTTCCCTTCACACTGCCCCCATACAGTAATTTCCCCCACACTGTAACTTCCCCCACATTGTCCCCATGCAGTAATTTCTCTCACACTGCCCGCATATAGTAATCTCCCCTATATAGTAATTTCTCCCACACTGCCCCATATAGTAATTTCTCCCACACTGCCCCATATAGTAATTTCCCTAACACTGCACCCAGATAGTCATTTCCCCACACTGTCCCCATGCAGTAATTTTCCACACACTGCCCCATATAGTAATCCCCCCACACAGTAATTTCCCCCGCACTGCCCCCATATAGTCATTTCCCCCACACTGCCCCCACACAGTAATTTCCCCCACACTGCCCCCATACAGTAATTTTCTCCACACTGCCCCATACAGTAATTTCCCCCACACTGCCCCCATACAGTAATTTCTCTCACACTGCCCCATACAGTAATTTTCTCCACACTGCCCCCATACAGTAATTTTCCACACACTGCCCCATACAGTAATTTCTTTCACACTGCCCCATACAGTAATTTCCCCCACACAGCCCCATACAGTAATTTCCCACACACTGCCCCATACAGTAATTTTCTCCACACTGCCCCCATACAGTAATTTCTCTCACACTGCCCCATACAGTAATTTTCTCCACACTGCCCCCATACAGTAATTTCCCCCACACAGCCCCATACAGTAATTTCCCACACACTGCCCCATACAGTAATTTTTCTCACACTGCTCCATACAGTAATTTCCCACACACTGCCCCATACAGATTTTTCCCACACACTGCCCCATACAGTAATTTCCCACACACTGCCCCATACAGTAATTTCCCACACACTGCCCCCACACTGCCCCCATACAGTAATTCCCCCCACACTGCTCCCATACAGTAATTTCTCTCACACTGCCCCCATACAGTAATTTCCCCCACACTGCCTCCATATAGTAATTTCCCCCACACTGCCCCATACAGTAATTTCCCACACACTGCCCCATACAGTAATTTCTCTCACACTGCCCCATACAGTAATTTTCTCCACACTGCCCCTATACAGTAATTTCCCACACACTGCCCCATACAGTAATTTCTCTCACACTGCCCCATACAGTAATTTTCTCCACACTGCCCCCATACAGTAATTTCCCACACACTGCCCCATACAGTAATTTCTCTCACACTGCCCCCATACAGTAATTTCCTCCACACTGCCCCCATACAGTAATTTCTCTCACACAGCCCCATACAGTAATTTCCCACACACTGCTCCATACAGTAATTTCCTGCGCACTGCCCCATACAGTAATTTCCCACACACTGCCCCATACAGTAATTTCCCACACACTGCCCCATACAGTAATTTCCCACACACTGCCCCCACACTGCCTCCATACAGTAATTTCCCACACACTGCCCCCATACAGTAATTTCTTTAACACTGCCCCCATACAGTAATTTCCCCCACACTGCCTCCATATAGTAATTTCCCCCACACTGCCCCATACAGTAATTTCTCTCACACTGCCCCATACAGTAATTTCTCTCACACTGCTCCATACAGTAATTTCCCACACACTGCCCCATACAGTAATTTCTCTCACACTGCCCCATACAGTAATTTTCTCTACACTGCCCCATACAGTAATTTTCTCCACACTGCCCCCATACAGTAATTTCCCACACACTGCCCCATACAGTAATTTCTCTCACACTGCCCCATACAGTAATTTCTCTCACACTGCCCCATACAGTAATTTCCCCCACACTGCCCAATACAGTAATTTCCCCCACACTGCCCCCATATAGTAATTTCCCCCACACTGCCCCCATACAGTAATGCCCCCCACACTGCCCTATACAGTAATTTTCCCCCATACAGTAATTTCCCCCACACTGCCCCATACAGAAATTTCCTTCACGCTGCCCCCATATAGTAATCTCCCCCCACACTGCCATCCATTAATTAATTTGCCCCCACACTGCCATCCATTAATTAATTTGCCCCACACTGCCATCCATTAATCAATTTACCCCCACACTGCCATCCATTAATTTGCCCCCACACTGCCATTGCCATCCATTAATTAATTTGCCCCCAGACTGCCATCCATTAATTAATTTGCCCCCACACTGCCATCCATTAATTAATTTGCCCCCAGACTGCCATCCATTAATTAATTTGCCCCCACACTGCCATACATTAATTAAATTCCCCCCACACTGCCATTGCCATACATTAATTACTTTTCCCCCACACTGTCATACATTAATAAATTTTTCCCCAGACTGCCATCCATTAATTTGCCCCCACAACTGCCATCCATTTATTAATTTACCCCTATGGAAACATGCCCCCACTGTCCCTTCATTAATATCCCCCCCCCCCCCGCATTCAAGTTAGCACACACAACACACACACACAAAAAAATACTTACCTGTGTGTTGAATAGTGAGGCAGGCGCCTGTACATCAAAGCCTGCGCGCGCCACTATACAGGCGCACAATAACGTAATCATGCACGCCGGGCTTCTACCATCAGATAGGCCTCAGGCCCCGCCGCAGTATGTGGGCATTTGGGTCGGCGCTGGGCCCCCCAGCGATGCCGGGCCCGGGGCGGCCGACCCAACCGCCCCAATTATAATCCGCCACTGGGCATAAATACTGTTTGGTGGCATGAAGGGGGATTAATTACAATGTGGGGGCATTAAGAGGACTGGTTGGGATTAGGTGCATAGTTATGATTTGGGCTGAGTTAAAGGCATGGCCTAGTGCAGAAAAAATTTGCCACAGCACGCTTTGCTCGCCACACGATGTGACCCTCTTTGTTTATTCAGAAAGTTGGGAGGTATGTAAATAGATACAACTACAATCTAATGTACTAGATAGATACAATTGAATCTAATGTACTGGAAGATTGAAGGACCTGTGATGACATCCCAGTTATGTGATCAGTGCTGAAGGCAGTGATTGAAGACCTGCGATGTTGTCACCATTATGTGACCAGTGCAGGAGAGGACAGTGCTCAGCAGTGAAGAGGAGAAGTTCTGGGGGAAGAAGCTGTAGTGAGGTCTGCTACATGAGGAGAGGTAAGTGAAGGTTGAGATTCTCAGTGTGAGAGGAAGAAGAATGCTGGGAGTTGTGGTTATTCACATGGGACGGTATGTTGAAGTGGGGTGATGTCTTTTACATGGGACTGAATGTTAAGGGAGTGATGTTATTTACATGGGACTGCATGTTGGAGATGGCTGGGACAGGGTGATGTTATTTACATGGGACTGTGTGTTGAGGTGGCTGGGGAGGGGCTGATGTTATTTACATGGGGCTGTATGTTGGAAAGGGCTAAGGGAGGGTGTGATGTTATTTACATGGGACTGTATATTGGAGGGGCTAAAGTGAGGGAAGTGATGTTATTTACATGGGACTGTATTTCGGAGGTGGCTGTAGATAGAGAGGGATGTTATTTACATGGAACTGTTTATTGGAGGGGGCTGGAAAAATGGTGTGATGTTATTTACATGGGACTCTATGTCGGAGGGATGGAAATAGTGTTATTTACATGGGACTATATGGTGGAGGGGCTGAGGAATTATAATTTCTGAGAACACTAAAGGGAGAAATATAACTACAGGGGGCATTATAAATATTGTAGGCACTTCAGGGCCAGTATTATAACAGTTGGGGGCTATATAAATACTGCAAGCACTGTTGAGGCATTTTAAATCCAGGGGACATTATGGGCATTCTTCTTATTACTGGGGTCTCTATAGATCCACCTTATTTCTACTAAGAGCACTATGGGGGGGCCATATTACTACTAAGGGGTTTGTCGAGAGTTTTATTACCACTGGGGGAACAATAGGGTGGCCTTATTTATACCGGGGGCTCTTTGAGGGCATTATTAATACTGGAGGGCTCTTCTACCAATGGAGGCACTCTTGGGGAGCATTATCACTGTTTGGGGCACTGTAGGGAGCAATATTACTAATGAAGAATTTCTAGAAGGGAATTACTATCGGTGTGACTTTGAGGAGCACTATTACTATAGGGGAAAATCTCTATGGCACTATTATTTCTTCAGGACAGTATTTGGGGGTACAAGGGATCACAGCAAGCAGCAGGATAACACTGTTGGGGCTTGAGGTTGGGGGATAATGATGGAAAAGTGAGGAACCTAAGATGGCTGTGTGTCATACTTTGCAGAGACGAGGCGCAGCTGAAAGAAGATGTTCAGACTGAATGGAGAAGATGATGTGGCAGACGGGGGATGGTTGACTTAGAGAATTGGGCCATATTCATTGGGGCTTGGGCCCTGAATCTTTTGAGACTCTATCAATGACCCTGATCCACTGACTATAATGATATAGTCCTAATGTCTTGTTTTATTATTAAATCAGTGTCCATCAGATACTTTGACCTACATGACTGAGTCTAGTCATGTTTCATTTATCACACATGCAGATAGGACTCGATCGTGTAACTGTAGTTTTACATATTCCCTAAGCACAATGTTAAATGAGAGCTCTGTTCACCTTAAGCAGGACTTTCATTGTCCAGTATAATGTGCATTGACCTTGAGACTGTGCTTCACAGGGTTTGTCTTCCCTTTGATCTAAGTGACGGTATAGATCGAGCAGCAGAGAAATGAATGAACAAGATCCAAAAGCTCCGTAGAGCATTGCTATAATTTGAGCACCTGCAGACCTTTCATAGCCCCTGAACATCTCAATATAATTTCAATTCCAAGTCATCTGAATCCACCTTGGACCCATGACATTGCTATTTTGCAGATTGTCATCACTTGGAGCTGTGTGCCAATCTACAGTATGTCAAGCTGCAATGTGATTTATGTATCTTCAAACCGTAGTTTCACATTCAGACAAATGCCAATGGAAAATGTGACCCTTTTGCTATTTGTCAAAGAAATTGCAAAATATCAATTTTACTTCTAACGTTGCTAAATTTACATAAATATCGATTTTTGATCCCTGTGTGCCGTACTTGGAATTTCCTTGAAATTTAAACTCTACTGTATTTTTCAGAAGGTTGTCATATTGTAAATGAAGGATGTCTGCACGCTGAGTACAATATATAAGTAAAGGTAGGAACATTTGGGAACATTTATCCATTTTTAATGCAATCACCTAAAAAAAAAAAAATAGAAGCACTGAGCACTGTAGCAGTGAGTATTATCTTTAAAGGGAATGTGTCACCACGTTCAAGTGTACCAAATGGCAATGCATTCTAGCTGATTGTACCATCACCACGACCGTACCTTTGTTAGAGAAGGTTCCAAAACATCAGAAAAAGAGGTTTCATTGATTTGCAAATTAGGCTGCAAAATGCCCAGTGGGTGGGATTGTCGGCTGTAGGAGCCCAAGCCCGCCTGATGATAAGACGCAAATAGGTTTTTGAAGAGGAAAATAAGAAAATAAATATTTTGAACCAAAAGGTGTGCTTTTGGTGGGTTTTGAACTAATGGTGGTCTGTGGAAGACACTATTATGGAAGATCTGTGGATGACACTTTGTTATGGGGCATCTGTGTATGGCACTGTTATGGGGGCATCTGAGGATGGCACTGTTATGGGGGATCCGTGGATACGCACTGTTATGGAGGGGGGGTCTGTGGATGGCACTGTTATGGGGGGATCTGTGGATGGCACTGTTATGGGGGATCTGTGGATGGCACTGTTATGGGGATCTGTGGATGACACTGCTATGGGGGGATCTATGGATGACACATATATAGCATCCTATGCTATATATGTGTCATCCACAGATCCTCCCCATAACAGTGTGCCTGTGTAAATAGTGAATGACCCCCAATACAGGGGGTGGGGGCCAGCAAATGGTGTTGGAATGGCAGCGGGGCCCAGTGCAGTCACTGTATTCTATTACACCGGGCCCCGCTCACTGAAGAAATCCTCTGCAGCAGAGAATAGCAAACTCCGGTAGCAGGCAGACCGGGTGGGTGGCAGCATAGCATCACTCACTAGAACATGCGCCTGCTCCTCCCACTTTATGAATGAAACAGGCGGAGCAGGCGTATGACATAGTGAGTGACGTTACGATGCCGCCTGGCCTGCCTGCTACGGGAGTTTCAAGTCAGCACTACGTGGATTTCGCTACTGCTGAAGAGGATTTCTATAGTTTAACAAAGCTCCCATGTCTACACGTTACATATGAATACTACAGTGAGCGGGGCCTAGTGTAATTGAATACAGTGACTACAACGGGACCCACTGCCATTCCAATATCATTTGCCGACCCCAGCCCCTCCTCCCTCCCCGCTGATACATTGCCGGCCGCGCTGTGCAGCATCAAGACTGGCAATGTATCAGTATTAAATGGCAGCATTCGCCCTATAAGACGCACTGCCAAAAGCTTGTCTTATAGGGCGAAAAATACGGTAATTAAAAATTTTGAATTCAATAAAGTTATTCAATAAAATGTGCCTGTATAGCGCCACCTGCTGTTTGTTATTTTTCTTATTTATTTGTCCTGCTTGCTGAGATGGCCGCACATGCTCAGTTTTATCCTTCAACCGCCTCCTGAGCTGTGATAGGGAGAGCTGAGACACGCCCCCTGAGCTGTGATAGGGAGAGCATGGACACGCCCCCCGGCTGGGGTCGGCAAATGATATTGGAGCTGCACCAGAAAAGACACGCCCCCTGAGCTGCAGAAGAAAAGACACTCCCCTTGAGCTGTCAGCTTGATATAAATCTAGCAGAGAAATAAATGGGGAGATCTCTGGATCCATCTGAGGTACAGGGCTGGTTCTAAATTTGTTAGAAAGAGATTGTCATGTACTATATGATGTCTGATTTTAATTTGATCATGTGATCAGTGCAGGGGGCGTGGCTCAGCACGGGATCAAATCCAGTGCTGAGCCACGCCCCCTGCACTGATCACATGATGGTGACATCACCCCAGGTCCTTCGGCTGTTCAACAGTTCGGGTTGGTGGAAGCCGCCCCTTATGGATTCCATATGCCGCGATAGTCCGCGGTAGTGGAATCCATAACGGGATGCGGCGATTACCACAACCCGAACGCCGAACTTTTTTTTAAAGTAAGCTTATCTCTATTCATAACCCCTTTAAGTGCCCCAACAGAGTTATGCCGTCTAATGTCACCTCATAGATTATTTTGCCTCATAGTTATGTCTGCTTTAGTAGCCCCCCTCACAGAGTTATGCCCCATAGAAGGCCCCCCTCACAGAGTTATGCCCCATAGATGGCCCCCCTCACAGAGTTATTCCCCATAGAAGGTCCCCCTACTCAGTTATGCCCCCATTGAACCGACCAGAGCATGATAGCATCATATAACATCATTATATTCCCCGTGCCCCTTCTTGCACTAAACCACAGGCAGCTGACACCTCCCGTCTTCACCATTGTATTCACCTGTATTTGCAACTTATCTTTCTTAGAATTTTTCCCTATTAATATACAATGTGGCTCAGCACCAGGTTTCATATATGAAAGCAACTCACAAGCTGGAGAAAGCTGTTGATTAGAGTTGAGCGAACTTCTGTTTTAGGTTCAGCTTCCAAAGTTCGGGTTCGGGTTATCCAAGCATCCCGTTATGGATTCCGCTACCACGGACCATAGGTCTGGGGAGTTGGTTTATATCTCTGTAATGATTTTTAAAAATGCTATCATCAAGCTGCGGAAGCATGGAGCCCGCCTGCGGAAGCATGGAGCCCGCTGTCAGTGACAGCTGGGCTTGACATAAAGAAGGCAGAGATTTACTGCTCCTGCCTTCCCCATTGCTGTATACACAGCGCTGTGTACAGAGTACAGAAAAGTTGTCGCTTCCTACTACATTCCCAGCAGTTTATGTGATTGCTGGGGCCGGAAGTGTGAGAACTTATGGGTCTTATCAGATCCAGAATAGCTCTGCACCAAGGTTGAACAGCATTGTACAACCTCTCGGAAGGCTAAATTTCTCCTGTAACTGGGTTTAATCAGCAAAAACAAAAAAAAGAAAGTTAAATGTCACCTTATGAGGTTCACAAGGTGTAAAAAAATAAATAAATAAAGACAAAGTTAAAAAACCCCATAAATAAACATAATAAAAACAGACACCCCACACCAGCTTCTAGCCCCGTCCCCAGTCACCCGTACATACCATTTATAAAAACAACCGTTATGGAAAGGGGAAACGATTAAAAAAATAATTTCATTTTACCTCTTTCTTTTCACAATTTTGGTTGTGAAAAAAATTAAATAAAACCAAAAAACTAAGGCACAAAAATTATTTACACTGATTAACTGAAAGGAAAAAAAAGTTTGTCTGTCAAAGTTACATGTGCTGAAAAGAAACAAAACTGAAAATGTGCCTGGTCAGGAAGAGGGGTAAATGGCCAAGTCTGGACGTGGTAAAAGAGGACCTGTCATATTCTCACATAAGTGCATTTGTTGCAGCTTCATTGTTACAGACTCATGCACAGTTAGGTTTTGTGTCCAGTAGCAGAAGATTGTGAGGTGGGCAGCCCCAGGACCTCTGTCAATGGGGACCATCCACCTGACAACTCACTGCTATCTCGCTCTAGGTCCTCTTTAAGCAGTCTTTATACAACTTGGGACTAGAGGAATTAGATTCAGTAGCAATATCTGTACTTTCCTTGAGATCAGTTGTTCCGTACACCAGGGCTCTTGTGCTTATGGCTGGTTTCTTCTCTCCACACAGCTAACATGTGCTCCCACAGGAACAGTTCCAGTGTCACATGCATTGCCTGCAACAACACTTCCTGTCTAGGTCAAAGCTCCTTCCCTGGCCATCCTGAACAAGGATCTAGCACACTCTGTTGTGTGGTATGGCAGCGAGCCCCTGAAGAGCCGGTGCAGAGGATGGTAGTGGTAGTAGCCCTGATGAAGTGTAGTTGTGTAACGATGTACATCCAAATGCAATTGCTTCCTGGGGTCTAGTGCAGTGAAAAATGTGAATTGAAAGAACCAGGCAGAGATTATAAATGAAGAACCTGCAAAAAACAGATAGCAGCACATCCAGCATCAGTTCATACAAAGTGCAATTTCTATGTTTCCAGATAATGAGGAATGGTGGTTGACAATGTGACAGAAAATGACACTCAAAAATTAGCTAGCTGACAAACGATCTCTCTGGATTACCTTCCTTACAGCTTTATTCTGGCACCTGTGGCTGTAGGTATCCACTGTATGATGCAGGCATCTAGCTATGCCTGTTCTGAACTGCAGTGATGGTGTCTTAACGTGTTTCCCACCAACTTGCATTGAAGTTTTGATAGCTTGATCACTCTGCTGACTCGAATAAGCTGTAGTTTACAAATCTTCGGTGGCCTAGGACCGTGCAGACTCTCTGGGGCAATAATGTCCTCCTAGATAAGCCACCTCTGTGGTCTAAATGGCCTGGAGGAGTGGGAGATGGATCATATGCAGCGGGCGCCTCCCCCCAGGGCCCTTTAAAAATAGAAATAAAGTTAAGTACTTCATTTGTCGTGATGCCAGTTGCAGTGAAGCAACAATGAGACAGAGTCCCTTAAAGAAATGGTGTGGTACCCAGGTGTAGGAATGCCAGAGTGGTGTAGGGTGGTCTAAATGTCCCTCATGGTGTTGTTGTGCATGTGTAACGGTGCACCTACCTGGATACCCTGGACCCTGGGCGTTGGCTCCAAAGCAATAAAAAATGGGGTTGTTGATGAAGGAGATGATTAAATAAATTGAGTGCAGACCTTGTGATGAAGTTGATAACAGCTTTACTTGAATATACTTTTTTTTCAAAAAAATGATTTGCAGGCATTGTCTTGCTCTCCAGCAGCCTTTGGCATTAACTGTGGCAGGCAAACTACTCTCTGCTGCATCTGTTGCTCTCTGGCTTTGCTGTGCTGACAAGATTAAATAGGAATCTTTTCCTTTCTGCTGTACTTAACTTCTGTAGCCTGTCTCTTAATTGTACCAGGGAGCTTACTTCCTGGCTTCAGAGGCTTCAGAGGCCCAGTGAGGAGCGCATAAATTGGTCCGTCCCCCCCCCCCCGGTGCGCATTGTACTACTTCCGGTACGCTCCAGCGTGGAACGCATCGGACTGCCCTTTACTTTTCTTGATCTTGCATTCCATAGTGACATGCACCATTCGTCATTTCCGATTCCAGCACCATCCCGCGCCTTTTCTCTTTCAATTTACTACACCACATGGCTATAAATAAGGTATCATTGTTGTTTGTCTATAGGCTGTATTTTAAATTATACACTGTATATACATCTTCTCCTGAGGAAGGGGAATTAAGTCCCCGAAACGTGTTGAGCCACATATGCTGTAATAAAAGGATTGACTAGAAGCCCCCAAAAGTGTGCTGCCGTCAAATCTTTAACACTTTCTACATGCGATTATGGCCGCGGGGGTTTTGAGTCACGGGTGTTTTGAGTTTATCCGGTTGACTACCCCCTAGTGAAGTAAGTGTCGATGATCTTACTTTGTTTTTAAACCTTCTAATATCATTATTATGTTTTTAATCTTTATTTGTACTATTTGATCTATTGCTGCACAAACTTCACCCTCATTTATCCAATGTCCAACACACCCCTGGTGGAAGAACCGATCGTGATTGCTTGGTTCACTGTATTACTAATTAGGGGAGTGGCGCTTATCCTGAACCTTGTGGACTGTCCCGTCAACGTCGTGCTCGCCACACGACGGTCACAGACCGAACCTTTGTCTCGTTTACCTAGGTGCCTGACTTGCATCAGGCACTCTGTTCTTGGGCTGCCTTCCCGTCACTATACCCATTTTTTAGTCTTTCTTTCCTTTTCCTGACCCCACCACTGTTGGCGCCTCTGTTCTTTCCTTTCCTTGGGATTCTTTGGATCCCCTCAGATTGAAGTAACTTCCCTTTTGTTTTTTTGTCTATTTAACTACTGGTGAACCAGGCACATTACATATAAACAGTTACAAAACAAGAAATATGAATACACATTTTGCAGGCCCTGGGAATAAACGCATGGGATGACACGTGGTTAACCACAGGAGATAGTGGCGGGGTGCAGAAGGTGCATATATGCACCACATATATACTCCCTCACTTCTCACTTTTCTCTCTAAACTCACTCTATCTCATTGAGTTCCACCCTTGGCAGGAAGTAGGACCAGCCCACTCCCACCAAGAAGTTTGGAATTAAATTTTAAATTCCATTCCTGTTGCCAAGCACTGCCAATTGTACCCCATCTGCTGGAAAGTGTATTGCATGAAAGGGGACATAACATGAATATTGCAAAACATTACATTTCAAATTGTAAACCCCCCCCCCCCCTCCCATGTCTGGGGTACTACAGTACAAGCACAGAGGAATTATGATGCCACAGCAGTGTTTCTGCGTGTTAAAAATTGACCACCACCATAACTGTTAAGAGGTGAGAATGAATGCACCTATACTGTGCAATAGACATCCATGCAAGCTGTTTTTTTTTTCTACATGTGATTGAGTTTTTTCTACATGTGATTGAGTTGTCTAACTCAATTCATGGACCAAAATAGGCTTTGTTACAATGGGGCTGCAAAAACGGACATTATCGCCATTTTTTTACAGATTCACATTTTCACGGACCACAAAATACATACAGATGTGTGAATGCACCGTAAAGCACATCTATCAGCAGATTTGTGCCTATAAAATTGGCTGACCTGTTATATGTGCGTTTGGCAGCTGAAGACATCTGTGTTGGTCCCATGTTCATATGTGCCCAAATTGCTGAGAAAAATTACGTTTTAAAATATGCAAATGAGCCTCTAGGAGCAATTGGGGCGTTACCATTACACCTAGAGGCTCTGCTCTCTCTGCTATGCCTGGCCCTGTCAATCAATATGGAGAGGGCACAGCAGTTGTTGAAAGAGCAGAGCCTGTAGGTGTAATGGCAACGCCCCCGTTGCTCCTAGATGCTTATCTGCATATATTAAAGCATCATTTTTCTCAGCAATGCGGGTACATATAAATATGGGACCAACACAAATGCATTCAGCTGCCAAGAGCCCATGTAACAGGTCAACCAATTTCATAGGTACAAAACTGCTGACAGATCCTCTTTAAGTCAATTCGATTAAATTAATATTTAAACATACAGAAGCTTTTTATGGAAACATTGGAGTACATATAAGATGTAACTGAGCAAGCTAGGAAATGTAAGTGTGGGCATATTGCATTGTAGGTCAAGCTTTTACTCACCAGAGCATATAAACAGCATCCAGTGACTATTTTATGCAGCCATGTCCCTCTGGGATCCTATTTTATCCACATACAGTACAGTACACCCTAACCCTAATCTGTCTAGATAGACTACAGAGGAATTTTCAGAAGTGCCCCTCCATTACCCAGAAGGTGCACAGAAGAAAACTGCTCTCTATTAGTAGATGAAACCGCAGCTTTCTATGACATGTAATCCAATTAATTTCGCCCCGCATCTGCTGCCGTAAGGCTAACAGGTCTGAATAGGTGCATTGCTCATTGAACTTGTTATGCAGTCTCCAGAGGCCAACTTGTGAATTCTTTATACTTTCATTTCCCAGCTCCAGTAATCTATCCTGAGACTGGAAATTGGAAGAGCACTTAGTGCCCACTGATTCATCTCTGGGCTACCTGGATCTTCAACATAATGGATCCTGATGGGTAGTAATATCAAGCTGCCACATGGAGGCAGAGGTTATAAATGGTAATTGCATTTCTGATTAAGTAAGTATGCGCCGCGCATGCCGATTTCATAACAAGGTGACTCCAGTACAAGGCTCTTCTTACTTTGTTCTGCCATCTACTCTATCAGTCTTTATTTGTGAATCGATAGTGATCTTAATATAATGTCGATGACTTTACAAACATAAGCTATAAATGTCAGAGCACAGAAGTTATGTCATTAGCCCGGATGGAGTAGTACGTGTCCGCGGCAGAGTTAGATTTGAGCTTTTTTAAAGAATAAAGAAATCCATTCATATGGCAATATGTAAATACATTTTCAGATGGTCAAATCTGTAGGGGAGAAAAATACAATCCCTGTCATAGATGCGAATGCTTCTGCAGAGAACCACGTATACAGTGACTTTATTCTTCACAAATAATGAGTGATATCTTCAGATCTTAAAGGGGTTGATTAATTTCAGGAGACAACCCTCAGGATAAGGGCTTATGCACATGGCCATTGTTTGGTGCTCTGCAATATGTGGGCACCGGCCGTGTGCACCCCGCATCACGGATGTGGACCCATTCACTTGAAAAGGTCATCAATCCAGAAGGTCGGTGCGGAACGGAGGCACGGAACCCCACGGAAGCACAGATGGGGTCCGTGCATTGGTGTCACACTCGTCTGTGGGCTGAAAACACCATACCGAGCATAGGAGGCGAAGGGGATACTGGAATAAGGCCTGGAAACTAGGGAAGGAAGATGGACACTTCCTAGAGAAAACCCTAACTCCAGTCCTGACAGACTACCAGTATGAACAAGCCGCAAAGGTAGGCAAGTTCATAAACTGTATACCTAGAATCCTATCTCACCCTATAAGACCCTGACACTAATGTCAGGACTGAGTCTACCTGTTCCTCCAAAGGGAAGGACGAACAGGAGTCTCCCTCAGGCCTAATTACAAACAACAGGGAAAGGCAATAAATATATATATATATATATATATATATATATATAAACAAAGAAAAAACAGAAGCACAGTGTAATAGATCCGGGTGCAAACTCCCCAAGGCTGCAGGCTAAGCAGTCATAAAAAGTTATAAATATCCAAAGACAAGGCAGCACTCCGATAAGTGTAAAAAGCATGTTTGATAAAGACTGCATTGTGCGGTTGAAACGTTGCAGAGGGGACAATAAAAGCGTGTCTATCAACTCTTTACACTTATCGGAGTGCTGCCTTGTCTTTTGATATTTATATATATCTATCTATATATCTATCTATATCTATCTATCTATCTTTGTAATTCACTTGGCTTTAAAAAGGTTCTGAGAGAGAACCGAAACGTTGCTGTACTACATGTGTGAATAAAATCTAATTTTTCACTTTTAAGGAGTGCTGTGGACTTTCGTGATTTGTCTACTACCCTGAATCGAGGGGTTACCGCTTGCACCCACTTTACTGCTGACCGAGGAGTGCTGCCCTACTTTTCATGTATATATATACAAAATACAAAAGGGAAAGGAAACACTTATCTTCAATGAAGCTTTGGTAGCACCAGGAACTCAGCCGAGAGCCAAACACAGGCTAACCACAAGTCCAACAGAAGCTATAAACCGCATAACATAGTGGGAGAAACAACAAAAAATAGAGAAGGTTAAAAGACCAAAATAGCCACACCTGGGGAAGGAAGGTGTGGCAAGCACCAGAAACAACACAGACATCATTTGATCCAAAAGCAAAACATCTCAGATCAAACCACGTGTTGCCAGTCTTACAGATCTCCTGCCACCTGTCGCTGGAATGTCCGTATATTTGGGTACGTCTGGGTACATCTGGGTACGTCTGTGCAAATTGCGGCCCCCAATGTACGGAACGGACGGACAACAGCCATGTGCATGAGCCCTAAGCCTGCCCCTCTTCTCCCTGCTGGGCACTATTTTCCTAGCTGCAACAGTCACATCATGTTGAGAATACCTGACCGCTGCAGTCAATCTCTGGCCTCTTTGATGCACTGCTGATTCCAGTGATTGGCTGCAGTGGTCATGTGTTGATGTCACTCCTGCAACCTGGTAAATTAATCTCAGCTAGAAGAACCAGAGTGGCAGAGCTACATCTGCCAGGTAAATACTGATCAGTTCTGTATTGCAGGCTGATCCCAAGGGTTGTCCAGTTTCCTCCAGAAACGGAACAAACCCATTTCAAATGGTAAGAAAATAATTATAATATTAGTAAATAATGAGAACTCTATAAACATAATAAAACATATTCTTTGAATAAACATATCCTATGAACATATCCTTTGAATCCAGAGGAAAAAAGCAGTCTGGTTTGAGAGCTGCACTTATACAAGCAGACAAACAATGCGAGTTTGTAAAGCGTTCGCATGTTTGATTTCCAGTGTGTGTTTGTATTAAGTGTGTGACTTTAGATTATGTGACTTGAGATTCAGGGACTTTAGGAGGGGACTACAGTAAGTTAGATTTTTATCACTGCACTATATTGTATTTTTTCTCTTTTCTTGCATAATCCCCATTTAGTATGTGTTCCATTATTGAAAGCGCAGTCCAGAGCACATCTTGTCTAATGTATGCAGTCCTGGAACAGCCGTTTGAGGGTGCATATCTTTGTTCAAAATGTGAGTAAATTGACAGTTTGGAATCGCACATTGTGTATCTAACTGGGCGAGTTTTAACACTGAGAAGCGTTGACAATTTGGAAAAAAGTTTGCTGTTCACTGAGCAAGCACTCTATGGGGTAGATGTTGGGGAGGGTGGTAGCGGGGAGGCTGAGGAAAGTGAGGTAGCTAGCTGGATAACAGTTAGAAAGTGGGGTAGAGGGAAGAGTGCCAGGGAGGCTAGCCCTGATCTGACACACCCCAACAAGTTTGCACGGTTGGCAGATGAGGGGGATGACAGTTCAGGGACGGCACCGCTGCAGCCAGACACTTCCTCTGCCAGTCAGGGGAATGTCAGCTCCAGTAAGCAGGGGACCAGGAGAGCAGGGCAGGCCAGACAGGTGCTGGTAGTGGGAGACTCAATTATTAGGGGTACAGATAGGGCGATCTGTCACAAAGACCTGGAACGTCGAACGGTGTGTTGTCTTCCTGGTGCTCGAGTTCGACACATCGCAGATCAGGTTGACAGATTACTCGGAGGGGCTGGAGAAGATCCAGCAGTCATGGTCCATATCAGAACCAATGACAAAGTTTGAGATAGGTGGAGCGTTCTTAAAAATGATTTTAGGGATTTAGGTCACCAGCTTAGGGCAAGGACCTTAAAGGTAGTGTTCTCCAAAATACTACCTGTACCACGAGCCACACAAGAAAGGCAGCAGGAGGTTAGGGAGGTTAACAAGTGGCTCAAGAACTGGTGTAGGAAGGAGGGGTTCGGGTTCATGGAGAACTGGGCCGACTTCTGTGTCAGCTACAGGCTCTATCGTAGGGATGGGCTGCACCTCAATGGGGAAATGGCAGCTGTGTTGGGGGAGAAGATGGCTAGAAGGTTGGAGGAGTGTTTAAACTAGGGGCTGGGGGGAAGGGTATTTACATTATAGGAAGGGAAGATAGTGCAGATAGAGACAGGGGGCAAGGTAATGGGAGGAATGGAAGGGGGGACTAGAACAGTTCAGAAGGAAAGGTGTAGGGTAAAAAATGTATATAAACCTCTTACTTGTATGTATACTAATGCCAGAAGCCTGACTAATAAAACTGGTGAACTGGAATTAGTGATGTGTGAGGAGGACTATGACATAGTGGGAAAAACTGAACATAGCTGGATGATAGCTATGACTAGGCCGTTAATGTACATTGTTGCAGTTTGTTTAGAAAGGATCGCCAAAACTGGAGAGGGGTCTGCCTCATGTAAAGTCCTGTCTAAAGCCTACAGTCCGAGAAGATATAAGTGAGAGACATGAACATGTGGAGTCACTGTGGGTAAAAATACATGGAGGTAAAAACAATAATAAAATACTAATAGGAGTTCATTATAAACCACCTAATATACCAGAGTCCACAGAAAATCTGCTACTAAACGAGATAGACGAGGCCGCAAATTATAATGAGGTGGTTATTATGGGGGACTTCAACTACCCAGATATAGACTGGGAAACTGAAAGCTGTACATCCCATAAAGGAAACAGGTTTTTGGCAATAACCAAAGACAATTACCTTTCCCAACTGATTCAGGACCGGACTAGAGGGTCAGCCATACTGGACAGTATTAACCAATAGACCTGACAGAACAGCAGATGTGCAGGTTGGGGGACACCTGGGAAATAGTGACCATAAAGTAACAACCTTCCAATTATCATTCAAAAGAGCATTTCTACAGGGAGGAACAAAAATACCAAACTTCAAAAAAGCTAAATTTAGCCAACTAAGAGAGGCCATAGGCCTAACTAACTGGGACAAAGTCCTCAAAAATAAAAATACAGCTACAAAATGGGATATTTTTAAAAGCATCTTAAAATCTAACTGTGAGAGGTACATACCTTATAGGAATAAAAGGATAAAGGGGTTGTAAAAGTCATATTTATTGATGACCTATCCTTAGGATAGGTCATCAGTATCAGATCGGCAGGGGTCTGACAGTCGGCATCCCCGCTGATCAGCTAATTGAAGAGAAGGCACGCGCCGTGCCAGCACTGCCTCCTCTTTATTGTTTACCTGCTGGCCGTCGCATCTGCAGCGGTGAGCAGGTGTAATTACACCCAAGCCGTCCCATTCATTTCAATGGGACGGCTCGTTCAGATGAAATGCAGGATGTAAAAGTAAATTCCCCATTAAAAATGCCCTGTCTGACCCAGGATGAAGTAAAGTGGCGCCTTAAAAAGATTAAAATAGACAAATCGCCAGGACCAGGTGGCATACACCCCCGTATCCTAAGAGAATTAAGTAATGTCATAGCCAGACCCTTATTTCTTATATTTAAGGACTCTATATTGACAGGGAATGTTCCACAGGATTGGCGCATAGGGTCCAAAAACAGAGCCCGGAAACTATAGGCGGGTAAGTTCAACATCCGTTGTGGGAAAAATGTTTGAAGGCTTTCTAAGAGATGATATCTTGGAGCACCTCAATGAAAATAAGCAAATAATGCCATATCATGGCTTCATGATAGATCAGTCATGTCAAACTAATTTAATCAGTTTCTATGAGGAGGTAAGTTCTAGACTTGACAGCGGCGAATCAATGGATGTCGTATATCTGGACTTCTCTAAAACATTTGACACTGTACCTCATATACCTCATAGTATATAAAATGAGGATGCTCGGACTGGGAGAAAATATCTGTATATGGGTAAGTAACTGGCTGAGAGATAGAAAACAGAGGGTGGTTATTAACGGTACACACTCAGATTGGGTCACTGTCACTAGTGGGGTACCTCAGGGGTCAGTATTGGGCCCTATTCTCTTCAATATGTTTATTAATGATCTTGTAGAAGGCTTGCACAGAAAAATATAAATTTTGGCAGATGACACTAAACTGTGTAAAGTAATTAACACGGAAGAGGACAATATACTGCTACAGAGGGATCTAGATAGATTGGAGTCTTGTGCAGATAAGTGGCAGATGAGGTTTAACAGTGACAAATTTAAGATTATGCACATGGGAAGGAATAATGCAAGTCACCTGTACATACTAAATGGTAAAACACTGGGTAACACTGACATGGAAAAGGACCTAGGAATTTTAGTGAACAGCAAACTAAGCTGTAGTAACCAGTGGCAGGCAGCTGCTGCCAAGGCCAATAAGATAATGGGTTGCATCAAAAGGGGCATAGATGCCTGTGATGAGAACATAGTCCTACTACTTTACAAATCTCTAGTCAGACCACAAATGGAGTACAGTGTACAGTTCTGGGCTCCTGTGAACAAGGCAGACATAGCAGAGCTGGAGAGGGTTCAGAGGAGGGCAACTAAAGTAATAACTGGAATGGGGCAACTACAGTACCCTGAAAGGTTATCAAAATTAGAGTTATTCTCCTTAGAAAAAAGACGACTGAGGGGAGATCTAATAACTATGTATAAATATATCAGGGGTCAGTACAGAGATCTCTCCCATCATCTATTTATCCCCAGGACTGTCACTGTGACGAGAGGACATCCTCTGCGTCTGGAGGAAAGAAGGTTTGTACACAAACATAGAAGAGGATTCTTTACAGTAAGAGCAGTGAGACTATGGAACTCTCTGCCTGAGGAGGTGGTGATGGTGAGTACAATAAAGGAATTCAAGAGGGGCCTGGATGTATTTCTGGAGGGTAATAATATTACAAGCTACAGCTACTAGAGAGGGGTCGTTGATCCAGGGAGTTATTCTGATTGCCTGATTGGAGTCGGGAAGGAATATTTTTCCCCTTAAGTGGGGAAATTTGGCTTCTACCTCACAGTTGTTTTTTTTTGCCTTCCTCTGGATCAATTTGCAGGATGACAGGCTGGACTGGATGGACAGATGTCTTTGTTCGGCCATATAAACTATGTTACTATAGTAGACATAATAGACACGTGATTGTTTATTTCATTCTGTTAACTTCATTATAATTCATAGTAAATATTTGGGGAGGAAATGTATCATTTGCAGTGGTTTTGGTGTCAATTTTTGCTTTGTAAGGTTCCGCCAAATTTATGAAATGGCGCACAGTAACAATATATTTGGCAAGTGCAATGGTGTAAGCCTATGTCTGTAAAAGTACGCCAGGGCATTGCCTGGCGTAGAGATGCAACGTTTTTGTGATTTTTAAAAAAAAGTCACACATCGTAAATGAGACTTTATTTTATGAGACGTTCTAATCTGAAATGCAGACCAACTTTTTACATCATTTCTAAAAGTGACGAGGCTCACCAAATGTCTCAAAAATATCCACCAAATGTGGCACATGGGCATCACTTGCAATATTTTTACGCCACAAAAATTGCGTAGCAGATGTGATAATGTCTCTTCATGCCTATGTGGCCTGCAGGTTTGAAAACATACAGGAAATTGGTCAAGATGGATTTTTTTATTTTGCCAGCTGCTCATTACCCCATCTCAACTAGACATGGTTGTTTATGGCATATTCAGTGGGTGATGTCTTCCAGGATACAAGTATTTGATGTCTTTCGGCAAAGTAATCTATGTGACTGAACGGTGGACAATTCTGTGCATATGGCTAGGTTCACATCATGTTGCTATCATCTGCTTAGCAGACCCATTTGACAAATCCCAAAAACTGATGCAAATGGATGCAAAAATCTGGACAGTGATGGATACGTTTATTCTTTTAACATTGAAGTCTATGTAAAACAAATGCAGATGGATGCCCTTCAGTTGGCATCTGTTTGCATCCTTTTTTTAGGCATCTGTTAAACAGAACTGCTAAGCGGGTGATAAAAAAACATAATGTGAACTGTCACAGACGTACCGAGACATACAGACTTTTCCGCAACAGGTGGCAGGAGATCTGCGATACTGGCAACACGTGGTTTGATCTGAGATGTTTTCCTTTTGGATTAAATGATGTCTGTGTTGTTTATGGTGCTTGCCACACCTTCTTTCCCCAGGTGTTGCTATTGTGGTCATTAATCCTTCTCTATTTATTGTTGTTTCTCCCACTATGTTATGCGGTTTATAGCTTCTGTTGGACTTGTGGTTAGCTGGTGTTTGGTTCCCGGCTGAGTTCCTGGTGCTACCAAAGCTTCATTGAAGATAAGTGTTTCTGTTCCCTTTTGTATTTTATTTTGATATATGTGTGTGTTGCTTTTTCCTGTTGTTTGTCATTAGGCCTGAGGGAGACACCTGTTCGTCCTTCCCTTTGGTAGACTCAGTCCTGACATTAGTTTCAGGGTCCTATAGGGTGAGATAGGATTCTAGGTATATGGTGTATGAACTTGCCTACCTTTGGGGCCTGTTCGTACTGGTAGTCTGTCAGGACTGGAGTAAGGGTTTTCTCTAGGAGGTGTCCGTCTTCCTTCCCAAGTTTCCAGGCCTTATTCCGTTATCCCCTTTCCCCTCCTATGCTCGGTGTGGTGTTTTCCTCCCACACACGAGCGTGACAGAACACAAACTAAGTTTGTTCCGCAAAACACAGATCCCGTCCGCGTGCGTTCCACAATTTGCGGAACCGAACGCGGGCGGCCCATTGCAGAAATGCCTATTCTTGTCTGCGGAGAAGAATAGGACATGTTCTATCTTTTTTACGGGGCCACGTAATGGAGCAACAGATGCGGACTGTCCGCATATTTTGCGGCCCCATTGAAATGAATGGGTCTGCACCTGATCCACAAAATTACAGAACAGATGCGGACCAATTCATATGGTCATGTCTGGTTGGAGTAGATTTCATTTCTGGCATACAGGCGGCCCGACACGCCCCATAATTATTAAAAGGCATGTACCTCTTAATAATTGTGGCGCATCCTATGCCAGCACAGGACGAATTAACACCGGCAGACACAATGCTGGTCTTCAAGATGGCAAATCAAGATGGGAAGATAAAGTTTTCAAGATGGGAAATCCGCAGTATAGTAAGTGATGGACAGCCCACCATAACTCACCACATGCCAATAAGGTTTTCCAGCTGATACCAGTGATATAGTATGTATAGCGGCGTACTGATCAAAAATCATTACTCCAAGTTACAATATGTTTTGTGTAAGATCAATTACCATTTGGAAAGGCCAGCCCTTACATAACCTAGCAATTGGCCTGTTCATCTATTTGGGCAGAGTCATGGAGTCATGGTCAACCTGTGTTCTTATTTCATTGCAGACTAATGAATTTTTCATTGATGATTTTATCACTTTTATCTCAAATTTTTCATTTTTTTAAATCTAGAAACGGTTGCCTCCTAAGTGCTGTGTCAAAGGTTGCCCACTAAGTGCACCAACCCTGGGGGAATAATGCAATAAGCCAAAGTAATCGGTGAATGTAGTATAATAACTCCAGGAATAAAAAGACTACTATATTACTGTGCAATATATAAAACAGAGAGAGAAAGGAAATACATTTCTAATAGTTGAGAACAATAACAGAATTTTGATTACTAGGAGGAAATAATAAAACCGCAGCAAAATTGTCACTTCTGTGGAACACATCAAAAACGTGCATAATCCTGTTATTCGTTTTTGGTGTGGCAGAATGCTATAGGAAACATTGTAACTGTCTTAGCTGTCTTTATCTTGTAAGGGTCTGCTGAAGATTCTAGAGAACTGACTAATAAGAATGACAGTTCCCCAACAGATTGGAAGCAATAAGTGTGCGGTGACCCAGAAGTATAGGAAGCTTCAGAACCTTTACAAGATCGTTCACACAGAAGTGATACCATTCACAGTAATGGCCAAGAAAATTGCATTTGCAACTGGGAAGCTTCAGGAGCACCTGCCACAAGCCTGAAGAAAAATAGGCCCGTGAGCAACTAATGAGAAGATAAAATATAGCATTCAAAGCACCCAAAGCAAAGCCACAAAGCAATTCCTCAGCACAATAAATGTTGGCATTAGAGATGAGCAAATGTCATGTCATGAAATTCGTTCATGCTTTGTTCGGTTGTAAAAGCAGAATTCTGTTATGGATTCCGTTACCACGGACCATAACGCAATTCTATGACGGAATGTATTCATTCAGTCATAATAGAAGTCTATGGTCTGCATAACAGATCCGTCCCGTTTCCTTTATGCAGGAGAAGACGGATCAATTTTGCAGCCCATAGCCCACAGGATCCACCCTTCACAATAGGTTTTGTCACAGCTTATCTACTCCCCCTCCCTGTAAAGTGACCTCTGTCAGGTCACAAAGCATGCCTAAAAACTCTCCCATAGAAGTCAATGAGTTCCCTCCAGTCTATTGTGTCTATGGCCCATGTGGTTGGTGTAAAGTATATCTTTAAATACTGTTAAGAACAGCTCAGGCAAGATGGCAGCCCCCATAACCATGTCCAGAAAATAGAATAGAAAAATCCATAGTCAGACATTGTATGGCAATATTGTATTAACAGGCTCATTTCCAGTCCACCTAGAATATTAGTAGCCAAGCCATCTTTAAAAGCAGTGTATCCTATAACCATATGTATGCTGTGCATAGTCTTTAATCATTTGGGTACTATCTGTTGGGGCCTTAATGAGGTACACTTCAAATTTGTAGACTAGATATACATTTTTAGATTTTTTTTTTTATTACATTATTTTCTCTTATTTTCTTTTTACATAATTTTCTTTCTATATTATTGATGCCAAAAATGTATCTCTGTCTAGTCTCTGTTTAAACCATTAGAAAACGTGGTGTGGTGTTTAACAAGCAGGATATGCTCAACCCATATGCAGTTGTGCATGTATATAGGGGAGCACATCCTGCTCTTGAAGTCTGTTGCTAGGGGCAATCAACAGCACAAAATATGCATACAATGGAAGATGCCAGCAACGGACTACAAGTACCACAATAACCATCCTACATACCATAACGATAATGTGGATGTGGAGAACAATCAAAAACATAACCATAGCAAAGGCAGGTGCACTCTGCGGCAATACTAAACCCTCACACTGATAAAATTGAGAGGTTAGTTCGACATATCCTACTAGGAGGACATGTCTTAAGCGCGGACACCACGGCAAGGTCTCTTAAGTAGCCCGAGGCCCTACCACTCAACCAACCTGTGCCATATGGGCGATAGCAGGAGCCGTTGGGCATTATGGGAGTGTAAGGCCTGACTCACAGACAGCTCACCAGTGACCTCCAGCATGTAACAATTCTTGCAATGGGAGATGGGAGGTGCCTGTTACCCCACCCGAGACCGGCTGCTATGGCCCAGAGCCTCCCAGGAGGACATGTCTTAAGCTCGGACACCACGGCAAGGTCTCTCAAGTAGCCCAAGGCCCTACCACTCAACCTTACTCGGGCTACTTGAGAGACCTTGCCGTGGTGTCCGAGCTTAAGATATGTCCTCCTAGTAGGTTATATCGAACTAACCTCTCAATTTTATCAGTGTGAGGGTTTAGTATTGCCGCAGAGTGCACCTGCCTTTGCTATGGTTATGTTTTTGATTGTTCTCCACATCCACATTATCGTTATAGTATGTAGGATGGCTATTGTGGTACTTGTAGTCCGTTGCTGGCATCTTCCATTGTATTCATTTTTTGCTGTTGATTGCCCCTAGCAACCGACTACAAGTGCAGGATGTGCTCCCCTATATACATGCACAACTGCATATGGGTTGAGCATATCCTGCTTGTTAAACACCACACCACGTTTTCTAATGGTTTGTATAATATGTTTGGAGGTGTATAAACTCCGATTTAAATGTGCCTGCTTTTCATCTTCGGGCTACATTCAGGTGCACCTGGGAGGCTCTGGGCCATATCAGCCGGTCTCGGGTGGGGCTCACAGGCACCTCCCACCTCCCATTGCAAGCATGGTTACATGCTGAAGGTCACTGGTGAGCTGTCTGTGAGTCAGGCCTTACGCTCCCATAATGCCCAATGGCTCCTGGTATCGCCCATACGGCACAGGTAGGTTGAGTGGTAGGGCCTCGGGCTACTTGAGTGACCTTGCCGTGGTGTCCGAGCTTAAGACATGTCCTCCTAGTAGGATATGTCGAACTAACCTCTCAATTTTATCAGTGTGAGGGTTTAGTATTGCCGCAGAGTGCACCCGCCTTTGCTATGGTTATGTTCTAGTCTCTGTTTACTACATAATATTGACCTGCGTTAGAAGTATGTACAAAGTAGTGGGTCTAGAACTCAGGTCTTGAATAAAACCACAAAAATTTTATTTCAATCTTTTAAGAAAAGTCCAAAATAGCACACAGGAGGACATTTTCCCAGAACAGTCAATGCGTTTCGGGCTGTACTCAGTCCTTATTCATGACATAGTTAGAGGTATGTGCACAGATGTATACCCATAGGCTTCTATTTTGCAGATGCATTATAAAAGTGCAGCCATTTGGAAAATGTTGACAGGCTGATGTCGGGATTTCTCTATTGAAAAGCATTAGGCCTGTGATGGCTAACCTCCAGCTGTGGTAAAACTACGACTCCCAAGATGTACACTTGCTTGGCTGTTCCCAGACCTCCATAGAAATGAATGAAGCATGCTTGGAGTCATAGTTTCACCACAGCTGCAGTGCTGGAGGTTAGCCATCACTGCTAAAGGCTATGACATTTTTAGAACCACAAAAAAGTGTTTGATAAAGTATAGTTTTTTCTCATAATGGCACAGTATACAATTTTACCCATCTAAAGAAAAACATCCACTCGAAAAAAAAAAATCCCTTCATGTGTATATTTTAATCATGAATCACCTTCTGTCTCCTAAGCAAACCCTAACCCTACTCAAGATCACTCCAAATCTACACTTTTTCTGGCCAAGAGCTCCATGATTCTGGCCAAGAGATGAAAAACGAGAACTTAAAAACCGTGGAACCATGTGAGTTCCAAAGTAAAGAGGGAAAAGGCTCTTACGTAATCAATATTTTGAGTGGGTCTTTACATTAAAACATGCAGTCTTCAGTACTTTATCTGTGGTCCCAGGTCAAATCTTAGGAAAAAGGTAGAGATCTAACTTGAAGGTGAGTCCACACGTTGCAGTTTTATAAGGTTTGTTGCCATAATTTTATTTCGTTACGTTTCAATGCTTATTGATTTTTTTGTAAAACAGAATAAATGTACTTACAATAACAACTAAGTAAGGGGCTCGTATAGAGGGATTGCTACAAATATTAGTACATCGGCTAAAGGGAATCTGTCACCAGATAAATCAGGGACAATGCCTTGTAGGGCTAGGTCAGCAGAAAGTAGTGATACCTTTCACTTATCAATCCATGGTTTTATTCTTGAGGAAAACTTATTTTAACCCATATGTAAATGCATAGTAAGAATCCACGGGGCTTGAGGTTTGCTGGCGTAGAAGTGGTTAAACCACACTGGCGAGGAGGTGACTCGCTGGCGCGGATAAATCGTAAGGAAGTACAATGGATCTACCAATTAGGGACACTGCAACCCAGCGGCTTGAATATAGAATTCGATCTGAAACCTTGTTTGATCTAATGTAGATACATTGTACTACCTTTGTGTAAGTATCTATGAAGTCTTACCTTGTGTCGAGGACCTTTGAAAAAACGCGATGGTGATTGGACATTTGGATCATGTGACACCAATCTGATGAATGGGGAGAGGCGGATTTGTAAGATCTCCGGGATGAGTTTTATCCTGTGTTGAGGACCTTTTGAACTATTTGATGGTGATTGGATACTTGAATCATGTGACACCAAGTTTATGAATGGGAGGAGGCGGGTTTGAAGAACATCGAGATGACGTGACCAGTAGTGAAAATGAATGGAGAAGTTATGAGTTACGTGTGATGCATAAGTTTAAGAAGAACTGTAATAATGTGGTATGATGGATATATAAGTGAAAGATATAAGTAGGATTTTGGTATTGTCCGGAGGAAGAGAATACTTAAATGTATTAAGGAGACCTATGTATGTTATAGGATTGCGGTGACGTGAGAGCGGATGCACAAACTGTTAAACTAAAGGTTTTTACTATGTAACTAATCTGGTGGGATACTTTGGATGTATGGTGGTTAAATATGATTTTAGCGATGAGAAACCAGTCCCCTGATTAAGTTTGTATTTTTATATGAGTAATGTTTAATATATGCTGATTGGGTAATGACTCCCAGAGTTCGGGAACAGGAAACTGGGCTATTTGAAGGGCCTCGCTATGGACATGCGCAGTGATCGCCCCTGAGGAAGCCAGAGAGCGAAACCCGGGTCGGGCAGGAACCTGATGTATTTTACCTTTGTGATATGCCTGAAAACCACCTGTGTTTGTGAGTAAAATAAAACCATTTTTTACCAACTATTAAGAGGGTACTTCACTATATGCCGGTCCTTTAATCTTACAGAGGAGACGGTCTGAGGAGGATCGAACCCTTTGAGAGAGGAGGACAAAGGCTAATACCCTTTATATATTCACCTGTGCTTCGTACAACGGATTTAGAAGCAGCGCGGTTTCAGACCCTTTACTACACAAACAGTTAAGTGCACTGAGATCAGACCCAAACCACTCTGTGAACTCATCTTCTTCTGCTTCCTTTGCCAGGCCCTCCCTCTCCTTTTTGATTTGCAGGGCTAAGAAAGATGACCATGCAGGAACCTGGACCTGGCCATTTGAACTAATGGGGCCATTCACATGGGCATTTTTTTAGCCGCTGTCAAAAAATAGGGCTCGTCCTATTTTTGCCTGTATTTACTGCCAAACAGACCCCATTGAAACAATTTTTAAGGGATGTTTAGACAGGAATGCACCTTTCTAAAGGCTCTTAAAAATGGGTACACTAGGGAAAAAATGGCCTCAACCACTTCCATGTGCAGAAACACTCGCTCTTCAATAGATGAAGTAGGACCTGCACTCCCAGGATGGCTCCCTTGGAGTATCAGGTCCTACAGCCTACAGTGAAGGGCGAATGTCCACCCAAGTGGATGCGGTGAGGTTTTTTTTCATTTTTTTTACACACGCAGAATGGGATCCAAAGGGGAGCATTCTTTATACTGGGAGCCACTAATAGGGAATTAATAATACTGGGGCAATAATAGGGGCATTAATAATACTGGGAGTACTAATGGGGGTATTCATAATACTGAGGGACACTAAGGAAGTATTAATCATACTGGGGGCATTATAGGGGGATTTGAGATCCGCCATGAAATCTGACATCCTGAGGCTACCTTCACACAACAACAAAAAAGATACACTGTCAGCTTAAGGCTACACTCACACGACCGTATGAATGGCTCCGCATCCGTTCCGCAATTTTGCAGAACGGGTGCGGACCCATTCATTTCAATGGGGCCGAAAAAGATGCGGACAGCACACAGTGTGCTGTTCGCATCCGTAGATCTGATCCGCGACCCCGCAAAAAAGATAGAGCATGTCCTATACTTGTCCGCGATCGCGGACAAGTATGGGCATTTCTATCATAGGGCCGGCTACATTCACACGGCCGGTATCTGCGTTTTGCGGGTCCGCAATTTGCGGACCGCAAAACCCATACGGTCGTGTGAATGTAGCCTTAACGGCCATTGTGCATCCGTTTTTTGGCCATCTGTCCGTTTCTAACTGCCGTTTTGCATTCGTTTTTAAAATGGATGAATTTCTTCAACTTTTTTTTAACATTCCAACCCCTGAAATGCCCTCACATGTGCCCCCATAGTCATTCCCCAATATAAAGAATGTCCCCATTAGTACCCCCTTGATTTTTAATGCCCCCATTAGTGGACCCCAGTATAACAAATGCCCCCATTAGTCACTCTCAGTACTAATCATGCCCCTATTAGTACTGTGGACATAGATACAGTTGAATTCAGTAGGACACTTATGGCTGCTGGCCAGTTGCATAAGAGACAATTAGATTATAATGTACCGGGCTGGCGGCCATGAGGAGAGCTTGGGAGGCCCTCCCAGGAATCGCCCCACTGGGAAGTTTCCCTGTAGGGTCTATGGCTAATCTACCCCTGGGAACATCCACAGAAAGACAATTAAAATTAGGAGTACAGAGGCTGCTCCCACATTCTCAGAGGGCTGAAAGATACAGTTGCAGCTCTGTGGACGTGACTTTAGAGGAAGTGGGGAGTTCGCAGAGTGGATGGAGTGATCGGAACATCGGAATTGGCTAAACAGAGTCCAAACAGTAATTCTTTATCTAAATTACAGAATGTCTTATTATCATAATTGTAGTTGATTAAGAGCAACCTGTTCAAAAATTCTAGGCAAACCACTTTAAGGCCATGGATAACATGCATAGACATGACTTCATAGGGCATACCAAAAGTATATTTTCATAGACATTATCACAGGATAGCTCCTGGTTCATTTAGAAGTATATGGGCTGCCTATATAAAAAGGGAGCCCCTATAATGGGCTAAACTGTCAAGACCAGTTTCATAAGTTTATCTAAATCTTCTTCGTCATCGATGCATATAGACATCTCAGCTCCCTGCCTGTCATTTTAATATATATATGAAAACCCAGTGCAGGTTGATCTCACCCACTTAGAAATATGATGGTGTCAACTAAACTCTGAAAGGGCCCTAATTTTAATATAAATTGAGAACAAACCCATATCCATAGCCTAGTCTTCAACACCAAGACCGAAAATATCCTGTTTTGGGCTATGATCCTTCCTGTAAACATGCTATAAAACACTATTTAAGGAAAACCTTTTCCGTTGGTTGATTGCTCAGTTAAAATCTGTGATTTTGTAACCTTTCATAAGTTAAATTCAACATAGTGATCTAAATGATTTATCACATTCAATTATATTAGTTTTTTTATAATTTAAAGAAAGTTTGGCAATTTTATACATGTTTTTATACTTTTTCTATGGCAGCCTACAAAACACTATCCTGCTACTTGAATCTTCATATAACAGGTCAAATCTTCCTGCTGCTGCCATCAAGAGTCGGCTGGTCTAAAATGGATTTGGAGAGAGTAAAGAATCACAAAAGTTCATGCCAGGCACTTTGTAATCATTGTTTTCAGCGGACGCTTATTTCATGACATATTCTGTATAAGCAATTCAATGGGCACTCAAGGTTTTTTAGCTTCTTCATATTGGCTTTCATTGTAGGATTTTTTTACTTTATTTTTTATTTTTTTTCGTTTTTGCACTTAGTTTTCCTATAACATATAGTCCATATTGTAAAAGTTTTATTTAAAAATGAGTTAAAAATCAGTGGATGAGGAAGAAGAAAATCCTATGATCTGGCAAAAAGTATACACTGATGAGCAAAAATGTAACAATGTTTGAACTTTTGACTTGCAGGCTACATATCTCACCATCCACTACAGCTTCGAACATGAGACTACTATCATTTTATAGACAGTCATCTTGGCTTGGATATGATTAGTTATGCAGGTTCTTGACATGTAACTGCATTGTTACTGTTTTGCTCATGGTGGCGGAACAATATTTTTCTTCTTGTATACTACAAATTACAACTTGTTATCACATTACCTAATAGCTCAGTGTGTTATTAGGTTGATTCCCAATCAAAAGGTCACTGGTTGGAATCCAGGAGCAGCTATGAAGAAGATTTCCCAAGAAATGAGAAACAGCATAATCCAGTTCATCAATAGCGGCGTCTCGGCCAAGAAAATTGCAAAACTGCCTTATGTGAGTGTCATGGCCACGAAATGAAGTCTGTCCATCCATTCAAAAGCTAAGGTGGATGTCCAGGCATTATTGGATGTCCAGGCAAAATATCAGAGTCAACAAGTCGGCTCATCAGAAGGTCTATCAGATCTGGTGCGAAAAACAGGGCAGTAGAGGTGGCTCAAATGCGTTGTAATAGGGATGCGAAGCACATTACTCAAGTCTGGAATGGTGGCCTGAAAAAAAGTGAAGAAACCTCAACTTCAACATCGTCATAAGAAGCGTCGGACGAGTTTGCAAAAAAGTACAAACAGTGGACAGTAGAAGATTGGAAACGGGTGATTTGGAGCAATGATATGTAAGTCAATATACTGGGCTCTGGTGGGTGCAAATGGGTCTGGAAGAAACAAGGGAAAAGGGGGCTGAGGGATCAAGAGATTGAAAGAACTGTCAAGTTTGGTGGAGAAAGCCTGATGATATGGGGTTGTTTAACAGCCAAAGGCATTGGACACTTGACCAGGATTGATGGGGGTCTCAATGCTGAACTATATGTGAGTATCCTACAAGATGAGTCACATCATACACTTGAGTACTATGGGTATGAAAAGGATGACATAGTTTTCCAGCAGGACAACGACCTGAAGCATAAGTCGATATCGGCGAAGAAATGGTTCAATGACAATGAAGTAGAGGTGCTGGATTGGCCCCCACAGTCCCCAGACCTTAACCCAAACACTTGTGGGTAGAGTTAAAGAAAAAGCTGCATTTGTACCCAAGTGAACCGACCAGTATACACCAACATTGGGAACATATAGAGGAGTCCTGGAAACAGATTTTGGTCAAGACATGCTTGAATCTGGTTGAGAACATGCCCAGAAGGATTCAAGTAGTGTTGAAAGCCAAGGGTGGATTTACAAAATACTAACAATATAAGAAAAATTTAAATTAAGAATTTTAGGAGCAAAACAGTACCAATCGGCATAATTAATCTTATGCTAAATAGTTGCAAGTCCAATTTATGTATGAGATAGCCAAGATGATTGTCTATAAAATGATGGTAGTCTACTTGTTCGAAGCTGTAGTGGATGGTGAAATATGGAGCCTGAAAGTCAAAAGTTCAAAACATTATTACCCTTCCCTCGTCAGTGTAAAACCAGTAGAAACTGACAAAGTGACCTTTTAATAAATGTATGGAGCCTAAGCTACCTATTAAAAATGCTTTGATTACTTTGTATTGTACATCTATGCACATATGCTAGTCGATCAGGGAATTTTTGCTTGACAGGTTATTGGAACAATGCCAACTTCACAGAATGTCCAGCCAACAGCTGTTTTTTACAATCCCCCACAAAGCCAAGTATGCATGTTTTCTGAATGGCACAGCAAGTCAATGTTGAAATCCAGCATGCTTGAACCTAATTTCCTTCAAAATCTACCATCAGGGAAGAGTCAGGTAGCACTCACACACTGGTGATTTTGATGGGAATGGCCATCCATCAGGTTTTACCACCATACATATAATATGTATGGCCAGTTTAAAGACTGTACCTTTGGGAACATTTTTTTTCTTATTATTGCTGCATTGTACTCAATTTGAGCTAAAAAAAATAATAATTTTCAATTGGTATTTATGAAAAATGTTTGCCCCTTTCTCTGTACAGCCTTGAGATTCTCTAGTAGGAGGTTGTGTTTTTAGTGTGTTCAGTCAGCCAGCTCAGTTGACAGCTCCTTATCTCTGATCTCTGACCTTACAAACATTCATTATAGCTCAATCCTTATCTTATTGATAAGAATGTGGCTTAAATAAGTGTTTTTGAGCTATTAGCAATTCAGAGAGAAGGATTATTAGAAGCACAAAGTGAAAGTGAGAGTATGATTCTCACAACTAGGGAGATTTTAAAGGGGTTCTCTGGGATTTTAATATTGATGACCTGTCCTCAGGTTTTCATAACCTTTAACATTCAAGTACATACTTATAACGGTTTTACTGTTGTTGTTGTTGTGAGTTTCTACAGTATGGGATGACCTATGCACAAACCTATAGATCTGTACTATTAAACATATGACTGTCCATTCAGATCTGTGGATCTTTTTACTTAAAGCATGACATTTTAGTAAATTCAAAGCCAAATCCATATACTTTATTTATGAAAAGTAACCAGCAATTTCTTTAGTTATAGCCCACTGCCATATGAAGCCTAGAGGCTTCTTTGGGGCTCCGTTTTCATTACTAGTTGTCCTTGTTCCTATTTTAAGGCTAGATGCATACGTCCGTTAAACCCGGACGTGACCAGTCCGTGGTAACCAGGACTAGATTTCTTCTTTACAGCAGGAGCGCACGGCGTCATTGGTTGCTATGACGCCGTGCGCTCCTTGCCACCGCTGTAGTACAGTTATACACTGGTATAGATCATACCAATGTATTACTGTCCTGCAGCGGCGGCAGGGAGCGCATGGCGTCATAGCAACCAATGATACCATGCGCTCCTGCTGTAGAGAAGAAATCCAGTCCTGGCTACTATGGACTGGTCACGTCCGGGTTTAACGGACGTGTGCATCTAACCTAATAGGTGGTAAGATTGTGCACAGTGATGTAATTTCTAATGGCACTACATTTTTACCCAATATTGTACAAAAAGGAGCTAGAAAGATTACTAGGATCTCCCATTGTGAGTGTTGGTGGTGTCAAGAACGCAGCATGTGAATGGAGCCTTATTTATATGTGTTTACATACTAAACACAGCAGGGGACATTTGTTAATAACTTTGTGGTGTAAAAAATTCCCACATTTTAGCACATTGTAGAATCTGCAATTTCACTTGTCAGTGACAACTTTTAAAAAGTGTCAAACAAATTGAGCAGGACTAAATAATAGAGAAATGAGTGCAAATTAAAGCACAAATCTGCAGATCACTGTCCCTCGCTGCCACAAGGGGGAGCAGACTGCATACAGAATAATAAAGCCTCTATCTATGCCTAGGAGCACTATATAAATAACATGCAGCCATCTCCCTAGTGGCGGCTGCCTACAACCTTTGCAGGAAACTTGCCTGCTCTTCCAGGAGATCTCACCTATTTTGCAAGACTCCCGAACATTCCTGGAAGTAAGAGTCTGAGTCAAGTAAGAACTCTGAAATGAATCTCATTACAAATTCAAAGCACTGTCAGTCTACTCAGTTTCATTTCAATACAATATCTGGCTGGAAAATGAAAAAGAAGAATCAACTTATGTGTGCTCACATCATTAAAAAAGGGAAAAGAGTTGGTGACAAAACTTGTAGGTTTTATGATGCGGATTTGGATTCATTATGTCTAATGAATAGATTTGTCTACTCTTAAGGACTTTATCCTGGCAAGTCGCCTGATGTTCACCCTAAACCACTATACAGGGATATGGACTTCGCTGCAAGGGAACCACTAGACATCTACCTCTTGGTATAGCCACTGTTCAAGTGACTGCTGATGACAGGAGTCAAGAGAAACCAGTGGGAAATATCAAGGGGTCAGGCAAAACCATAGCTAGGGACAAGACAAGGTCAGGGCAGACAGAGTTTGTACAATCCATAATCCAATGATCAGGGCAGGCAGCTAAGGATCACTAAAGGTCAAATCCAGAGATCAGGCAGAAGTCGGTACAAGGGTAGACAAACAAGAAACCTGTACTATTTTGCAGGACACTAGAGTACTGGAACCTATTTTTCAGGCACCCTTCCACAGAGTAAGTGCCCTAAATACCCTAGGATGGCTAGCCGTATGCTGAGGAAGAGTAAAGTGTATGCGTGCTGGACTTTTTAAAAGTGTTTGCTGTAGGGTCAATGAGAGGCAGTTTGTTGGTTGATGGCGGTGGACATGGAGAAGTGCTACTCTAGCAGTCCTCCCCACCAGAAAGGAGTAGAGAGATGATGGCGAGCACAGGCCACTGGGGCAGTAGAGCAAACAACCAGGTGAGCATACCTGAGCGGGAGATGGTGGTTGGTCCCAGATCGCCTATGCAACAGCCAGGTATACTGTAAACAGGATAAATTATTGCCTAATATAGTTAATTGCCTATACTTAGAATCATGATTATAATTCTTTAAAACAAAATAAGATCAACAATATATTTTAAATAAATAACAAATAACATAGTGAAGTCTCTTTAATTCAACAATATTTGTGGACAGTGCTGTACACTTGCAGAAAACTAGATTACCAGTGTGAATTAAATCACTCTCTGAACTGCGCTGTCATAAATCATGTCAAGAACACCTACATCAAAGTCTCCAGATGACTCTACCAAACATAATAAGCATGCCATCAATAGTCATCGATAATCCCGCTGAATGAAGAAATCAATCACAGTGCTGCACAGGGCACGTGCAATAAAATTAATGAATAGGAAA
This sequence comes from Bufotes viridis, assembly GCA_033119425.1. Lineage (NCBI taxonomy): Eukaryota > Metazoa > Chordata > Amphibia > Anura > Bufonidae > Bufotes > Bufotes viridis. The sequence goes on along the minus strand of CM065597.1, from coordinate 129,395,742 downwards.
AAAATGCTTGCGAATAATAAATTCTGGAGTGGCAATGTAAAACCTGCTGTTTATTTATGTGGAGATGTGGAAGGTCTTAATACTGTACGGGTCTGCGGCTTTGTACCTTCTTGCCATTGTCAGACGCTTTTTCGAAGAACACATTTATCATCTCTGTGCAGAAGAGCTTCATTGACTTACACACTATTACAGATGAATAATGAGGCTGTGGTCATTATGTCCTCACATGCTTTCTTACTTTTCAGCAATTCCATGGCAGCAGATTGTATTATCAGAAAACAAAGCAACAGCAAGAGATTATGCTCTGGATTAATTATTGCTGCCACATACCAGGCCGTCTTTCAATGCCATCTCTTTATTCCTTATGGTTCCAGCACTAGGATTATACAACTTTATGAAATGCGTTGGTCCTATATTAATAAAAGGTCTGTTAATCTACTAGTGCAGTACATGCCATCTATAGCAGTTAGCTTTGGATAACAGACAGGGCCCAGGGCTCCCATCTTCTAGTGGCCATACATGCCAACAGTCCCCATCATCGAGTACTGGACCGCAAATGGGGCAGGGTTCATGCAATCCCACCCAAATTTGAGCATTACCAGGCATTTAGAGTGATCAGAAGGGTGGGGCTTAAATGTTCTCATTTTTGCTATTCAAATGTTGGCAAGTATACTATTGGGCCTCCTGCAGATGAGTCCCTTGAAGAAGACTAAAATCACTGCTGATCCGTTCATTACCCTAGATCAGAGATGCCCAAACTTCAGCCCTCCAGCTGTTGCAAAACTACAACTCTCAGCATGCCCGGACAGCCTACAGCTATCGGCCTGCAGCAGGGCAAGATGGGAGTTGTAGTTTTACAACAGCTGAAGGGCCGCAGGCTGAGCATCCCTGCCCTAGATAAACAGGCAATGTAATAATCTAAAATGGCAAATGGGAATTCCATTTTTGCTAGATGTCCAGGGCCTCATTTTCAGTAAAAGGCCCTGGGCATCTAACAAAATTGTAAGGTCTGTAAGAATGTGTCAAGAATCCATGTTGTATAGAACCATAGAGTGATGTGGGCCCATACTGTACACTTGTGTGCCTCTGCAACATGCCATTATACAGAGGTAGCAAGTCCTAGATGTGCCTGAGGTACCCCACTAGTGACCCAATGTCAAGTCTAGAACTTACCTCCTCATAGAAACTGATTAAATTAGTTTGACATGACTGATCTATCATGGCGTTATTTGCTTATTTTCATTGAGGTGCTCCAAGATAGCATCTCTTAAAAAACCTTCAAACATTTTTCCCATGATGGATGTTAAACTTACCGGCCTACAGTTTCCGGGCTCTGTTTTTGGACCCTTTTTAAATATTGGCACCACATTTGCTATGAGCCAATCCTGTGGAACACTCCCTGTCAACATAGAGTCCTTAAATATAAGAAATAAGGGTCTGGCTATGACATTACTTAATTCTCCTAAGATACAGGGGTGTATGAAATCTGGTCCTGGCGATCTGTCTATTTTATTCTTTTTAAGTCGCTGTTCTTCTTCCTGGGTCAGACAGGGCACTTTTGATGGGGAATTTACTTTTACATTCTGCATTTCATCTTAAAGTTTATTTTCCACAGTGAATACAGTGGAGAAAAAATATTTTATAGCTTTGCTTTCTCCATCATCACTCTGTAAAGAGCCGACACCTTCAGATTTATACTTTTTACCATTTATAAAAATTTAAGAACATTTTAGGATTAGTTTTACTCTCTTTGGTAATTAATCTCTCGGTCTCTAGTTTGGCTGTTTTTATTTGTTTTTTACATATTTTATTTTTTTCTTTATAGTTTTTTCAGTGATTCCTTACTACCCTCCTGTTTTTGTGATTTAAATGCTTTCTTTTTGTCATGTTCATGTCCCTCACTTATATCTTCTCGGACTGTGGGCTTTAGACAGGACTTTACATAAAGGCAGACCCCTCACCCTCTCCGGTTTTGACGATCCTTTCTAAACAGACTGTAACTTTGTACATTAACTGCCCAGTCATAGCTATCATCCAGCTATGTCTCAGTTATTCCCACTATGTCATAGTCCTCCTCACACATCACTAATTCCAGTTCCCCAGTTTTTTTAGTCTTCTGGAATAAGTATACATACATTTAAGAGGTTTATGTATATTTTTTACCCTACACCTTTCCTTCTGAATTGTTCTAGTCTCTCTTTCCATTCCTCCCCCAGTCCCATTACCTCGTCCCCGGTCTCTATCTGTACTATCTTCCCATCCTTTATTGTAATTACCCTCCCCCCCCAATCCCTAGTTTAAACACTCCTCCAACCTTCTAGCCATCTTCTCCCCCAATACAGCTGCCCCTTCCCCATTGAGGTGCAGCCCATCCCTACGATAGAGCCTGTAGCCAACAGAGAGGTCGGCCCAGTTCTCCAGGAACCCAAACCCCTTCTTCCTACACTAGTTCTTGAGGCACTTGTTAACCTCCCTAATCTCCCGCTGCCTTTCTTGTGTGGCTCGTGGTACAGGCAGTATTTTGGAAAATACTACCTTTGAGGTTCTTGCCCTAAGCTTTTGACCTAGATCCCTAAAATCCTTTTTTAGGAGGCCCCACCTACCTCTAACTTTGTCATTGGTTCCGATATGGACCATGACTGCTGGATCTTCTCCAGCCCCTCCCAGTAGTCTGTCAACCTGATCCGCGATGTGTCTAACTCGAGCACCAGGAAAACAACACACCGTTTGTCAATCCTGGTCTTTGTGACAGATCGCCCTATCTATACCCCTAATAATTGAGTCTCCCACTACCAGCACCTGTCTGGGCTGCCCTGCTCTCCTGGTCCACTGCTCACTGGAGCTGACATTCCCCTGACTGGTAGAGGACGTGTCCGGCTGCAGCAGTGCTCTCTCTGAACTGTCATCCCCTTCATCTGACAACCTTGCAAACTTGTTGGGGTGTGTCAGATCAGGGCTAGCCTCCCTGGCACTCTTCCCTCTACCCCGCTTTCTAACTGTTATCCAGCTAGTTACTAGAGTTGATCACGAATTTTCGAATTGCGAATTTTAATCACGAATATCAGCACTTCGAGAATTCGCGAAAATTTAGAATATCGCAAAATATATTCGCTTTATGCGAATTTTTTATATGAAAATTTTCGCATGCAAGAAAATAATGTCATTATTTTCTTGTTTGCGAAAATTCGCATAAAAAATCTGCATAAATTAGCATGAAAATTCGCATAAATTAGCATAAAAATTCGCATAAGCTGGTATTTAAAAGGTATCTTTTAAATGCTAATTTATGCGGATTTTTTATGCGAATTTTCGCAAACAAGAAAATATTGTCTGGAGATTACGAATTTGCGAATTTTCGAATATATGGCGAATATTCGCCCAAATATTCGCGAAATATCACGAATTCGAATATTGCCCCTGCCGCTCATCACTACTAGTTACCTCACTTTCCTCAGCCTCCCCGCTACCACCCTCCCCAACATCTAACCCATAGAATGCTTGCTCAGTGAACAGCAAACTTTTTTCCAAATTGTCAATGCCTCTCAGTGTTGAAACTCGCCCGGTTAGATACTCGATGTGCGATTTCCTAACGGGCAATTTGCTCACATTTTGAACAAAGATATGCACCCTCAAACGGCTGTTTCAGGACTGCATACATTAGACAAGATGTGCACTGGACTGTGTTGTCAATAATGGAACACATACTAAATGTGGATTACATACTAAATGGCTGAACCAAGGTGGAGATCCTACTTACCTGTCCCCTATGGCTGTCTGTGGTGTTGGTGAGGCCCCCGAGCCAGCTCTTCCTTTCCCTGCCTCGCTGAGATCAACATTCGTTGACGTGGAACACGTGACCACTGCAGCTTATCACAGTCCACAGCAGCGACCTGCTTCACATGTGTTACGTGACTGACCAGTTGTCATGATGCAAGGGAAACAGATCACCTCAGAGGCCTGTGATTAGTTACAGTGTCCATGTCTCCATCTGTCGAGGATGTTGATCTTTCCCTACCATGTTAAGTTGTTGATCTGCTCGGCAGGGAGAGGACGAGAAGGCACAGGAGTGTCAGACACTGAACCGAGTAGCAGAGACCAGGTAAGTATATTCTTCACCGTGGCCACTTTGGGAGATCTTACACTTGGATAATTCATTTAAAAATATATAGTAGCCAATTGTCCTAATAAATAGAGATGAGCGAATCAAAGTTGAATAAGTGGAATTCAATCTGAATTTCAGGAAAAATTCGATTTGCACGGAACCCGAATTTCCTCACGCTTCGTGATAACGAATCGCATCACCAATAATGCCATGCATGCATGGATCACCAATAATGCCATGCATGCATCCAATCAGCAGCCAGCTCTGTGATGTCACAGCCCTATAAATAGCCTCAGCCATCTTGGATTCTGCCACTTTCCAGTGTACTTACTGCAGAGAGAGATGCCAGCAGGCGCTAGGGACAGTGCTAGGAAAGACTTTGTTGTGCTAAAAAAACTATTTACAAGGTCAGTGAAAGATTATTCAAGGTGTAGGGAAAGGATAGAGAGGAATCATTCCCCAGCATTTATGTAGAACAGGGTTCAGTAGGGGAGTTTACAGCCTGGGTAATAGGAATAATCCTATTACACCTTGCTGCACTGACTGCGGATCCAAATTGCCATTGTACAGCTCTGTAATTCCAGCAAACCGTTCTTGTTATTGGGGTGCAAGTGCTGTTTGATACAGCCATTAAATGTGCGGTGCAGTTATATGTTCTAAAGCATTTTTTGTCTTGAATTAGTGGGGAAAAAGGGTTTATTAGCAGTTGTGTGGTGAAGTATGAAAATTACAGCCCTTTTTGTCGTGTATTAGTGGCACAAAAATAAATTTTATTTGCCATTCAGCGGTGCAGTTATATGTTCTAGAGCCTTTTGTGGAGTGTATAAGTGGAAAAAATAAAAATATATTTGCTGTTCAGCGGTGCAGTTATATATTCTAAAGCCTTTTGTGTTGTGTATAAGATGGCTGTGCGGTGCTGCGGCAGGGGAGGGAGGGGCGTCTCTGTTTTGGATCCACTTGTGTTTTTTTGGCATTAGCAATACTGATGGATTACTGACAAAATGCTGACCGAGTGACAAGAGATGCTCAACAGACAGGATCCATTTTTTTGGGGTTATTGTTCTGACGGATCAGATGAAGGGCTAAATAATCAGTGACGTCAACCCAAAATTCGACTCGTCGGGGGGCTCTACTTGTATAAGCATTTAATAGAACAGGTTCTGTAGACATCTATGTGGACTCAGCTGATGACGGTGTAAAAGGAGTGCGATTCTTTTTGGCGCTAACATCGACCTGTAAGGCTGAGTTCATATTTGAGTTATTTGGTCAGTTTTGGCCCCGTGACTGCTCAAATAAGTGAAATGTGTAGTGATTCTAAGAGCGACACCTGTCATCTGCATGTCATACTGACTCATAGTATTAATTCACTACCACAGCAGACTCCCTATGCATGTTACTGCAAGGCACAGGGTTCTGCACCTCTATAAAGGCTCTCTGCAGCCAGGAAGTAGAAGTTTTTAACGCGATTCACCACGAATAAATTCGCATCGAACCGAATTTTTTCAAAAAATTCGCCAAACCGGCCGAATCGAATGTTTGACAAATTTGCTCATCTCTACTCATGAACAATGCAGCTCCACAATCTGCAACTTCAACCATACAGTATATGTACTATATGACCATCCACAGACTCTTGGATAATCCCTTTAATAAATCTGCCTTATTTAGTACCAAGTATGCATTTGAAAAAAAGTAGCAAAATGTGCAATGTGCACCATTTTTAGCACAGAATACTGGAATATATGTACAGGAACCATGAACCATGAACCATGAGAAGTGTCCTATAAGCTACACCAATTTATTTGATGCCCCCTACAACAGTATTGATTAATGCCATAGAGTGGGGTTATTATTTCAAGGGGTTGTCCATTGATAAAAATATATAAATATATATTACATATATATGTTACATTTCTCCCTTAGATGACGATAAACGTATTGCTGTTACATACTATAGCACCCCCTGGTCTTGCTTTGATTCCCTCTCACAACATCCATGTAAAGTGCCAAATGCAGTTGAGAATTAGCTGCTTCTAGTGCGTGGATTATTATTGGCCGGCCTGTTAACAGCAGGAATCATTCTGCTGCCTGTGGAAGAGAGGGTCCCGGAGGTCTTAGTAAGATACTGAGCATCTCTAGCCACCATTAGGTGTATTCAGATTCAATGAAATTAAAACAACAGCGTGGGACACTATAACATGTAAGAAACAGCGAAATGTAAACACAGGAGAATTTTTTCATTGATTTTGATTTCAATTGAAAGATTATGTTTTGCATGATCTAACAAAGTTAATGTAAAACACTAGGTGTGGACCCACTGTGTCATTGAATGGCATTGGCTTAGGAGTACTCCTAAGGGCATTATCTGAGTTCCCCCTCCCTGGTCTTCATCCTTTCACCCCTATACAGGGATCTGGTCTCCACTGCAGGGGAACCACCAGGCTGCTAACTCGTGGAGAAGGTTCCATTTGGTCACATCTGACCCAGGTCAACAAATGGTGCATGGTAATAAACTGGACAGGCAAAATTGTGGTCCATGGAGATGCCGAGGTCAGGTCAAGCAGAGTTTGCTCAGTATGATAAACAGGCCAAAGGTCAAGGCAGGAGGCACAGGCTCAATATGATAACCAGATGGTCGGGACAGGCAGGACTAGTTCCATTCTGTAAATGGAAGTAAGTCAGGAACGGAAGATCATATGGTAGCACACACCTTCCTAGGGACTAGTAACCTAAGGAACCTTTTTGCTCAGGCATTAGGCAGGTATTGGTAGGCATTGGCTGAGGACTAATTAGGGCACACACTGGCCCTTAAAGAGCCAGAGACAGCACATTTACCTATAGACAAAGAGGCAAGGCCAAGCATTAAGAGAGGCATCCTCAAACTGCGGCCCTCCAGCTGTTGCAAAACTACAACTCCCAGCATGCCCAAACAGCCTACAGGTATCAGCCTACAGCAGGGCATTGTGGAAGTTGTAGTTTTACAACAGCTAGAGGGCCGCAGTTTGAGGATGCCTGCATTAAGCAGTTGATGCTGGAGGACAGAGATTACTCATGCAGATGTAATCCCTGCAGAGAAAGTAGTGGGTCTAGTGGATGCGGCTGCTGCCAATTACAAGTGCAGCGGACTACTGGTGACATGGGCCAGGAGTTCCTTTAAGTAACAGTTTTTGTCGTGACGCCAGTTGCATTTCAGCAACGAGGGACTAAGTCCCCCTATGTAGAAGGTGATGGTGGAACCCAGGTGTGGAGGGTGCCAGAGTGGTATGAGGGTGTCCTAAAGGTGCGGCTTTTGCACTTGTCACGGTGCTCCTATCTGGAGCAGTGCAAATAGGGTTAGTGGTTGAGGAATTCGTAGAATAAATTGAGTCCAGACTTGTATTGAAGTAGTTAACAGCTTTACTTGGCATAAACTCTCATCAAGAAACAATCTTCCAACTTTATCTTGTTTACCAGCAAGCTTTGGCATGAATTCTGGCAAGCAAACACTTTGAGTTCTGCTACATCTGTACTCTTTCAGCTCTGCTATGTTGGCTGGATTAAATAGGAACTTTTCCTAGACTGCTTTCTGTTGCAACCTCTACACAAAGGCGCTCATAGCAGCAGGCATTGGTGCGCATTTTTTGGAGGTGAGGTGGACTTACAAATCCCATTAGCACTTGCTCCTCCCTGCTGCCAATACCAGGATGACCAGAGGGAAAGGCTAAGAAAGGAAGAGGATGAACAGCCATCTTAGAGACAGCAGCATGGGCAGGAGAGACTAAGAGATCTCCAAAGACAGAAGTGTGTCCTGTTTCTGTGCAGACATTACAGCACAGTCCTGACAGCTCCTGTGATTCCCATGAAATGCTCCGATGCTCATCTTAGTGGGGCGGCCAGAGTAAAAATATGTATATGTCCGGGTACAACCTGAACAAGCCCTTTAAATTACAAACCTTATACTGGTCCTAATCTAGAGTCTGTACTATTACAGGTCAGATTATGGTGGATCCGTGTATAGCTAAAGAGGATTAACCATCTGTTGCCACAGAAGAGATTTCCTAATAGGCAGGTGAACCTGGACATTTGACCTGTTAGGGAAACATTTAGGAATATAAAATGTAATTTTAAGCACCAGCTGGACGGTTTTACTCACAGTAAACTCCAACGTGTCTTATGAAGAGATAACGTTAATGGCCACTACATGCCTGAAAGGTACTAAATAAGGTAGAGCGATCTGGAAAATTGAAAAGGATGGTGAGTTTAATGGGCTGTAACATAATGATTTCTTTGTAATGAAGATTAGCTCATCAGAATTCTACAAAAAAACAGGGCTCGGTATTTACATGGGACTTTTCTATCACTACAGGTTCCAAATCATGTAGGCTGCAATTAAATCTCAATCTAGGGCACAGTACCATAAGGAGTGACTATGGGGCCCCTGGAGAAAAGGAATCCAGAGTGAGCTATCTACATCCTTTAGTTCAAGGGATGGTCAGAGTTTGTCCAGGGATCTCTTCTGTTCAGGTCGTCCACAAAAAGATTGGGGGGATAAACTCAAGATCAGGTGATGGGTGAAAATGCAGTGTCCCACTAGGCTTGTAATTAAAGCAGGTATATTCTGTAGCAATTTATGTGATGTGATATATTCCTGATGTTCTGCACTGTTCTGATATTCCGTTTTATAATGTTTTGCATTGGTTCATATCACATAAATATGGGTTAATTGGCCCCTGAAAAGATCACAAACTTCAGCGGCTCAACCTTTTTTCGTTTATGGATAGGTGCTCTCCTTGTAGGCCCACCCTTTGGCCAAAAAATGAATAGGAAACGTGCTAGATGAAGGGGCACACACACTCATGAACACCCAATAATTTATTTGTACCTCTAAAATAAATGCTGTAACAGTACACAATAAAAATAAAAATGCAGTAAACTAAAATCTCCTAATTCAGGTATTCATCTTATGTATTCCCATCAATAAGGAGAAGGGCAAAAGGGATCTTATTCTTCCTGCATCAAAATATTGTCTGGACGCACTTGTGTTGTATTATACAAAGTTGTACAAAGTTGCATGCTTGCCACTCTTCACCCCTCTCTCGCGGCGTTGCTGGCCGACAACCTCCCTTACGCGGCATCCCACGTGGTGCGCTATGCTCCGGCGTGGCGTCCCACATAACCCGGATGCGGTTGCTCAATTCTTTATAAATTCGAGACAGATGCCAAATTCAAGTTCGTATCCCAATTGTAATGCTCTCTTCTGAGTGTTTTGCTGCCTGTAGGACGATAAGGCAGGGAGCAGGAGCAAGACATTAACCCTTTGTGTTGCCTTTGGACTCAAGGAAAGATAAATTCCGAAGAACTGCTGCAATTATCCATCTGCTACTCAGAAGAGAGCATTACCATTGGGATACGAACTTGAATTTGGCACGTGTCTCGAATTTATAAAGAATTGAGCAACCGGGTTATGTGGGACACCACGCCGGTGTGTCCAGACAATATTTTTAAGCAGGAAGCATAAGATCCCTTTTGCCCTATCTTGGGAATAACAAGGAGGACTGGACATCCTAACAGAAATTAAAGTAAATATGCTCACGCTGTTGCAGTGATATGAATTGATCTATTGTGTTTTAGTATTTGACATACTGGTGCAGCTACACATACTGATTTATACTGCCACCCTACAGTGGTGTATTGGTGTGGGGGTCAAAGTGCCGCTGTGATATTGTGGCTGACACAAAAGGCAGAATTTGGATGTGGACTTAAAGCATGATGGTTGGACTATTATGTTATTTATCTTCTCCTTACTGATGGGAATACATAAGATGAATACCTGAATTAGAAGATTTTAGTTTACTGTATTTTTATTTTTATTGTGTATTGTTACAGCATTTATTTTATAGAGGTACAAATAAATTATTGGGTGTTCATGAGTGTGTGTGCCCCTTGATCTAGCACATGGCCCCTGAAATGGTTTGTAGAAAGTAACTGGAGCCTAAAGCAGCTGTCTTACCTCTAACATTGGGGGCATATTGCCAGGATTGGCTATTTTCGGAGACCCATTGAAGTGAATGAGAAGCGAACCATGCAAGCGTAGCCACCGCTCCATTCACTTCTATGGAAATTATGGAAATAGTCCTAGCGATATGACCCCAATTTCTGAGGTGAGGCAACCCCTTTAAGTAGGCTGGGCTTTCCATTTTTCTTACTGAAGTCAGTGTGTGAGTGTGTTGAACCAAGGCTGCTAAAGGAGAAGCTTCCAGTCCTGTCAATTAGCATCAGCCAGCTTAACCCGGGGGGACTCCAGTGACCCCCCGAGACTGTATGTAGCTAAAGGACCTCTGAGATTGTTGAGGAGCTGAATATGGTATGCAAGGTTTTCATCTGTGACAGTAACTAATAGACCACACGGTGCTTGTTTGTGTTTAAAAGCTTCTGGCACCCCTTCAAAAATTTTGTAGCATGTAGTGCTGCATTGTAGAAACTGTACCGCTGAAGGAATTGCAGAGAATTTTTGGATTTATGTGTACCCTGCAGATAGTACTGTATGCACGAAATTGCTCTTTAAGAATTTATATCTCAGATGACTGTAGAGATAGCCTAGACCTCAGCTCTTCAAATACTTGTTGGTACAGTTTTAGCAATATTATAAGGTTTTTTGCTACTCCCTGCGCAATTAAAGAAACTTCAAAGTACCCCACCTTCTATCAGCCTGAATAGTCCACATAGGGAGTGTCCTAGGGGAAAATTATTACTACTCCTTCTATCCCGTGGACCCCATCATCACTCTGCCAGCCCTGGTAGTGAGGGAGGGGGATCCAGCCACTGTGAGTACTGTGACCACCACTTCCATCCTCCTCTCTGCACTCCCTCTTGGTTACTGGACAAGCAAGCACCAAGTGCTCCTGTCCCAGGTGGTTAGGGATGTGGTGGAAGTGTTAACCAGTACCAGAAAGAGGTACCATATTTATCTTTTATTATCGTCTCTATTTATGCCCATGATCTGAAGTAGATGACTTTGCATGAGACCTGAACCCTATAGAGACATCAAATAAATTCGTATAAATTCCTGGTGTCATTAAAATTGCAGATGTCCCAGGACCTGGATGCTACAAACTCAATCAATGGCATGAGTATACTGTGTGTCATAATACCCATACACTGTGTATGAAAGCTGTTAACAAGTGCCATCCATGAATTTACCACCTAGATGATAAGACTTGTTCAGCGACCTTACGACGCAAGGTCTGGTTTGTGAAACATTTCAAGTCCAGACTATAGTTCCTGGAAAGTCTCTGTGTACTGCAGAAATTCCATAGGCTTTCCTTTTATGGGTATGTATAGGTATTGCATACTATAGCTCAGTGTGTGAAGAATGTGATATTGGTAGTATTTGCTTGACACAAGTTATACATGGTGGAAACTTTCCATAAAGACAGAGACCCTGGTTTTGCAGAACACATAGAAAAGTTTAATTTATTGTCCGTATATTCATTCCTGGACTATTTTCATGAGTTTGCTTTGAGTCCCACATCTTATATATTTGCAGTGAAGTACATCATGGTCTTTGCCACTTTTTATGTATATTTTTATTTAGTTTTAACACATTTTTAATTTGGTTTACCAGGACTGTAATATTGATGACCTAACCTTATGCTACGTCATCAATATCAGATTGGTGGGAACCCAACTCCCAGCACCCCACAAAACAGGTACAAGAACAGCACCATGCCATACAATGGATAGTAGCAGTGAACGGTACTGCAGTGCTGAATGGGAGTCGTCTACTTAAAGATTTGCTGTGGAAATAGATAGGGATACAGCGATGCGTCATCATCTCATATGATAATGTGGCTTCCCTGAAGTCCTAACCAGCAGCACAATATGGGATATTTCTGCCCCTGTGAACTGAGAGATGGAATTTTTAATGAGATAAATTAAACTATCAGTTAACCCCACCTATAAGACGTGCACCTACATTGTGTTTTTTTGTGTCCTGCAGACAGAGGACGGATAGTTTTTGTCCCATATATATTTGGGGTATGTTGCTTATTTGTTTTTCCTCCTCTTATATTTGGCAGCTAGGTTAGCTGCTGTAGTTGCCTAGCTTGTGTAGCACCCCCAAGTCAGGGCAATGTGTAGGAACTAACCTGGGGAATGCCAGTGATGGAGAGGCCGGCACGCTGCTCCTCTGGGGCACTCTCTGGGTTCTTGAGGGACACAGCCAGGTGGAAGGTGAGGTGCCCTTGGTGTTATAGTTTAACGTGCCTATGGCTAAGTCCCTGATATGTCGTGACGCCAGTGCCAGTAAACGGTGGCACACCGTATTTACAGTAGGAATAACGGAGGTGCAGACTGGTAACTTGAAAACAGAATTCAAACTTTACTGAAGACAGTGATGATACAGTAAGCAGTCTTTCCAACAGTTCCTTTTTGCAGACAATCAAAATTGCAGTGGTCTTACATCCAGCAAGGTTAAACAGAGGGTGGTAATACAGGACTTGAAATTGCAGGTGAACCTTACTTTCTTCCTGACTCGTCCTGACTGGAATTGATGCTTCAAGGCCCCAATGCCCTACTTCTGGCTTATATCCTTGAATCTCCAGTTTATAATTTACCTCCACTTGACGTTTAGTACCTCCTTGCTCTAGGGATTGCCTCTGGGTTCTGCATTCCTTCTCCTAGGGCACCATCTTCCTAGGGTGGATGCCTCACAGGCCGTGAGGCCTGGGTTTGGCCTTCACAGGCACATGGCCTGCACTTGTCTAAGGCACACTCTAGACTAGACTACTCTTCCCTTCCCCTGACTGAGCCTTATATAGACTAGGGCAACCTAGCTCCCTCTAGTGACTAGAGCTGGAATTACGTCCCTAGCCGGCCTGCACATAGGACATTTCACAGTAACAGGAGAATTAAATACATTGATTTACATTGCATGGTACAAATAGCACCTTTACCAGCCTCCTCCTAACAGAGAGGAACGACAGCAGCCAAGTGACCCTTCCGTAGTGACGGGCAGTACAACTCCTGTACACTACATACCCCGCTGCTTTAAGCTGAGTACGCCCTCGTACTCTACCAGGGTACCGCCCTACTGGAATTTCCACCTGAAAGAGACAAAAGAAAAACATGCAAGAATACATACATATCAGTACTCAATTCTATCTGCATCGACAATTGTCATCAGGTCCAGCTGACTGACGGAGAAGTGCGGTGACAAGGGGCGCGCTCTCTTTCTTCAGGATAAAGAGTGGAACTGGGGCGCTGACCTGGCACAGCGGATGTTAGGGAATACCAGGATAGTCCATGACAATGAGTGAGTCCATAAAAGCATATCACAGAGACTCGCACACAGGGGGTCCATCTCTGGGCACATAGACTTGATAAAATATTTTTGCAATAAATACGGTCAGCAGCACATACATAAAATCACAATACAGGACTCTGACAACACCAGGGTAACATCTTCCTGGCAAGTCCTGCGTATATTTAAAGTGCTGACATAAAAGAACCCTTTTCAACCTGAAATGGGGGTTAAAAAGGGATAAGGTGCAAATAAAAGCACAAACTGGAATTATTAAAGTACTTGACGCCACAATGTTAGCAGCAGGCAGGATGTCCCGGAACAGAAAGAGGCAGGCTGGGAGCAGTGGTTCCACAGTGGCAATTTATTTGTCAAACATGCCACCGGCCGTGGGGAACTGGCAGCAAGCTCTACCAGCCTGGCAAACTTAAAGGAACAGTTCCTGCAACATGTATGATGTCCCTGTGAGGATGAGCAAAAATGGCCTAGCAGGCCTGCTCACAGGTACGTATCAAATGAGCCCCGTTCGTCAGAGGTAGTGCAGCCCTGTGCTGCAGGTAGTCTGGGCCATGCACCAGGGCCACTTGGAGGGGGTGCCCACCACAAAGAATGGGCTGGAAACATCACCGGTATTGGGCCTACCCACCTCATTGGCCCGCTGGGTTGCGGACATACAGGAGCTGCTGGTCTCGGGACACGGGCCGGCGCTGGGGTAGACACTTCCTCTGGCCGGGACATAACGCTCCCGTCACGGCGGACTCGGCTCCTGGCATATGTCAATTTATCCGCCGTTACACGGACCTTGGGTGGCTCAGCGTTAGCGGTAGGACCTTGGACTACGGGTTCGGGTGGTACAGGGGTCACAGGTAACTCACCACCGCTGGACTGCTGCGCTGTCTTCTTAGAATCTGCCACTTGCCGCAGGCCATCCAGGTAAGCCTGTAAGGAAGCGATCCGCTCCTCCAGGGCGGAGATCTCACTGCTGGATTCCGGCACACTTGCAGCAGGCTCAGATGAGGTTCTATCCTGGCGGTTCTTCCGCAGGTCATCCATGGCTTCACTGAACTGGGCCATCCGCGCCCAATCAGCGGCTGTCTTCTCTCGTCGCGGCAGCTCTGGAGAGGGGTAAGGACTGGGAGGCTTGTCGAGGATCGTCGGCTGCCAGAAAATGTTCGGGCCGAGAAAGGAACTCTTCTCCTGGTACGTATTCCGGATGGGTCCCGGCGGGTCCTCTGCCTCCACCGGATCTTCGGTCTCTTCCCAGTCTTCCGGTACCGGTCCTGGACGGGTCACCGCAGTAGCATATGGGCCTCGCAGGCCCTCTGCGGGAGTGAACTCCACTTTCTCTCCGACCGCTAGATTATGCAGTCGCCCCGGGAGATAGCTGCGCTTGACGGACCGGCGATTCACATAATAGTCCCGGTTGGTGCCGGTTTCTTGGATGAAGCCGAATCCTCTAACCTTGTCAAACTCGAGCACGACTCCGGTGCGGCGTTCGAGCTGGGGCTTGCTGTCCCTGGAGTCCTCATAGATCCGCTTGGTGACTTCTTCGAAGTACTTTTTCTGAGTGGTGGTTTTTAAAGTTGCCGCCACTCGGATCTCGGCCATCAGGGCCGACCACGCGCGGTTCCGCGGGAGGAAGCCTTCTCGCTGCGGGTGGAAACGGCAGGGCTCGGCTTGTGGCCATGGACAGGTCTGGGCCATGTCGCTGGGAGTATACGCTGGGGGCGCAGGGCGCTCCTTAGTTGCTCCTGAGGTCGCCTCCATTGCACCAACTACGGCTCCGGATCCCTCCGATTCAGGTAAGAAACCCCGTAGCAGGGTGAGCCACTGTTCCTGCAGGCCCCACCCCGTCGATTCTTGCACGCCCCCTAGGTATTTCAGTATAGGGTAGGCGGTGTCCATATTATAATCCTCAAAGGAAGGCGTTACCTCCAGGTCGTCTCCTCCTCCTTCTTGGAGGGTTTTGGCGCCAAATTTTCGCGCCACTGAGGACAGTGATGGCGCAAGAAGAAGTCCAATGGCGCCGGCGGCCATCTTGGACGCCATGATGCATCAATTCAATGACAGCAAGCAGCGGTAGTAAAACAGCATAAAAGTCCACAAAAATGCACTTTGAAGTGGCGATTTTCTTCCTCTTGATAGCGCAACACTGCACAGCGCTTTTTAGAAGTTTTTGGGACACTTTTCTGTACGTTTTAGGTCCGCAAAGTTCACTTCAAATAAACAAACAGGCGTTTTGTCACTTGGCAAACTGGTTAAGGCACAAAGTTCACGTTTTTGCTCACAGTCCGTAAAACGTGCGTATCCTGTTCGTGACGCCAAAATGTAGCACCCCCAAGTCAGGGCAATGTGTAGGAACTAACCTGGGGAATGCCAGTGATGGAGAGGCCGGCACGCTGCTCCTCTGGGGCACTCTCTGGGTTCTTGAGGGACACAGCCAGGTGGAAGGTGAGGTGCCCTTGGTGTTATAGTTTAACGTGCCTATGGCTAAGTCCCTGATATGTCGTGACGCCAGTGCCAGTAAACGGTGGCACACCGTATTTACAGTAGGAATAACGGAGGTGCAGACTGGTAACTTGAAAACAGAATTCAAACTTTACTGAAGACAGTGATGATACAGTAAGCAGTCTTTCCAACAGTTCCTTTTGCAGACAATCAAAATTGCAGTGGTCTTACATCCAGCAAGGTTAAACAGAGGGTGGTAATACAGGACTTGAAATTGCAGGTGAACCTTACTTTCTTCCTGACTCGTCCTGACTGGAATTGATGCTTCAAGGCCCCAATGCCCTACTTCTGGCTTATATCCTTGAATCTCCAGTTTATAATTTACCTCCACTTGACGTTTAGTACCTCCTTGCTCTAGGGATTGCCTCTGGGTTCTGCATTCCTTCTCCTAGGGCACCATCTTCCTAGGGTGGATGCCTCACAGGCCGTGAGGCCTGGGTTTGGCCTTCACAGGCACATGGCCTGCACTTGTCTAAGGCACACTCTAGACTAGACTACTCTTCCCTTCCCCTGACTGAGCCTTATATAGACTAGGGCAACCTAGCTCCCTCTAGTGACTAGAGCTGGAATTACGTCCCTAGCCGGCCTGCACATAGGACATTTCACAGTAACAGGAGAATTAAATACATTGATTTACATTGCATGGTACAAATAGCACCTTTACCAGCCTCCTCCTAACAGAGAGGAACGACAGCAGCCAAGTGACCCTTCCGTAGTGACGGGCAGTACAACTCCCGTACACTACACTTGTGGGAAGGAGGTTTCCTATTCAGCCCCATTTTGGGCACTAATAAATATGAAAGCCCCGCCTCTATTATGTCCACCTGTTTTTTGTCAGTTCCTGCGTGGTGCAGGGTTCAGCGTGTCCAGTGGGGTCCAAGTTTCCTGCGTGGTGCAGGGTTCAGCGTGTCCAGTGGGGTCCAAGTTCTGGTCTTCTGTTTGTAATAATGATGTCAGTGTTATCCAATACATTCCAGTATTGTAAGGGTTACATAGCATCATAAATCAATATAATGCTATGTGACCCCCGTCAGTGCTAGGAGAAGAGAAGCCCTACAATGAGAAGCAACACATGTGGCTGCAGGATGTCCTGCACATATCGCTGAACTGAGTTTCCCTCATATCACTGCTATGAGTGACCAACTGTTGTATGCGATGCCTCTCCAGATCTTCACACCAGTAGTTGGGGCAGTGTTTCACTACATAGAAAAGGCAGGATTGACATGCTCACCACGAGGTCTTCATACTCAAATCCAAGCCCCATGGGATCCCAGACATCAGATTCATCAGTAAAGATGATACGGTTCCAGTCCATAGCAGTCCAGGTTTCTTGTTCACAACACCACTGCAAATGAAGGTGCCAGTAGCTGGCTGTTATTTGCAAGCATGTAATGGGTACCATGACACTAAATTTCCTTCTGATGGGGTGTGTACTGAAGGTACCTCTGTCTGAGTGGTGAACAATGATACTTTTGTAGCTGTTCATGCTTGTTGACGGATCAAATGATTCTTGGTGGTCTGTCTGGGCTGTCCGACGCCTGTTCGCTATGTGTTTGTTCACACATGTGCCCTCATGCTTTCAACACCAACAGCTAGGTCATAACAGCCCAGAGGGCTTCAGTTTATTCTCTCGTCCAATGATGCACCCCCTCTTAAAGTCTGTTGACTGGGAAAAATGTCTTTGCGTTTGTTGTAGAGGCATGTCTAGCAGTCACCAAGAGGTACACTACCCAAAAGTAGCTTCTGAAAGCATTTTTATAGGGAGGTGGGGGAAGCGCTTTTACTCCCTCTTGTGGCAAGACCCAGTCTGTAATCAGACCATACCTATAATCATTTACATATCTATCCAAGACATAACTGCATATCGAGTCTTGCAGCAACCCGACTTTTCTATCTGAGTGCCTTATTGTTTAGTCAATGAGTGTATTTTAGGGCTATAAGTTAGTATAGTATAAACAATTACACATAAACCCTTCCCAACTGTAGAGTCGCCAAATGATAGTTCATTCACGGTATTAATAGCATGCATAATCTGTGTTTTCCACCATATGACCTTATCCACATTAAACCATCTACCATTGCTACCTATTTAGCCAGTTTACGACTCTGTAAGTTGGTATCTATCACACGTAGTATCTACCAAGTACCAACAAGGTCTGCATCGTTTTTAAACATTAATGGTCACAGTACGAATTGCTGCTATGCAGTGTGCAACTTATCCCTACAGTAGTTTCAGGTTTTTCTAAAGTAGGTGCGTCCATTCTCAGTAATGACTACATGTCTACACCTCCATTGGCTCTGATGTATCATTATAGCTTCATTCCCCTTTAACAGCTCACACGTGATCTCTTCTCCCTTGTGCTGACAGACAATGATGCTGAGGATCCTCACCCCTTTCTGCAGAGTCTGCCATGGGTGCTCTGTTTTCTCTTTAGACTCATACACAGCCCATGCAGTCTTTTGCTTGTCTACTCCCTCCTATTAATTCTATATAGACAATGTGTGATTTGCCCTTCCTGAAGACTTGGATACTTTCCCATCTCTCCAAACTCCGCACATTTTCTGCCATGTACATTTTCCCCTCCATACTGCTGTATCCAACACTGAGAAAAGGGAAAGGGTGGAGCAGAGAGTGCCAACATTTGCAACCAGCGCTGTTTTGTCCAGAGCTATCTCAGAAGCACTAGGACAACTTTCTATATGAAGGAGTTAAACAGACTCTACGACAGCAAAGTGGTCGTATTTTTTAAATGAATACAGTTTAGAATGTTGCTTAATTTGCATTTATCAGGCAAATAAACAATAAAAAATGTAAATGCAAAGATGTCCATAGCCTTTAACTGTGTGTTATGTCTGGCGTGACAACAGAGCGGCATTGAAGTGGACAGGGGTAAGCTGCAATACCGCACACGACCTAAGGACATGTGTGACACCATTTTTGGAGCAGTGGGTGAGATTTATCAAACTGGTATAAGGTAGAACTGGCTTAGTTGCCCATAGCAACCAATCAGATTCCACCTATTATTTCTTAAAGCTCCTGAAAAATGAAACTAAGCCCGTTTTCCTTTTCACCAGTTTAATAAATCTCCCCCAGTATGTTTAAAAGTGGTCATCTTCTCTGGCAGGTTTCCTGATGATAAAGGGCATATACGCAGCACTCCAGCTACTACTCCTCCTCTATTTTAACCACTTTCTCCGAAATGTTGTCAAACCTATGCCCATATTCCTCTGCTTAGCCTTTTATTCTATGGGAATGCAAAACCTACCCACTTAGAATAAATCTGAAGATCTCTCTGTCCGATTAGCTTGAAGTGTAGCTGCATGGCTCCTAATCAAACTCACCCGATGCCTAATCTTTATTTGATTTGAGTACTTTTATTGTAATCTATTAAGTAGTACTTCAGTATAATTCATTAATTCAAGATTGCCATTTTACTTTTATTTTTCTACCTTTATTTTATTGTTCTACATTTATATTTTGGGCTGGTTTAGTTCCTGCAAACTTTTTATTTTCTGTGTTTCCTCCTTGCTAGATAGCCAAACCTCTTCATGTCACAATAACATTACCTGTCTTTCAGTAGGTAGGAAGTACCAGGACAATCCATGCACATGGTGTATTTCCTCACCATTCACAGAATGCAGTGGCCTAACTACAGTAGAACTAACTGAGCCCCACAGCAAATTTTTGAACAACCAGTAAATGTACTACAGTATCTTACCTGAATATTATTTGCCAGTGATATGGTTTTATTTGTATGTCAAAAGCATGAAAACCTTCACTGCTGTAGGCCACTGGATACTATACCATTAATCCTTTCACTATTTAAACTATGTAAGGTAGTATTTGGTCACTGACTGACAGTTTTTGAGTATTTGGGTACTGAATGACAATAGTATGCAGCAATCTGATGTAAACACTGTATAATAGAATTAGCTACCTTATTTTTGGACTATAAGAAGCACCGGACTCTAAGGTTTTAGAGGAGGAGAATAATAAAAATATATATTTTTCATCAGACCTTCAATCCTCATCCAACCCCCAAATCAGACCCCCATTCTTCATCAGACCTCAGATCCGACCCTCATTAGACCCCCCAAGCACCATTAGCCTCAGATCAGACCCCCATCAGCCCCAGATCAGACCTATATCAAACCTCAGGTCAAACATAAAAAATATATTTGTGCTGCCGCTCTACAGATCCAGCTCAACGCTCCCTGATCTTCTTCTGGCCTGCGCCGCACTGTGACCTGACATCGCACAGCGTCAAGTCATAGTGAGCACCTACGTGCACTACGTCCTGACGCTGTATGCAGTCAGGAAAAAGACCAGGGAGGGTTAGTAAAGGTGGCACAGCCCTTCCCTCACTGCTCTCTGCACCTCCTACATACTAATGATCGGTTCCATAATGGCAGCTTGTCTTGTAGCCCGAATGTTAATTACCACTTCTATTTTCCCTCATTTTGGGGGAAAAATGCGTCTTATAGTCCCAAAAATATGGTACATGGAGGTATTATTTAACATTTTATGGCGACTGTATAAACATTGTTTGGAAGTATTTGACATTGCATATGTATTTGTAATTTAATTGTATATTGTGAAATTATGAGAACTAATCTAAACTTTTATAGGGGGAGCCCTTCTTTGTTTGCTGCCCTATTGTTTGGTTGTGATGATTAGCAAAAACCATGCATTTTGTGTAACAAAAGATTATTAAAGACATTAGTGGGACTCCCCTTTATGCTTTCAGGTGCACCCTGGATCACAACCGCATGTGTAATACCAGACCTGGGGGTACTACTATTGTAAATGGTTTGGTATAATGTAATGTAATGTCATGCTATATACTTTGTTCATCAGCAAATGGGCTACGGTTGGCAGTGTTTGGCAACAGGAATTTGACTCATCATGTCATTCCTCCCCTTTTGGTAGGACTGGGCTGGTCTGACTTCCTGCCAAGGGAGAGGCAGTGCTAGAGTCAGTTTGGAGTTAGAAAGAGAAAAGTGAGGAGTGAGGGAGCATGCAATCCATGTCCTACTCCTCCAGGCCATGTGGACTATAGCAGCTCATCTAGTAGGACAAAATTGCCCCAGAATGACTGCAGGGTCCTAGGCTACAGAAGATTTCTAAACTACAGTGTATTTGTGTTAGCAGCGGGATCAAGTGTCCAAGCTTTTAAGACTCAACTGCAAGGTGGTGGGAAACACGTTAAGATATGGAGGACCTTTCATCGGGGCAAAAAATGTGAACTAAGTATGCCTGACATATAGAGCGGCACCCAGGGATCTCCCTGCACTTACTATTATCTTTGGGCGCCGCTCCGTTTGCCCGGTATAGGCTCCAGTATCTTCTGTGACTTGGTTCTACTAGGCGGAGCCTAGTATCACTTAGTTATACTATGCGTATCCCAGGCTGTAGCACTGGCCAATCGCAGCGCACAGCTCACAGCCTGAGAGTATACAGCCTATACCGGCCGAACAGAGCGGCACCCAGGGATAATAGTAAGTGCAGGGAGATCCCTGGGCACCGCTCTACATGTCAGCATACTTAGTTCACATTTTTTGCCCTGATGAAAGGTCCTCTTTAACACAGTTCAGGACAGGCATAGCTTGAAGTCTGCATCATACAGTGGACACCGACAGCCACAGGTGCCAGAGTACAGCCGTAGGAAAGGGAATCAGGAGAAAGACATTGTCAGCTAGCAAAGTTCTGAGTGTCATCTTCTGCCACATTGCCAGCCTTCATACCTCCTTATCTGGGAGGAGAAATTTCATTTTGTACTAACTGCTGTTGGATCTTCTGCAATTTGTTTTTGCACTCGGTAAAGAATTATGTTCTTTGTTCCATAATCTCTGCCTGGTTCCTTCATATAACTTATTCACTACACCAAACACCAAGGAGCGACGGCCGGAAGTAGGACACCGTAATACCACACTTTATAAGGATCACTACCATTCCCATCCTCTGCACTGGCTTTTCGGGGGCTCACTGGACATCGGTATGATAATTACACGGAGAGGTAGGCTATGAGATCATACTACATCTTCATGTCATGTAACCAAGAGCCTTTCCCAGTGGTCACCATACAAGTGAATAGTTTTTAGGTTTGATGGTTGTGATGTGAACCATCCTGTGCTTGTAGTGTCCCACTTATGTGTGTATGGGTCACTCCAAATTGCTATATGCCCTTTCATGTCATTTTGCACTAATCACAGTTTTTTACTTGGTTAATGCTGCTAAATCCCTATTACAGGCTGTTAAAATGCATTACACACTACCAACACCAACACTAGAGGTCACTATAACATCATTTATATAGGTTAGATAGGGGAGAGGAGTTGAGGGAGGAGAGGAGTGAGGAGTCTAAGAGATAGACTTGTCTATGTTTTCCTGGGCCTTGCCCCAGGAGTTAAGCTACTTGAACTAGTGGAGATTAGAGCAGTCCCAGCTTATAGACTCCACAGCACCAGGTGACCGGGAGAAGTTTCCAGCATCTGGACACAACCTGATAACTAAGTATAAAGTTGGGTGTTACCATTCCTTTATGGACTATAGTTCAGACAACCTTTTCAAAGAATGGGGCAGAGAGTTTGCCTGCCATGAGGGAGACCACCCTTGGGTTGTATACTATTAGTACCAGAGGATCCATATTATTGTAAGACTAGAAAGACTGAGCAACATCAGGAACCAAGTAGAGTATCTTCACCACTAATGTATAAGTTGAGCTGGAACCTACATACAATACCTCACAGAGCCTGCTAATTGGGATTTGCAGCTTTATCATCTTTGCCAACCTCATGTAATACAAAGTGCTGCTATCAAATGCTATTTACTGCAAGACTTTAACTGTCAAGTAAAGTTCCTGTTTGGTTCAGCTACTGCCTCTCTTATCATTCCATTTCATCTCCTCATTGCACCTCACAGTTCTAGCATCACGAACACAGGGGCCTAGCCACCAAAGCACCCTAAGCATATCCACTACCATCAAGGGCACCTCACCTTCCATCTGGCTGGTGTTCCCTGCAATGGAGAGTGTCTCGGAGGTTTCAGTGCTGTCTTGCAGTCCACTGCACGCTGGCCCAGAGGACAACGTAACTGGGAGTACTACGAACCCCACTCGGCACATCATCACCAATGCACTCACACACAGCACTCCTAGGGTGTCTGGGCGTTGCAAGAATTGGTGTCATGAACAGGATGTCAAAATGTCTCTGTGCCTCTGTTAAAAGAACTGTGTTAGCATAAACCTGTGTCTTTTAAAGCAGAAGAAAATTAATGACCCCGTGTACTGAAAATATTGTTAAGAGAAACTTTAAGTGCCTTTAATCCACTGAAGAATAGCCTCTTTGAGTCAAAAAGTACATGTGAATATCGTACAAGACCTTTATTAACAAATCGCATGGTTGAAAGTGAGAAAACTGAAGATTTTTGTGTCAATAGAATTGATTACTGTCACTGAATGGACTTTCCTATGCACCTAAAATGGCCGTCTGATGTTTCTTTATTAATTGTACTGCGCCATCACTGTGCAGAACGCCCCGTTTGCCTGGAAAAATTGAGTGCCACCCCTTTAGAAAGTGCGGGAAATATTCTTGCTGCGCCACCATTTACTTTCCATTAAGCCGCCTGGTGGTACCGGCCCCCTAATGCAAGTGAACCTAGGGGGCGGATTGGAGGGAGGAGTGTGTGCCAGCCCAATTGAGAGGGTTGGAAATACGTCTTTGTGGAGAGATTTTCGAAGGACCAGTGCCTGACAATATACAGTAGATGACCGTCCTGCTCCCCAGCCTGATAGAGGCGAGAGTTCTAGAAAGGAGGAAGAAGCTAGCGAAGTACATGCGAAGGCTGGAGGTGGTCCACAATTACCCCAATGGCCCTCAGAAGTCGCTCTATTGTTAGCAGGAGAGCACGACGATGTCTACAAGATTATATGGAAAAAGTGCGCGACCCATTATGCCCCCTGTTATAGGTTGTACTATACCCCAGGTCCACTCTTGAGGCCAGTGGAGCTCCTCGAGGCTCAGAACACCCGTGCCGCCAAAACCCCACCGTTGGACAGGGAGCGTGGGTCTCGAGAGCAGCCAAAGACCTCCTCTGCCCCCCTACAGCCGGATCCCCTGCAAGAGTTTTCTGCTGGGCCGGTACAGTATCAGTACGCGACAGGATTTGCTAGCACCAACGTCGTGTGGCAGCCTTCCATTGCCCCCCTGCACCCGGATGTCTGTCCGAAGTCTTAAAGAAGGAGGCTTACAAGATATGTGCGGACCAAACCCAAGCCCATCTGTGCGAAGGATGCCAGACAAGAGAGCGCCCAGCTCTTACAGCAACTGACGCTTTAGGATCGGGAGCAAGGGTCGGCTAAGCCACCAGCAGCTAAGGACATCCCTGCTACTGTCAAGAAAGCTGTAGAAGTGCCAAAACTAGAGTCCGTGGGGGAAAAGATCTCCATTTTTGATAAAGTCCGAGAGTGGCGGGACTTGACCCTAGGATCAACCCGGCGCGGGTTGGAAGCCATGCCATAGGGCTCATCTCTAGACGAGTGGGACTCAGGAAACCCACTATCCACTGACGTGCCATCGTCACCGGATCCCTATTCATGAGTAGGCCGGATTGCCATTGAAACATGTATATGCCATATAGACTCTTGCGGGTTGCAAGCTGGTGATAGTTTTTAAGGTCACCATAGAGCTTACAGGTTTTTCATTCTGGATTACCTGCTGGACATTTAGCAGAGCAAAAATAAATAAATAAATATCCTCATTGCACATTTTTGTTTCTTTTCCCTTTTTCCCCCTTCTCAGGTTGTCTGGGACTTTAAAACAAAAGTTGTGCAACGTTTTAAGCAGTGTACCCGGAAGGACATTTTCTGTGCCTGTTTTATGCAGTACTCATGTTTACAAATATTTTATACCTCAATATTGAGTTGGATTGCCCCAATTGACTTTGCTATGGACTGTATTACTTATTCCCAGATCATCACCAAGTTTTGTCACCGTCAAGCAAAGAAAAGAGTACAATGCCCATTATCCCTTTTTGCGTCATGAGAACAAGAAAAGTATTAACCTGTAATATTTTAATAATGTGTATTTATATGCAAAACACTCTTTTATGCACTTGAAATTACTGGATTTACATGAAAAATAATATATACATATATATATATTATAATGTGGAATTTCGAAAAGTATATATGTGTGTGTGGCACATGTTTTTGGTGTTTTTCAGGTACGGCGATTAGATCCACAGCACCTATGAAGTCTGCAGTCGAGGATAACTTTCTTTAAAGCAGTAGGAAATGTAGTGTCCCACTTATGTGTGTATGGGCCACTCCAAATTGCCATATGCCGTTTCATGTCATTTTGCACTAATCACTGTATTTTCCTTGGTTAATGCTGCTAAATTCTTATTACAGGCTGTTAAAATGCATTACACACTACCAACACTAGAGGTCACTATAACATCATTTATATAGGTCAACTCACTGGGAGTCTTTATCAAGCATACATTGTAACAGTAGTGAGACAAATTTATACACAGTGCCCTCATCCTATTGGCTGCAAGCACGACCCTAAAGGTCATACCCTCCTACTTCCTGTGACATCGCCAATAATCTATATTTGGTAAGACAACTAAAACTCACTTCCAACATAACATAGGTATTCCATATCTTGTATAGTGCGCCAAAACAGGTAATGAATAATGCATACTGACCAAGAAGCAGATAATTCTACATACGGCGGATGTACCGATACTCTGCACATGCACCAGTGACGTCCACGGTGCGTAATGAACGCTGTTATACAGCCAAGGAAAAATGGCTCCATGTGTAGCTTGTATACCATTCTGTGCGCATGCGCCGGCAACGTCCACATCACATGATCAGAATATAGCGAGACCTCAGATCCCTAACGCCATCAGTAGGCGGGGTATGCTTGTGTGTACTCGTGTTGGCCTGTACGTCATCAAACACCCCCCCCTTGGGGCGGGGGTAGTGACGTAGCAAAAGCTATCTAAAGTGTACGCGCTAATCTGATGTGAATCCTCTTGGTAACGGGAACATATCAAAGTAAACGGGATCCTAACATTCTTAATTTCCGTCATACACACCGAGTTTTTGGTCATCAACATATGTTACTAGACCAGTAACCAGGGATCATTCATACAGATGACAGTACCGGCAAAGAATACAGATAGTAAATAAAGGGGCAGTCCAAAGTGAAGAACCAGTGTCCTCAGGATCTATGAAACTAGGTTCAGTTCCCCTAAGGCATATAGTCATGCACTATGTACATGTGTGTTGGCTGGTGTCCAGAAAACCTGGTAGTAGTTAATGCCCAATGTACTAAGTGGGTAGGGTGCCACACTATGTGAGGGTCACATGTCATTCATACATCAATACACCAGTGTGTCGGGTGATGTCAGTCCCTGATCCACCGGTGATATACATGTGCCATTCACAGAGGGGATTCCAAAAGAGTGTCTGCACTCGCATCCCTCACGCAAGTGTGGGAGCGAATTTTGATCACTAAACTTTCAGGCCATGGGTCGCACCTACAGTTAAGTGGTCGCTATTAGGTCATTCCCCCCACTCACGCATCCTGTGACCTGGAGTTATACAATGCACCAACCACCCACCAATAAGTATCAAATCAGGACCGTATAACTTAAAGATACACCGTACCAACACATCGTGGCCACTTACCTACAGCGGACGTCAATATAAGTAAGGACCCCTGGAGGGGAACCCGTTCTTCATCAATCGGATGCCCAAGCCAGGTACTGTCATGGAAAATGTCCCTATAACAGTCACATGGAGCCCTATATGAAGAAAAGAGCAGAGTCAATACCATAACAGTGAGACATAGACTATCTAAAAACACTGTACATATAAAAATAAAAAAACATACATCCTGAGGTTTTGGGCTAGTAAAGTGAGCCTATCTTAAAGTCTCGGTTCATACCCCTAGGTTCCAGGGTATCCAGTTCGTAAATTCACCTGAGTTTCAGGCGTTTAAGGAGTTTTTCACGGTTCCCTCCCCTGTCAAGGGGGCGAACTCCGTCAATAATCCTGAAACGGAGTTGTGATACATTGTGTCCATTCCTAAAGAAAAGTTGAGGAACCGGGAGATCATTTTCACAGGGTCATGTCCGGTCCCTCTTTTACTGAGTGCTTGCCTAATACTGTATCGATGCTGGTTAATTCTGAGTTTACAGGCCTGCGTTATCTCCCCCACATACAATAAACCACAGGGGCATTGTAATGTATAGATGTATATGTATAGATAATGAAATCAGATGTATAGAAATCCCTTATTTTGTAATTTTTACCCGAACGTGGGTGAGTGAACTCCGCCCCTTTTAACATATTATTACAATTACAACACCCGAGACAGGGGAAGCATCCTGTTCTCCTTTTGGTTTTGGCTGTAGAAGTATTAATAGAGGTATGTGTAAGTTTGTCACCCAAATTCATGGGTCGTCTATACTCTTGAAACTCTTTGATGGCAGGGAAAGATTGTTTTAGTATATTCCAATTACGCCTCAGTGATTTCGCTATCCTTTTACTTTGTGTAGAAAAAGTTGAAACAAATGGTATTCTAGGAGTTTGTCCTTCAGTAACCCTGGCTGTCAGTATGGAAAAGCTGAAGTTCAGAGTCAGTGCCGGTCCAGATCAGGAAAACATCATCAATATACCTCATCCACCCCCTTGCACACTGAAAGGGGGTAGATGGGTATATGTGACACTCTTCCACAAATGTCATATAGATATTAGTGTAAGTCAGGGCCATATTAGACCCCATAGCGGTCCCGCGGCACTGCATATAATACTGACCATCAAAGCAGAAATAAATACAGTACAAAGGGATTTCAAGTAACGCCAATATAAAGTCACAAGTCTCTCTTGTGTGGCCAGAATCTCTCAGGGCCCATCTCACAGCCTCCAGGCCCAACTCGTGTTCTATGCACGTATAGAGACTGGCCACATCAAAGGAGACTAGTCTATTGTCTGTTTCAAAGGCAAGGCCAGTTAATTTATTCAGAAAGTCTGTGGTGTCCTGACAAAGATGAGGCCCCAGTGGCATATGGTCTCAATACCTTGTCCAAAAAATTGCAGCTGGGGAGAAGATGGAGTCTACACCCGACACTATTGGTCTACCAGATAGGCTCACTTTACTAGCCCAAAACCTCAGGATGTATGTTGTTTTTTTTTATATGTACAGTGTTTTTAGATAGTCTATGTCTCACTGTTATGGTATTGACTCTGCTCTTTTCTTCATATAGGGCCCCATGTGACCGTTATTGGGACATTTTCCATGACAGTACCTGGCTTGGGCATCCGATTGATGAAGAACAGGTTCCCCTCCAGGGGTCCTTACTAGTGTTGAGCGCGAATATTCGAATAGCGAAGTTTTTAGCGAATATCGGCACTTCGCTAATTCGTGAATATTTCGAATATAGCGCTATAAATTCGCTATTTCGAATATACATTTTTTTTGTTTTCTTTTTTAGTTTTAGTTTTTTCTTTCCCACTTCCCAAAAGTAGTTCTTACCTGTCCTGAGGATTCCTGGCTTCCTGGCTGCTCCAATCAGTGCCCGTTGCCGCTTCTGCCGACTTCCGTGCTCATGGAGTGTCCCCATCACCATGGGAACATCTCCATATACTAAAATGTACTGTCGGATTTGAGAATTACGTTGAAATCGCAATGCAATTAATTCAAGTTATATTAATCGCTTTGCGATTAAAACTTAGCAGTGCACTGCTATCTTACATATTAGGCTAGAATTAACTAATATGGAATATAGCAGCAGTGCTAAGTAGAAATCGCAATGCGATTACTCAAAGTTATATTAATCGCATTGTTATATTAATCGCATATTCGTTAACTTCGTTAATTCTAGCAAGCTGACCCATTATAAACCCAGCTCGAAGTTGAAATCGCAATGCGATTAATATAACTTGAAGTAATCGCATTGCAATTTCTACTTAGCACTGCTGCTATATTCCATATTAGTTAATTCTAGCCTAATATGTAAGATAGCAGTGCACTGCTAAGTTGTAATCGCAAAGGTGATGGGGACACTCCATGAGCACGGAGGTCGGCAGAAGCGGCAACGGGCACTGATTGGAGCAGCCAGGAAGCCAGGAATCCTCAGGACAGGTAAGAACTACTTTTGGGAAGTGGGAAAGAAAAAACTAAAACTAAAAAAGAAAACAAAAAAAATGTATATTCGAAATAGCGAATTTATAGCGCTATATTCGAAATATTCGCGAATTAGCGAAGTGCCGATATTCGCTAAAAACTTCGCTATTCGAATATTCGCGCTCAACACTAGTAAGGACCCCTGGAGGGGAACCTGTTCTTCATCAATCGGATGCCCAAGCCAGGTACTGTCATGGAAAATGTCCCAATAACGGTCACATGGGGCCCTATATGAAGAAAAGAGCAGAGTCAATACCATAACAGTGAGACATAGACTATCTAAAAACACTGTACATATAAAAAAAAACAACATACATCCTGAGGTTTTAGGCTAGTAAAGTGAGCCTATCTGGTAGACCAATAGTGTCGGGTGTAGACTCCATCTTCTCCCCAGCTGCAATTTTTTTGGACAAGGTATTGAGACCATATGCCACTGGGGCCTCATCTTTTGTCAGGGACACCACAGACTTTCTGAATAAATTAACTGGACTTGCCTTTGAAACAGACAATAGACTAGTCTCCTTTGATGTGGCCAGTCTCTATACGTGCATAGAACACGAGTTGGGCCTGGAGGCTGTGAGATGGGCCCTGAGAGATTCTGGCCACACAAGAGAGACTTGTGACTTTATATTGGCGTTACTTGAAATCCTTTTGTACTGTATTTATTTCTGCTTTGATGGTCAGTATTATATGCAGTGCCGCGGGACCGCTATGGGGTCTAATATGGCCCTGACTTACACTAATATCTATATGACATTTGTGGAAGAGTGTCACATATACCCATCTACCCCCTTTCAGTGTGCAAGGGGGTGGATGAGGTATATTGATGATGTTTTCCTGATCTGGACCGGCACTGACTCTGAACTTCAGCTTTTCCATAGCTTTCTTAATGAGATCCACCCCCAACTTAAATTTACCAGGGTTGAATCTAGACAGTCTCTACAGTTTCTTGGTACCCTGGTGTATGTATCAGACAGCCACCTGCAGACGGATCTAATTATCAAACCTACTGACCGCAACAATCTTTTAAGGTTTGATAGTGCTCACCCTAAGGGTATAAATTCGTCATATTCGCTAATTCTACCAAGCCAATCATAGTAAACCAGATCTAAGTAGAAATCACAATGCAATTAATTCAAGTTATATTAATTTCATTGTGATTTCAACGTAATTCTCAAATCCGACAGTACATTTTAGTATGGAGACGTTCCCATGTATGGTTGGCTTGGTAGAATTAGCGAATATGACGAATGTATTCGTCATATTCCTCAAAACGAAGATAACAAAGTATTCTCCATCTTCGTTTTAGCTACCTATTCGTCAACTTCGCTAATTCTAGCAATCAAATAGGAAGGTTGACTATAGAGACATCTGTGTTTAATTCGCTATGCGATTATATTATATATTTTTTTTAATAAATAGAATAATTATAATAATTATCAAGTAATATAATTATTCTATTTATTTTTAAAAAAAGCAAAGTAATATAATCGCATAGCGAATTAAACACAGCTGTCTCTATAGTCAACCCTCCTATTTGATTGCTAGAATTAGCGAAGTTGACGAATAGGTAGCTAAAACGAAGATGGAGAATACTTCGTTATCTTCGTTTTGAGGAATATGACGAATACATTCCTCATATTCGTCATCTTCGCTATAATTCTATCTTTAAGTTATACGGTCCTGATTTGATACTTATTGGTGGGTGGTTGGTGCGATGTATGACTCCAGGTCACAGGATGTATGAGTGGGGGGAATGACCTAATGGCGACCACTTAACTGTAGGTGCGACCCATGGCCTGAAAGTTTAGTAATCAAAATTCGCTCCCACACTTGCGTGAGGGATGCGAGTGCAGACACTCTTTTGGAATCCCCTCTGTGAATGGCACATGTATATCACCGGTGGATCAGGGACTGACATCACCCGACACACTGGTGTATTGATGTATGAATGACATGTGACCCTCACATAGTGTGGCACCCTACCCACTTAGTACATTGGGCATTAACTACTACGAGGTTTTCTGGACACCAGCCAACACACATGTACATAGTGCAAGACTACATGCCTTAAGGGTACTGAACCTAGTTTCATAGATCCTGAGGACACTGGTTCTTCACTTTGGACTGCCCCTTTATTTACTATCTGTATTCTTTGCCAGTACTGTCATCTGTATGAATGATCCCTGGTTACTGGTCTAGTAACATATGTTGATGACCAAAAACTCGGTGTGTATGACGGAAATTAAGAATGTTAGGATCCCGTTTACTTTGATATGTTCCCGTTACCAAGAGGATTCACATCAGATTGGCGCATACACTTTAGATATGTGCTATGGCGAGCTTTCGCTACATCACTACCCTCGCCCCAATGGGGGGGTGTTTGATGACGTACAGGCCAACACGGGTACACACAAGCATACCCTGCCTACTGATGGCGTTAGGGATCTGAGGTCTCGCGATATTCCGATCATGTGATGTAGACACCGGCGCATGCGCACAGAATGGTATACAAGCTACACATGGAGCCATTTTTTCCTTGGCCGTATAACAGTGTTCATTACGCACCGTGGACGTCACTGGCGCATGCGCAGAGTATCGGTACATCCGCCGTATGTAGAATTATCTCCTTCTTGGTCAGTATGCATTATTCATTGCCTGTTTTGGCGCACTATACAAGATATGGAATACCTATGTTATGTTGGAAGTGAGTTTTAGTTGTCTTACCAAATATAGATTATTGGTGATGTCACAGGAAGTAGGAGGGTATGACCTTTAGGGTCGTGCTTGCAGCCAATAGGATGAGGGCACTGTGTATAAATTTGTCTCACTACTGTTACAATGTATGCTTGATAAAGACTCCCAGTGAGTTGAAACGTTGCATTTTTGTGGTGGAATAAAGAAGACTGATTGAAGACTTTGGAGTGCTGCGATTTCCTTTTGGTTGACTGTACTTGACAAGGGGTCCGTGGGCCAGGACCTGACATCGCGTGCACCGCCACATTATGGACACATGGTCTATAGACCACGGATGGTGCTGTCCCAACCCACTTTCTTTTGCTTTATTTATATAGGTCAGCCACAGGAAGTTAGATAGGGGAGAGGAGTTGAGGGAGGAGAGGAGCGAGGAGTCTAGGAGACAGACTTGTCTCTGTTTTCCAGAGCCTTGCCCCAGGAGTTAAGCTACTTGAACTTGTGGAGATTAGAGCAGTCCCAGCTTACGGACTCCACAGCACCAGGTGACCGGGAGAAGTTTCCAGAAGTTTCCTTTGCCAACCTCATGTAATACAAAGTGCTGATATCAAATGCTATTTACTGCAAGACTACAACTGTCAAGTAAAGTTCCTGTTTGGTTCAACTACTGCCTCTCTCATCATTCCATTTCCTCATTGCACCTCAGGGTGCTGGTGTCACGACCACAGGGGCACAGCTGCCAAAGCACCCTAAGCATATCCACTACCATCAAGGGCACCTCAACTTCCATGTAAGTGTGCCCCGGAGGATTCAGTGTTGTTTTCCTATCCACTGCACGCTGGCACAGGGGACAACGTAACTGGGAGTACTACTACCCCAACTCGGCACATCACCACCAGTGCACTCACACACAGCATTCCTAGGGTGTCCGGTCGTTGAATGCTTGTCATTCATTGTACAAACATTCGTTATAATGAGATCCCAAAATCTTCACATAATCGTAGAGTATGAACCCAGTGTTAACAGATAAGTCCCTTTATGAGTGAAGAGGTTATTGACACACATTTAAGGTTATTAAAACTATTCTGTGAGATAGAGGGGTCACATGTATCAAGGTTTGGGTCTGTTGGCTATGCAAAATAAGTGTCCTTCTCTAGGGTAATTTGATTTTTACTAAAGTGTCTTCAAACTGCTGTGCTTCTCATGATAATTGTGGTGCTTCATGTGGATTTTACATTCAGCACATGCTCTGAAGTATTAACACTTTGGATACACATACACAGGGGGAGCTGCTACTGCCCACATCTGCATGGATTGGATGACTTGAAGGACCACTAAGCAAAAATTAAACAGTATGATTACAGCGATGCCAAATTTATATATTTATGGGGTCATTTAACAAACTGGTGTAAAGTAGAACTGGCTTAGTTGCCCATAGCAACCAATCAGATTCCACCTTTCATATTTGACAGCTTCTTTGGAAAATAAAAGGTGGAATCTGAATCTGGAATCAGCAGTTTGATAAATGACCCCATTCGTTTTTATTTGCTTTGTGTCCCAATATTGTAATACCAATAACTTTTTTTGTGTTTCTGTCAGTTGGGCTGTTTTTTGTGGAGCAAAGCATCATTTTTATTGGTACTTACTATTTTGACTTTTTTATCACATTTAATTCCATTATTTGGGGAGATTACTTGTCACCAAGAGGACCAAATAATATACTATTTTGATAGTTTGCAGCTATACCAATTTTTATTGTTTGGGGCTTTTTATGTGGCAAATGGGAAAAACTAATTTTTAAACATTTTAATATGTTTTTTTTAATATAATATTACACTTTTTTTTAGAACTTCTACAATACACTGCATTCAAGACCTCTTTATTGTATTGCCTCTGGCGGGTTTGATAGGACTACTTACAGGGGTGTGTCAGCTGTTTTCCAAACAGTGAGGGCTCATGCACACGAATGTATGCCGGCCGGGACCGTATTTCTGCCCGCAAACAGCAGGTGTGCAATATATGGGCCACAGCTGTTTTTGCACTGCATCAGGAATGCAGACCCATTCACTTGAATGAGTCCGCAATCCGGAAGGTGCGGAACTGAGGCACAGAACCCCATGGAGGCACTACAGAGTGCTTCAGTGAGACTTTTCTGTGTGTCTCCACACCGCAAAAAAAATTGAACATGTCCTATTTTTTTGTGGTGCGGATGGATCACAGACCCATTCGAGTTGAATAGGTCTGCATCCATCTGTGGAAACCGCACAGATGTTGCCCATGCATCGGGGACCGCAAATTGCCGTGCTATGTGCATGAGCCCTAATGCTGTTTCTGGGGAAAGGGGCCTTAATTATTTCAAATCTTAGACAACCTTTTTAAAATAGTTGCTTGCCAATTCCTGATAAGCTTATTGATACACTGACCACAGATCCTGCCTTTTACTGGTCCATAATACGTTTTTCTAAACAGAAACCCTGGCAAGTTTTGACAACTAAGAAACTCAGTGTAAGGCCCCTTTCACACTGGTGTCGCGGGTGAGGGCCGGATGCGTTCAGGGTGCATTGCGGGAAACCTGTGCGAGTTTGCGTGCAATTTCAATCTGTTTTGTCTGTGATTGCGTTCCGTTGTTCAGTTTTTCTTCTATTTTCATTCAGCAAGACCTGCGCTGACGTCACCACACTCACCACGTGGTGAGCGCGATGACGTCATCAAAGGTCCTTTGGCAGATCCTTAAAGAAGAAGAAAGAAGACGATGCCGGCGATCAAGTGGATGAGGCGAGTTAATAATTTTTTTTTTAACCCCTCAATCCACATTTTAGTAAGCATTCTGTATTAAGAATGCTATTATTTTCCTTTATAACCATGTTATAAGGGAAAATAATACAGTAAATTGACTTTAATTCATTTACTAACATAATCTCCTTAGCAACTATGCGTGAAAATCGCATTGCATCCGCACTTGCTTGCGGATGCTATCCGATTTTCATGCAGCCCAATTCATTTCTATGGGGCCTGAGTTGCGGGAAAAACGCATAATATAGAACATGCTATGATTTTCACGCAACGCACAAGTGATGCGTGAAAATCACCACTCATCTACACAGCCCCATTGAAGTAAACGGGTCCGGGTTCAGTATGGGTGCAATGCGTTCACCTCACGCATTGCACTCGCACGGAATTCTCGCCCGTGTGAAAGAGGCCTAAGGCCATATGGCCACCGTGCTTGTGTTGCGGACTGTAAGCAGCCATGTGAACTATGTACTGCGGTGCGGACCCATTAACTTGAACGGGTCCGTGACCCGAAACATACGGGAAAAGATAGAATATGTCTTGAATGTCTTGACATGACTTGAATGGGTCTGCAATCTGCAACAAACGGCAAAAGACAGAACATGTCCTATCTTTTGCGGTGCGGAGGTACGGATTGTAAGCCCACAGAAACACACGGAAGCCCTTCCGTGGGCTTCCAGGTCCGTGCCTCTGCTCCGCAAAAGATAGAACATATTCTGTCTTTTGCCATATGTTGTAGATTGGAAACCAATTCAAGTCAACGGGTACGGAGTTCACACGGTCAGTGCCTTTGTTTTGCGGACCTGGGCTTGCAGTTTTCAAAACGAGTATGGCGGCCATACAGTCGTTTAAACGGGGCCTAAGGCATCATGCACACGACCGTGTCCATATTGTGGTCCGCAAGCCATGGATCTGCAAATTACCGACACCTACCATGTGCAAGCCACATTTTTCTCATACCCATTACTAGAAATTACTATTCTGGTCCGCAATACACACAAGATTAGGATGTTCTATAATTTGTAGAACGGACACAGAGATGCGGACAGCACACGGATGATCTATACAAAGCACATATCAGACTTAGAAACAACAAATACAGATCAATAAACGCACAGACAGCTGACATACTGGATGAGAATGCAACAGATGAGGGAGATGAAGCTTTGCAATGGAAGAGATGGGATATAGCAATGGTATACAGGTGGAAAGCGATTAAAGGGGTATTCCATAGGTAAAATGTATCCCCTATCCACAGGATAGTGCATAACTATCAGATCAGTGGGGGTCCTTCTGCTGAGACCCCACTGATCTCGAGAATGGGAGCCCTGCTGTGGGTTATGCTAAATAAGTGTCCTTCTCTAGGGTAATTAGATTTTTACTAAAGTGTCCTCAAACTGCTGTGCTTCTCATGATAATTGTGGTGCTTCAAGTGGATTTTACATTTAGCACGTGCTCTGAAGTATTAACACTTTGGAGCTGCTACTGCCCACATCTGCATGGATTGGATGACTTGAAGGAC
This sequence comes from Bufotes viridis, assembly GCA_033119425.1. Taxonomy (NCBI): domain Eukaryota; kingdom Metazoa; phylum Chordata; class Amphibia; order Anura; family Bufonidae; genus Bufotes; species Bufotes viridis. The sequence continues at coordinate 129,359,646 of CM065597.1, read as the reverse complement.
CACTAAGCAAAAATTAAACAGTATGATTATGGTGATGCCAAATTTATATATTTATGGGGTCATTTAACAAACTGGTGTAAACTAGAACTGGCTTAGTTGCAGTCCCCTGCTGCTCCCCTGAAATGACCAGAGTGGCTGGTCGCACATGTGGGTGGTCACTCCATTGATTTCTATAGGATTTCCGGATATAGCCCAATACAGGTCTCACCTATCTCCAGAAACCCCATAGAAATGAGTGGAGTGGGTTATTGTGCCCCCGTTCTCATGATCAATAGGGGATACCTTTTACCTACCGAAATACCCCTTTAATGTAGGTAATAGGAATAAAATCTAGCAGAATCTAACCCTGAACTGTTAAGTCCAACTAGGCAGAAAAAAATCAAACTCCAAAACAGAAAATAGATAGCTGAAACTACAACAAACAGGACTACAATGCTGACATCAACAAGACAGCGGAACCACAAATTCTAGGATGCCCTCAAACAAAGTCAAAGGACAAGCACTGAAGACTCTGGAAACAACTGCACATAGCATTTGCTATAACCAGCAAAAAGGCACAGAAAATAAATACATTTAAAGGCATACCAATCGAAAAGCCCCTTATCGCAGACACCAGACAAAGGCTGAATTTACCTGCAGAAATCACCTCCTATTTATGGGGACAAGCAATCAATAAAGTGATTGCTTGATCCTACAGAATATAACTGTGCAGTAGAGAACTGTTTAGATAGCACAATCTGCTGCACGCGAACTATGATTTTCGGTACCGGCAGAATGACATGACCACCCAATAAATGAGTGCTTGCTCCTTGATCAGGTGTATGTCGGCACTTTTAAGGGTGCTAGACGTTCTGGATTTTTATGCAGTTTTTGAAACCAAAACAAGAAGTGGATTAAAAAAAGAGGTGGCGCACTACCTGCTATTTAGAATTCCTTTTAGAATTCACATCTGATTTTGGCTTCAAAAACTACATCAAGAAACCTGAACATATAGCAGCACCCTTACACAGGCCAATTGTCAGCAACAAAAGTTCAGTCCATGTAAAAGGACCTTTTGCAAGTTAATAACAGAACCAAATTCAGGGGGTATGGCAGCTTCCTCATACAAAGAGGTGGAACAGGCTAGAGGTGTCTGATGCTCATAACAGGGAGAAGAAAACGTAGGGTTATGGGTTACTGTTTCACTCATTGTTTCTTCTGTGGAGAAATATACCATACATGTTGTCCATGTCTGTTCACGCTATTTTTTCACAGTTTTTCTAAAGTCTTGAATGTAATGCAATAAAGAAATAAAGTCCAACATGTGAGGTTATTAAAGAAAACATTCCCTTACAACATTGTTCTGCTGCCTTATACCTCTGGTCTACGAAGGATACGGACACACAGTCAGGTTTCTGCATGCATTTTTGGAAGCCAAAATCAAGAGTGGATCATAAAAGGAGAGAAAGTATACAAGACAGATAAACATTCTTTTTTTATTTCTCTCCTATTATTGGCTTCTAAAACGGTATGCAGAAACCTGACCGCGTGGCCATACTTTAAGATTATAAGGAAACAACCCACTGAAACCCTTTCTAAAAAATATGTATTTGCAACATGTAAAATTTTGGGAGAGAACTTGTCAGAGCAGCATCTGTCAGAAGTGTATACACAATTAAGCATCATAAACCAACTGAGTCTGTTGCTTGCAGTGTTTTGGGTGGGAACCATCACAGCTTTCCTTGGCTCCTTGTCGGGCAGCTGACATTTACAATGTTCCAAAGGAAATATTTCCATGTACTAATTTCTCCAATTGGAGATAAGACAGATGTGAGGATCATCCTTTGCCGTGTTTATGGTTACGCAATTCTTTGCTGGAACATCCAAAACCTAACAATAACATTTTCTGTTTCATGAACCTCTGTGCAAAAAATATAAAAACACAGAATAAATGCTTATGAAGAGGTGATATAAATGTTATACTGCAGACCTAATGGATGAAGCAACTGAATGGATGTTTGGAAATCAACTCACCTGAGGGATTTAAGACTTTGTCACTCCGTGGCCCAACTATTCTTACACCTCTCCATCCGTACCCAACTCCCTACCAGCTATTGGCCCATTAAATAACCACAAACGCCCTTGGTTGAAACAACAACCATTTTTTATCACAAAACTCATAAGGCTACTTTTACACTTGCGATTTACCTTTCCGCTATTGAGATCTGTCATAGTATCTGAGTAGTGGGGGAAAACATTTCTGTTTTGTCCCCCGATCATTGTCAATGGGGACAAAACTGAACTGAATGAAACGAAGTGCACCAGAATGCATTCCGTTCCGTTTGGTTGCGTCCCCATTGCCGACAGAATAACGCTGCCAGCAGCGTTTTTCTGTCCGTGATGTGATGCGGAGCAAGACAGGTCCTGACACACAGTGTAAGTTAATGGGGACGGATCAGTTTTCTCTGACACAATAGAAAACGGATCCGTCCCCCACTGACTTTCAATGGAGTTCATGACGGATCTATCTGGGCTATTTGAGAGATAATACAACTGGATCGGTTCAGAACAGATGCTGACGGTGACAGTTATCGTGACAGAAGCGTATTTGCTGATCCATGACGGATCCAGCAAAAACGCTGGTGTGAAAGTACCCTAATCCGATAACATTTATACTTTTTAAATATACTTAGAATTTTTAGGAGGCATCACAACATCTTCCAAACTACCACTTGACCACATTAGCTTTGCAACTAACACCTTATTTTGCCCACGCATTCAAATGTACATCATCCCTTCTTAAAAATTTTCCAGACCCCTCCTCAAATTCTTTGCGTCGGACCACAACACCCCACCCCATTCCACCAAACAAAATTTGTCAATAACCAATCTCCTTGTTCATTTTGAAATTTTAAATCTGGCCTTATTCAACCTCTTCACCCAGTGGGCATTTCTCCACACCTGCCGTGACTCAATATCAGACCACACCACCATTGTACCTAGGAAAGAATTCCACAAATGTAACAAATCTAACTTGGCATCTCTGATAAGCTCCCTGGAGGCCCTTATTCCCAGACCTTTCCCCCCAAAGTGAATCACCAAAATGTCTGGAGGCCTAACTTAAGCAGCATGAAATTGAACCTCTGGCAACAACATGCCCCTCATACCCATCCATCTCACCAAAACCTCTTTCCAATTAAAATTCAACTGGCGACTGATCTATCTTACATCCGCTTTAATTGCCTCCCATAGGACTGTCCGATGATCCAAACCAAACAAGGGCCACGACCAACAAAAAAAACTAAATGTATATCAACTATACTCGGTGCACACACACAGAAGGCCTGAGCCAATTTGAGAACGTACCTCAAATCAAATGATACCCCCATTTTTCCTCCTACAAATCATTGGGCCCCCTAGCAAGAATCTGAATTGGGCCCCCTAACCCTGTCCACTACCCACCCCTGGCTCATCCCACCACCTGCCATGGTTCCTCCCCTGCCACACCCCCTGTTATGGCTCACGAAAGATAGGGAAGAAAAATGAAAACGTAAAAACGAAAAAATCTCCGGTACCCTAATTAAAGCAGGAATGTCCAACGTGCTAACTACAACACAGAGCATGCAAGTTTTTTGCAAGTTAGTTTTGGAGGGCCGAAATTTGGACATCTCTGACTTAAAGAAGTTCAAGTGTACCCAAACTTAAAAAAAAAAAAGTTTACGGGGGGTAGGGGGTTGGGATTAAAGGAGCAGCCAATAGTAGGCCGTGATGGGAACGAGCCTCCTTAGCATCACCCGCTATGCTAGGGAGGCTCGTTCTCATTGCGGCCTGCTAATGGCTGTCCCCCGCGTCACCGGATGTTCTGATCTGCGCGACGGGGAGATGCAACGATGACTGTGCGGGCATCAGGAGCAAAGCGGGGGCTGGGGAACGGGGTAAGAATTACCTGTATGTGGTGCCGGAGCATTTTGAGTGTTTTATAAGGGTTGGATAACCCCTTTAACTCCTTGGTGCTGATGCCCACCACACACACACACTTCAGGGTTACTGACTTAGGATGGGCTGCTGGGCACACTGTCCTCTATATGAGCAATTCAACAGCAAGCAGAGTTCATGGAGGGGAGGCCTGGAACAAACTGTCTTCTATGAGCCATTTACACAACAGTGTCCCCCCACCCCACAGGAACACTGCTTGCTGCTGCCCTCTGTCTTCTCCCCACTAAGAATACCCCCATGAACGTTGCTGGGCCGGCGGCGGTCAAGCTGGGGGCCTGAGCTGTGTTCAGTCCATCCTCCGGTACGGTGGGTGCCTGACTGAGCAGGCAGCACTTGACCGTGGTATGCAACTGTCGTGCCTGCCTGCACAACTGCTGAGCCTGCACTGCTAAATGCTGATTGGCCAGTGTGCAGCAATACCCAGCAGACAGAAGAGAGCGGCAGAAGCATGCTATGCCAGGCTGGATGTCACTGGTCAGGCAGGGAGGGAGGGCCATGGAACCGTGCTCTGTATGCAGTAGGGGGGAAGGGCCCTGGGCCCCTGAGCAGAGGGGAAGGGCCCGGGACCGAAAACTAGTGAGCCACCTCAATGATATTAATTAGTAGCCCAATTTTAACTAGTTGTGTGGCATACTAGCAATCATAAGTCTGCAGGGGGCAGGGCCTTCCATGCATTCTGGGCCCCCCCTGCCACGGGCCCCATAGCAGCTGCGTGGTCTGCCTATCTTGGCGGTACGCCACTGCGTCTGTCTATGTAGGTTAAAATTCTCTAACGGTAGCAAAGAAAAAAAATCTGTAAATATTCGGCCCTCCAAATGTTTGTCTTTAAAGGGCATATGACCATCTTTCAACAGATTTGTACCTATGAAACTGGCTGACCTGTTGCATGTGCGCTTGGCAGCTGAAGGCATCTGTGTTGGTCCCAGGTCCAAATGTGCTCGCTTTGCTGAGAAAAATGAAAAGAAGTTTTAATATCTGCAAATAATCCTCTAGGAGCAACGGGGGCGTTGTCATTACACCTAGAGGCTCTGCTCTCTCTACAACTGCCGCATGCTCACCACTTTGATTGACAGGGCCAGGCAGCGTAATCATGTTTACACTGCCTGGACCTGTCAATGAAAGTGCAGCTGAGCCCATAGGTGTAATGGCAGTGGCATACTGCCAATAGAGGCAGACCATGCTGTTGCTATGGGGCCAGCGCTACTGCCGTCTTGCGTCCTGATCTGTCGCTTGGGCAGGCCCTGCTTCCCCTGTCCTCAGGGCCACCTCCACCTTACATACTTTTTGTCCCACTGCTTTAAGTAACAGCTCCATACAAGAGAGCTGTCTTGCCTCTGTCTGTCTACTGGACTAGCCAATCAGTATTTAGGAGTGCTAATAGGCTGCTGCTGATTTGCTAGCCTAGCACAGCAGACAGACACAGATCTCAGTGGGCTGGACTCTGGAGCAAGGACTTCTGCTGCAGGTTCCCAGGGGTGCACCACCAATGAGGCCAGGTGAGGCGATCACCTCAGGCAGCCCCAGGTAGGGGCAAGAGGGGGGAAGCAGAAGGGCCATGAGCTGAAGGGATGGGGTTAGGTTAAGAAATTGGCATTGGGAAGGGGGAGCGCTGTTCCAGTTTTTGCCTCAGGCAGCACAAAGGCTAGGTGCACCACTGCAGGTACTCCACTGGCTTCCTTAAGTATAACAACCCAGAAAAGGAAAACTGCTAATTGCTTTGGGGAAGGGGGGGAGGGGGGCTTGTAGATGACTGGGTGATGAAACCAGGCATGGGCGGTGAGGGGGTCTGGATATATGTGCTGCTTGGAATGACTGCTTGGGGCAGTAACAAGAAGAATTTACAGGGCTGACCATGAACTCTGCTTGCTGCTGATGTTTATTATATTGAAAACACACTAAGCATCCCTGAAAAGATGGACTGTAATCCCCGCCCCCAGCTTCACTAAACCCCGCCCCAATTTGATCAGGCCACTCCCCCTCCAACTCCGCAGCCGGCGGGATTTTAGAAATTAAGGTAAAATCAACTTTATGTCCGCAGCAGGGGAGGGAGGGTGACTTTCTCCCTACAGCTCACGCTCAGACAGCACAGTGCTGCTTTCTGAGAGTGAGCTGTCCAAAAGGATATCCCTGCGTCCGTCCAGGCCCTGCGCTTCTGGCCACACTAGGGGGGGGGGGGCAATACTGAGTTTTGCTAAGGGGCCCTAGAATTTCTATGTACGCCCCTGTGTAATGGTAACGCCCCATAGCTCCTAGACGTTCATTTGCATATACTGTACTACAACAGAACATGGGACTAACACAGGTGCCTTCAGCTGCCAAGTGCACATGTAACAGGTCAGCCAGTGCCATAGGTACAAATCTGCTGACAGATTCCCTTTAATATGTAAATCCTTCAGTGTGTAGTGCAGTTCAATAATAATTGATATAATATTTGCTGCTCCAAATGTCATAAAACAGAGTTTTCCGGGTTCAGTCAGACAGACCTGGAAATGCAGAGATTACTGGCGCTTCAGTCCCGTTAAGGTCATTGCTGCCCACAGTTCTCTGGGAGGAAGGCAGCAATGACAGTAATGGTGTCTGCAACTTCTTCACTGGTAAGTGGGAGTTTTGGGTCAGAACCATGCAGATTGACCATGTTAGGCTATGGTGACATCTGCATTGGAGGGTCCATTATGGGCCTCAATCACCACAAAATCAGCAAGGCTGGCACCGGCACCTCCTCCACCTCATTACAAGTGTCATTGCATCCTTTTCTGGCAACTCCTACACCTGATTATATACACATTTATGGTAACTCCTGGTTATATAAGGATTTAGTAAATTGCAAAGTAAATTATCATGCTGTTCAATAAATATATAGAAATATAGATTTCATTAATCCTAAACAAGTGCGTAATGCCTAGCATAGAAGTTTCTCGGGAAAAGAAATCTTATAAATTCCACACTTTTCCAGTAATTCTTTAGTCATTTTTGGCTTTGTGGTGGCTATTTACAAACAGTGTTATTTAGACAGGAAAAGCACTAGAGCCTATTTACTAAACTGTCAGACATGAAGGCTGCGCTGTGCGTCTACTGTTTATGTATTGGCAGCAGGAAGGGGAATGATATCAGCAGTAACCAAAGGAATTACCCTAAAATGGGAGGGCACAAGTGTCTTTCATCCACAGATGTAGGCAACACATTGTCGTAGGAAATAAAACAGTTCTAAAAAGCAAACATATGTTCACTACACTGCAGCTCTTGTCCAACCAGTGCATGCTTGGGCTACTTTCACATATGTGTTTTTGCCTTATCCAGCAGGGAACAGCAAAAACGCTTCTAATTTTAATAATACAACCCGCTGTATCCGTTATGAACGAATCCTGTTGTATCATCTTTAAAATAGCAATGATGGATCCGTCTCTAAAACCATTGTAAGTCAATGGGTGCCAGATCCGTTTTCTTTTGCGTTCGAGAATACCGATCAGGCACCAATGACTTACATTGTGTGTCATGCTGGATCCGTCTTGCTCCGCATCCCATGGATGGACAGAAAAACGCAACCAAATGGAACAGAATGCATTCTGGTGCGTTCCATTCAGTTCCGTTTTATCCCAATTGACAATGAATGGGGACAAAACAGAAGCATTTTTTCTCCAGTTTTCAGATCCTCTGCCAGATCTCAATACTGGAAAAGAAAAACGCAGATGTGAAAGGAGCCTTAATCCTGTGATCTCATGGGACTCTACAAATAACACCGTGAGGATGTTAAATCACTGCCACCGTCAGAATCAATGTTTGAGGACCTGTCTCTTGATGTCTTGTATTTTTTTAAGGTTTCCAATGGCACTGGTTGATGAGATCGTGGTTCAATGTAAGCGACAATGTACCGTACTATTTCCCATATACTGTATGAGATGCTTATCTAATTGTGGTACGTAATTGTTATGTATGTTCAACGTATGGAGCTGCCTTAATTGCACAGATCACAGATTCCTAATTACAAAATATTGGAGTGTTGGACGGATTTTACGATTATACCAAAATAACCCGAGCATTCAACCTTACTGCATTATATAAGCCAGATGATGAAGTTCTGATTGCATATTGACTCCTCCAGAGTAAGGGCTCATGCCCACGGCATGCCCAAATTGCGGTCCACGATGCACGACCATGGGCCAGCCGCATGCGGATCGCGGACCCATTGACTTGAATGGGGTCCGTAATCCACATTGATGGTCCACACTGCAAAAAAGTAGTGCATGCACTACTTTTTTGCGGAACGGAAGCACGGAACGGAACACCACGGAAGCACTCTGTAGTGCTTCCGTTCTGTGGTTCTGTTCCGTTCCGCACCACATCTCCGTATTTGCGGACACATTCAAGTGAATGGGTCCGCATCCATGATTCGGAATTGCCACAGCCGGTGCCCCGTGTATTGCGGACCCGCCGTATGAAGGCCGCAATATGGCCACGGCAGGGCAACGGCCGTGTGCATGAGCCCTAATTGTGATCTGTGACCTGCACCCTGTGTTTACATCCTTACACAAGACTCCCCAGGAATGTCTGTAGCATCAAGTCTCTGCTTCATCTCCCAGACTGAACATCACAGATCCAAACCTGCTTGAAGCCCTGCTGGAAAAATGCCATCCAAAGGCTTCTAGCACACAAACGTTTTTTGTTTCCGTTTCCGTATACGGAACCATTCATTTCAATGGGTCCTCAAAAAAAACAGAATGTACTCCGTATACATTCTGTTTCCGTATTTCCGCTTTTACACGTTACATTCAAAGATAGAACATGTCCTATTATTGCCCGCAAATCACGTTCCATGCCTCCATTCAAGTCATTGGGGCTGTAAAAAAAAAATGGAACAGATACAGAGTTCATCCGTATGTCTTCCATATCCCTTCTGTTTTTTGCGGAACCATCTATTGTACATTTTCTGACCACCCCAATTTTTCTATGTAATTACTGTATACTGTATATGCCATGCTTCCGTTCCCGTTTGCGATCTGCAAAAAACGGATCACATATGGAAACCATATGGAAACAGAACGGAACAGAAAAGGAAACACGGTCATGCGGTCATACGGTCATGTGCAAGAGGCCTAAGACACGGCATCATTGCTGACATCACGTCTACAGAGCAGGGTTTAGAAGAGTGAGCAGAACATCGCAGTGAGAAGCAGTCATTACCCTCAGTTCACACAATGCAAACCAATGCTTCCCTATGGGACTGGTTCACGTTATCGCGTTTTACAGCCCGTTCGAACGCGCTGAAAAACGCCCGACGCATAAACAAGTACTTGAGCTTTTTTTGGGATGTTTGTCGCGCGTTTTGGCCCATAGACTTCAATAGAAACGCGCAACGCTTGTATTTTGCACGTTTTTGACACTGAAAACGCACGTTCGAACGCACGTTTATGAATTTGCAACATGCTGGAAAGGCCAAACCCCAGCTCTGATTGGCCAAACTTCATATAGACAGGGATATTTGGTCATTGGACAACACTGCAGTCAATCACACAAACGTGCGTAAAACGTGCGTTTACTATTGCCAAAAACGCGCACAAAAACGCGTGTAATACGTGCGACAATAATGCTCTCAGAAATGCTCAGGTCTGAACCCAGCGTTAATGTTGTGTCAGACTTGCCTTGTCTCAGATTTTGACTTGAATAGAGATCCAACACGGCACAAAATGTTATGTGCCTGCAATGGTGTGCAGTAAAACGGAGTATTAGAGATTAGAGATGAGCGAAGTTCTATTTTTAGTTCGGCGTCCAAAGTTCAGGTTCGGGTTATCGTAGCATCCCGTTATGGATTCCGCTACCACGGACCATAACGGCATTTGGAATCCATAAGGGGATGCTTCATTGAACCCGAACCTTGGACAACCCTAAGGACCTGTGGTGACGTCACCGTCATGTGATCAGTGCAGGGGGCGTGGCTCAGTACTGGATCACCTCTTATCCAATCCAGTGCTGAGCCATGCCCCCTGCATTGATCACATGACGGTGACGTCACCCCAGGTCCTTAGGGTTGTCCAAGGTTCGGGTTCAATGAAGCAGCCCCTTATGGATTCCAAATGCCGCTATGGAATCCATAACGGGATGCTATGATAACCCGAACCCGAACTTTGAATGCCAAACTAAAAATAGAAGTTCGCTCATCTCTAGAGATAAATAATACCCTTTTAGTAAGTGCTAATATGTGTTATTTCCTGTCAACTGATGCTGGAAATTGAAAAACTGGATACTCCATTTTAGGCCTCTTGCACACGGAAAAAAAAAAAAGTGTGCAAGAGGCCTTATTGTTACTTTTTGACCAAAGGAGTATTTCACATAGTCAAGGATCGAGGACTGACGTCCATGGGGACAAAAAAAAAAAGTTCTTCTGCCAGGGGCTTTATAAAAGTTTACCATCATTTTTCTTACAATGTGTAATGCATACATACACACATACATATATACATACTGTAAAATACTGATACATTTTAGATTTTTATCTGAATGTTTATATGTGAACACTGCCAAATAATGTATCTATACAATACAACCCAAATTGTGCCCAAATAATACCTCCATACAAATAATACTTTCATACAGTATCAAAATATTTCACCGCAGTATAGTGTCCCCATAACATTGCCTTAGATTGCATACACAATATGTCTAATTGGATGCTCAAATAAAATTGCCAGAAATGTGTGCCAAGATCAAAACAGGAATGAGAAAATACATTCTCATAAGACATAAGACACACCAGACCATATGATGCAGTTAGGAATGGATATAGAGGAGGAAATTTAAAAATATATATATTTTTCATCAGACCTCAGATCAGACCAACAAGCGTCATCAGTCCCAGACTTCAGTGCCCCATTCCTCCTCAGAACAAAATAAATAAATGAACTTAACTCTCCTACTGCAGACCGCACACTCTTCCTACACTCACCACTCCCTGGTCTTCTTCAGGGACCCACGCTACACTGTAACCTGACATCGCACAGCTCCAGGTCATATTGTGCACCTACGTGCACTACGCCCTTAGGCCCCTTGCACACGACAGTATTTTGCGGACCGTATACTGGCAGTTTTTTCAGTTCAGTATACTGACAGTATACTGAAGAATTCACTTCAATGGGTCTGCAAAAAATACTGAAGTGTCTTCCGTATGCCTTCCGTTTCCGTTTTTCCATTTTTCTGTTCCGTTTAAATATAGACCATGTCCTATTCTTGTCCGCAAATCACGTTTAGTGGCTCCATTCAAGTCAATGGGTCCGCAAAAAAAACGGAAAGCATACGGAAAGGCATCCATATGTCTTCCATATCCGTTCCGTTTTTGCAGAACAATCTATTAAAACTTTAAGACCAGCCCAATTTTTATTATGGAATTAATGTATACTGTATATGCCAAACGGAAAAACGGAAAGGAACAACGGAACCGAAACAAAACGGAAACAAAAAACGGAACCACAGATCCGTTATAAACGGACCGCAAAACACTGAAAAAAAAAATGTTCGTGTGCAAGAGGCCTTATGCTGTATGCAGTCAGGACACAGTGCAGAGTGGAGCCCTGAAGAAGACCAGGAAGCGGCCAGAGCATCGCTTCACTCACCGCTCCCTGCACCTCATGCATACTCATGACCATTTACATAATGGACACGGTCATTAGCATTTGCCCTATGAGCCCTATTATAGTCCAGAAAAATATGGTATATTATATAAGAGGCTGTAATGAGGCCAAGTGTATGCGAGGCATCAGGTAAACCTACCTTTACTTCATGGACAGTGTGGACTTGCACAAGGCTTTCCTATCTCCACTTCACAGTTATCAATAAGTGAGCAGAGGCCTGGAGGAGTGGGGCCATACAGGCAGTGTATCAACATATAGGGGATTGATAGTGTGAATATACCCCAATAGAGAGCCCCACTTTAGCCCCACTTTAATTCTTGCCTCCTCTGTTCTATGTATAACCCTAACTGTATAGTTGGAGCACAGGGGTTAATGTATGTTCAATGTTTTTTATAGTCATCTGAAGCTTTGTCGGTGTATCAGGTGTTAGAGAAAAGAAAGATTAAGCTTTGATGAAATGGAAAAAATCCCTTAATACAGCAGCAGAACATATGTCTGCAACTAGCCTGCAGCGAAAAGGGCTTATACAGCTTTTCAGCCATGGTGTTCTGAAACAAAGGACCGTTTCCCTATAACATTGAGATACATGGAGACAGTCACCTCCACCTGCACAGACTCAGCATTCAACCATCTGGCAAAACGTACAGTCCTCTGTTTCCTAATGATAAAGAAATCTCTCTAATGCCAAAGATATATTTAGTAGGTAACTACAGATTACAAGTTCACTGACGTAATGAACAGGGCAGCAAACAAGTTCAAATCGGCAGTGAGAGAAAATGTTATATATCTTATGTCCAGATAAAAAGTGTGTGCGGTGCAAAAACATAACACAGAGAGTTACATAATTGCTATGTGCTATAATTCCCGGTGGTGGTGGGTGGCTTGGTTTGTCCTGGTACCTAATTACTTTTCTTACAGTGGTAATTGCTAATATTGCAAGGGTTACGAGACCAAATGTTGCGGCTGGGTACCTATGTGGTCGTACTGGCCGCAGCTGTCTCTAATTAAACTAAAGGAACCGCACTGTTCAGTGCATTTTTAATTGCCATATGGCACTTTACCACAAGACCATTAACAATGCAGACCCATTGAACGTCAGTCTCATTAATTAGAGACAGCAGTGGCCCATACGACTGCAGTGGTACTCCACCCTAGCACGGCCACGTCACAGCCCCGACAAATGGTCGTACCCTCACTGAAAATTGGTAATGAGACTTTTCAGCTTCCCAAAACATACAAGTAGAGGTAATATGGACCTTCTGCAGCGACCCCCTGAGTAGCTGGTCTAGGGGATAGGACTGGTAGTGGCCCTGATGAAGTGTTGTGTTATGGTGTGCTCCCTCAGGCCGCTGCAGGGATCAGTGCAGTGGAAATATAGAACTAATGAAGAAGGTCAGAGTTAAACGTAGCAAAGTCATTTTTACTAAGTGCAACATAGAACTTGAAATAAATACAGTATCAGCAGGTTTTAAGTGCAATTCTTCTCTGGCACCAGCAAGGATATGGAGGCAGGTTGGTTGGTTGCAATTCTGCACTTAAATGATAATGGCCTAGTGGTGCACCAGAATATGGAGGTAGGTTGGTTGGTGGAAATTCTGCACTTAGGTGATAATGGCCGAATGGTCATCTGTTGATGGGTGGCTTGGTTGTAGTCCCTCCCCTTACAGCAGTGTCCGTAGATGCTGATGTAGCAGGTCACTCTGGTGTCTGCAATCTCAAGGCTTTACTTGAAGACAGTGTGGAATGGTTCTCTCTAGAGATTAGGTAACAGGAGCTCTGCAGGTTGCTTCCTCGCCACACTGTGGCTACACATGAACTCCCCCTCTTGCCAGGAAGCAGAACCATCCCACTCCAACCAAAAAGTGGAGAACATGGTGGTGAACCCAGTTCCTGCTAGCCTTTGTCAGCTTTTCGATGCTGGTACTAACAGCCAGGAAACAAACTATAAAACATCACATAACAATTCATAGTACCTCTCCTCCAGGTATAGGGTACTACACCTCCAGGACCCTTATCAATTTAGTCGCTCTTCTTTTATTATTATTCTTTAATTTGGTTTCATTACTTCCCAGAGGACCTATTTAACTCTCAATCGACCAGAAGTTAACATAAAATAGAAGTAACACAGTTTTACTGAGCTACCCATTGGAGAACCTATCATATACCAAACTGCATGGTTATATATGACAATAGGACAGTTCCCTTCTCATCTTTAGCAGTGGCTAAAAACCCCTAAATCAGGCATTCTCAAACTGCGGCCCTCCAGCTGTTGCAAAACTACAACTCCCAGCATGCCTGAACAGCCTACAGGTATCAGCCTACAGCAGGGCATTGTGGGAGTTGTAGTTTTACAACAGCTGGAGGGCCGCAGTTTGAGGATGCCTGCACTAAACAAGTTTTCTGAGACTTTTTAAAAATAGGTACAGACCAGGGACTTGAACAAAGGAAATAAAAGTACATTAGTCACCCTTTAAAAGTTCTGCGAGTCCAGCGCCATAGTTCTGGTCCCAATTACTCCAATCACTGCTAGTCCTGCAGTAATGATCTCATGGGCATTGCACTGGCCTCTGTGGTCATATACTCTGCTGCAACCTTAAATGTGGTTGATGAAGACAGCTGTACTTTTGTAATGTATTGTTCCTATCTAATATTCTGGGCTCTGGTCACATGACCATGTCCATGGAGCTCCTGTGATTTTATGTCCATGGGCATGTCAGAGATAGGGGAGTGTCTATGTAACTAGCTGGGTGGGAGGAGCTATAAACTAGCTGGGCGTTGTTAGGGGCGGTGCTGGAGCTGTGGCAGAGGAAGTAGCAGTGCATCATGGGTTTGGTTGGATATAGAAACAGGAAGTGCTACCTACAGGATGGAAACAAACTAGAGTGATATGCTTACATGGTGCAAGGTGGTCAAAAGAGTCCAAATTGAAAAAGAAAAGCATGGGGAAAATGTACATGAGGTAAGCAACTGCACAAGCATAGCTGTTAAAAACCATAGGAATCCCGGGAAAACAGCCAGGACTCCGGACTGGTGCATTCAACCTACATATCTGTTACATTGTGCCAAATTATTATCAGAACTGGAGAGACACACTGCTGAGGTTTTTAGCTCACAGGGAATGGATTACCCTGAATACAACTGTAGGAAACCTCCCTGTGCACATTATTAGATCTGCACAGTTGTCAGCTACTAAATGTTGACAGGAATGTTCCGGTTCACCGATGGCAAGCATCCTTAAAATGGTGAGCAACTGAAACGCGCAAGTCTGGGGCAAAATCGGATGTGCATATTTTGCTGTTTGACTCCTTCAGTATAATACAGAGCCCTGTCTATGAGAGTCTGTAATGAGCTCATATGTCAGATTCCTATGGCTTCTCTTACAAGTTATTAGAAATATTTCCGATAGTTGCTATATATCGGGGAGTTGGTATCTAGTTCAGCAAAGATGATTGTACAGTACATATTCATTACTGAACATTTCCTTGCATGCGTGTTACTTTAACAGTTAAGCAAAACATTATCTTGCATTAAGCAATAACCATTATATTGTCTAATTTATTGATGCTTAGGCAGCGCTAGTGATTAATTTGTTGTCAGGCTGCTAATTGCATGTGGTGGCTTTTGGAAGGACTGTCGTGTTAATTGTAGAGTTGAGCTGCAGCCTCCTGTGGCACTCAAGAAATGTTCATCTCGAGGGGATCGAGTATTTTCTTCGCACTTAGTGGAGTGGTACTAAATAAATAAACATCTCCAAAATAGAATGGTGCAGATGGAAATCCTCCTCTCCAGGTACAGCGTGTTCCGCCTCGCCTTCTCCCTATGCCTTAGAAAACCGCACAAACTCGTGTGCTTGATTCAAGACATGGGGACATGCCAAATGGAGATTGGATGATACTTAAAGGGAACGCGTCCTCAGAAAATTACCTACTATCACATTTTTATGTTTAACAGTTTTTAAAAAAAAATTATTATTTTTTTTTTACATTTTCAATAGCACTAATTTACTTTCATGTGTTGTGAGGATCCGGCGGGCAGTTCCGTCGCCGGAACTGCCTGCCGGATCCGGAAATCCATGTGCAAACGGAAAGCATTTGTAGACGGATCTGGATGCAGATCCGTCTAACAAATGCATTGAAACACCGGATCCGTCTCTCCGGTGTCATCCGGATCCGGTATTGCCGGAACACTTGGTGCCGGACCCAGCATTAATGAATTTCAGTGGAAAATAATGCCAGATCCGGCATTCCGGCAAGTATTCTGGAATTTTGGATTAAGAAAATACTGCAGCATGCTGTGGTATTTTCTTCGGCCAAATATCGTAAGAGCGACTGAACTGAAGACATCCTGAACGGATTGCTCTCCATTCATAATGCATTAGGATAAAACTGATCTGTCTAGGACGGAACTCAATACCGGAAAACTTTAACGCAAGTATGAAAGTACCCTTAAATTTAAATAAACATTTATAAAATCTTGCAGTTTTCACACTAGGCATAAAATATGTTAAAGAGGTTATGCAAGAATGGGGGGGGGGGGAACCCATCCCCCTTGGCCAGGTCTGTAAAGATTACTTACCTGCTTTCCGGCGCTGGCTCCCTGCTCCTTCTCCTCTTGGACTGCAATGCAGTAGCTTTAATGCTACAGATGGGGGTACATATATCAAAAGATGATAGAATTTCTAAAGAAGGATAATTATGGCAGTAGGTAGACAATGATCAAACTGACCTGCTCCCTAGGAAGCATGAGAGCCATGGAAAATCTTTACATTCTCTGGGTGGCTAGAAGAAAAAAGTCACTGGAGAAAGACAGTGAAAGGAATGCTGACAAAATGGCCATTAACGAGAGTTTCATTGATGTTTTCAAGAGACCCTCAACACCGCGTCTTTTTGTGGACAGCCTCATATTCATTCAGCTTATTGAACAAAAGAGGTTAACAGATTTAGGTTGAAAAGAAAGGATACAGAGCCCATCCTCCACTAAAAAAAGAACCTAATGAACGCTACACTATATCATATCTCTGACTCTACATATGTAATGGCTAGGTTTACACCACATCTATTCAGCTGCATGTCCAGTCTCTGACACCCATTAAAAAAATAATTGTAGACCACATGGTATATGTCTTTTTTGCATACAGTTGTATTAAAATGTATTGTTGACTGTGCTCTTCACTACAATTGAGGCAAAATGAATGCGGATATATACTGGCTAGAGATGTGCGAATTTTTCTAAAATTCGATTCACCGGTTAGCCAAATTTTTCGGTTCGACCCCAATATATTCACAGCGATTTGTGTTAAAAAACGGCTATTTCCTGGCTGCCGAGAGCCTTTATAGTGGTGTAGAACACTGTGCCGTGCAGTAACACGCATGCTTTGGAAGTGAAATAATACTGTGAATCCGTATGACATGCGCCGACAGGCGTTGCTCTTAGAATCACTGCACACTTCACTTATTTGGGCAGTTACGGAGCCAAAACTGACTAAATAACTCAAATATGAACTCAGCTGATTCCACATAGATGTCTACAGAACCTGTTCTATTAAATGCTTATACAAGTAGAGCCCCCTGACAGAGTGGAGAGGGTGTCAGCAGTAAGTTTGTGTTGACGTCACTGATTATTTTGTTCTTCCTCTGATCCATCAGAACAATAATATATTTTTATTTCACCACTAATACATTGCAAACAGGGCTTCAGAATATATCACTGCACTGCAGAACGTCAATTAGGCCCAAATTTTGTTCTACTTTTACATAACAGTCTTTTCAACAGAGAAGTACAACGCTGGACGGCGACTATATTTTTATTTTGCCGCTAAAACATGGCAAACAGGGCTTCATAATATATCACTGCATCGCAGAACGCCACTAATATACGGAAAAAAGGGCTTCAAAACAGATAACTGCACCGCTGAGCAGCAAATATTCTTTTCCTTTTTCCACTAATACACTTAAATAAGGGCTTTAAAACAGATAACTGCACCGCTGAGCGGCAAATATATTTTTCCTTTTTCCACTAATACACGCAAATAAGGGCTTTAAAACAGATAACTGCACAGCTGAGCGGCAAATATATTTTTTCTTTTTCCACTTATACACGACAAAAAGGGCTGTAATTTTCGCACTTCACCACACAACGGCTAAGAAGTCCTTTTTTACCACTAATACAAGCTAAAAAATGCTTTAGAACATATAACTGCACCGCACAAGGGCAAATAAAACATATACATTTTTCCTTGTAATAAACCCTGTTAATGCCTGTATCAAACAGCACGTGCACCCTAATAAGAACGGTTTGCTGGAATTACAGAGCTGTATAATGGCAATTTGGATCCCCAGTCAGTGCAGCAAGGTGTAATAGGATTGTTCCTTTTACCCAGGCAGTTATCTCCCTGACTGAACCCTTCAATAGAAATGCTGGTGAATGATTCCTCCCTGTCCTTTCCCTACACCCTTAGTAATCTTTCTCTGCACTTGTAAATCGTTTTTGTTTTTTTTCACCACAATCAAGTCTTTCCTATCACTGTCCCTAGCGCCTGCAGACACGTCTCTCCCTGCACTAACTACGCTGGTGAATGGCAGAATCTAAGATGGCCGCTGCACCAGCTTCAATTCGCTCATCTCTAATACTGGCGAGACATATGCTGAAGACCATTCAGATGGTGAGTAGTTTTCAGGGACATTCATATGGTGACTCTTGTAGACAGAATTTGGTGAAGATCCCACCCTAAAAGCAACTGGACGACCAAGAGGAGTCCACCTTCCATGGTACTCATGGTAAGGACATGTCCTTTCTAGAAGTGATTGCTGCAAAAATACATGGCCATGTAAATAGCATGCCGCCATTTGGCCCAGAATTCATGCAAAATTCTGTTGTCAAACACTGGTGTGTGAATGGCCTCTACACTGATATTTGTAAGCCAAAACCAGGAGTGGGTCCAAAATACAGAAGAGAAATTTTTTTCTGGCAGACTTTTTCTCTATAGGCGCCACTCCTGGTGTTGATTTATGAATAATGATGTCAAATACCAATCATATATGGACTGTGTGAAAGTGTCTAAAGGGAACCTTAACAATGTCCTAATTAGTGCTCCAGAAAGTCTCTGAGCTGGCAGGAATAACTTACCTAATTTAATAGAAATTATAGTAGCCAGCAAGCACACGGTTAATGCCCGTGCATTGTGGACTGCAATTTGCAGTCCTCAGCACGGGCACGGCCGGAGCATGTTCATGTGCATCAGCCTTTACTTTTACTTGCCCCACACTCTTTAAAAGTGTGTTTAAGGATCCGCATTATTATGATACATAATGTGTTGTTTTATTCCTATGCAATATGCTTTATTCTTTATTTAGTTCTTTAGGGCTCATGCACATGCACTTTTTTTTGTCTGCATCTGATCCTTATTTTTTGGGGTCAGATGTGACCCAATTCACTTCAATGGGGCTGCATAAATTTGAACAGTACACCGTGTGCTGTCTACTTCCGTTTGTCCGTTTCGTGGCACGTGCAAAAATATAGAACATGTCCTATTCTTGTCCGCATTACAGAGAAGGATCTGATTGTTCTATTATGGGCCAAAAGTTCCATTCCTCAAAATGCAGAACTCACGCGCCGGTATCTGCGTTTTGCAGATCCGCAAATTGCGGAGCGCAAAAACGGCTACAGCCATATGTCTGAGTCCTTATATTGAGGTTTTATTTGTCCATCTATGATCAGCCCTGGAGACCACCGCTGTCTAATAAGTGAGTCACTTTGAGCAACAGTCTATTCCCTCTGTTCTTCTGTTATAGGCAGGTGGTGTTTGGAAAAGGCTTAGCCTATTCTTCTATGGATAACGTGTACAAGGGAATAAAAGCCTTGTGTGGACATTTCTGTATTTAATGCACTAATAAACATAATAGAAAAATAATTGCCGCCTAAAGACGGTAGATAGACCTACATTATGTTTACACTAGTGCAACCGTACAATGCACTGCTCCATTACCTTTGCATCAGTTATACAATCTGGATCCCAATGTTAAGCAGTTGTGTCATGCTGCTCTGTTTTTTTATACAAATTTAGTGTTTTATACAATTCTGTTCCACTTGAATAGTCTATATAAATGCTGTGTGAACAGAGCCCTGGTTCTATAAGATGACTGTAATAAAGTCCTTCTTTAGAACGACATTTTTTCTTTATTTGATGCAGTCTGAATATTGCTCCCATAACACCTAAAATCTGCCTTATACTACAGTGTTCAATACCAACAGTCTGGTCTTAATAATATTCTATAGTGGAGTTTTCTTCAGGCAGCCCATAAATCACTGAAGGAAGGCTGGAGTGCACTCTCCCAGGGGAAACAGAAGATGCTATTTAAACTCCAGCACATTTCTCTGTGTCGCCCGACATCCCACCAGTGACATTATTAGTGAGGACATGAGAAGTATATTCCTTCATAAATTGCTTTCTGCAACAAAAAAAAAATGGCTAAGTTTCCAGAAAGTCTTTTTGCTGTATACAGAATACCTGTCATGGACACATGCTGAGGAGACGACATAATCAATACACTTAAAATGTAAATACAGCACATCAGTAGATCAGATCAATACTATGGCAGCAATGAGGACCGGCTTCAGACAGGGAGAAATCTACGACAGGGAACAAGAATGAGACCCACTATTAGAACTGCAAATAGAAACCTCCCCTTTAAACACAGATAATCAAAAAGTAAGCCATAAAATGTAATAGAATGCCAAATACAAATATACACTCATATGCTGTTACCTTTCTGCCTGTACTGACAGTCCATTTCTAGATATTAACTGATATAAATGCTCCCCACTGCACTATAAAGGCAATAAAATATGTACAATCCAATGGCTGTAATTTTTTTAATAAAAATCTCTCACACATAAAAAAAATGTGTCCTTCTATCTACATTTGGGGTTACTACTTAGATGGCGCAAGCTCAGGAACTGCGCAGGCACCATAGCCATCAAGTGCCTCCGGTTGTACACAGCAGACACTCAGGGACAGAGTCCGTGATTATAAGGCCAATCACTGGCTTTAAACCTCGCCGTGGTTAATCGAGACCACAGAGTCTGAGCTCCTGGTGACTGGTTGCTATAGCAACCTGGGGTCTTCTAAAGGCTCTGAAGCCTGCCATAGTGAAATCCCTAACAAGCCCTGCCTGTGACAATGCTTGATAGGAACTTTGTGATTCTCCCATACACTGCAATGGTAAGTCAATGCAGTCTTGGATAAGCGATCAGATAATCGCATGTCAAAAAAAGTTTTAAAAAATATAAAAAAAAACAAAAAGATATAAAAATTCAAATTATTCCCTTTCCGAATTTTAAAAATAAGCATCATTAGCATTGCCATATTCCAAAATGCCTGGAAAAAAATGTCCAATTCTCTGTTTTTTGGTAGTATCACCTTCTAAAAAAGTTGAATAAAAAGTGATTAAAATGTAATACACACCCTAAAATGGTATCAATGAATAATACAGATCACCCCACAAAAATTTAATCCTCCTACAGCTCTATAAAATATGTAAAACTTATGGGGTTTGGAATATGGTAATGCAAGTATTAAAGAGGACTTTTCACAGCTCCTGACATGCCTGTTTTAATAGCTTCATGCATTCCCCATGTAATGGTATATACTTTCTTATAAAAAAATATCCATTACAGATGCTAGGTGATAAAAGATACTATAGGGCGCTATAATACTTTGGACACCTTTGGGGGCAATTTTTTGTATTGTACTCATTTTGAGCTAAAAATATTTTTTTTTATTGGCTTTATTAAAAGTATTGCTTCCTTTTTTTTCTGTACAGAGCTGAAATGCTATAGTACCACCCTTTGGATTTTCTGTCTTTTCCGTCAGACCAGGAGC
Source organism: Bufotes viridis (assembly GCA_033119425.1). Classification (NCBI taxonomy): domain Eukaryota; kingdom Metazoa; phylum Chordata; class Amphibia; order Anura; family Bufonidae; genus Bufotes; species Bufotes viridis. The sequence goes on along the minus strand of CM065597.1, from coordinate 129,338,172 downwards.
AGATGGACTCCTTATCTCTGCTCTCTGACATTATAAAAACCCATTATAGCTCAGTTGTTATCTTACTGATAAGAATGTGGCTTAAATAAGTGTTTCTGACCTCTCAGTAGTTTAGCAAGGGTTATTAGATGACCAGCATAAAGTTAACGTACTAGTCACACAGCTAAAAAAAAAAAAACTGTTCACCATTTGTGACAGAACAGCTCAATATTTTTAATAAAGGCCAAATGAAAAATTATTTTTAGCTAAAAATTAGTAACATGTAATCATAAAAAAAATACCTCCGAAGGTGTACCTAGCCTTTAAAAATTCAACAAAATAAGTCAGGCATTTTTTGGGGGCCAAAAAAACACACAACAGAAAACTATGTGTGGTAGCTCCCTAATCCAATATAAACTACTTACTAGCTAGTAAACAAATGCAAGGCTGGCATTTACCTAAAAGAAAATAAGTGGTTATCATTTTCAGAATTTGGTAAAAGAATAGATTGAGAAGGTAGAGAACTTCTTTAATAAGGTACTGTGCACCGTCTTGTCCTCATTTTCCTTTTCAGACATTTGGAGCCTCTGAGCAGCTGATGCAGCATCTGACAGAGAATAATTTATGCTCTGGCGCTTCTTTTGAGTTTGGATGAAAAGCTTTCTGTGTGCCTGGAGTAGTTAAAAAAATATGGAGTCCTGCAGAGAGGAATTTCACATGGGTGTTTTATCCACATTTCTCCACATACTACAGTCTACAGTGAAAAAGCACCTTCAAGCCTATTTCCACTTTTTTTGCCAATGGTTTTGCCTGTACCATATGCATACACTTTTTATTTGTCCCTAAGGTCTCTTTAAATGACCTTATGATCTTTAGTTCCAGGTAAAGGACTGGAACACATCTAGACCAAGCAGTGATATGCCATTCCCCACTGCGTGTATGGAACCTCTTTAAAGAGTCCCTGTACTTTGACACAATTTAATTTCATTTAATGGTGTAATTTCTAGATCACTTCATTTGAAAAAAACTGCATGCATCCCCCTGAAAAAAGTTATGAAGTTATGACCACTAGGGGTCTCACTTGTACCTATTGCAGTCCACTGCCTGTTACCAGGCAAGATCGGTCCCTGGTAACAGAGACCAAAAAGATGGCTGAGAGGAAGTGGGGGCATGTCAGAGCTAGCTGAGATCCTGAGCCTGATAAAAACAACTGCTTCTAAACTGCTTCTGAACATCACATGAGCCTACTCTATGTCTGTAAGTGTTAATTATCCCGCCTTATCTGTTCTATGAGCTCCAGAGTTGAAAAACTACATAGTAAGAAGTAAGGGAAATAATGTCATAGCAGTACAGTGCTAGCAGACTTCCATAGAAGGGATCCGCCCCCCTTCTTCTTAGAGAAATGCATCTACCTGTGCATGCAGCGTCCCACTCGAGTATGTGGGTACTGCAAAGTTGTCATATCATATCTTATGTCATGCTGTATTGCACCTTTATGTAAAATCCCTAGATGGAGATAGCACTAATATATATATAGCTCAGGTCAGGCCTAGTCAGTTAGTTGTAGGAGTGAGAGTGCAGTTGCTAGTTGGTTATGAGACAGTGTTAGTTGAAGTCAGCTCAAGTGAGAAGGAGTGAGTAAAGGCACAGAGGAGGATATGCATTTTACCAGGCTTTAAGGACCTTTGGATTCAAGGTGAAGGACTTATTAGCTTCCGGCAGCCTCGCCATTAGTAAGCTGGAAAAAGGACCAGATTCAGGACTAAATACCAGTGAGTACACAACCTCCTACCCTAGCCTGAGATATAGCCACATATACAGCCTGTTACCTGGATTTACAGCATTCAACCTCCATATACATGGGAGACTGTTAAATGTGGATGTAAATTGCTGTCAAGACCCTGCATACAGTAAAGTTCCTAGTTGGATTCAAACCCTGTCTCATTCTTCCATTTCCATACTGCAACCACTCTCATCATTTTGCACCACCAAGGTGCTGGCGTCACGATACTACCTAATTCAGGGGCCCAGCCGCACAAGCACACAGAAATCCAATCACCATTAAGGGCACCTCAGTCACCACCTGGCCGGTGTCCCCTGTAATAGCGTGTGCCCCAGAGAACCTGGTGCTGTTCTCCCCTTCACCACAGCCCGTCCCAGGGAGCATCAAAACTGTGAGCAAAGAACTAACTGTCATTATTCCTTTGTATACCGACACCTCACAAGTTATCCCCCTGTGGCCTGCATTGTTGCATGCAGCTTAAACAGGGAATAATATGGCTGAAAAAAAAATTAGGGAAGCCCAAATATAACAGTTCCTTCACCGTTTTGATTGTACAAAGAAGAACAGCCATTGTGCAATTTTTTTTTTTTTTAAACTCAGATACTCTTTAAGTGAACAGTCAAAAACAACTGTAAGCCATGTACAGGGGTGGGCTCCCCAGGATACAGCGAAGTTACGAACGAAAAAAGCAACTCAGACAACAGCTCTTGCAAAACAGACTTTACTTTACTAAAGAGTGATATTAAACATAACCCCACATGCAAAGAACAGAAAATAAATTTACATGCACTCAGCCGGAGCCGAGATCCTTGTGCTGCACAGCACGGCGCCCCCTGATGTTTGCTGGAGAACACAATAACTATAATTTTGCCTTTTGCGGGCACAAATACCACTGCCTCGCTGTAACTGTTATTACCCTAAAGGAGGGAACAATTGTGTGGGATGCGAGGTACGGGTTAGCCCGCAGTGCAGCACAAAAGCTTACAATCCTACTGAACTATGTATTATTCCCTTAACCATTCCCCACAACTGGTTCTGTGGCAGGTGTCGGTACTACTCCCGATCAAACACTGAACCAGATGAAATTTACGGTTGAAGTTGGTTTGTGATCTCTGGTGCAAACAATAACTTATGATTAATAAGTCCTTATGACGATTAGTCCACAATCCTGGCAGCCAGCCTTACACAGAAACCCTAACTAACTAACTAGCTACAGGCTCAATCACAGTCTTTAATCTTCCAGGCGCAAATACTAGAACAAGCTGCGTGCACGGTCTGTCTTACCGACCCGGGTCTGCTTTGTCTCCGCTTATGACTGCAAACTGAACAATGTCCTCTCCACACGCGTGTGGCACAGTGCCGTCGCTGTTTCGCTCTTCAGCTCCCACAAGCGATATCTGCAGCAGAAATTCTCCTTCAGTACAGGATCCGGGTGTTGGACGAGACCTGCTTCCCTTGACTGCAGTTCCAGTAGCAAAAGAAGGCTCTCACACTGGGATGTCGATAGATTCCCTTCCCTCTGTGTCTCCTTGTCAGCTCTCAAAATGGCGACCACTTCCTGCTTCCCTGCAGCTTGTTAACCACACCTCTGATGCATATTGTAATCCAAGCAGTCAGTGAGCTGTGACTGGGAAACAGCGGCATCTTGTGGCTAAACAACAAAATAAAAGTCTTGAACTTAAATTAAACTGTGTTCATGCAATGAGAGCTGCTTCTCCATCTCACACAAGATCTATTTTTATTTGCTATCCAATGTACTCGTGCATTAGAAAAACCAATAACACACATAAATGTATGTGGCAGGAACAAGAAAATGGATTCTTCGTCACAGTCCTCTAAATGACTTTGTAGCATCTCCCCAAGGATGTTGTGCACAATTTACTCTGTCAGTCAAGGAACAGCAGTATCAGAACAGGCAATACTTGAGACCATTCATGGATAACACCTTTTACAACTGCTTCCGTGTTGACAGCAATATTCCACTGACTAACCTGTGATAAAAGAAATCTCAGAAGGAGAGCCAGCAGTGTCCTTTTTATTCTACTTAGCAGAGCATAACATCTTAAGTACAAGATATAAAGCAAATTGTAATTAATACTATTTACACATATGCATGTAAGTGTCCCTAGAGTTTTTTTTGGCCCTGTTACATGGGCCGATTATCAGGCCAATTATCAGGAATTAATGTTTGTACTTGTAAAGCTGCCGCCGATCACCCAATGAACATGTTCATCAGATGGAAGCATCATTGATGAGGACACAAAAATCATTTCTAGGCAGCAGGTCGTGCTGTGTAGACAGATCTGTTTCTCAAAAGCATTGATTCTCTATTGAGATGATCGTAGTAGTGATTCCTCATATAGCAGAAGTGATTGCTGCATGTTAATGTGCAGTGGCCTATGACTTATGGTAAAGTATTCTTTTTTTAATTTTGCACTGTGAATCCTTCATGGTTGTGTATGGGCAACAAATAGCTAACTGCCAGCTTTGTGGTGCAGTTGCCGGAGTGATGGGCTGGTCCTTCCCCCTGGTTAGAGTGTTCCTAGCAAGCAGAGCTAGGGTGAGGACGTTCCTAGTGGAAGATCCCGATAACTAGACCCAGTCCCGGAACATTCATCTCTGAGACTGAAAAGTGCCAGAGAAACAACTGAACTGAGGGACTACTCCTGAGAGAAAGAGAATAGACATTCACAGAATGTTGAGAACCATTTCAAGGCTGTACTGGAAAGACAGTAGGACAATTGCTCATTTATGGCAAAAGACTTTACTGCTGTGGAAAGAGTATTTTGCTTTGGCTACAACCACACAATTGAGATGGATTGGCCTTCCAGATCTAAGACCTCAAAATAATAATATTCAGTTTATTTTTTGTATACTTATTTTTACATTTTTTGTATATTTATTTTTTGTATATGTATATATTGTTTTAGTCTGAGGGAACTATATTGGTTTACGTACTCTACATTGTAGCTAATATCACCTAAATAGTGAACTGTTCAACAGATATTTTTTTTTCCTACGTGTTTTTGCAGATCTTAGATCTGCACCTCACAGACTGGGAATTGCAGAAGGAGTTAATGAGAATGGACTTGCACGCCTGTGGTTATTTGGGAAGATTGCAAAGTGTAACTAGATAGAGACTCAGGGATTACTACCATCATTGTGACTGCCTATACTATTGTGAAAAGCCTACTCTGAATTATACCTCAAAACCTTTTGCTGCTATATGTACTGCAACTCCTATCATCTGCTCAGTAAAGAAAGAGACTTTATTTATTCTAACGAAATGAGTCTTGTCATTGACTCCACCATAATCCGCCAGCCCCTACTTTAACCTACCCTCCTGCCTTGCACCCATTTACCTAACATCAAGGGCATCCCAGCCTCAACCAGACAGGAGCTCAAGAGAGCCAAGGTGTCCGCAAAGGGAAGAAAAGGTGCGCTCTCCAAACATATGCAGCCCAGGGAATGCTAGAGGGAGAGGGATTGGCCACTGTGAAGGCAATAACTCTTGTTGCTGCTGCCACCACTCCTATCCTCTCCAACTACTTCCACCACGCCTCTTCGGCAAGAAAATTGTAACACTTTCTGCTAAGTAGTGGGACAGTTGCTGGGAATGTCCAAATATACAGTAGGACAACTACCTTAAAGTAGAATCAGAAATATTACCATGCAGCCAGATATCAAATTGCAACTGTCCTTGAAACACAAGGTCACTTTAAGACCTTGGATAGATAACATAGGCAGTGAAGCAATAGTTAACGTAACTTTACAGCTTTCTAGCTCGCTTACATTTAGACCACTTTCTACGCCTAAACCAGGCCTAGAAAGTGGTAAATGAAATAGGCCTACTTGCCTGTCCCCTTCCCCTTCCACATAATGCTCACTTTTTTAGACCTGGCGTGGGAGGGAAAAGTTGCAGATTGTGGCGCAGCTACCCATGGCGCCACAATCTGCACCTAAAATATGCCTAATATAGTCATATTTCAGGTTAATAAATGACCATCTTTATGTTTTGGCCATGCATACAAGCTGGAAAAGGTATATATGGCAAAAAGTTGTCAGTAACAGGGCTAAACACCTCTTTGTCGAAGTGGGCTGGTCCTACTTCTTGCCAGGAGGGTGAGTTGGAATGTAGCTACAGTCAGGAAGAGGAAGCACACAGAAGAGCTCCTGCTCCTTGGGCCGATGTAAGATTATCCAGAGAGACCAACACCATGCAGCTCCAAGAAAACACTTAAGAGACAAGACAGCAGAGTGATCAGCAAATACTGCATTACACACACTGCTGCAAGGTGAGGGACTACAGCTCAGACACCCATCACTCAAAACCACCACTAGGCCAGATAAAGCTCAAGTCTGACAGTGGATACCTATACACACAAGTGCCCACTTTCAGTCATCCAACCTGCCTCCATACCTCACTAACTGGTGTCAGAAACTGCACTTCGACTTTACTATTGGATGAACCACAAGTTATATTTTGCACATACTGTAGTAAAAAGAGACTGCTGCACAGGAACGTCTTCAAACTACATTTCCATTGCACCAATCCCCAGGGAGCAATGTACTGAGAAGAACCTGTGACATGACATCTCATTTGGGTAACTACAACTCCCATCCTCCACACTGGTTCCTCAGGGGCTTTAAGCACATAACAAGAAGGAAACCATGTAAAATATACATTTGTAAGCTCACTTTATAAACACTAAAAACTGCAGTGTAGTAAACTGCACCTCTACCTATCATCTCTTACTATCATATGGGCTGTATGCCCTTACTTGTCCATTATATAGTCATTTCCATATAGAATTTGTTATCATTGAAATGTCAGGATTCCTTCTCTGTTGCTAATTTATGCATTATGTCAAAATACCTATTTTCTGATGCCAATACAATATCCTGTCAACTAGATTGTGGGGGGCACTTAACTATCCAGTGCTGTATGGACTGATTGCAGACAGTATTTTTACACCTTTAAATTTATTCAACATATAACGTAAGGCATCAATAAAAGAATGAACATATTATGGATATGTGACATCCACCTTTTAATAAGATCGGGGTCACATACTCTATAGATTGATCAACCTCAATAGTAGTAAAAAATAAAAGAGGTAATAAAAATGTATAAAAAACTTTCTTTTAAAAGGAGAACTCCCTGTATATATAAATGGCAAAGAATAGCAAGAAAAGCAAGATAATTTATGTAAAATACTTAAAATAAGTCACTTGCTAATATTGTCCATTCACTGAAGTGTAAGAGGCAAAAAGCAATAAAGATATATTGGGATGATGCGTGGTTATATTGATTGTTCTGATGGCAAACGCACTATTATTTGTTAATATAAGGTTGATGCATATATAGCGCTAGTAGTTCTTTGAACTTGCTCTCAATCAATATCTCCCCTCATTGTAAGAAATGATATATCAGTGTACAACAGTAAATGTGATGGCTCACCTGAGGTTTGATAGTGGAATATGGGTGCCACCAACTAAATAGGACTCACCCTGTCCATATATGATAAGGAAAATTAGTTAAGAATGAGTTGGGCACACCAAATCTGGAAAATAGTTGTAGTTTATTAGCCTCTAAAAAATATATAAAAATGTAAAAAAATATAAAAAAATAAATAGTTCAAACCAAATATTGCAACTGACCCTGTATATTTGTAGGTAATCTTGATCAGCATATATGGATACTGGGTGATGAACTAATGTCAGTCAACAATTAGTTAGCTGTGCTGTCATATATTACCTTTAAATAATGATCTTGACACCTTTTGTTATTATTTATATCAAAAAATTACTATTGACTATTTTTTATATAAATAATAACAAACGGTGTCAAGATCATTATTTGAAGGTAATATATGACAGCACAACTAACTAATTGTAATGACTGACATTAGTTCATCACCCAGTATCCATATATGCTGATCAAGATTACCTACAAATATACAGGGTCAGTTGCAATATTTGGTTTGAACAATTTATTTTTATATATTTTTTTATATATTTTTTAGAGGCTAATAAACTACCACTAATTTCCAGATTTGGTGTGCCCAACTCATTCTTTACTAAGAAATGATATATATATTATCCCATGCGGTAGTTGGTGAATAGGACAATGGTTCATTTAAGGCTCTTTCTGTATGTTACCAGTCTGCAGCGTCTGTGTGCCCGCGCCGTCAATGCTGCTATCAAATACGCAATGGTTCTTCTGCTCCGCTCACCAACTCTTATCATGGCGTCCCACGTGAGCAGGTGGTGCAGCGATGTTCTATCTTAGGATGGGTACGTAAGTACCGGCTGTATCAGCGTCCTTTGTTAGGCAATGTTAGATGGTCGATTCTTTGTAAGATTAGAGGAAATGCTTGATTGCATACATCATGCTTTTTACTTTATACTGCAGGTTACTGTAGTAAAATTAGACTGTTGCACATTCACATCTTCAAACTACATTTTCATCCCACCGATCCCCAGGGAACAATGTCCTAAGGGAGAACACTGAGACTTGACATCTCATTAGGGCCAGTACCACTCCCATCCTCCACACTGGTTCCTCAGGGGCTTTCTGCACATAATAAAGAGGAAACCATGTAAAATATACATTTGTAAGCTCACTTTATAAACACTAAAAACTGCAGTGTAGTAAACTGCACCTCTACCTATCATCTCTTACTATCATATGTGCTGTATGCTCTTACTTGTCCATTATATAGTCATTTCCATATAGAATTTGTTATCATTGAAATGTCAGGATTCCTTCTCTGTTGCTAATTTATGCATTATGTCAAAATACCTATTTTCTGATGCTGATACAATATCTTGAAGGGAAAGATGTAAGAAGACAGACTATCCTAACATCATTATGACTCTCCTCAGTCACTAGTCTCAGGAATTGGCTAAACGCCTTGCTAAATATTCCATATTAAAACAGCAGTTAAGATCTGTGGTTGTAAGAGCTCTGACCTTGCTGAGAGTCATCCAGTCAGACATGAATTAATGATTGCAGAATACGGAAGCAGTACTCTCTGCATTCAGCCGATCCCGTGGGAAAAACTCATTTGCTTAAGGGTATAGGCAACATCAGCCTTGAAAATTCTTATCCTTTGGGAGGGATGATGCAAAATTACTCACAACCTTCAGCATGTATACAAAGCATATGGAGACTGGAAAAAAAGCCTTATGTGATGCATGCAGATAGCCTGAAAATGAGCTACTGGTATAGACTAGTCTTTTACCAAGGACAGCAGCTGAAATTACATTGTTTTATAGTCTATGTGGATTTAGATGAACCAATAGTCATCCAGATTATCGGAGACGACTGCTCCTGCGAACCCTCGTTCCCAATAATTTGGCGATCTAAATGTGCCTCCGTTTACCTGATGAATTAGCAAAATGCTTGTTCATCGGGTGATTCTGTCGTTCGAGCAGGAACACAGTTCATCATTTCTGAGCAGCAGATCGTGCTGTCCAATCATGATTCTGTATGGGGACAAGGGATCGCCATACTGATCCCTCGTCCTCATGCTGTGAAGGAGATCTCTGCATGTGAATTTATTAGTAAATCTGGGACAGTGTATTTTACCTCTAGCGTTTTATTCATGGCATTTCCCCCTATAGACAAGGATGATGTAGAAAGCATCTGACAAAAATACTAAGAAGCCAAGAAGAGAAAAAACGCCACGTAAAAAACTAAAACACCAGTACCAAAAAGGTACTTGCGTGGCCTGCATTTCAGTAGACCTTCAGCTAACATGTGGAACTGGTGTTTTTAGCCACAAAAATGCCCCAAAACCTCATTAAAAATAGACAAAAGAAAAACACCACTAAAACTATATTGGTTTTCTCTTCAAGAATGAAAAGTGATTGTCTTATTGAGAAAACCTATTAAGTACAATTCTGAAGGCAACTATTCCTTCTACTTTTTGGCAGAGAAATTCATAGCATGAAGCTAAGGAGAAAATCCATTGGTAAACTGTATAGTGATGCAAGAACTGCTCCCGTATATCTACTACATCTCAGAAAGATTTCCCATGGGGCTTCTCAACTCACAGCAATGTATAATATCCTCCTCATAGCCTCACATACAGTATTTCATCACTGTCATAAAGCAAGTAGGACGCAAGAATTGACAAAGACACAAAGAAAATTCCATAATTTGTGACCGTTATAATGAGAAAGAGGAATCTGACCATGTAGCAACCACCTGACATCAGAAGTCTTTTTAAGAAATGTATTATACCATAAATGAAAGAGAGTAACTGGCTAGTTATCTGCAATGGGTGCTAGGTGGTGCCAATGGATGGCAATACACCTGTCCACCTGTATAGCAGATTAAATTTTAAAGGGGATCTCTGGGATTTACATATTGATGACCTATCCTCAGGATAGGTCAGGGTTGCCAACCTAAATTTTTATTTTTTCTGGACAATTAATTCCAAAATCAATGACAGCCAACATTTTTTATGGGAAATTGGAAAACCATAATAAACTATAAAGATTAGAAGTAATACATGTCTATAGGTCAGATAATAATACTGAAAGCTCTAAAATGCTAAGAATTACAATCAAAATGACCCGCTCAAGTACCACCAGCCTAAAAAAAAAATCATGGACACTGGAAAAAATTCCCCTAGTTTTAAGAAATATCCAGGGATTTCCAGATGGTTGGCAACTCTGGGATAAGTCATCAGTGTGAGTTTGGTGGGGGTCCAACTCCCAGCAGCCCTGTGATCAGCTGTTTGAGGAGGCCGCGCATTGCCCCATGAAAGCCCCATGAGTGTGGCTTCTATGGGGCTGACCTGCGCCTAGGTCCTGTGACAGATGAACGTGACATCACATGGCCTAGGAAGAGGCCTAAGCACTCAGGGCCTCTTTATACAGCTGATCGGTGGGGTTCCCGGGAGTTGGGCCCCCACCGATCTGATATTGATGGCCTATCCTGAGGCCATCAATATGTAAATCCTGAAAAACTCCTTTATTTATATATTGTGTCACCTTCAAATCAGTTTCTGTTTCACAGCAAACACAGTCACTCACATCATTGGTAACGGAAATGTAAATGATAATGTTACTGAGGAAAATGTATAATTGTGTGATGGAAGTGTGAACTGATGGGTCGTCTATGGTAAGAGCAGATAATCAGATTGTGTAGAAAGCATTTAGAGATGGAACGTAAATGACTGGGGTTTGACATTTGTGGGTGACACATAGTAATTAAAATAAAGCAAGGATCAGTAAACCCTGTCATAATGTTGTTATTGTGACTGAATGAGTTCATGGAATACTGCACAGCAGGCATTGTCTGGGTGTCACTGCAAGGCACGGCATGCATCTGATGTAATACCATCACAAATGGGAAGATTTTACAAGGGCAAGAAAGGACGGTTCATGATATCATGAGGTTCCAGAGCTTTGCTGGTAAGAATTAAATGTGGTAAGATCAAGTGCTAAGCATCTTAGGAATCAAGGAGCTTGAGGCTTAGGGCACCCTTATGTCCCTGTCCTTGGGTCAAGCAGAAATATCGTTCAGGCTTTTTTCTATCTTTGCTTCTTTCTCAGACTATCCTTAGAAAAAAACAGAAGAAAAAAAAAAGCATCAGAAAACATAAAATAGCATATGATAAACGGCAACACAACCTGACAGGAAGTCTGCAAATGTGTAAAGGCCGCTATACAGTACATGGGCCAACAATCCAGATAATTATTGGGAATCAGCATTTCTAGGAACACTGATTTCCCATAATTGTCATGTGTTGAGGTTGTTTTAGTGTTTTTCTGCACTTTTGAGTTTTTAGTCACATTTGTTGCACTTGTGTATTTTGCTTTCAAAACAGGAGTACCTTAAAAATACTGGGTGGCCCACGAAAAAGTAGACCGCCTCCAATATCTCCAGATCAAACTTCCTAATAGTAAATCTTTCTTAGTTCTCCACAGCAACCAATCAGAACTCACCTTTCAGTTCCTACAGGGCTCTGAAAAATGAAATCTGAGCTCTGATTGGTTGCTATAGACAACTAAGACAGATTTAATATTAGGCAGTTTGATTTAGAGATATTGGAGGCGGACAACACACACAATTAGGCAGATTTACTACTAAAATGTGCCCATTTTGCATGCTGGCATGCATGCTTTGAATCACAATTACCAACTATTTTACACACTAAGCATTTTGAGGATCGATAAGAAAAGTGGGTGTGACTTCACAGGAAAGGGGCATAGCCTAAATGTGCCTTCATGGCCAAAAAAAGAGCCAAAATTTTGGCGTATTTTGGAGTGAAACTACACCAACTCATAGGTGGCGTAAACTTAGATTAAACAGAGTTATGGTGCATGGACAATTTTTGGGGGGGGCTCAGTGACAAACCTTTAGTGTATGGACAGAATTTTTGTTACATGGATAAAACTTTTATTACACAGCGTTCCAATAGTGGAGCCAACTGGCAGGGATTTCAATTTCCCTGAGGGTTTCCAAATGTGTTAGTGCAACAGGCCGCCTCCGCCCAGGGCCCTCTATATAGTGTCCCAAGTTTAATAGGAATGCCAAATGGTGTAGCGTGGCCTAAATATCTCTTTATGTGTGTCACGGTGCTCCTACCTGGATACCGCTGGACCCCACACTTTTTCTCCGAGGCAATAAATCGGGGGAATAATTGAGGGATTTGAAAGAATAACTTGAGTCCAGACCTTGAGATGAAGCTGAATGGCAGCTTTACTTGAATAAACGTTTCTTCAAACAGCTTTCAGGCTTTGTCTTGGTTCCAGCAGGCTTTAGCATTAAACTGGCAGGCAAACTAAACTCTGCCATATCTTTCTCTCACTCTGTTGTACTGACAAGCTGACTGAATAACTTGGCTTCTTCTTTATGCTGCACTTTTCCCTTCTTAGTTAGACTTAGATTAGGCCAAGGAACTATGTTCTTGGCTTCTGAGGCTTTTAAGCTAAAAATAATTTAGGTAAAAACAACGCGTTTCGGGGAATTAGGATCCCCTTCATCAGGTTAAACAGTTGGATATAGACATGGAGTATCATACCTTTGAAATACTCCATGTCTGTATCCAACTGTTTAACCTGATGAAGGGGATCCTAATTCCCCGAAACGCGTTGTTTTTACCTAAATTATTTTTATTGGAATAAAAAAGAAATTTGAAATTCAAGATTCCCCTGTCCAGGTTTTGGAGCGCCAAAAAGCAGACTCTTCTTTCTTCTTCTCTCAGAGGTTTGGCACTTGTCCTCAACATGTAGGAATGAAGAACCCCAGTAGTAGGCCTCACACTACACAGACCCATGTAGCTCCTCACGCTTTGGCTGCCAAGGCTAGACTCACTGGCTGATGCAATCAGACTACACAGTTCCTCCTTCAGAGGGGGCAGGTCCAGCCTTCCTTCTGCTGAGTAGGGCATGATGACTAATCTGTTTTCACATTTTCAGCTTCAAATCATATTCAAAGCATGGATAGCACTATAACCCTTAATGGTAGATCTTAACCCTTTTAGCAGTGATCTACTGGATCACTGCATATTTGCCATGGAATATGTGGCAGAGGATTTACATCTACAATGGGGTCCACTTGTGAAAGAGCCTCATTCAATAGAACTAGTCAGCCAATATTAACCGAGTGAAGAAATTACATGTCACTTTTTGATGTGGAAAAAAACAGCAGACTTATGAATGGCAACCTGTGAAATTTCCACTGTGTGAACGAAGATTAAAGAGTTTTGCAAATCAGGCTGAAGGATCTGCTTACCATCTATTTACTATAACTGTATACTTTTACTACGTCATGTCATTTGCTATAAGCTTTGTATTTTTTTTTTTTAAGTCAATGGCAGCAGCTTATAAACATGAAGAATCATTCGGACTGTACGTCTGTATTATACAACAATCGTCCTCTGTCTAACATCCTTTCTGTCTTCGCTATGGTGTGCATTTGGTCATTGCAGAGACATTTCCAAGGACATAATATCTGTGTCTGAACATCTGCACTGCAGCATCACATAAGCCAGTTCTCTGCTTAGCAAGACTAAACACTATTATTACTGAAATTAACTCCAGGGCATTCACATGAAAAGGAGAATGTGCTACATTACATCCAAAAATACATAAGAGCAACTGTAATAAACTTTTAATAAAGTGCTATAGATCTAAGCAAAGGTTCTTAAGGTGGCCACAATACTCCACAGACAAGTATCCAGATATCAGAACATTCATCTTCACACCTAAAAATCAATGTAACATTGCTTTCTCCAGTGCTCTCAGCCAATTGCCATTTTGACTGTAATGAAAAAAGTTAGGGCACATGCACACGGCCATAAATGTTTTTGTACCTAATAGTAAATCTGTCTTAGTTGTCCACAGCAACCAATCAGAGCTCAGCTTTCATTTTTTCAGAGTCTTGTAGGAACTGAAAGGTAAGCTCTGATTGGTTGCTATGGGCAACTAAGACATATTTACTACTAGGCAGTTTGATTTGGAGATACTGGAGGTGGGCTACTTTTTTGTGGCCCACCCTGTATTAATAATGTCTTATAGGCAATGTATGCATCATACTATTAAATCCTATGGATATCTAATCCGTATCTGATCAGTGGGGGTCTAAACCCTGGGATCCCGGCTGATCAGCTGTTTGAGAAGGCACCGGGGCTCGCAGTAGCGCTGTGGCTTTCTCACAGTCCTAGGCCCTGTGGCATCACGTTCATTGGTCAAATGGCCTAGGCACATCTCACCCCTATTGAGGTGAATTGGGCTGAGATGTGATACCAAGCACTACCGCTATACAATGTACGACACTGTGCGACACTGTACGACACTTTTCTGTCTCAATGTGTTCAATTGTTACAATGGATAGCACCCGGACTGAACCCTGACCCGTTCCTTTCAGTTGGTTTATACACATTAGCGTTGTTTTTGACTGACCATTTGTCCATTAAGGAAAAATCGCAGCATAAATCACAGCATGTTCTATGTTCAATGGATCAGTGATAAAGAAACTGACAGCACGCACACGGCATCCGGATGCAGTCCGTTTTTCACTGATGGTTGCTAGGAGATGCGGTGTGTTTTTCTTCAGTTCTTCGTCACACGCGTAAAAGAACGGATACGATGCTGATGGAGAAAACTGTAACAATGAGCGCAATTGCATCAGGCCCCTGTGGGAGCCAGTGTGGAGGATGGGAGTGGTAGTGCGAATGGGAGTTGTACTGCTCACTGTGTCCTACTTCAGACCGCCACTCCCTGGGGTCCGTTGGAGTGAAAGTGATGGAATAAACTGTAGTGTGTTGAGGTATAACGACGAGGAAACCGGTTTTGGTGTAACAGATTCGCAGTACTTTACTGAAGCCGGTCAGCAGGTGATCCGCACAAGCACCATTCACATCAAATGCAATCTTTACAGTTGACTCAAGTCATTCCCAGAGGTTGTATATGGAGGCTAGCTTCTCTATCTCACAATCAGACGGTCAATCTCTCCTTTTCCTGGCCTAAAGGGATGCTCTTTCTCTATCATGAGATATATAAGTATATGATATATACATTATCCTCAGAGGAATACAGTCTAAGAACAGGGGACCCTCCTGTCTTTTGGTTATGGTGGGCAGCTTGTAGCTTACAGTGTTCCCACCACATGCAGAGGAGGCTGTAGCCAGATTAGCAGCGATTACCATCCTTACCAAAGTCGCCCGCAATCCCTTTGTGGCAGCTAAACCTTCTGTAGATCTTTTCCCTTCTGAGGGCTGGCACATAAACTGCTGGTAGTCTGTAGGGAATGTGGTTCTCCCTACAGGATCTAATTCTCGCTGCTCTGAGGTGTTCTCTCCTCAGCAGGCAGCCATGACTCTTGAATCTTTGTCCTAGAGAGTAAGGATGGAGTCAGCCCTGTCTAGCCACATGGGACCTCCCAATCCCTATACAACTTTATGGGATTTATAGTACATGCATTATATATGAGATACAGGGATATTAACACTTTCTGTCCCATGCAGTGTATTTCAGGACGAAGAGTGGTGTGCGCAATTTATGATATAAAAAATAAATTAATAAAAAATAATCAATTAACATTTTTTACAACTCAGTGGGAATTGTTGGGGAAAGGAGGAATGGGGTAGTTAAATTATTGATTGTCCATTTGACAAATATAGTGCTGGACTTCATGGACAAGAGATGGGTGTATTTTGAAACCACTACCTTGGGCACCAACCGAGCTTGTATCACCCCTGCCCACAGGGTTTGTCAGCCAGTTTTTTTTGAGAAATCCAAGGAAAATCTCAGGCAGGTTTACCATTCAGAAGATTTGAAAAGCTGGGTGATAAATTATGTGAAAGTTATGCTTAGAAACTAATTATAAATACCTCTGTCTAAAGGACAAATCCTTAGGATTGGTCATCAATATCTGATCATTCCATTTCCCGGGACCTCTGTCAATCAGCAGTGGCAATTGGGTGAGCACTGAAAACTCTTCTTCAGGCACTTCTATTGGCCAAATGGCCTTTGCACGGCGAAGTCCTATTCAAGTGGGTACTGACGGCATTATGTGAGAGTGAAAGAAAACTGGGAGTTGTCGCTCAGCCACCAAACTGCCTTATGCGGCCCGGGTTCCTGGGAGAACAAAAATCCTTTGTTGATCACATTAAAAGTCCATAAAGTGCTAGGGGACCTGAGTAACTTCTATGGAAGAGTTTTCTGGGCATGCTCTGAGACCTGTGCAGAGGTCATTGTACAAGGAAAGAATAGATAAGCTTTGACAATCAACTATTGTGAATGGAGGATCCTGTCTTATCTATACACAGAGGTGATATAATTACAGGCAGGATTAGAATGACAGATAAGCAGCTGCAGTCCTCGGGCGCACGGCAAGGGGTCCCTTAAAGTACATGTTTTTCATGATGCCAGTTGCAGTGAAGCAACGAGGGCACAGGGCCCCTTTTAGTGATACTCTGGTAGATGGTACCTAGGTGTAGGAATGCCAAAGTGGTGTAGGGTAGTCTAAATGTCCCTTAATGTTGGTGCGTGTGTCACGGTGCTCCTACCTGGATACGCTGGAATCCCAGGCGTTGCCCTTCAAAAGCAGAAAGATAGGGGGAATAATTAATGGATTGAAGAAATAACTGAGTCCAGACCTTGTGATGAAGTTGATAACAGCTCCAGACCTTGTGATGAAGTTGATAACAGCTTTACTTTCAATAAACGTTCCTCCAACGATTTACAGGCTTTGTCTTGGTTGCCATCAGGCTTTGGCATTAACTGTGGCAGGCAAACTCCTTTCTGCTACGTCTGTTGCTCTCTGACTCTCCTGTGCTAAAAAGGCTGGCTATTGAACTCAGCTTCTTCCTTATACTGTACTTCACTTTGTAATCTGGTCTTTCTCTAGCTTTGTTCAGGGAACACTTTACTCCTGGTTTCTGAGGCTTCCTGCTGTGGCCCCCATGTCCAGCAGAGCTGAGGGTGCTCTGGCTGGTCTAGGCAAGGCTCGTCCAACAGGGACGTGCTCCTGCTTCCTTCCCCGAGCAGGGGTACTCTCCACACACTAACTCCTAACTAACTCCACCCCCCCTGCAGCAAGTGGGACACGCCTACCACACCACAGAGGGGGGGTGTTAGAATGGAATAGAAAGCTCCATTCTCTGTAAGATAGCTCTGACATTTATGCTGCCATCTGCTGGTGAACCAGGCATATTACATTTGAACATAAACAGTTACATAACAAGATTATGAATACACATTGTGCAGGACCTGGGAATAAATACATAGGATGAAATTAGGTTAATCATAGAAGATAGTGGCGGTGTACAAAGGTGGTAATGCCACTCTGGGGCGTTACACAGGTAACTGCAATAAAGTGATCTGTACAGACCAAGAAGTGATGTCTATTATTAGGCTAAGTGATCAGTGCCAAAACTGCAGGAGTTTATGGTTTTAGTTAACCACTTCCCGACCGCCTAACGCACAACTGCGTTCTCGCGGCGGTCGGGCTGTTCTGGGGCGACGCATATGTGCGTCATCTCGCGAGACGCGAGATTTCCTGTGAACGCGCGCGCGCGTTCACATAAACTCGCGTCTCAGGAGTTTAACTACAGCCTGCCAGCGATGATCCATCGCTGGCAGGCTGTAGATGCGATATAAATCGCATCAAACAAGTATATCAGACGCTGTTTTGTGAACAGCGTCTGATATACTGCTACCTGGTCCTCTGGTGGTCCCATTTGCTGGGATCGACCACCAGAGGACCAGGTAACTATGTAAAGTTGCACCAAACACTACACTAACCCCCCACCCCCTCACCTATTAACCCCTTGTTAACCCCTTGATCACCCCATCTAGACCCCGTGATCACCCCCCTGTCATTGATCACACCCCTTGTAAGGCTCCATACGTCCATATGTGTTTTGCGGATCCGTGGATTCACGGATCCGCGGATCGGATCCGCGGATCTGCGGATCCACAGATCCTCAAAACACGGACACCGGCAATGTGCTTTCAGCATTTTGCAGATCCGCACATTGCCAGAACTATATAGAAAATGCTTTTTCTTGTCCGCAATTGTGGACAAGAATAGGACATGTTCTATATTTTTGCGGAACGGAAGTGCAGACCCGGAAGCGCGGATCCGTAATTCCGGATCCGAGCGGGACAAAGTCTGTCCCCATAAAAATGAATGGGTCCGCAATTCCGTTCCGCAAACCAAATTGCGGACGTGTGAATGGGCAATAAGGGTCCCTTATCACCGCCAGTTAGCTAGCTACTTGTTAGGTAGTTAGCGCCCAGCCCACCGCACCGCAGTCACTGATTTTGGCAGAGATTTTTCATTCACATTGATTGATGCGAATGAAAAATCTGTGCCGTTCATTTTTTTTTTTCAGCCCAGAGGCTGAACGGAAAAAATCTCATTACCCGTATGCTCAATATAAGGAGAATCGCAGAAACTCCTAATGCTGGCCATACGTGTAATGATTGAGGAGACCCCTAAAATGCCAGGGCAGTACAAAAACCCCACATGTGACCCCATTTTAGAAAGAAGACACCCCAAGGTATTCCGTGAGGGGTATGGTGAGTTCATGTAAAATTTTATTTTTGTCACAAGTTAGTGGAATATGAGACTTTGTAAAAATAAAAATCAATTTCCGCTAACTTGTGCCAAAATTTTTTTTTCTGTGAACTCGCCATGCCCTCATGGAATACCTTGAGTGTCTTCTTTCAAAATGGGGTCACATGTGGTATTATACTGCCCTGGCATTTTAGGGCCCTAAAGCGTGAGAAGAAAATGCGTAAAAATGCCCTCCTAAAAGGTACTCATTGGAATTTGGGCCCTTTGCGCATCTTGGCTGCAAAAGTGTCACACATGTGGTATCGCCGTACTCGGGAGAAGTAGGGCGATGTGTTTAGGGGTGTATTTTTACATATACCCATGCTGTGTGTGAGAAATATCTCTGTAAATTGACAACTTTGAATAAAAAATTTTTAAAGTTGTTGTTTACAGCGATATTTCTCACACAAAGTATGGGTATATATAAAAATACACCCCAAAACACATTGCCCTACTTCTCCTGAGTACGGTGATACCACATGTGTGACACTTTTTTGCAGCCAAGATGCGCAAAGAGGCCCTAAAACCAATGAGTACCTTTAGGATTTCACAGGGCATTTTTACGCATTTGGATTCTCACGCTTTAGGACCCCTAAAATGCCAGGACAGTATAAATACCCCACAAGTGACCCCATTTTGGAAAGAAGACACCCCAAGGTATTCTGTGAGGGGCATGGCGAGTTCACAGAATTTATTTTTTTTGGCACAAGTTAGCGGAAATTTATATATATTTTTTTTTTATTTTGTTTTTTACAAAGTCTCATATTCCACTAACTTCCACCACATGTGTGACACTTTTTTACAGCCAAGATGCGCAAAGGGGCCCAAATTCCAACGAGTACCTTTAGCTTTTACATGGCTGCTCACAATTTAGCCCCGCCCAAAATGCCAGAACAGTAAACACACCCCACAAATGACCCCATTTCGGAAAGTAGACACCCCAAGGTATTCACTGAGGGGCATAGTGAGCCCGTCTGAGATTTTTTTTTTTTTTGCCAGAAGTTAGCAGAAATGGAAACTTTATTATTATTTTTTTTCCTCACTATTGGATTTTTTTTTATCAAAGACATGTAGAACAATAAATTTAGAGAAAAATTTATATAGAAATGTAGTTATTTTTGAAAAATTTTACAACAGAAAGTGAAAAATGTCATTTTTTTGCAAAAATGTCGTTAAATTTTTATTAATAGCAAAAAAAGTTAAAATGTCAGCAACAATGAAATACCACCAAATGAAAGCTCTATTAGTGAGAAGAAAAGGAGGTAAAATTAATTTGGGTGGTAAGTTGTATGACGGAGCAATAAACGGTGAAAGTAGTGTAGTGCAGAATTGTAAAAAGTGGCCTGGTCATTAAGGGTGTTTAAGCTAGGGGGGCTGAAGTGGTTAAATATAGATATTCACTTGGAAAATAAAAAATCTAATTAAAAATTATTTAAAAATATGTTTAAACATAACAAACGTGGTTTAAGCAACAGGTGATTTTCTGATAACACATTCCCTTTAAGATGTCTATTGTCTTCTGTTCTGTATCAGTATATGGTTCTCTACAGAGCAAACCAAACACACAACAAGCTAAGGGCCAGGTGCACCTGGTGCTTCAGTGTGTACAGGGATCATATTTGCCACCGTGATGAATGGTCTCTTTGACTGTATGAAAGTATGGGAGCTGGATGCCTGGGTGGTGAAATGTCTGACGATTAACAAGTACTTAGATTTTCAAGATCTGAAGCTTTGAGACATACAAAAGCCTCCTCCTGCCTGAAATCCCATATATCCATCAATAACTTCTTTGTGCATTTTTGTTTCTACAATTTCACCTGTTTCTTGAACTTTATCAAATCTATGAGCACATGGAGCATTGATCTCTATGTAGGGAATTCAGATAGCATTACAAAAGTAGTCAGAATGCTGCATGATGTTATGACACTCATTCACACGACCGTATGGGGTAGATATACTGTATCAAGACAGGCGGATCCATCAGATAATCTCCCCTGCTGGCAGCAGAAGCTTCTTAACAAGTCAGGCACATCGCTGCCCTATATGCTGGTGTAGACTTCAGCTATAACTTCAGCCACTTTCTGGCGAAAGTTATAGTAAATGTGGCAGTGTGAAGCCACACCCTTCCACTAAGCCATGCCCTTTTCTCTGCAGTCCTGAAAAGTGCAGAGAAGCTCACAAAGTTGCAAATTATGGTGCACACATGCCGTGTGCCTGGGGTTGCCACCTGGCCGGTATCTCATCGTCCAAGCCGGAAATTTAGGGTCAGTAATTTTTTTATGCCGGCAATAATAATTGGCAGTATTTTTCTAATAGGACTGTTAGTAATGAGCGCTTCCACTGTGGAGCGCTCATTAGTACAGCCTTTAACTCCCACCCCTCTCCCACTTGTGTTAAAAAGGAAAAAAAAGGACTCACCTCCTCCATTTGATCACGCAGCAGGGAACACTCGCTGCTGACTGAAAGCTCAGGAGAGGACCTGTGAGACATCATCACGCTAGAGCGCAGGTCTTGTCCTGCATTACAATTACTGGGGGCACTACTGGGGGTACTAATGGGGGCATTAATATTACTGGGGGGCTCTAATGGGGGCACTTTTAATTCTGGGGGTTGCTAATGGGGGCATTTTTAATTCTGGGGAGCAGTAATGGGGGCAATACTATTACTGGGGGCACTAATGGGGGTACTAATATTACTTGGGGGCTCTATTGGGGCACTATTAATTTGATCGGGCGCTAATGGGAGAATTATTAATTTTGGGGGGCACTAATAGGGAAACTATTAATTCTGGGGGTTGCTAATGGGGGCATTATTAATTCTGAGGGGCGCTAATAGGGGCCATTATTAATTCTGGAGAGCAGTAATGGGGGCATTACTATTACTGGGGGGCACTAATAGGGGCACTAATATTACTTAGGGGCTCTAATGGGGGCACTATTAATTTTGTTTTTTGTTTTTTTTAGTAATTACACATTTATTTTGTGCCATACATTTTTTACAATTACTAAAAAAAAAAATATATATAAATTTAATTTAGCCTTTATTTCTGAAACATTTCTGCCGTGATTTGAACTCACAACCTTCTACATTAGAGCCAAGAACCTTAACCACTACGCTATATAGCTACATGTTAACCTGCAGTGAAATATAAAATGATACTTCTGCTGCATAGGAATACTTACTACATGACAAACTACTATGAGGTTTTTCTGGCACAGTTTATCATTCAGCTTTATAGCTGAGTGGTTACGGTCCTTGCCTCTAATGTAGAATGTTGTGAGTTCAAATCCTTGCAGAAACTTTTCAGAAAGAGAGGCTAAATTAGATTTAAATACACTGGGTGTCACCAAGCACTGACTTTCCATATATAGACATAGCTATATATGGAGTCAGAGCAGGGACTCCTAAGCTGCGGACTCACACTGGGGGTGTCCCTCACTGTACAGCAATCTTCTGCATAGACCTCAGAGCAGGGGGTGCCTGGTTTAATGCTCGGGTTCTCCCCATGACTTCAATTGTGCTCAGGTGCTCTGATCCAAAAATGTTCTACCAGAGTACCCTAGCACTTTGGTGCTCGATCAACACTACTGGGGCGCCCTATTAATACTGGAAGCCACATAGTGACTTAACACTTTTGTTTAGCAACGCTCCCACAACCACACACCACTTTGGGTTGTGGCTTAACTTGGCCAGTATGTTTTGTTGGGAAAAGTGGCAACTGGCAACCCTATGTGCATCATAATGTACAACAATTGTGGCATAAAGGCCTTGATAAATATTCCTCATGGTGTGCTGTCTATATTTTTTGCTGCTCCATTGAAATTAATGGATCCGCCTCCGATCTTCAAATAATGTGGATTGAATGCAGACCAAAAATATGGTCATGTGTATGAAGCCTAAAGTAAATGGCAAGAACATAATCATAAACATTGAATTATGGACAATATGCAGAAAATCACATTCCTGTCTATGATTTTCTTATATATTGCCATGGGGTTTTAAGTCCTTTTATTTACTAAATTAAAAAAGAAACACAATACACACAATACTTCGTTATTTCTCTTAGTCCATAATTGGTTTTATGATGAGACTCTAAGGGTGTTGCTACATGTATTTTTCTTCATGGTGGGTAGGGGGCAAATCTGCTACTACTTTATAGCTGGGAATTGCTCATCTCCCCCACTGGGCGTGCCAGTGTAGCTGAACAGGCTGGACAAGGAGTATGTCCACTCCTGGCTTAGTTTATAGCCATCCCTGGCTTAGTTTTTTTGTTTTTCATTTTCTTCAGCCATCTGCTTGTAGCCAGCTTTGTTTGAATGGTGGTAAAGTCTGCCCCTGCGCCTCAGGTCCATTCAGTATAAAATCCATCAGAAAGCTCTCTGTCGACTCGCTCTGTAACCTCTCTTTGCTCTACTGAACCCAAATGTAAAATCTATGTAACCAAATAAAATAAGTCAAAAAGGATGCCATCAGGATAACTCAGATAAATGCTACAGCCATCAGAGGGCTAGTCTGACAGATTTCTCTGAAAGAGCAAAAGCTCTTGAAAATATCTAATAAATCAGATTATAAAAATGACTTTTAGCCAAAAACACATTCTTCTCGGTAAAAAAGAAGAATGGCCCGAAAAGTGTCCATCGTCTTTAAAGGGGTTTATGAGACAAAAAGGGCTTCCCTACAAACAGAGCCACTTGTGTCTATTGGCTGTGTCTGATATTGTAGCTAAACCCAAATCTCTTGACTGTGACTGAGCTACAATACCAGAGACAAACTATGGACATAACTATGGAAAAACCAAGCGCATGCTCTTTTCAGCTCATACAACCCTTTTTAATTGAAAAGAAAAAAATTACAAGATTTCGGTGGTGAATAAAGAGATCCAGTATGCATGTGCTATTCTGCTTGATAGTGCTGTTGAATACAGAGAATAGTTAATAACTAGAACTAAATTGTAAGAAGATTTCAGGAGGGTTCATTTATCAAGAAGCATTAGCCAACAAAAGAAAAGAAGAGGCACTTGAAACAATTTGACGTAAGGGTCTTTGTGAGGGACGGAACATACATCAGCCGATAGGATGTATCCAGAGATCCAAGATCTCTTCCCTCTTTGACATCATCATTAATCATTCTCTCAAGATCCATGGCCAGCCACCATCTGTCTGTATAGCAGTGGCAGCTCCTCACATGTGCTCCCGCCATCACATTAGGCTTCTGCAAACTATTTTTAGTCAAACAGAGTCAGATTAAACTCACAGATTTGTGTATGCTTTCCTGCATCCCCACAAGACTAGTTGGTCATGAGTTTCCTGAAAAGTATTAATGATTTATGGGCAGATTTTACAAGACAACTGTGAGTAAATCATGTAAAACAAATCTGCACTTCAGAGGGAAAGCTCCAGAGCTCAAGGAAAAGTGGGAATTATAAATTACATACAATTTACACTTGTGATATACGGTATAACACGCTAACAAAAAGCAGCATAAGAAACATTACTATTACTATAGTTACATACAGGCAATAATAAGATAGGTGTATGTGTTTTCATGGTGAAAAGGACGCCATAACCACAATGTTATGTCAGATAGTATAATGCTTTTTAAAGGGGTGTTCCAGGATTTTTTTGTTGATGACTTAGCCTCAGGAGAGACTATTAATACCTGATTGCATCATTTTTAATGTCGGCACGGCCGCCGCTGCATCTTCTCATCGCGCAGATGAAAACATCCTGTATTGGGGAGGAGCCAATGTACCTGCACATCAACCTAGTTTTCAGTCTAGCAGAAAAACTCTATACCAGTGCTCATGGGCGGATTAAGTGCATGATAGGCCCGGGGCTGTCTAACTAACTAACCCCCCCCCCCCATTTTAAGTTTAAGATTATTTTTCTGTATGAAGAGGCTGCGGTGCTTCGTGAGCGTCACAGTCTCTTCCTCAGCCATATGACATTCATCGTTCACGTGGCCGAGGTGCAGCTCTGTCCCATCTGAGTGATTGGGGCTGAGCTGCAATACCAAGCCCAGTGCTATCAAATGGACAGCGCCGTGCTTGGTAACGAGCAAAGAGGCTGCGGCGCTCACTGGAACATCGCGGTTTCCTCAAACGGCTGATTGGTGGGGATGCCAGGAGTCGGACCCCCACCATCTCATAACTCTCTGAGTACAGATGTCATAGATGTTACCTGCAGTCCTATGTAACACCCCACATAACACAGTGAATTATTGTGTTATGTGGGGTGTAACACCCCACATAACACAATAATTCACTGTGTTATGTGGGGTGTTACATAGGACTGCATGGAACATCTACTACATTATCTGCACACAGAAAGTTATCACTGTTATCTGGGCTGATACAAAGGACTGCAGGGGACAAATTAAAATTTTAGTTGCCAAATTTAAAATACATATGATTATGATAAAAAAGACTTGGAGGAGAAGATGAGACGCAGGTCACAGTAGTGAGCACGCACAACATACAGGAGAATACAGCACCACATACCTGTTACATCAAGGGACCTGTCCTCTCATGTAGATCTTCTCTTTCCTCTTCTCCTCCGTCTGACCCAGACCGCCATGACAAATTCTTTCAGCCGCATCTCATCCATACAGAGTTTGTTACACAGACACTTTACATTTCTCATAATTGGGGTCATTTATCAAACTGGTGTAAATTAGAACTGGCTTAGTTGCCCATAGCAACCAATCAGTTTCCACCTTTCCTTTTTTCAGATGATCTGTCAAAAATGAAAGGTGGACTCTGTTGCTATGGGCAACTAAGCCAGTTGTACTACAACAGTTTAAAAAATGATCTCAAAGATCCCTATAGTGTCTACAGAAGTTATAATGTCCCCTAGAGTGCCCCCAGTAATAACACCCTATATTGTGCTCCAGGTAATGCCTGTATAGTGTCCCCAAAAATAATGTCATCTAATAGCAACGTCCCCACACTACTCCATATAGTAATTTCCCCCACACTGCCCCATACAGTAATTTTCCCCACACTGCCCCCATACAGTAATTTCCCCCACACTGCCCCCATACAGTAATTTCTCTCAAACTGTCCCCATATAGTAATCTCCCCCCACACTGCCATACATTATTTTGCTCCCACACTGCCATCCATTAATTAATTTAACCCCACACTGCCATCCATTAATTATTTTGCCCTCACACTGCCATCCATTAATTAATTTGCCCCCACACTGTCATCCATTAATTTATTTGCCTCCACAACTGCCATCCATTAATTTGCCCCCACACTGCCATTGCCATCCATTAATTTGCCCCCACAATGTCATCTATTAATTCATTTTCCCCCACAGCTGCCATCCATTAATTTGCCCCCATGGAAACATGGCCCCACTGTCCCTTCATTAATAGCTACTCCCTTCCCCCCCCCCCAAAGTTAGCACACACAACACACAAAAAAACTAACAAAAAAAAGGCTAATACTTACCTGTGTGCTGAATGGTGAGGCAGGCGCGTGTACATTAAAGCCTGCACGCGCCACTATACAGGTGCACGATGGTGTCAACACGCACGCCACGCGATAACGTCATCACACACTCCGGGCTTCTACCACCACATAGGCCTGAAGCCTATGCCGGTGATAGGTGGCGGGGCAGGGACCTATAAACTCCCGTGCCCCGCCGCAGTATGTGGGCATTCGGGTCGGCGCTGGGCCCCCCCCAGCAATGCCAGGCCCAGGGCCACCGACCCAAATGCCCCAATTATAATCCGCCATTGCCAGTGCTTCTCAAACAGGGAGATCTCATCCAGAGAGATACCCTCCAGTTGTTGTTCATTCCACCTAGCAAGGCAGTTTTGACATAAGTGATCATAAGCTGCACATGCCTTTCTCTGGATACAGAAATGTCATATCTGGTGTTGCAGCATCATTTACTGTTCTTGTGCTTATTTTAATGTTATACTGGGTTCAAGAACTAAAAGATGAACTGAGAAACTATTTTAATTTCCATAGACTCTGATGATGGGTGGAGAGGCTCTGCTCTACACAATTACCCCCACTTGGCATGATTATGAAATGCAGCGTGGACTCCAGGCATTGTTATTGGGATAATTATAAAGAAATTATCAGACAATGCCAAACATTTTTTAGAGTGGTCTGGTGCAGCTCAGCTTGCTCAATAGCAAGCAATCAGAAACATACAATTACATCTACCTGTCACCTCAACATCTTCTGCTCTTTCGTTTACTGATTTCTTTTTATAGTAGGTGCAACATTAACCTGTGTGACATTGCCCTTATGGCTTCACATGTCAATCATAACTAAAACCTTGCTGAGCGTGCAACTGTTTCCCTTGTCCAGAATTACAGGTACACAATATTGTGCATTCAGCAAACCTTTGGTTCCATCACAAGCCTTTGCAGAGGGCACACAAAGACATTGAAAATTAGCATTTTGTGGTATGATATTTTTTTCTTAAAGATCTGAGCAAGCAAATATGATGTGAAGATGAGAGGGGGGTCAAGGGACATGAGAGGTGTAACTATTTCCTACTTAGGCTTGAGAATGAAAAGTAAAATAGTCCCATGCTGAGAATAAACCTATCTACAGACTGATGGAAGAAATGGTTTGATCTTTATTAGTTCAAAGAACCATAAAGTACAACATTTTCAAAGGTACGATGGAAAGTTTATGATTGTGTGTGGAGGTTCTTCAAGACATCCATCTCCATTCAATAGATCTTTTCTCTGCTCTATTATATTCTCGAGCATTAATACAGCACACTAATCATTCCATGTAATCTGTTATTATGAGCTCTAGCTTCAAAGTTTTCTGATAGAGCAATGGATGCTAATATATCCCTAAATCCATACACTAAGATGACTTACATATGGCAAATGGTCATATTACTAGTTGTAACAAGACATAAGTCCATCAAGTTTAACCAAGGGATAGGTTGGGAGTTTGGGACGCGAATCCCAGAAAGGAAGTGAGACTCAGATTTCTAAATATACTTCTAGAAACCCCCTTTGACAAAATACAAATATTCATCAAGTATGGACATGTAGAAGAAATTAAAATTGTTCCCCTAATGTTGGTTCATGAACTGGCACTTGTTTGTAAACTTCCTTTGAATGCTTTGTAGAAGAGGTGAAGCTCTACTATTGAGACAACCTTAAAATGAGCTAGGGCCCAATCCACTGCACCTAAAAGATATCTGCCTATGTGGCATATACTACCTCAATGGTAACTTGTCCGCAAACTATAAGAAAACCTAAAGTAAAATATTTATATTGGTAAAACTTAGAGTAAAAACTTCTAATTAATCCCATTGAAAAAACTATCTTGAGCCTCTGGTGATGATTATAAAGCCTCCGTCCTGCCTCTCCTGCACAAGTGAAATGGCTTCTTAGTGGTTTTATTCTTCTTCGATGAAGTTAAAACAAACTCTTTAACCACCTTCATTAAAAATACATTTTTTTTTCTTTTTTATAGGGGAAAAATTCAGTAAAACTTGTAAATCATTAATTTACTGTAAACTCTTAAATTCTTGCTCATTTTAAGTTTAGAAGTCCAGTAGGTGGTCCTACACAGTGACTGACAGCTTTCCTTGTATAAGTTTGCATACACAGAAAGCTGTCAATCACTAATTAGGACCACCTGCTGGACTCTTAAACGCGGAAGGAACTTAGATTTAAAAGAAAATATTACAAGTTCTGTAGGGCTCATTCAGACAACTGTATGTGTTCTGCGGAACGTACACGACCAAGCCTATGATAGTAATACATATTCTTGTCCGCAATTATGGACAAGAATAAGACATATAGTACTGCGAGACCACGGAGCAGAAGTACGGATGCAGAAAGCACACTGTGTGCTGTCCGCATCTTTTCCGGCCCCATTGAAATGAATGGTTCCACAATTTTGAGGAACGGATACGGACACATAAATATAGTTGTGTGAATGAGGTCTTGCTGAATTTTTCCCATCAATCTGCTTTGCCCCTTCTGCTCTATAGCCTGCATTCAATAGATTGGACTTGATGATCAATGCGAAGGGTTTCCTTTAACTCCTTCTGTCCCAGGTGGTTCTGGGTGCAGTGGTGTAAACCAGAACCATAAGGGGGCACTGCTATAACAATTGGTATGGGGCCTAATCACCTCTATGTACTCTCCGAGTGAATTTGAGTAGAAAAAAGGAGGACATGCTGATTTTCATCACTTTTAAGCTATTTTTGCAGGATTTTTATATTAATGACTTACGCTCAGGATAGGCCCCCAATATCAGATTGACACCCAGCACCCTCACTCATCAGCTGTTCAGGAGTAGCTCTGATGCCAGAGCTACACAGTTTTGTCCATTTTTCTAGCGGATGGAGCTGGTTACTGCACCGTTGCTCCCTTTGAAGTGAATGGGAGCAGCACTGTCCAATGAATGGAGCGTCGAAGCTACCTCCCAAACAACTGTGTTAGAACCCCCACAGATCTGACCCGGTGGATAAGCCATCACTATAGAAAATCCCAGAAAACATACAAAAATATCCATTCAATATCACAAATCAAAAGATATTCTGTAATCCTTGCTTTACATACAGTATATTCAGGAGAATTTGTCAGTTGTGCCCTTTTTTCTGGAAAATGCACTTTATTGAGTACACCAATTTGTAACACCTAATAACCCAGCTCACAGCAGTTACAGTATCTCTACTTTTCTCAGCTCACTGATTAAAAGAAGCATGCTTGCCCCAGCCGCGGCCTTTTAAGTCTTTTTCCTGATTTTTAAGAGAACAAATAACAAAGCATGATATCAATTATTCACCAGTAATGCTCTTCAGCCTTATGGACAAGTTATTTTTGCTTGCCAGTGTAGAATGGCTATGCGCTCGTAAGCACTAACTACAAAAATAACTCATATCTCACACATAATCAAATTTAGCATCTCAAGCACAATCTGGTTGTAGACATGTGCACTTAACCCTACCTGCAGTCATTGCCAGCTAGGTATTAACAAGCACGTAAATCAATCCCCGGCCACTGGACTGACTTAGGCTTTTGCTTGTCCTAATCTGTAATACAAGAAGAAAGTAAAGTGCACAAGAGCTTTCATGGTACTTCGATGAAAGCTACAGGACTTTGTGCATTCAGATCATGAAATAAGGATTTATTTAGTGTATTTAATCTGGATTGATGAACCAGAAATGTGGCTTCTTGCCACACAAAAGAAGCTACAGGAGATGGATTTGTGTTGCTACTGTTATATATGCTTCTTCTGTTATTTCTATCAAGTGCAATATCTTTGGCTGTACATATATGAATTTGTAAGAAATAAATGGTGGCATGCCCAATTGAATGTCATAATATAGAGATATTATCCTCTATAAGCATTGCCTCAACAGAAGAATACATTGCCTTATGGCAAGAGGCTACTTTCTTCACAAGACTTAGCCGTATCAATAAGGGATGCAAAGAAGAGAAGGGATGGTGAAACTATGTCTCCAGCCTTGGGAGACAGAAAGAGGAACATAAAAATGTGGCAAGTTTTCCTAACATACCATCAATGTCAGTAACGGTGCCACCAAAAGAGTACGTCAACATGCCCCTATTACAGAATCAGTGTCTTTTTTTATAGAAAGGATTCTGATCTTGGCTTATATTGATTCCCAAGATATTATTCCAAGCCGTTTAAAATGCCATTGACTTAAACGGTAGCCATTAGGTACTTGGAGCCACTTGGAACCGAACCCGAATTCGGGAAATGTTTTTTTACAGTAGAAATCAGTTTCTGAAGTAATTATGCGAAGTCTTGCGAGACGGAGCCAATACATTCTAATTTTGTACAGATCGCTAACTCCTTACTGTATTGAAATGAAATTTTATGCGAATTCGCTCATCCCTAGAAGCCATCCAATAGTTGGCGCTAGAGAGCCAGTTTTTCTCCTCTTGGATAACAGTTTATTTACTGTGCATTCCCTTTTCCCAAGGAGCATTGACTGGTCTGTAAGAATTCAACCAACTTGGTGGTCTCTAGTTCCCTTAATGCAAACACATTATAAAAAAGTCAGCTTGCAACAATGTCTTCATAACATAGCTGATTTTCTACCGTGTAAATGGAGTAAAGCCTAAGACAGGAGCATGGCCTGGGGGCAGCACACAATGATAGAACTAAGATACTCACCCCCTTGAGTTCTTACATTTTTTCTTACAATAGAACAGCAGATATAGGCAGGGCTGCATCTGCCATCAGGTGAGATAAGCATCTCGCCTCAGGCAGCAGCTGACCTACATTTAACGGGAAGGCAGCTTGCAGCAGGGCACGGAGCCCTATGGCTCCTATCCCCACCGTTCAACCACTAGGTCTGATGCCTATGAGGTAGTAGAAGGGTTCAAAAAGTCGCAATGACATCACAGAGAACTCCTGCACAAGGCCGTGTGATCAAATGGTCACAACTGCCTGCGTCCTGAGACAGGTATTCGTAATCACGTGATCACCCCGTCTGAGACCTGGCGCAGGAGGTCACAGTGGTGTAATCACAACTGCCTGCGCCTGGGTGCAGCATCTCAGGCCACAGGTTGGAATAGGCTTGTCGTCTGCATCTCAGACGGCAAAGAAGAAAATAAGTAAGGAAGGAATTTTTTTTTTTTTTACATAAATGTATACATTTCTGGGGGAACTACAGTAGGGAGGTAGCAATACAGCACTAAAGGGTGCATTATAATACAGGTGGCACTAGAGGGAGCCATATATATAGAGGGAACTATGGGGGGGGGACTCACTCAGTACTGTTAATATGTGCAAATTTTCTGTCTTAAATCTAAAAATGTCTCACTGCCAGTGCAAGACGGTTAAGAACCAAAAAGAATAAAGTTTTATTCAAACAAACATAAATAAGAATAAATTGTTAATTGCACCATTCTCACGTGTAAACATACAGATGGGATAAGGGTCACTAGACAGGGAGGGGAACTACACGGTATGGATATTTGTGTGTGACCCTCAGTTATAGCTAAAAAATGGCCACCATGAAATGGTAGCGGACCTTATCCGCAGAAAGATATTGCCCTGCAAACTGATGGGAAGACTAAATCAATGGCTTCCCTTAGGCAGGAATTAACCACTGCACCATATCATCAGTAAGATTTGTTGCAAATCAGCGATTTTGAAATCATCAATCTGTTATAAGCCCTGATAATGGTAATGTGTCAGTGGTAACTGAGTAACAAGTCCCCAGGACCCCTAACGCTAAATTCTGTGAAATAACCAGTGGTGAAACACTCAATCCGGTTGGTCCATAGCTTTCTTAAATCCCCACCTCAGACAACATGGTTATCACCAATTGCTAAGGGATGGATGCAGTGGATGCAGTGGATCCATACCATGTAGTTTCCCTCCCTGTCTAGGGACCCTTATCCCATCTGTCTGTTTACAAGTAGTGACAGGGGGGGCAATTAACAATTTATTCTTATTTATGTTTGTTTGAATAAAACTTTAATCCTTTTGGTTCTTAACCGTCTTGCACTGGCAGTGAGATAGGAACTATGGGGGGGACAACACAACACTACAAAAGGCATTATAATACAGGTGGAACTACGGGGGCACTACAGCAAGCATTATAATACAGGCAGCTCTTTAGGAGGCATTATAATACATGGGTGCACCAGGTAGGCTACAGTACTACAGGTGGCACTATGGGGGGGTCAATATAATACAGGCAGCACTACAAGGGGGGCACTACAGGTGCCTGATAATACAGGTGGCACCATGGGGGGGGGCACTACAGCACTAAAGGGGGCATTGTAATACAGGTAGCAATACAGGAGACATTATAATCCAGGAGGCACTATGGTGGGCATTACAACACTACAGGGGGTACTACAGCTCTACAGCGAGCTCTATGATACAGGGAGCTCTTTAATAGGCATTATAACACATGGGTGAACCGGGCAGGCTACAGTACTACAGGTAGCACTATGGGGGGGGGATATAATACAGGGGGCACTACAGGTGCCTTATAATACAAGTGGCACCATGGGGCGGAGGCACTACAGCACTACAGGGGGCAATATAATCCAGGCAGCACTATGGTGGGCACTACAACACTACCGGGGGCACTACAGCACTACAGGGGCAATAAAAAACAGACCAGAACATTACAGAGGGGGTACTATAGTATAGGGGAGCACAACAGTTGGGATATTATAATACAGAGGACATTACTACTGTGGGCTCGATAGTGGTACCATATACAGGGGACTTGTTACTGATGGGGACACTATAGAAGGAGGCTTATTTTTACTGGGGGCAATGTGCCTGCGTTATTACTGCTGGGGGTATTGGCCATATAGAGGTTGCTACTGCTAATAGGGGCACTATTGGGGAGCATTATCGCTATTGGCGGTACTGTGGGGGGCACAATTACTATTGAGAGCAGTCTGGGAGCAATATTACTGTGGGGGGACTATATGTGTGGCACTATTATTTTTGCAGTATAGTGTTTGTAGGAATTAGGGAGCACAGCAGGCATAGTATAGGGGTAGCATCAGGATAACAATGTTGGGGCATCAGCTGGTTCATAGGGGTGTAAGGTGTCGGACCCCGGCCAATAAGCTAGTGATTTGGTGCTGAACCTGTCAATTTTAGTCTGTAAAACTCTTTTTTTATGGCAGATATAGGGGATAGAAGGATCAGGTATATTGGATTTTAATTTGCATGATCCTTTGTTCTCATGGAATGCGTTCAGTGGACAGCTATTTAAAGAGTATGAACAATATTAGGTTGCACAGTGCTGCATGGCAGTTCAAGGCGTTCTTACTACGGTCTGTACGCTGTCTGCTGCTGTGTGGCATCGGCATGATGCACTGCATTTTAATTTATTTATTAGTCATAAAGTATGCAATGAGTATGATTATTTTTGCAAAGATTTCATATGTTCCTCTCAGCACCTCTGTATACAATCACGTGGAGCTACATTTGGGCCCATGGCAGGCTATGGGCCACGTACGTACCATGAATCCATATTATGGTAATTTGCAAAGGACCAACCACTGGTAGAGGAAACTTTATTTTCACTGTTAGAGTTGACAGCATGGATCATGTTGTAATTTGTACACTCTGATATTTCAAAGAGACTTCAGAATATAGGAAAGTTGAGAGTTCAGTTAAGGCCAAGTTCACACTTCAGTTAGTTGGTCAGTTATTTCCATTAGTTATTGGGAGCCAAAAACTGGAGTGGGTCAAAAACAAAGAATAGGTGCAAATCTTTCCATTATACCTGATCTCTGAGTAGTCTTCACTATGGTTTTGGTTCACAATAACTAATGGAAATAACTAATCAAATAACTGAAGTGTGAATTCAGCCTAACAAGAAGGCAACATAAAAAAAATGACTACAGCATTCTTATCATCACCACATCCTTTTGGCTCCCATAAGCTTACGAAGATAACAAAGCTGTACCTTTTCTTTAAAGAGCACTTGTCACCACTCCTGACATGCCTATTTAAATAGCTACATGGATTCTCCATGTAATAACAATTCTGGAGCATCTATTCTTATGACTCTATGTTGTGCCATTCCTTTATTATTTCTACTAGAAGCTATAAATGAATTGCTAGTAGTCTGCAGTAAGGGTACAGAGGGGTGGTAACCAGTTGGGGGTGTGTACCTGCACAGTCTCACTCTATCCAATCAGGGCTGCCATTGTTAAACTGTGCAGGTACACACCCCCAACTGGTTACCTCCCCTCTGTAAACTTGCTGCAGACTGCTAGCAATTCATTCATAACTTGTAGTAGAAATGATAAAGAAATGGCACAACATAGAGTCATAAGAATAGATGCTCCAGAATTGTTATTACATGGGGGGTGCGTGTAGCTACAGTATTAAAACAGGCATCTCAGGAGCGGTGAAAGGTCCTCTTTAATAAGTCCCCTACAAACGTCTTGATGAATAATTTGAATTAGAAAGTTTTTCCTGGAGTTACTTTTAAGGTTAATATAATTTTTGTACCATAAAGTATATAAAATATAGTGATAGCAGATTAGTCATAACCATATATGATTAATTTATATGGATTATAGGGGCAGCACACCAGATAATGGCTAGTTAAGAATATGTACAAAATCAGTAGATAGAGACAGATGGCATTATAAAGCAGTAGGCAAAGTGACACATTATTTTCAATAGGAAACACTGCTTTCCTGTCACACAAGAACTACGGGTTTTCGGCTTCCAAGCATTATTTTTGTGGAATAAAACAAAAAAAAGTTTCTCACTAGGGATAAATCAGAAGAATTGTGCTGGTGTTTTTACAGATCAAAAACGTTCTGATCAAATAGTATGTGATGTGATCTCAAACTTCCCACTAAATCAAAGCATTCCTTCTAATGGTACCTGCTATTTCTCCTTCAGTCAACCTAAGACTAAGGGTCAATAAGGAGAAGAAAAGACATGAAGTACAAAAAATGAAACACTAGAAATAAAATGGCCAAATCAAAATGAGTGCAAGCTAACCTGTTAACCTCCATTTCTACAAGTATACTCATTGCCTTACAAGTCTTCTCTTCACCTTTATCCTCCTACTGACTACCTTCCATGTCTACTTCATTAATATGTCAACCTGTCTTTAAAGGAACACTCCAGGCAAAGCAGAAACATCATGCTATGTCTATTGCAAGGCCTGAGGGAGCAAGGGTGTAGAAAGTGCCTCCATACAAGGCTATTGGCGGGTGGAGAAGAGTCTTCCTGCATGATTGGGACAGCGGTTGGAGAGTCTTCTCCATGACTGAGACAGTGAGTGGAGATAGAGTTTCCCCAAATAGAGTCAGAGAGCCAGATAGAGATGTGATATAGGTGTTGTATTGTGTGCTGTCACAAAGCCCATATAGAGGGGCCCACTGTGAATGATGCGTGGGTGGAAAAAGGAAGGAACCTCTCCGACGGCAGTACGAGAGAACTGTGTGAGAGACCTGGGGCTACTGGAGGCACCTTAGGCCTAGAATAGGCTGAAGCAAATTTATTGAAAGAATTACCCCCTAAATCAAGGGTATTGATATTAATTGTGACTGGTTATATTGGAGAGCCTCAATTGGCAATATGAGCCTGTTAATCCCCTGCTCCATGTATTTCTATCTGACTGATGGAGCCCTGTCGAAGTCAGCTCTGTAGCAGTTAAAGGATCGTGGACTAACTTGTGCAAACCACTCCATTCAGAAAGGGTACTCAGGAACCCCTCATTATCAGGATTGCAGTCGGACCACCTGTGATCTGGATAGGTGATCATTTTTGTGGAATAACTCCTTTAAGAGTATTGAAAACACTAAATGAAGAACACCCGATCAGCATTAAAAGAGACAGAAACATAATTAAAGGAACAGTTACAACTCCACCAGGACATACTTTTGGTCTTGATGACATGAAGTTTTTTTTATTTTACCTCTTTGCATTCTGCCATATTTTCTGCCATTACTTTGCTGCAGGAGACCATTTTTTTCTTTAGGTGCCACATTGTCATTACACATTAACACTGATATCGTTTCATGTTGGGTAAAAGGCATAAACAAAATCGATCAGTTTATATTTTAGTTTTCACACACGGATCTTCATAAATGATTATGTAAATTTAGCTGTACAGGACAGAGGAACTTGTGTTCAAACAAGAATTTTGAAAATTGGACCAATTGTCATTGTAAAGCCTTTATTAGTGTGCAAGCACGACCACTGCTGCTGGATTGCAGGGTGATTGTAACCATGGAAACAAGCAGTGTATAATGTGGAAAAATGAATCCAGCCAGCAAAGGAGGCAACATGGATAATCACAATACATTAGTAAGTGCCTTTTATTAACTTTCTCTACATGATAATTGCCATTTGCTGAAGTGACACAACCCCTTTAATAAATTGTCACTGGTATAACAAGAAACTGTGTTGTTACAGGGTTCTACTGAACCATGACCACCTTCAGTAGCAAGTTCAGACATGAAAATATATTATTATTTTGGTTTCCATAATGCACACAGCCAGTGACAGACTGGGGTGCCTAGGGCTCACCAGTAAAATTTATTTTGGGGCCTACTGTACAGATACATTCAAATATTACTTGTTCACACAGCAGCAAGATGCTACCAGATGACTGAATGTGGGGGTCCCTGCAGCAGGAGGATAAGAGGACACTGGTAGCTTTCCTCTATACCTAAAAGTAATCTCAGCTCTGATCGTGTCTATAATAATAAACTGGGGCATTTCTTTAACCCCTTCTATCCCGGACCAGTTTTCACCTTCCTGCCCAGGCCATTTTTTGAAAATCTGACATATGTCCCTTTATGTGGTAATAGCTTTATCATACTTTTACTTATCCAAGCCATTCTGAGATTATTTTCTCGTGACACATTGTACTTCATGATAGTCATACAGTTAAATCAATATATTTTACCTTTATTTGTGAGAAAATCCCAATTTACCAAAATTTGGATCATTTTGAAAATGACATTTTATTTTTTGGGGACGTTAGGAGGCTTAGAAGTTTAGAAGAAAATCTTGAAACTTTTCAGAAAATTTCCAAAACCCAATTTTTAAGGACCAGTTAAGTTCTGAAGTCACTTTGTGGGGCTTACATAATAGAAACCACCAAAAAATTACCCCATTTTAGAAACTACACCCCTCAAGGTATTCAAAACTGATTTTACAATTAAAAGTCTAGCCAAAAAGGCTATTTTAATCAATAGTATTTTTTTTATATCTATGACAATCAACCTGGCAAAAATCGACCCAAAGTCCAATATTCTAACATATATGGGATCACTAATTTAATTTTTTGGGAAATCGATTTTGCTATTATCTCCCAATATTCTGTTAGTTGCATGCAAGACCAGAACATATGTAATGTTAATTTCACGAGTCTGGTTCTCTTCCAATATTCCCACTGTTTATGAATGGTTAAATTTGGTCAATAAAGTTAAGAGTTACGAAAAAATTCTGTATAGACAAAGGAATTGTGAAGAGAGTTGGGGGAAGATATGGGGAGGATGGAGTTCTCAGGCTTCCACTCTTTGCCCCATTAGTGATTTGACAAAATCCAACAAAAATTACCCCCTTTAAAACATCACTTTTATTTGAATCCAGTTAAAAGGTAAAGGGGCTAGAATTGACTGTGAACCAGCCTCTACCGCTCCAAATACCAACTCCTATTCCAAACTACTACAGATATCACACATCGGATATATTGATATTGATCATAGGCAGTATGATAGGGGTAAGCAGGTTTACTAAAAACTCAAATAAATCATCACATGCGATAGATATTAGTGATGCCCACTTTCCCTGTCACTCACCCTTACTATCACCTATGCCCTGGGACGACCCCTGAGGGTGGGCACTCCCTGTCCTCGTACCCAAGACCTAACTCACCCTTTTCCTTACCCTAAAGGCGATACAATGGTCAAGTTAATAGATATGTCCAGGCATTAGATGTGTGATTGATAAAATATTTATATTCCTGGGATCAGATAAACATAGATACCCTTCTCATAGTCAATCCCAATTTCTCACATTCATCATACTATATGTTCCTGTGGGAAAATAACTTCACCGACTACCCTCCTAGTAATAAGTTAAGGCAGTCTTCCACATTTATACCTCTTTATCACCTCACCGACTGTCCTAGTGATGAATGGAGGCAGTCTTCCACATTTATCTCTCTTATCACCTCAACGCGTTTCCCCCCACGTTAGTGGAGTTCATCAGGAGGCATCAAATAATTGCCAACCATGAGATTCTGAGACACTAGATGATTACAAACAAATATTCATCAATTCACTTCTGATACCAAGGTAAATCAAAGACCTGATATGGCATTAATGTCCAGAGGAGGACGGATGACTCATGCAGACGGAACCAAGATGACGGTCCAGATCTGCTCACATTAAACTTAGGGCATATTGCATTAAGATATATGGAAACATCGGTCCTCAAGCAATGCTCAGTGATTTGTGATTTGCCCTGATCTTACAGATGGAGGGCACTAGGTGATGCATTGATAGGGGCGGGTGGGGGGCTTGATCGGGTAATTTTGGTGCAGCCGATTAATGGGAAAAATGATAAATAATGTATTTGTATGGAGAATGTTGTGAAATATTTATTCTTTAATAAGTAAAATAAAATAAAATAAACCTGATTTTACAAACTTTGTTAACCCTTTAGGTGTTCCACAAGAATTAATGGAAAATGGAAATGTGATTTCAGAATTTCAATTTTTTGGCAGATTTTACAATTTAATACATTTTTTCCAGTAACAAAGCAAGGGTTAACAGCCTAACAAAACTTAATATTTATTACCCTCATTCTGCGGTTTACAGAAACACCCCACAAGTGGTCGTTAACTGCTGTATGGCCACACGGCAGAAGGAAAGGAACACCATATGGTTTTTGGAAGGCAGATTTAGCTGAACTGGTTTTTAGATGCCATGTCCCATTTGAAGCCCCCCGATGCACCCCTACAGTAGAAACTCAAAAAGTTGACCACATTTTGCAAACTACGGGATAAGGTGCCAGTCTTATTGGTACTATTTTGGGGTACATATGATTTTTATTGGCTCTATATTACGTTTTTTGTAAGGCAAGGTAACCAAAAAATTTATGTTTTTGCACTTTTTTTTTTTTTTT
The DNA here is from genome assembly GCA_033119425.1 of Bufotes viridis. Lineage (NCBI taxonomy): Eukaryota > Metazoa > Chordata > Amphibia > Anura > Bufonidae > Bufotes > Bufotes viridis. Next base: position 129,298,704 of record CM065597.1, on the reverse strand, counting down.
TTACAACATTCATCTGACAGGGTAGATCATGATTCATGTGCTATTTTTATAGAGCAAGGTGTTAATGATATCAAATATGTCTACTTTCTATGTTTGTTTGTCTCAGTTTTACATAATAAAGCATTTTTGAAAAAAAAATTATGTTTTTGTGTCTCCATTTTCTTAACGCCCTATTTCTTTTATTTTTCTGCCAATCATCTTGTGCAGGAAGAGTTGATGTTTTTATTAGTACCATTTTTGGATATATATGATTTCTTGATCATTTATTATTACACTTTATGGGGCAAGGTGACTAAAAAATTAGTTGTTTTGGTGCAGTTTTTATTTATTTATTTTTCTAGCGTTCACCTGAGGGGTTAGGTCATATCATATTTTTATAGAGCAGATCATTACGGATGTGGCAATACATAATATGTCTACTTTTTCTTATTTATTTATGTTTTACACAATAATAGCGTTTTTGAAACCGAAATAATGATGTTTTAGTGTCTCCATAGTCTGAAAGCCATAGCTTTTTTATTTTTTGACCGATTGTATTAAGTAAGGTCTCATTTTTTGCAGGATGAGGTGACGGTTTGATTGGTACTATTTTGGGGAGAATTCGTCTTTTTTATCGCTTGCTGTTGCAATTTTTGTGATGTAAGGTGACAAAAATAGCTTTTTTTTTACACAGTTTTTTTTTTTTTTACGGTGTTCACCTGAGAGCCATAGCTTTATTATTTTTTAACCGATTGTCTTAGGTAGGGTCTCATTTTTGTGGGATGAGGTGATGGTTTGATTGGTACTGTTTTGGGGAGAATATGTCTTTTTGATCACAGTTTTATTTTTATTTTTTTACCGTGGTCACCTGAGGGGTTAGGTCATGTGAGAATTTTTATAGAGCTGCTTTTACAGCGATGCCGGCGGATACAGCAGGGGCCCGGCTACCACGGACTGCCGGACCCCTGCAGTGATCGGGCGCTCACCGCTCCGATGCCCGCCCGATCACCATGACGTACTATAACGTCAAATTGCGGGAACGCAGTGGTTTCCATGTCGTAATAGTACATCATGTATTGGGAAAGGGGTTAATAATCTATCAAGTTTTTTATATGAACATCAGCTGGTTGAGGTGCTGTACATTGAATATATGTATGTAGTACAGTAAGTCTACTATGTTATGTGCCACTTGTGCAGGGGGTGGGAGACTAGGGGCCCATCTTGCTCAGGGGACCACTGGGGGGATTCATCTGTACCCCTGTTGGCCAGTCCGAGCCTGCACACAGCACAAGAATAATGTACTTACTATTATTACAATAATGTAAACATTTGCATAGCACAGTGATGTCAAAGTAGAGGGATAAGGATACTTTCACACTAGTGTTATTCTTTTCCAGCATTGAGTTCCGTCCTAGGGGCTCAATACAGGGGAAAAAATGAACAGTTTAATCCTAATGCATTCTGAATTGAGAGCATTCCATTCAGGATGCATCAGTTCAGTCCTTCTTATGTTTTTTGACCGGAGAAAATACCATGCTAATAGCATGCAGCGGTATTTTCTCTGTCCAAAAATCAAGAACACTTGCCGGAATGCCGGATCCACCATTTGTTTCCATTGAAATTTATTAGTGATGGAGCCGGTCTTCCGCAGGCCTTTAAAAATGTGAAATAGATAAATACCGGATCCATTTTTACGGATGACAACCGGAGAGATGGATCGGGTATTGCTATGCATTTGTCAGACAGATCCGCATCCGGATCCGTCTACAAATGGTATCCGGAATCCAACAACGCAAGTGTGAAAGCACCCTAATGCACACAGTAATGTAACAGCCCAGGTATTATAGCTAAAATGATTCCAAAGAACAAGCATAACGCACCATCTCCTATCATAACGCATACAATGAAAAGTCAACATGTACAGTATCACAACACAGGACAGAAAACAATGGTACAGGTAAAATGACATGATGTCTCAATACAGGAGTAATAGTTGTGTCACAGTACAGAAATAACGCAAACTGTAATCCATAAACATCCCTAGTGGAGGTGTCCCTTTAGTTGTTAGATCCCATAATAGCTGCTATGCCCATGAAAATTGCCTTTATAGTAAAATATGTGCTTGCATGTCTTTTATTTTTATTTTTTTTACAATTCTTTAAAGACCACCTGTCAGCATGATCAACCCTATTAAACTAGGCACACTGCCTGTTAGGGTTGATCATGCTGGTTAAAACAATACTTTTCTTTTGTTTTAAGCTTGTACCCCTTCGGCGATATCATTAGTACTTTTATATTTATGCTAATTAGGTCGTTTGAGCACAGAGGTGCTGGTTGTAGTGTAGGAGCACCGCTACCGCTACGCCCCAGTCCTCAGTACACACCTCCCTCTCATTTGATTGGCGTCTGCACTGTAACTCACAAACTCTACGCCTGCGCTGTAGATCTCCTTGCTGCTTTCCATCAAGAAGTGGAGCCTCAAGTGGCTTCAGAGACAGAGGAGCAACGCTCATCGCCTGTGCACTGTGCTTCTGTGTTACTCGGCAAGCAACAGCAGATCTACAGCACAGGCGCCAAGTTTGTGAGCCACAGCACAGGCACCATAAAACAGAACAAGGTGTCAATTAAATGGTAGGGGGGAGTGTACTGAGCACCAGGGCGTGGCTATAGCAGTGCTCCTAGCACTTCAGACAGCCCCTTAGTGCGCCAACTAAATGAAACTAAAGTGCATAATTATAAAAGTAATGATATCTCCACAACAGTACAAGCTAAGCACAAAAGAAAAATATAATTTTAATCACCATGATCGACCCTACCAGACAATAACCCTGGTTTAATAGGGTTGATCATGCTGACAGGTGCTCTTTAAAAATATTATCCAAAAATAATATCTTTTTTATCCAAAAATAATATCTTTATTGTTATTACCATCACTAACAATTTTGATCACGGGATACAAAGTGCAGAGTTCATGGGTTTATTTCAGCTGCGCCTGATCACATAGTGGCAGTGCCCAACAACCAGCAGTGCCCTCCCTTGACAAGCAGAAGGGTACATTTATCTGTGATTGTATGTTTTCAGTTCATATTCTTGTACCTGCTGACATCTTATTATTTAGTTCACTCTTTTACGCACAGACACAGATAATACCAGGTGACATGGACTCGCTAATCTTAAGAAAACAATAGCTGAAAGCTAGATTTTAAAGCTCAATGGGATCTCTTTTCTTAGATATTGATCTCTTTCCAGTGTTCATAAGCAGATACATATCAGTAACACGGCTAAACATGGCCTTTCACAAAAACAATTCTTGACTTCTTCATCTCTTCTTGCTGTAGTAGGAGATCTTTCTTCTGCCCTGTCCTAGTTTTCAGAGATCAGATGCATTATTATGATTTATAAGAAGAGCATATTGCTGTGTGCTCCATCAAGCTGAATCAATGGATTTCTGCAACAGTTTCACTTTTCGGGGAACCTTATAGTCTTATTGAATTTCACAAGTTATTGAATTAGTAATAGACTTGAGAATGTCTGCAAGGTCTTCCAGGTCTTTACTTTCAGGAAGTTCAGAAAGAATAATCCTGCTAAGCTTGCTTACAAAACACATCTATAACCTTTGCTTACCAAATTTTTTGGGGAAGAAAGTGGGAACTTTTCCGATATTGGCATTCTTTATAAAGAACATTAAGTGCATTAACATTTTAGTGCTCTCATTAAAGAGGAATTAAGCTTTCTAGATCTTAGGTTTGTATGTCTCCTCTTTAATAAATAATAAGAAGAAGTGGATGCCCGCCAGTGACTTTCTGGGAGATTGAAGGGCGTGAGAAAATCCGATCGTTGGCAGTCCATGCTGTTGCCAGCCGTGTGTATCATAATTAGACAGCTGTAACACAGTTATTGCATTTTTACACAACTATAGAATTTGTAAATCTACTGTAGGTTTCCAAAACTTACTGTAGGTTTTAAGGACAATCATTAAAATGTGGTACACTAGCATTCATTTAAATTTTTATGGCAGGTTTACATGGGGCGAAGAGCAGCCAATTATCAGGAAGGAAGCGTTCCTTCCCGACAATTGCTTGTGGATTCAGTGGGGTGAAGCGCTGCGATCACCTCTGCAGTATGAGAACCAGGGATTGCTCGTCCTCATACAGCTGCATTCTTTCTGGGCAGCAGAGTGTTTAGACTGAACGATCTGCTGCCCAGGAATGATATTTTGCGTTTTGCTCATTTATCTGTTGATCTGGCTGCACCTTCACATGAAAAGATTGTCGGAAACGCGCATTTGCAGGAAAGTTCATCCCCGACAATCTGCCTGAAAATCGGGCCGTGAATACCTGTCATTAGACCCAAAAAAGGACCAAAACTGAACTTGACTCCTTTAGGTGGATCTTTCTTTCAGGGTGTGAGGCCTAATAATGAACTTAGATTGTGCTGTCTATCTTAAGAGCAAATACAATCTTGATATGAATTCTATAGCATCAGCTTTAATAAAAATGTGGAATAAAACATACAAATACAATAGAAATACCTATACTTAAAGGGTCACTGTCATTTCACATAATGTGGGTCGCATGTGTTATAGTTCTGACTGTGGGGGTCTGGGTGCTGAGATCCCCACCAACCATTGCAGATGCTGTGCCCATTTGACTCTTATCTAATTTTCCCGGCTCTACTTGGAAAGTCAAGCAGAATTGTGTACAGCCCCATAGAAAGTCATAAGCAGAGCACTGCTCCAGCCAATCAGTTCTGAAAAGGCCAAGCACTGCCCTTTGTCACAGTGATTGGTGGGAGTCTCATTGCAGACCACAGCTGTGAACAGTCTCAAATTTGCAGGGACTGTGCCTAATTCAGGCAAATTCAGGCTGTCCTGGACATAAAGTAGGTGGGGTTTATGTAGACCCCACCCATAAGGGGCCAATCCAGTAGTGGGGCTTACATGCATCAAGTCAGATATTTTACAAAATTACATTTATCCTTTAAAGGGAAACTCTGGGCAATTTCCTTTATGAATTTGTCATGTTGGTGGCCCATGCCCGCTGCCGTCCTGCTCCTACAGGGGCCCACAGCACTGATTAATCTGCTGACGCTTTTTGTGCTTCGGTGGCCCAGAACCGCTGGCTTTCCTTCTCCCTCTCTGTAGTCTGGTGCAGGTTGTGGTTTGCACTCCCTGGCCAGACTTACTGTCTGCCTATAAGGCATATGCTCACCATGGCTCTTAAAGGGCCAGAGGGTGCCATCATTCTTTCCCATTCTATGGTTGACTACCTTTGGGTATTTAAAGAGGCTGTGCGCAATCCAAAAAAGTGTCATTTAATTGTATACTAGAGAGTGAATCTGGATCGCACATCCTCAACACTATGCTTTTGATATAATGACTGTATCAGCATAATTACGTGGCGTATCCGCACAATTTGTAATACATTGTATGCTGTGCATAAGAGGCATTAGTTTACAGTTTGATCAAAGAGCATAAGCCCACTTTCCACGACAAGGAAGCCTCTGCAAGTGGGAAACTACTCTAACCTATAAATGGCGCAGACGTGCGCGGCGACCACCGGCGCCCCAGCACCGCACCAGCAGCAGACAGCGGGACCCAGGAGCCACACAGCAACCCCACTGTGCAGCAAAGCCTCCTTGGCTCTGGGACCCACCGCCCCGCCAGCACAGCGCTGAGGCAGCAATGGCAGACACGCAGTACTGCACCATGTGAACGAGTGCAAAGAGCTCACCCAGTCACGACCCTCAGGAAATGCATCTGAGAGATAGTGGGAGTTTATAAACCCCTTGCAGCTAAGGCTAATTAAAAACACCTAGTCCAAATGGGAGGAGTGCTGATACCAGAAAAGAAAAAAGCGAATAAGTAATTTGGATATATACTAGAGAGTGAATCTGGATCGCACATCCTCAACACTATGCTTTTGATATAATGACTGTATCAGCATAATTACGTGGCGTATCCGCACAATTTGTAATACATTGTATGCTGTGCATAAGAGGCATTAGTTTACAGTTTGATCAAAGAGCATAAGCCCACTTTCCACGACAAGGAAGCCTCTGCAAGTGGGAAACTACTCTAACCTATAAATGGCGCAGACGTGCGTGGCGACCACCGGCGCCCCAGCACCGCACCAGCAGCAGACAGCGGGACCCAGGAGCCACACAGCAACCCCACTGTGCAGCAAAGCCTCCTTGGCTCTGGGACCCACCGCCCCGCCAGCACAGCGCTGAGGCAGCAATGGCAGACACGCAGTACTGCACCATGTGAACGAGTGCAAAGAGCTCACCCAGTCACGACCCTCAGGAAATGCATCTGAGAGATAGTGGGAGTTTATAAACCCCTTGCAGCTAAGGCTAATTAAAAACACCTAGTCCAAATGGGGGGGAGTGCTGATACCAAAAAAGAAAAAAGCGAATAAGTAATTTGGATATATACTAGAGAGTGAATCTGGATCGCACATCCTCAACACTATGCTTTTGATATAATGACTGTATCAGCATAATTACGTGGCGTATCCGCACAATTTGTAATACATTGTATGCTGTGCATAAGAGGCATTAGTTTACAGTTTGATCAAAGAGCATAAGCCCACTTTCCACGACAAGGAAGCCTCTGCAAGTGGGAAACTACTCTAACCTATAAATGGCGCAGACGTGCGTGGCGACCACCGGCGCCCCAGCACCGCACCAGCAGCAGACAGCGGGACCCAGGAGATATCTGTCATTTAATTGTGTAAACCTTGTGTAGTCTACTACAGAGCATAATGGTGTACATGTCATCTTTTCCTAAGTCTTCAATCTCCATTCTCCTGCTGTGTTTGCAACCCAAACTTCCAGGTTGTGGGCATAGATGAGCAGCAGCCACAACACTTTCCATAGTGCTGTGTGCTGCAAGATCAGACAGAAAGAACTACTACACTCTTCCCTGGGCTGTAACTCCACCAACTACACCCTCCACCATCCCCTTGCTGTCTCCTCCTAATGTTTCCTCCCACAGAGCTTCGATATGACAAGCAGTGGACTCCACCTACTCTGCTTGTGGATTGAGCGCGTCGACCAGCCCATTGCAAGATCACATGGGTCTGACATCACAACCATTTGGCTGGGGATTCTGGCCGAGGGGATCATGGGAGGCCTGGTTGTAATGTCAGATGAAATAAAGTCTCCACAGAGGATGCAGTCACATGACCAGTCTCCAGATCTCCAGAATGGGACAGAAAAAGTAGTGCAAGTACATTAGTAAGTTGCAGTTCCTGTCGAGGGAAGCACAGGGAAAGGAAAAAAAATGATGCCCTGATAACCCCTTTACTGCACCATCCCCTATAGAAGGGTGCCTGAGCAACAGGTTTACTAGCTTGCTAGACCCTGCAAAGGTGCACTGTTTCTGTTCATCTGCCCATGTACCAACCTCTGCCTCATTCCTGGATTTTGACCTTCTGCCACCTGACCTGACCTGTGCCTGTTCATGGCATTGACTCTGAGCTGCCTGCTCTAACCTTTGAACTGCTTTTTAATGTGCACATACTCTGCCTGGGCTGACCTCAGCCTATTTGACTATGAGTTTGCCTGATCTCCTTGTTGTTCTGCACAGGTCTGCAGTCTGTCATCCATACCAGGACTACTCCAGGAGGTAGCAACCTGGTGGCTCTCCAAATAAACAGGGTTAGCCAGCTGTAGGGGTGTATTCACACAATGCTGCAAGGTCCAAATGTAGGAATGGGTCTATTTCCAACTTTTAATATGAAAACACACAGCACAGACCTATGCACCTTGGAACAATGTTAAGATCCTCTTCAAATCAGCTCCACAAGGTATTTTCACACTCCCAACTACCTATCCTTCAGTCGTAAATGGCTTTTACTCACGAATGGCCAAAACCTCCTTGAACCTTATTCTCAAAAGAACAAAGACATAGCACAGATCTACAAAACAGAGGCTTTGCACGAAGCATTCAGATTGCCTGACCCAGGTTTCGCTCCGCTTCTTCAGGGGTGTCCCATGATGGCTCCCCAGCAACAAAATCTCCAGATCCTGTATGGGGGTTAAAGGGTAAATACTAGGGGACTTCCAGAATAACGCCCTTAGGTTTAAGTCAAACCTGTTGATTGATGCAGAAGTTCTACAACAAATGCCCATAACAGAATTCTTAATCAAAATTATAATTTCTGCCAATCTTGTTTCTGGCATAGTGCAAAATAAGATATCTGTTGAAGTTTTCCCGAGCCAATGCATAGTAACAATCTTTGAATAAATTAAGTGACAACTACAGATATCCGTCATCTTCTGTCATGTGCTGTTGTCACTAAGGGATTCTTCCTTTGCACTCTAGATGACATATGGCCGCTGCCACTCAAAAGTAATATATCTTACTGAAGGAAGAGATTTATTCCCTCAGAGCCACAGCTAGAAAAAAGGCAGATATTTCTATAATCAATATGGCAGCAAAAACTGCATCTAAATAGTAAAATAAATTGATTAGACTTTTTTGCGTGGATGAGACAGCAGCTCAGCATTGTGCTGGGGTTAGGATAGAATTTAATTGTATTGCTAAAGTTTTGATTATAAATATATGGAAGCAGAATAGTTTGATATAAAAATCAACAGACAGAGAGAAAGAACCTTGGCTGATCTTAGGTTCTAAAGCTGGCCATACACATGAGATCGCTATCAGCCACATGTTCATTCAAAAATGATAGTATAGCTCCTGCCTATGTTATAAGCATGCATGGCTGTGGCAGTGGCTAATCTTCTGCTAGAAAAAAGGAACAGGCATGTTGAAATCAAACATGTTTAATCCTTTTTTCCACCAGAGGAATGTCAGTAGGTTCCCATGCACATTAGGATGTTTAGCTCAAGCAGAGAAGAAAGAGACATGGGCACAACTACTTGATAGCTGCAGCTGCCATTCTCAACTGGATTCACAGGGTGTCCTACAGCTATTAGAGAGTGCATGCTTCATAAAAGAAAAGAAGGAAAATTTAGCACAAGAATGATTTTGCATAAACTTATGTGACCTTTTAACCATTCACACCAGGCTTGCCACTTTTGTAAATGTGGGCAGGGTATGGGGGTGGAAGGGCATAGGGCCTAGGTAGCCTGACACATTTACTATAATTTACACCACAAAATTGGCTCCTAGCTTGCATAGATTTAAACTTTGGCACACACGTGGCCTGAGATGCATCACTGTTACAGCAGTGGTTGTGGATACACTGTGTCAACCAACAGATATGGCTTTAGGCTACTCCTAAGGCCATTATCCTGGCACTCCCTTGGTTTTCATCCCTTAACCCCTGTACAGGGATTTGGACTTTGCTACAGGGGAACCACCAGGCTACTATCTCCGGAAGTAGTCCCTGTGTAATTAAAAGCTGGCAAACAGAGGTTCGAGACATGAGAAGGGCACGGACAGGCAATATCATAGTCAAGGACAAGCCAAGGTCAGGACAGGCATAGTATGTGCAGTTTTGAATACAGTCTGAGTGCAAAGTGTCAATACAGAAGTAAGACACATGAAGGCATCAGAAGGTAACAATCCAGGAAACAGATAGAAAGTCTGTATGTAGGCCGTGTATCGGGGTGGGCTCCCCAGGATACAGTGAAGTCACGAACGAGAAAAGCAACACTGACACCAGCTTATGCAAAACAGAACTTTCTTTACTGAAAGATTTAGCAATGAACACAATCCCAAATATGGAGGAAAATAAAATGAAGTTACATACACTTAGCCACAGCTGAGAACCCCTGTGCTGCACAGCAAGATGCCCCCTGGTGGATACCAAGGAAATTTGCTATAATTTACCTACTGGCGGGCACACTAAAACTACCCTACCCTACCTATTATTACCCTATCGACGACACAAACAATTCAGTGAGTGTTTAGTACGGGGTTATCTGTTGTGCAACACAGCAGCTTACAATCTTATCAACTCCAGAACACCTCCCCTCCCATAACTAGTCAGGAACCCGTATAAGAGTATTGTTCCTGAGCAATGCGCTGAACTGAATTGAAGTCGTAGGCAAGTTGGAAGCTCTCAGTTGCGCAATGTCCCTTTTAGTTATGGAGTCCTTGTAGTAAACGTGGAAAACACATTTGGCCTTATATAACTCAGAGTCCCTATCTAACTAACTAACAGGCCTAGTCACAGTCTCTTAAGCGCCAAGCTGCAATTTGGTGCGTGCACGCTTTTACTGACCCGGGTCTTCTTCTGTATCCGATGATGTCTTTAAACTGAACAGCAACAAGTCTCTTCAGTAACCTTGAGGTCCTGCAGACTAGGCAGCGCTCTGTTCCAAAGCTTCTAACAGCCTTCTTAGAAACAATCCTTTGACTCTGGACAGGATCTGGGTACAGGACAATGATCAGTCCCTCTCTGCTGCAACTTCGGCCACTTCAGGACACCCTGATGCCAGGATGCGACCGGATTCTGTTCACACACAGTCCTTCTCTGTTCCTCTCAAGATGGAGGCAGCTGCAGCTTCCTGGTTCTTCTCCAGACTGTCCAAACCCCACCTTCTATGAATATTTAAACACTTGCAATATGTTAGCTGTGTTAAGAAACAGCGGCATTTTGTGGTTAAAGAGCAGAATGACAGTGCTAATGAATCAATATGCATGTATACAGTATTCAGACAATGATGACTGTTTCTCCATCTCACATGTATATGGGCAGACAACTAATATAGGACAACTTTGCAGTGTACTAGTAGGCTACAAACCTTTTGCTCAGGAAGTCTCCCACAGGAGAAGGTGTCTAGAGTACCCCAAGGCAGCCAACCATCATAGACTGAAGCAGATTAGAGTGCATGGGTTCTGGTTCTTTAAGAAGTGGAGGGAGCGCACACATGTCCCATGGGCAGAGGAAGGGAGGCTGTAGCCTGCATGAAGGGACCAAGTAACCCTAGCAGTAATGCCCACTGGGAAGGCGAGAGCTTGAGGTGGGTCTTCTCCACCAGAATACCGGTGAACCAGTGCTGTAACAGTCACTATTATTAATGTATTGATAGGCATATACCTATCCTTAGGATAGGTCATCAAAAGGAGATTAGTAGAGTAGAAGTCCATGCACCCACGCCAATAAGCTGTTTGTTTGATCAAGCTCCACGGCTATTTCATAACATACCAACCACAGTGTCTTACATTGTATAGCAGCTTTGCTTTATATTGTATCTCAGTCCCATTCACTTTAATGGACTGAGCTGCACAAAAGCCATGTGACCAAGGGCCAAGAAAGAGGTCACAGATGATCACAGGGGTGTCGGGAGTCGAACTCCAGCGATCTTGCATTGATTACCTATATTGAGTATAGTCATCAATATAAGTCTTGAAAAACTCCCTTTAACTTGTGTTCTCGTTCATTCCTACTATTTACGGAACTAAGCATGTGTTACTATCATTTTCTATTTTGATATTTTAGTACAGAACTGCAGTAAGCGGACAGAGAAAATGCTGGTCATTATTTTAATGAGTACTACCGCTCTGTTACAAGGTCCCACAGGGCAGCTCCAAGGGCCCTACAGACATTGCCAGAAGCAACATCCGAGAAGAACATAAACAGACAGAGAAAAACAAGGTTTAGTGGCCAATGAGTCACCATTTTAAGGAAAATTCCACCTAAAACTAAGCAGAGCTAAACTGAAGTAAGAGCTGAACATTGAGTTCATATGTGGAACCTGAATACTGCTGCAGTGAGACAATTGTGTGCACAACTTGAGACTGGAGACAGCACGCTGACTGAGGACCTCTGCTGAAATTGCACTCAGAGGACCCCAGCTAAGTAGTGTTCAATTGCAGGGGATGACAGCGTAATATTCCATCCAAGCTACATTAACCTTTTAGCTTGTAATCTGAGTTTTATAGAAGACATACATTCATATACTTGTCAGTAGTCCTAAACCTTTCTAAGTGCACAGCAGGGCTGGACACTGTACCTTCAGCTCTACATGGTTATAATACAGATCACTTTTAAATCAATACTGTAAGTGCATAAATTAAAATACAGTGCCCTTCCAGGGCTCATTAGCATTACCACAATCTTAACAACCTGGTCAAGGTGACTTCTAGCCTCCCTTTCCTTTTCCATAAGCCTTAGGTTTATAACCAGTTAACAGCTAATATCTACGGTGTCCTGGTGTGATGAAAGAGTTAATACGGAACTCCTTTAATCCATGATGGTGTAGGGTAGGGGGCTAGGCAGGACCAACCTCAGGTTCTTGTGTATAATTTCTTTGGTTGCCTCCTCCACTTTTGACTGCAGCATAAAAGGGGTTAACAGCTAAGATCAGAGGTTTCTCTGGTCCCATCTGTTACAGCAGGAGTTTGGTTGTCAACCCCACCTTGTGTGATAATCCATGAAAATGTAAATGTGCATCATGGAGCCTCTTGGTAAGGCATTCCAAGACTTACACTTCTGTCATGGTGTGTTAAAGGAGTTACTCGACATATGCTCAGCGCACTGCAGAGCACATACGAGGTGGTCAGGATGGGAGCTGCTGCGCATGCATGCTTAGGCAAGATGGTCGTAACCCCTGGAAAAGCTATATTTATTGTGATTGAAAAATGAATCCAGCCAACAAAGGAAGCAATATGGACAATCACAATACATTAGTAAGTGCCTTGTATTAACTTTGCCTACATGATAAATGCTATTTGCTGAAGTGAAACAAACCATTTAATGTATTATTTTTGGACGCTTGTTCAGAATGAGGCACTCTTTCTTCTGACATTAACATGTGTATGTGTATAAACAGTGGCAGAGATCTGCCCCCATTGAGGCATAATATTTGGACTCATGGTCCCAACAAGCCACTGTCTTTTTCCCATAACACCATCTATAAGGGACAATTTTTGGAAGCTTTCGAATATTAAAAAGCATAACACATGTGCCGGCGTGGTGTGTTTTTAATCATGCTGTTTGTTAGCACCATGAGACATGCATTTACCCATAGCTATTTGTCACTCTATTTGTTTAGGAAAGGGGGAGGGAAAAAGCAAAAATTCATAAAAATAAATGACATCTTTTCATTAAAAAATATAAGTCCTTGTTAAATACCAATTTTCAGGGCAATTTGTGCAACTTCAATTCGTGTAGAATCAATTCAGACACTAATGGATTTTTTATTTTTATTTGACTAATTGGACACAAAACAAATTTTAAAAAGTTTCAAGATATTCGCTCATCTCAAGAAGTATCAGCCAACTTAATCTGACGTGCCCAAAGACACATAAATGTGAACGGAGACCACTTTCCGTATCTTTTGTGACTTGTGGGTAATTGATAAAAAACAATCTACTTGTTCGTTAAACTTGTTATACTGTTACCCGAGGCGGGCTACTTTTTAATGGGCCACCCTGTATATATGTCATTGAGTATGACGCTGGTGCTTGCCTGTTTTTCTCCTGGACAGTCTGCTGATATGAACAATTAGTTGTTTACAACTGTCTACAGGTCTACGGCATTACGGTAGTGTGTAGGTTGAAGATGTTAACCCCATGGGAATTACTGCTGAGAGTAGTCGCTCCTGTCCTCACATCCTGAAGCCCAATGCACATTTACCAGTCACGGTTAGGAGGTACACCAATTACTAAGTGAGATTACTAAGGATAAGAACCATAAGTACAGTAAAACAATCCGAGACCTGAAGCCCCTCTGCAGGACCATGGGTTTAAACCCACAGAATATGCTTCCTGACCCATATGGCAACTGCACCCATTTCAACATATGTAGATAACGTGTAGGCAACAACACATTTTGTTCCCAGCAATATGACTCTTGCAGTAACAATACAACTATGATTTCGTACTAGAGGGGATCATTAATAACAACAGGCTTCAGTGTACTTCCCTACTAGCAAAAAGTAGATCTACAAAAATTCTCACAGATTGTAATGTCTTAAAGGGAATGTGTGCTAAAAAAAATGACCTATTGTTTAAATTGTGTTTTTGTGGGAGGTGGGGGGGGATTTTTGATCTTTTGTTTTTCCTATTTTCCGAAACTCTGAAGATTTAAATGAAGGCTAACCAATCAAAAACATGCTTGAATTAAGTAGAATAGCAAAAAAAGCCGATTTAGGTGTAAGGCATTTGCAAAGCAACTGCTTCAAGCAATGTAAACAGGTGAGAATAAAGCAGCAAGGAATTCCTTGTTGTTTATAACATCTCCTAGCTATGAGACCCCTCCAAGTTAAAGTATGGAGGTCTAGGACTCACATGTGATTTACTCACAACACATACTCCCTCTTCTTATTCTACCTAATAACCGTCATGCAGCTATGCTCCACAGGGCACCTCTATGTGTCTCCTTCCCCACAGCCGGTGAAGACTTCTACTGCTGTGCTGTGTCTTCTAAGCAATGTTGCCATGATAAATGGCATGATGACTCCTAGGGCTGCTGATCAAGCAGCGGCTCTGTTTCCATTCCACCTTCTCTCTCTCCCCTTGTAAGGGACAATGCAAACAGTGAAGGATGTGGACATACACATGAGGGCACGTGAAAAACATCTAATCCTGGATGTTTAACCACTGAGATGCCACAGTCAATAGCAATCGTGACATCTAATGTGTTCCTGCTATAAACTCATAATGTTCCTCAAAATAATGACAAAGCAATGGTGGGTTATCTTGGCAGCAATGAACTAACAAAGGGCACAAGGTGTGCCGTCAGTATAAGACAAATAGCCCATGCCAGAGGCAAGAAAACACAATTGTGATAAAGTATAGAAAATAACAAAAAGTCTCCTAAACAATTAAAGGGGTTGTCCAAGTTATGAAAAAAAAAAATATAGCACTGTAAATCTGATGGCCAGCAATATATGACTAAGCTAAGCAAGTTTTAGGCAAAAAAAAACTATATATACTATATTTCCTTATTTCCCTGGTTCTTTTCTGGCCTTTCTTTACATGCAATAACACCAATATCTGACCCTCCCCCTGCACTGCTAAGGGAGTGGATACAAGAGCTGCTCTGAGTGCAATGTCTGCCTGCTGGGAGAATCAGCAGCATGTTGTATGTGTAGGACTATAAGTCCAAGCTGTATAATGACACTGCTAAGCGAATGAATATAAAAGCTGCCCTGAGTGCTGGGAGACTTAGCAGCATGTTGTATATGTAGAACTACAAGTCCTAGCTGTATAATGACACTGCTAATACACACAGGATTCTACCCCCTATCTGTTCTTGTGCAATGCTCTCTCTAGTCTGTCAGCTCCTATGCCAAGCATTTGTTTCCTCACTGCCTGCAGCTACACAGTCTGCAGCTGAAGGGGTTAAGAAACCTATGAGAAAGCAGACAGCAGGCAGTGAAGGCGGGCGTGGACAGCACAGTGACGTCTTGTGTACAGATCTCTCAGGTTTGTGCACGAACATTATTAGAGCAGGGAAAGAAGCTGACATCATAGGTCATGTGACCCTCAGTAAAATCTAAGAAACCAGGCACTCCAGATAAAGTGAGTTAATTGGAAAGTTGTTACATTTGCCCAGTTAGGAACATAGAAAGAACAAAAAAATAACTCGGACAACCCCTTTATGTAAATAAACCCATTTTTTTCATAAAAAATGTTTGATTTTTTTTAAAATAGTATGTACACTATAAACAAAAAAATATTTGTTACTGCATAAAGCATGACAAATGGTATAAAAAATCTGTGGAGGATTTATTGCTTTTTTAAGTTCTGGTGATAAAAAAATTAATTAAAAACTCCTTGGATCCAAAATAGGATGATCCCTAATAAGGGGTGTCTAATTTTGGGGTGTATAATGTTATATAAAAATATAATAGTTATGTTTTAGCATGTAGGATAGTGAATAGTTAATAGTGGTTTGTACAGCAGTGTACTTGGTATTTAATCCTTCAGATAGGTCATCAATATCAAATCGGTTTGGGTTCGACACCAGGTACCCTTACCAATCAGCTGTTTCTGGTGGCCATAGTACTGGAAGCTATACAGGGTACAGAACTGGTGGCAGATAGCTCTGAACACTGTGTAGTGGTCATACCTGGGTACTGCAGTACAGCTCCAATTCAAGTGAACACACTATACAGAACCTTTTGCGTCAGCTCCATACATAGTATGTTTACAGTTCCGCTGTTGCCGAAACAGCTGATCGGTGAGGGTGATGGTGGTAGACCCGAACCAATCTGATTTTAATAACCTATTGAGGATATGTTATCAATATCTGTAGCCTAGAGAAACCCTTTAATATAAATAGGGTATGATACAAAACTCCAAATTACCTGTTGTCTTCTCACACAAATCCAGTTAGAAGATAGCGTTTCTCTCTGTCTGCAGCTGCCACTAGGTGGAGCTCATTGCATAGGGATTTCTACAGCCCCCATTGAACTCAATAATCAAACAGTATGCAGTTACCTCCCTTTGTGGCAGCATAAACTTTTCTGGTCCGAGGGCCACGTTGTCAACCGTTGTAAATCAATCCCAGGGGACACACATACAAGAAAGTTCCTGTTCTGATAGTGGGGGAGTAATGTCAGCACATGTCAGAACACACAGAAAACACTTGAGAAACAAGACAGCAGAGTGATCAGTGCTATACAGCCACTGCTGCAAGATGAGGGACAACAGCTCAGACACCACCACCTACATAAATCATTTGTAGGCCAGACTAACAGCAACGTGGACACCTATATCCACAAGTGCTTGTTAGTGCCAACCTATTGCCGTTGTCATGAGTGGGGTCATAAGTGGCTTGACACAAGGAATGCGACAGTTGGAGCTTGTGTCTCGTGATGAGCGGGAGGTGCCATTGAATATTCGTCATATATTCGTTGAAATCGAATATTCGTCATTATTCTATATATTGCGAATGTTACGCGAATTTATATTCGCATTGCGAATTAAACTTAGAGCTGAGTTCCTAATGGTTATAACTTGTATTGCTAGAATTGACGAAGATAACGAATATAACGAATATAGCACTATATTCTCAATCTTCGTTATATTCTAGCAATACAACCATTAGGAACTCAGCTCTAAGTTTAATTCGCAATGTGAACATATATTGTGAATTCAACTTAAAGCTGGGTTTCTAATGGTTGTATTGCTATTTGCTAGAATATAACGAATACCATAATTATAGCACTATATTCTCAATCTTCGTTATATTCTAGCAACGACCATTAGGAACTCAGCTCTAAGTTTCATTCGCAAAGCGAACATATAATCGCATTGCGAATTGATCTTAGAGCTAAGTTCCTAATGGTTGTATTGCTAGAATATAACGAAGATGACGAATATCACGAATTCACGAATATAGCACTATATTTTCAATCTTCGTTATATTCTAGCAACACAACCATTAGGAACTCAGCTCTAATTTTCATTCGTGAAGCGAACATATAATCGCATTACGAAATTGATCTCAGAGCTAAGTTCCTAATAGTTGTATTGCTAGAATATAACGAAGATGACGAATATCACGAATTCACGAATATAGCACTATATTTTCAATCTTCGTTATATTCTAGCAACACAACCATTAGGAACTCAGCTCTAATTTTCATTCGCGAAGCGAACATATACTTGCATTGTGAATTGATCTCAGAGCTAAGTTCCTAATGGTTGCATTGCTAGAATATAACGAAGATGACGAATATCACAAATTCACGAATATAGCGCTATATTCTCAATCTTCGTTATATTCTAGCAACAACCATTAGGAACCCAGCTCTAAGTTTCATTCGCGAAGCGAACATATACTCGCATTACGAATTAAACTTAGAGCTGGGTTCCTAATGGTTGGCTTGCTAGAATATAACGAAGATTGAGAATATAGCGCTATATTCGTTATCTTCGTTTTATTCTAGCAATACAGCCATTAGGAACCCAGCTCTAAGTTGAATTCGCAATGCGAGTAATTCAGGTTATAATAATCGCATTGCGATTACAACTTAGTCAAATTTGTGAGATTGTGATTCTCACATCCGACATTTTAGCATGGAGGCGTTCCTATGCACACGGGAAGTCGGCAGAAGGGCATTGACTGGAGCAGGCAGGGAGCCAGGGATCCTCCAGACAGGTAAGAACAGCTTTTGGGAAGTGGGAAGACAAGTTAGACAACCAGAGAGCAACAAGGATTAACAACTATATTCGCAAATTTGCGAAGTGAAGATAAAAAATCGCTATTCGAATATTCGCGCTCAACACTACTTGTGTCCTGGATATGCCTGTGTGTGGTGGCTCTTGAAACACTGGCGCTAGCTGCAGTCCACTACTTGTGAATCTCCCCAAAGTTCTTGAATGGCCTTTTCTTGACAATCCTTTCAAGGCTGTGGCTATCCCTGTTGCTTGTGCACCTTTTTCTACCACACTTTTTCCGTCTACTCAACTTTCCATTAATATTCTTGGATACAGCACTCTGTGAACAGACAGCTTCTTTAGCAATTACCTTTTGTGGCTTGAGGGTATCAATGACTGTCTTCAGGAAAACTGTCAAATCAGCAGTCTTCCCCTTGATCGTGTAGCCTACTGAACTAAACTGAGGAACAATTTAAAGGATTAGGAAACCTCTAAAGGTGTTTGTGTTGATTAGCTGATTGGAGTGTAACACCATTAGTCTACAATATTGAACCTTTTTCACAATATTCAAATTTTCGGAGATACTGACTTTTGGGTTCTCATTAGCTGTAAGCTATAATCATCAACATTAAAAGAAATAAATGCTTGAAATAGATCACTGTTGTGCGTAATGAATCTTTATGATATATGAGTTTCACTTTTGGAATCGAATTAGGTACTGAAATGAAATTCTAATTTACTGAGATGCACCTGAATGTGCATAGCCACCAGACACAGACCAGTACGTAGTATGTTGATGACTATATGGTGGTGGGCTACAAAGAATGGCATTGCAATCCTTATGTGGTCCCTAGACAGCAGGTCGCACACAATTAATCTACAGTACATCATACTGTTAGAACTTAATATAATGAACTTAATATGAACTTAATATAATAAACTTAATATGAACTTGATATGATGAACTATAATGATACTTCTATGCACAGTAGCATACTCATGGGATGAGTGCTTGGGCCAGCTAATTCTGCTGAACTATAATGTCATGGAGGATGGATTTGCTTTTTTTGTTGTTGCCTGTTTCTCCTCCATAATGCACATAAAATACATTTATATGACACAGAGCACATTTACTGCAGCAAAAATCCCCCTTCCCAGTTACAGAGAATAGAACTACAAATACCTGACAAAAGCTTTTTTAATTTGTCCTCCAATAAATCAATTTAAAGCAGAAAAGGAAAAGGAATGCATCATCCTTCAAATGCATTTTGTTACTTTGTTCAAGGAAGGAGAACATAGTTGTTCTGAGGTGAACAGTTTTAGATTCACGTTGCAGCGCTCTAATAAGAAAATTATAATTTTGCATTTCACTGAGCACAGAACCATTATCCATTATATGGGACACTTGGGATGTGTCACTGGTTTGATGAATAGCACTGGTCACAAAGTGCTGGGCATTGGATAAACTAAAGGTCATCACTAAATGACCTATGTGAAATATACCAAGCGCCTGTCACTGGACCTACGATATGTTCTGTGCACTGTGCACTGTGCACTATAGTCTAGTACAATGGTAAAGCCGTCCATGCATGATCTTAATACTAAAAAGAACACTCCATTTAAGGCTAATACTCTGTTTTACACATAACTGTGGGCCTGAGGGTCAGAAATTTGGAAGTCAATGCTGCAGATCAGCTTTGTTTAGAGTGTTTTTTTTATAGGTATGGAAAACATTGATTTGCACCTTTAGGAGTCAAGTAAATGAGAGGTGCACTACAGTAACCAGGCACAGTCACTACATAATTTACGGAGCTGTGCAGCAGTTCCTGCAAACAGCTGATCAGTGTGGGTGGCTGTAGTTGGACCTTCACCAATCTGATATTGACCTAATATTAAAGTCCTTGAAAACCCCCTTCGGTTATATAGTTCCAAAATGGAAAGTTTAATATACTCACAGTGTTATTTTTTCCCAGGTTCCAGCTTCACCAGTCCGTAGCGACCTCCCCTACCTCTTCTGTGTGTTGGGATATCATCTATATTGACATCACTATGGCTGATGGATGATTAGTGCTGGGATGAAGACGACTCCATGCTCAGAAAACCATCAGAAGATGAAAGATTTGTCCGCACAAAATCACAATAGGGTTGTCTAATGCTCTTGCAGACATGTGGGCATGATATAGTGGGTCTACCTCTTGGAACACCCCTCTATGAGCCTCTGACATATGCTAGCCACTTATTACATTAAAGAGGACCTTTCATCACCCTAACAAATCTAAACTAAGTATACATACATGGAGAGCGGCGCCCAGGGATCTCCCTGCACTTACTATTATCCCTGGGCGCCGCTCCGTTCTCCCGGTATGTCCTCCGGTGACTTCAGCTCTGCGTCTCAACTGGGAGGAGCCTGCCCTTGTTCTCCTGGGCGTCTCCTTCTCCCAGGCTGTAGCGCTGACCAATCGCAGCGCTCAGCTCATAGCCTGGGAGGTTTTCTTCTCCCAGGCTATGAGCTGAGCGCTGCGGTTGGTCAGCGCTACAGCCTGGGAGAAGGAGACGCCCAGGAGAACAAGGGCAGGCTCCTACCAGTTGAGACGCAGAGCTGAAGTCACCGGAGGACATACCGGGAGAATGGAGCGGCGCCCAGGGATAATAGTAAGTGCAGGGAGATCCCTGGGCGCCGCTCTCCATGTATGTATACTTAGTTTAGATTTGGTAGGGTGATGAAAGGTCCTCTTTAAAGAGCTTTCTCACAAATTACATTTATCGTATAAGTATATCATTTATGAATTAAATGTATGATTGCTTGGCGCCCCATTGCTGGGAAACCTACTAATCACTAGAAGGGGGATCCAAATTACTTGTTTATCCTCCATGGGGGAAATTGAATTCAGCAATGGTTGAACAGGCACATCGCTGCTACATTCAAAGTCTATGATGCTGATAGAAGCAGCCAACTTCTGAGGATGTATGGGGACTCAGTAACATCATTCTGAGGATCATAGGATTCCCAGCGTTGGAGCTGATGGAGGCATCCATGTGCTGAAGAGTTAAGGGGAACTTGGTATCACCATTCTAGTGATTGTAGGGTTCCCAGTATTGGAACTGATAGAGGCATCCATGTGCTGATGAGGTACAAGGAAATCGGCACCTTCATTCTAAGGATCATAGGGTTCCTAGCATTGGAGCTGATAGAGGCAGCCAAGTACTGAGGAGGTACAAGAGACTCGGTACCTCCATTCTATCCTTTGGATAGATAATATATGTCCATAGTGGGAAACTCCTTTCACAGGCATTTGTTTGAATGGCAAGCATGTAATATTATATTTCCCGCTAGGAAGTAACAAAGGTTTTGATTTTTTTATACAAAGCCCTACTATTTTTGTGCGTTTAGTTATGCACTATGTAATCCTTAATGGTTATGTATTGGCAGTAATTAGTTTACATATGCTAGACTCTTTTTTAATGATTTTATAGACAGGCTGGCCCTGCCTTTCACGCTTCTTGTGGCTGGCTTACAGACAGTGTACAGCCTCTGGGAGGCTGAGAGAGTAAAGATACCCTTTGATGCATGTGGTAAGGGTAAATTAGGGGACATGCGTGTGGTAAGGCCACATTGGGACTTGCATGCCCGTGGTAAATTTAGAAAGAGTGCAAAGGGTTTAAAGAGAGAGATAAAGGGAGGACTCTTAATGCATTGTGCTGGCAGCCAGGTGAATAAGGGGTTAATGTAGTAGCATTATGCACCTTGTATTGTTGTGTGTAGGGAATAGGCAGTTCACTTTTAAGCCCAGCCCCTTTGTAACAGTAGTTTGGTGGTGGCTCCTCCACCCACTTCCTCTAGTGGAGAAAGTAGTTCAGTTGTATATTAGCCTGTGAGATTAAAAAGCGGCAGAACTAAACTGAGAGCAGCCAAGAGAGCTACACTATATGAGCCAGCCACTGAGGGAAAGAACTGCTAGAGCGGTTAGTGGCCACTACAAAAAGAGAGTGATGGAAATATTTGTTAGAAAAGGTAACACCTGCATTCTAGGCTATAGACTTCCCTGCATAGTGGTTGAGAGAATATAGCTCAGGTCCCTTACCACAATGAAAGTATAGATTGGCCATCTGTTGGAAGAGATTACACACTGTTAAGGGCACTGTGGATGTATATATCTGAACATATTGAAAATGCACCCCTTCCCTTAGACCAAAGAAGAGAGGTTGTACAAGCTGATTAGAGAGAAGGGATTCAATGGGGACTAGTAAAGTACCTACCCTCCCATATACAGGACCTTGGAGAAAATTGCCCAAAGCTACCTGTAAAGACTGTGCCTGTATTTGAGAGTGCCTGTGTGAATCACCTACCCTATTGCCTCAATCAGGTACAGTGAACTGTTTGTACTAACATCAGCCTCATTGTTGTGTGCATCAACACCTGCATTATCACAGGACCACCTTGCCTTGTACAGCACTGGGACCCCTGCCTTGCACCTCAAAACTCATCTCCACCTAGCACACCCCAACCAACACCAGACAGGAGAACCATAAAACCAAGGTGTGCCCTAAAGAGAAAAAAGGTATGTCCTTTCTATCACTGCACAGCCCAGGGGAGCATGAGTGAGTAACAACTATAACCACCATTCTTGCTACGACTCTTGCTGCCACTATCCTCGCTACCACTCCTATCCTCTCCTCTCCCCCTTCCTGGGCTCACTGCACTACTACCATCATTGCTACTGGCCATACACAGCTATTGGGAAAATACTTCTTGGTGATATACCTCAGAACTCAACCAATCATACCAGCACCAATCTATTTAAAATTAAGGGCAACCCAACCGCCGCCAGGCAGTAGCCCCAGAAAGTCTGGGGTGTTCCCCTAGAAGAAAAAAAAAGGATGCGCCTTCCATTTACTGCACAACCCCAGGGGGTATGGGGTGAGGACACCCACCATGAACCACCACCACTCCTATCAGTGACACGACTATCACTCCCTTCCTCCTGGCCTTACCCCTGTGGGCCGCTGTATATACAATACAGAACACCTTAGATCATGTGTAGCGCTCTTTAAATAAAGACTTGCCATATTCTGCTGTGATACATTTAATGATAGTCTTTAGGTGACATGGGAGACGTATTCACTATATCAAAAGATTGACATTTACAGAGGAAAATCTTTGCACATTGAGATTGTACCCAAAAACAAGAAACAATCTGCAATTGCACGTATGAAGAAATGTGATGTCCCAGCGTTATGACAAGAAAGAAGAATTTCAAAGGCAGCATCAATGTTAGTGCTTTGAGAGCATTTTTATGACAGCCTTTATAAGTCCCATATGCAGGAGGAAAGCATTGATTGTCAGCTTTTCTCTGAAACTAATATAATGGGCCTGAGGACCACAGCCCCCATGTAGACTGCTCTACATACTCCTGAAATTGTTTTTATGTCAAAACTGTACATTTGTTTTTATTCAGATTTGGTTTTTATAATACAGCATTTGAGGGAAGATGCCTTATTTGCAGTATAGGCAGTATACTTTAGTTTCACGTTGCAATGGGTTACCGCTGACCGTGGTGCAGTGGCAATACCATCTATGTTAACCTGTTATGAGACTGTTGCTGCAGACATGCCATCAATACATTTATGTTATGTTTATGCATGCTATTATAACTCCTCACACTTTAACCCCTTGGCGACATGTGACGTACTAGTACGTCATAATGATCAGGTGGGTACAGGAGCTGTGTGCGCCCAATCAATGCAGGGGCCTGGCTGTGACTGCCAGCCGAGCCCCTGCTGTATCTCCTGGCATCACTGTAAATGCTGATGCCGCCGGATTAACCCCTTATGTCATGATCTACACTGACCGCAGCATATAAGAAGATCGCAGATGGAAGGGAGCTGCCTCTCCATTGGCCCCCCACGCTGAGGTGACAGGGGGGCGATGGCTGCCATGGGAACCCCAGGCATTGCAAAGGCCTCGGGGTCTGCCATGTATGGAAGCCTGTGAGACCCAGCCCTTAGGCTGGGTCTCACAGACACACTGTCAGTGTGAAACTGGCAGTTTCAGTGTAGTACAATACAGCATGTAATACAGCGTGTAATACATGTAACACATGATGTACACACATAGGTGCACAAGCAATGAGGCCAGGTGAGGCGATCGACTCAGGCAGCACCAGGTAGGGGCAAGAGGGGGAAAGCCAAAAGGCCATGAGCTGAAGGGAAGGGGTTGGTTTAAGAAATTGGCATTGGGGAGGGGGGGGGGCGCCATTTCAGTTTTTGCCTCAGGCAGCAGAAAGGCTAGGTGCACCCCCGTGTATGTATATATATATATATATATATATATATACCTAGATAATGTAGGAATGAAGAACGGCACTCGCTTCAGTTGATTTTCAGTATTCCTGCTTTATTGGTCACATAATATCTAAGTGACGCGTTTCGGCACTAATCTGTGCCTTTATCAGACTCATAACATCCAAAGCAAATAGACAGTTTATATACACAAGTCACGGAGACAATTGGTCAGAAAAAACAATGGGAAGTGATGTCACACAAAAACTCCTCCCCCAAACAAAAATTATCAATAGAAAATAGCAAGGATCCAAGTTGCGATATTATTACATCGTATTGGCGGTATGCTGAAAAAGAAAAAAAGAAAAAAAGGTTTGAAAAAAAGTCAAAATAGAACCATTATGCAATATATCTCACAGGAAACTATGTATACTATAATCCCGATTCAGACCGCGGAGTTCAATGGTCTCCAGGCGGTGAATCCAATAGGCTTCCCGTTTAATAGTAGTAGTTTAATCATGTCTCCCCCTCTACGCGGTAGTTAAACACTCTCAATAATCTGAAATCTCAGTTATGCTACTGAATGTCGCATGTGATGAAAGTGGTGTGGGATTGGTAGTAAAAGAATTTCCTTCCTGATGGTCGACTTGTGATTGCTTAGTCTATCCTTCATGATTGTGTTGTGGTCTCGCCAATATACAATAAGCCGCAAGGGCATTTTAGTAAGTACATCACAAATCGACTATCACATGTAAAGTGGCCCTGAACCGGTATCAATTCCCTGTATGTTGGTGAGTAAAGTGTGTACCCCGTATGACACTTAAACAGTGTGTACAACTCAAGCAGGGGAAGGTGCCTGTTTTCGTGGAGGAAAACACTTGTTGCTTTAAGGAGGTTTTTCCACTACCAATGTCAGCTCTCACTATTCTGTCTTTAATGTTGGGATTCCTTTTATAACAAAGCATGGGTGGCTTTTGGAACTCAGGAGTGATAGGATAGGACCTAGATATAATATGCCAGTGTTTGTTGACTATCCCACGTAATTTACATGTCCACTGGTGGTATTTGACCACTAGTGATATGCGTGGTTCTTGTTTGGATTTTAGAGGTTGCTCAGTAATAAGTTTATTTCTCTGCTGTTCTAGCAATGAATCGATGTAACCCCTAGCCTGAAATCTCTGAGTCATTTCTTCTAGCCTTACTGTGCATGTTTCTGGATTACTGACGATCCGCTTCACCCTCTGAATTTGTGAATACGGTAGTGATTTTTTTGTAAGGAGCTGGATGATTACTGCTGAATTCCAACAGGCTCTTTCTGTCGGTGTCTTTGGTAAATAGGTCAGTGTGTTCTTTGGGACAATCTGACCCTAGCTATGCTACAGAGTGTTGTGGATGCCGCTGTAAAGGATGGAGTCATTGATGCTCCTTTGAACAGTTTCTTGATCAATCAGCACCCCATAACTCCCGTATTTTATACTTTACCCAAAGTTCATAAATCTTTGACTCACCCACCGGGGCGCCCAATTGTGGTGTCAACTGACTCCATCCTTTCTCCCCCAGCGATTCTTTTGGAAAAGGTATTGACACCATTGATTACCTCATCTCCTTCCTATTTACGGGATACACAGCATTTCTTGCAGGAACTTGCATGCATTACATCTGGGAGTGACTATATTCTGGTCACGCTCGATGTATGCAGTCTATACACATCAATCACCCATCAGGAGGGTATAAGGGCAGTACAACATCTACTCACATCTAGTGTATACTCTAGACCACATCAGGAGTTTTTTCTGTCACTGCTTAGGGTGGTATTGGAACAGAATTATTTTCTGTTTCAAGATTCGTTTTACCAACAGCGCCACGGGACCGCGATGGGATCGAACGTCGCACCGCCTTTACGCAAATTGCTATATGGCACAATTCGAGTCTGAATATGTTTATTCGCATCCACTATACCAACGACACTGTATATTTTGCGTATGGCGCGGCGACGTTCGTTCCCTACAACAATTTGCGGACTTCCTTAACAGGGTACGGCCCGAATTACAATTTACGTTACACCACAGTTTAAAAAAAGTATCATTCTAGGATAGTTGGGTCATCCAAGACGCTGATGGTCAAATACACACTGACTTATTTACCAAAGACACCAACAGAAATAGCCTGTTGGAATTCAGCAGTAATCATCCAGCTCCTACAAAAAAAATCAATACCGTATTCACAAATTCAGAGGGTGAAGCGGATTGTCAGTGATCCAGAAACATGCACAGTAAGGCTAGAAGAAATGACTCAGAGATTTCAGGCTAGTGGTTACCCCGATTCATTGCTAGAACAGCAGAGAAATAAACTTATTACTGTGCAACTTCTAAAATCCAAACAAGAACCGCGCATACCACTAGTGGTTAAATACCACCCTCGGACATGTAAATTATGTGGGATAGTCAACAAACACTGGCATATTATATCTAGGTCCTATCCTATCACCCCTGAGTTCCAAAAGCCACCCATGCTTTGTTATAAAAGGAATCCCAACATTAAAGACAGAATAGTGAGAGCTGACATTGGTAGTGGAAAAACCTCCTTAAAGCAACAAGTATTTTCCTCCCCGAAAAGAGGCACCTTCCCCTGCTTGAGCTGTACACACTGTTCAAGTGTCATACGGGGTACACACTTTACTCACCAACATACAGGGAATTGATACCGGTGCAGGGCCACTTTACATGTGATAGTGGATTTGTGGTGTACTTACTAAAATGCCCTTGCGGCTTATTGTATATTGGCGAGACCACAACACGCATGAAGGATAGACTAAGCAATCACAAGTCGACCATCAGGAAGGAAAATCTTTTACTACCAATCCCACACCACTTTCATCGCATGCGACATTCAGTAGCATAACTGAGATTTCAGATTATTGAGAGTGTTTAACTACCGCGTAGAGGGGGAGACAGGATTAAACTATTACTAAAAAGGGAAGCCTATTGGATTCATCGCCTGGAGACCATTGAACCCCGTGGTCTGAAACGGGATTATAGTATACATAGTTTCCTGCGAGATATATTGCATAATAGTTCTATTTTAACTTTTTTTCAAACTTTTTTTTCTATTTTTCTTTTTTAGCATACCGCCAATAAGATGTAATAATATCGCAACTTGGATCCTTGCTATTTTCTATTGATAATTTTTGTTTGGGGGAGGAGTTTTTGTGTGGCATCACTTCACATTGTTTTTTCTGACCAATTGTCTCCGTGACTTGTGTATATAAACTGTCTAATTGCTTTGGATGTTATGAGTCTGATAAAGGCACAGATTAGTGCCGAAACGCGTCACTTAGATATTATGTGACCAATAAAGCAGGAATACTGAAAATCAACTGAAGCGAGTGCTGGTCTTCATTCCTACATTTTTTCCGGAGACGATGACCTATAGACACGTGCACCGCCGCCATTGTCTAGCAGTGCCGACCAGTCCAGCATTGTATATACCTAGATATATATAAATATATATATATATATAGTATACCTTCATTTATATGAAAAATATATAACTATATTATGATTTTTCATAATTATATCTAATCAGTGATTGTATTAGTTGATATCCCTTTAATGTTAGATCCTAAAATTTACTAACTCCTCTGGAACTAACCCGCACTTAATTATTTGGAATGGATAATTAAAGTGGTTTTTGAGATGTTAATAGTAATGACCTATCCTCTGAATAGGCATTTTTACAACGGGTTCCGCAAATACTGCAGGATGCATGCAGACCGCATCCGTATTTTGCAGATCCGCAATCTGCGGACCACAAAACATATACAGTCATGTTAATGTAGCCTTTTATGCAGTATATCTGTCTATACAGTATACAGTAGTAAATAGTAAAATCATCAGCAATATTTTAACTGTTGAACTTAATATTGGGTTTTGTGCACATGAGGTGTTTTAGGCCCTACTGGATGTAAATATACTTCAGATTTCATAAGGAATCATATGGAAGTTTTCTCAGATTCCATAGGATTTCAGCAAAAGTAAAAATGGTGGCATGCAAAATCAGATTCTGTGTTGTAAAGGTCTGTATAGGGGAGGATACTCTTGGCTCGAAATATTCCCAGACGTGTGGCATGAGATAACCAGCTTTGAAAAAAGAACATGATGTCTCTAAAAAAAATCACAGAAAGGTAAAGATGAAAACATCTGTATTTCTGTGTTGTGGTTCTGTAAGGAGCATGTGGCAGCACGGACCGCCTATTAGAGTCTATTGAATTTAGTGAATCTAATGCCAAAAAATGTCTAAATTAATGTTTACCTTATTTTTCTGGTGGTGTCTTTCTTTTGCAAAGTTCCATGTCACTATCTATATTTAAAAATTCCAGAAATATTGCAGTTTCTTTCACTGAGCCTCGCGATAGGCAGGCACTTCATTATGAAAATAGAATAAAATAATAAATAAATGATAAGAATAAATAAAAAGAGGAAGGTGATGCATTCCCTATAAGGCTACTAAACATCCCCTTCCTGGGATATATTCTTTGTTATATTACTTTTATACTATATACTATAGTATATAGTATAAAATATTATATACTACAGTATATACTATACTACTTTTTAAGCACATTCGTTTAAAGTTGAAGTGAAGCTGTAGTCTGTAGATCCGGTTTTAGTCCTTCCGATTCTCTGCACATTTGCCGGGTTGCGGCCAAATCTCCGCAGCTGTCCGTTATAGTCAATAGAGCATCAGGTAGCATCGAGCAATGCCGGAACCAGAGAGCTCTGGCAGGCTGTACCCTGCCAGAACAGCCTGCTGGAGCTCTTAAGTGCTAGAGTGAAACTACTGTAGCCTAAGACTCTGTTCACACCTTGGTCCGCTTCCCAAAACCATTAACGGAACGATGGTTCCACTTCCCACTCAGATTTTGGTTGGCATACTTGTGTTTAAAAAGGAATCTATCATTATCTATTGTGAAAACTGATAGGTAAGATCCATACATCTACATTGCAAGACACATCAATGTTTTAAACTATTTGGTTATATAGAAGTCAATGGAGTGAAAGAAAAAAATCAATGCAATGGATGACATCTAGAGTCAGACATATACTGAGGGTAATGAGGAGGAACCGTGGAGTTTAAAGGGGTTTTTGAGCCATTTAAATTATTTTGAAAACTGCTGAGGAAACGTTAAAAAAATAACTAAGTAATGCTCAACAATCCCTTTCCGCTCCCCTGCCCTTCCTTTGCTTTCTGCGTTCCACGGAAGCTTCCTCCCAACACAGAGATGTGGGCCAATGGGAGCAAAATAAACATAGATAAATATAAAATATATATGATATATAAAAGGTCAGTTTAGAATAAGCTGATCATAAAGTCTGGGACCCCCAGTGGTCAAATGTAATCTGTGGGGAAATCTGACACCAAGGCCCTGATTACTAAGGGTAGGTTCACATCTACTCTACGAAATCGGACAGAGAACATCCTGCGGATTTCACTGTATCTGGTATTGCCGAACAACGAAGTTTACATTGAGATTCCTATTGCCTATAGTGGGATCCAGGAATGAATGAGTACCCCCTGGATCCCCGACAAAAGCCTTTCACCCAGCTAACTCAGTTCTCTTTGCTTTTCACTGATAAGAGGAAATCACCCCGAAACAGCAGTCTGTGATTTAGTGACTATCATGGCTTTGATCCTAAGTTATGTCTCAAGGCCTGTTTAAAAGCTCAGACTATCACTTATAGGATAGCTTATAGGATAGCTACCTTCTAACTGTCTAACTTGCTTTTCTCATTTGGAAAGACAGATAATCTGCACACTTTTTTTAAAAATAGAAATGGATGAATAAGTGTTTCAACGTCACTACAGGGAAAATTAACTATTAGGCTACATGCACACGAACGTATTTTGTTTTAGTGACTGTTCCGCTTTTTTTGCAGATAGGATGCTGATAGGATTCATTTCAATGGGTCCGCACCCGTGTACTATCCTCATCCGTATGTCCGTTCCGTAGCCCCACAAAAAAAATAGAGCATGTCCTATTTGTGTCTGTTTTGCAGACAAGGATAGGCATTATTACAATGGATCCGCAAAAAAAAAAACTGATGCCATACGGACATCATCCGTTTTTTTTTTTTTTTGCGGACCGCAATACACATATGCTCGTGTGCATGTAGCCTTATTTTCAGTGCTTTTAGGAATTAGGGGATTGTCTGTGTAACGTAGGACTGGGCCTCCGGAGCAAAAGATGCTTTTTATAACAAATCTACATATCTGGCAATAAGATGAAGATCCTCAGAATTCCCGGATTGGGTATATGAAAATGGGTTTCTAAGCTAAACATCCCCTTTTTTTTTTTTTAAGTTTCAAAGGTTTTATTGATTCAAAAGGCTTACAGCTAATACAATAGGAATCAAAGTTATTTAGAGAATGCAACGCAGCATCGTATGTAAAAGTGTGACAAGTATGACATTAACATCATTGTGTAGACTACAACATGCAGTCCTTAGGCCAGAAAAGGAAATAAGTGTAGAGCGTTGCGCTACACCGCAAATTGAACAAAATAAAAGAAAAGAAAACGAACAAAAACAAATACAAAAAACAGATTGGGTCAGTTGATGGGGTATATAGCCACTACTTCGCTTATACATCAGGTGTAACACTACAGCATGTCGAGACTTGCTATGGAGATATGAGGAGAGTTAAGGTTATTCGAACCCTCTGAACCTTTTCCAGGGGTCCCATATTTTTTAAAAAGGAGGACCTAGTATGGAGTTCCCAGTGTGAAAGCTCTTCTAATCTGTAGATTTGGTCTACCTTTTGCGTCCAGTGTGGTATGCCAGGAACCTCTGTGGTGAGCCAGAATGTTGCCACCAGAATTCTGGCTGCAGCCATTAGGATGGAAAAGAGAGATCTCCTCTCTTTATTCATTCCCTTAAGGCCCAGATTGATTAGGGCTAGATCTGGCGTACAGGGAATAGATGTCTGGCAGATCTGGTTACACATTTTTATTATCAGTCGCCACCAATCCATGATAAGAGGACAAGACCACCATATATGAAAAAAGTTACCCTTGGAGAGCTGACATCTCAAGCATACGTCGGGGCAACCCAGGAAATATAGGCAAATCACCTCTGGGGTCTTGTACCATCTCATCAGGACCTTGTAGCCATTCTCTTGTATGCGTATGCATCTAGAGACTTTGTGAGGGGTCTGAGATGCCACCTTTGTCTCAGTTTGTGTCAGAGTACGCCCCAGATCCCTTTCCCACGTCCCAATGGCTGCCAGCTTAACTGAGAGAGAGGGTTTTTTTTAGGTTTCTGTAAATAACCGATATGGTTCTTTGGGGAGGGTTTTTTGCGCCCAAAAGTTTCTCAAACCAGGTGGATAAAGGCTGTAGGGCCGTAGATTTAAGCAAAGTGAGAAGTTCAGACCTAATGTGTCCCAAAAGGAGAACATTTGTGGTGGGTTCACCTAAAGTGTTCCCTATGTCAGTTATGGATTGCACGCTTCCTTCACTGTCCAAAAACTTGGTCAAGGATGAGTCTGAGGCCCGGAGGGCTAAAGGGCAGCTTTGTCTCAAGAACACGGGTGCAAGATCTATGATGTCCCTCAGTCTGAGGAGGGCCGAGGGGGCAGCTAACTGCTTATCAGATGAAGTAAACCAGTCCCAAACTTTTAGTGTGCATTGTATCAGTGAATTTGGGCAACTATGTGTCATTGGGAGTGTTCTGCCCTAGGCTAAACATCCCCTTTTAACAACTGAAACCCCAGTTAACCAGCTATGCCTGCGCAGCCTTATATTGCAAAGCTGGGCAACACCAACCTGTCTGCTGGATATAGCAACAAATGTACAACTGTGAAAAACTAAAGTTTAAAATTAATATAAGATTCATAAGTAGACAACCCTCATTAGATAAACGGACATTTCCCAGATTGTGTATTGGCACGTGAAGGGTCAATAAGTTGCAGGCAAAGGTTAATCAATATATCCTCATTGCTCTTATATTGATCCTTTTTAATTATTCCAATGTAATGTGATCCCTAGGAATGACCTAGCAATGCACAATTCTCCTCTGACTGTGTTCACTTAATATAATATAAAATGCAGCCACCCGCCATGCTCTGTGCAGAAGGGTTCTTTAATTATTTCATTGGAAGTGCACTTGAAAAAGGAGTTTGCTATTTCGTTCTCCTTTGCACAGCTTGTCTGAATATTCATGTAAGGCTTCTGGATAGTTAGGTTAACAACACATAGTATACGACTAAGGCTACTTTCATGGCTTTCCGTTTCTGAGATCCGTCATGGGCTCTCAGAAGTGCTCCAAAACGGATCAGTTTTGCCCTAATGCATTCTGAATGGAAAAGGATCCACTCAGAATGCATCAGTTGCCTCCGTTCAGTCACCATTCAGCTCTGGAGGCGGACACCAAAATGCTGCTTGCCCTGGCACACAATGTAAGTCATAGGGGACGGATCCATTTTCTCTGACACAATAAAAAATGGATCCGTACCCCATTGACTTTCAATGGTGTTCATGACGGATCCGTCATGGCTATAGAAGACATAATACAAACGGATCCGTTAATGACAGATGCATGCGGTTGTATTATGGTAACGGAAGTATTTTTGCAGATCCATGACGGAGCCGCAAAAAACGCTAATGTGAAAGTAGCCTATGTCAATGGGGACGGATCAA
This sequence comes from Bufotes viridis, assembly GCA_033119425.1. Classification (NCBI taxonomy): domain Eukaryota; kingdom Metazoa; phylum Chordata; class Amphibia; order Anura; family Bufonidae; genus Bufotes; species Bufotes viridis. The sequence goes on along the minus strand of CM065597.1, from coordinate 129,265,720 downwards.
ATTTCTCTTACACAATAGAAAACGGATCCATCCCCCATTGGCTTTCAGTGGTGGTCATGTCGGATTCGTCATGGCTATAGAAGACATAATACAACCGGATACGTTCACGATGGATGCATGCGGTTGTATTATGGTAATGGAAGCGTTTTTGCAGATCTATGACGGATCAGAAAAATCAGGAACTATCTATGTACCGATTCACAACGGGAGCTCTCAACGTAGTGTCACCCACATTCTACCCCTCAATTCCTCTAGGCACTTTGGGGGTCATTTATTAAGACTGGTGTTTTAGAGGCCGGTCTTAATAAACTCTATAGCTGGCGGTGGATCCGCCGAAGTTATGAAGAGGCGCCAGCCTCTACATAACTTTGGAGTATCTAGCGTCAGTCTAAATGTAAGACCACTTCCTTATTGGCTTACATTTAGACCATTTTCTATGCCTAAAACAGGTGTAAAAAATGATGAATGAGACAGGCCTGCCGGCCCTTCTCCGCCCACGTCACGCACACTTTTTTTAGACCTGGAGTGAGCAGGATAAAATCCCAGATTGCGGCGCAAATAACCTTTTTGCCACAGTCTGCGCCACAAATACAGGCGTCTTTCTGGATAGTAAATGACCCCCTTTAATCCTAATACTTGAGACGTCTTAATAAGAATAGACCCAGAATGATTACTTGTATATTATTTATTGATATAGACTCTATGGAGGGAAAAAATAAGACTAGAGATGAACGAATTGATTCCTATTGCTGACTTATTCACAAGCGAGGGTCTGTCCCTACTGTTGAGGAAGTTCCCCCTGCCACTTGATTGACAGGGCTGGAAATCTCACACAGCTCTTGAGCCTGTATATTGGCGCATGCACAAAGACTCTGCTTCCGCTTCTGGAGCAACGACTAGTGCTCATGCACTGCTACCCTGAAATATAACAACGCATTCACAGTTGCTGATCCAAAAGTGAAAGCAGAGCCTCTGCACTTGAGGTGCTACTCGGTGAACCGATACAGGCACAAGATTGTCAGGGTGAGATACCCGGCCCTATTAATTAAAAGGGTGGTCCAAGTTATGTAAAAAAAAAAACACAGCACTGTAAATCTGATGGTCAGCATTATATACATAAGCTAATCATAAGCTAAAGTTTTAGGCAAAAAACATAACATTTACTCATTTCCCTAGTTCTGTCCTGGTCCTTTGTTTACATGCATTAACAACAGTCTTGGACATTTTCTTTATGAATATTTGTAGGTGTCAACAAAGACTGCCTTTCCTCTCCCCTACTCTATAAAAGGGAGTGAACAAAATTGCTGCCCTGAATGAAATGTCTGACTGCTGGGAAACTCATGTTGCATGTGTAGGACTACAAGTCCCAGCTGTACAATACAATGAAATTGCTGATACACACAGGATATTTTCCCTACCTGTTCTTGTGCAATGTCTGACAGACAGCAGAATACAGAGGAGAGAACTCCTCCAGTCTGTCAGTCCTGTGTTTGCAGGGTACAGCGAGAAGACTCAGCATTTGTCTCTTCACTGCCTGGAGAAGAGGAAGCCTGGCAGCTGCTCATCAGAGCCTCCAACCCTGAGTCTGTGCTGCTGACAGTAGAAGGGGGTTAAACTTTGCTAAAGAATCCAGTGGAAGGGGAGACACAGGACAGACAACAGCAGCTCGGCCAGTGCAGATATGCTCCCACAGGCTTGTGCAGGAAACATCATCAGAGCAGGGAGAGAAGCTGACATCACAGGTCATGTGACACTCATTGAAATATTAGAAAGGAGCCACTGCAAATGAAGTAAGTGAATTGTAAACCCCTTACATTTGGTTAGTTAGAAACATACAACAAACAAAAAATTACTTGGACAACCCCTTTAAGCAACATGGGTAGCTTCGTCAGCAGCTAGGACAGCCACCTGCAGATGATGAACTCTTGTTGATGAGACAAATCTTTTTGTATGAATTGATTAGCTCATCACTTATTAAGACTTTAAAGTGTTAAATAAGACTAATTAACTATTTAACCTTGATGGCATACAGTGCGGCAGAATTATTAAAAGGCACACCTTTGAGAGTTCCTTGTGGCAGAAAATTAGATCGACACCAGCAAACATATTGGAGGACAAATTGATTAATGTGTGAGGCCACAGAAGACCCACCAATGGGCGCCCTTACCACACATACACTGCTTACTGGTGGCAATGGTGGTGCAAAAGTGCAAAAAGTCACACATTTTGATATAAATTTATACACTGTAAAACTGGTGTACAAGAGTGGTTCATTCTTCCTATGTGTTTGGGCAGTTACTTCTCCCTTCTTCAGGATTATAACACACAAAGGAAATATTGCCTTGTATACTGTATATACACATATATGTGTGATTATCTGCTCACCAAACAGCGTTTTTAAACCACGGAGGGGTTACCACCCATGTGTCCTGACTTCCCTTTAATACTGTACATGATTACTGATCCCGCATTGAAATCTGGCTTTCTACAAAGATAACCTAGAAAGTCAGCATTCCAGACACTGGAAAAGGTGCTGGGAGCCAGGAGTATAAGCTGGCCATACACCCATACACCTTAGTCTAAAATTGAACAAAACATATGATTTCAACCAAAACTATAATTTTTTGGGTGAAATTTAACACTGAAAAATCGTTTTAGATGACCAATGACAGATCACCATCATCTGAAAAGAAGTCGGCTATGTTTGCTATTTTCATCCAATAGTCAGGCAAAAGATTTTTCTTACAAAGAAATATTGTATATGTATATGGACAAAAGTTCTTACTTTGAAAGAATGTTACCAGAATCCTTCACCAATTTTCCAGTTTTCTTGAACATTTATGGCCAGTGTCAACTGTAACAACCAATATGAACGAAAATGTGTATGGCCATGTCTACAAAACAATTGTCCATCAAATGATTGTTTGTTCAACTGTTGTTCAACCATCAACCAACTTTGAAAAAAATTGTGACAAAAGGGAAGATAATAGGATAACGGTTGTACAGGTCACTGAGACATTAGCAAACAAAACCTGAAGTAGTGATCAATTATTACATAAAACATAACTTTTAATCCAATAATATTAAAATAGTAGGCCCTTAAATAAGTAAATAGAAATAGCACTTATGACACAAAACGTGCTACTAAATAATCACAAATAGTAGATAGGAATACTAGAAGTGCACGGCAGCACTTAAACAAGTAAACCGTAGTCCTACCGTTATATCGCCAGGTCTCCGGGTGCAGCCAATGTCCTGATGAATGCAGAACAACTTCGTTGAACGGTTAGTTGCTGCAGTGATTGCCGGGGTTCACAATATGCATGTATACCTATTAAGGCCCTGTGGTAAGATAAACCTGGCTCTAGCCACTTGTTCAAAAAGCAGCCTGACCACAGGGCACTCATCGTTAAAAGGGCAACCCCGTCTGGAACCTTTCCCTTGAGTACTGACACTAATGTAGCCCTGTTCTAATCCCTATATGCACGTTTCATGTTCCAAGTACAAAAATCATCAGGGAAGATAATCAGGATCTACAAGCAGTAATAAAATATACCTTTCATGGATGTCAGGTGATAACAATTATAACACACCTAAACAGACATTCCGTCAAAGTAAAGGGGGGATGGGAGCATCCGATGTTAGTTCCCTATCCACTCCTTCCATAGGGCATGATGGCAGCAACGGGCAGATAATAGCAACCATGCTGCATTCAGTGCCAGCTTTTTAAATGTTCAGCTGCCTCAGAACAAGGTTATGGCCAGTGAGTGTCCTAGCTCGAGCCAGCCGATGCAAATCCGCGCATGCGCGATGCTGCAGGACACTAGGTAAATGGTGTGATGACGCTAATGACCGAAGATGACGTCACCACGTCTGAATGCACTATAGCCCAGTGCGATCGACGGTGAGAACTGTTGTTGGGCAACCAGGGGGCGTAACCAGAAACCAAAAAGGCATTGATGGCATTGAATATGACCTAGGAAATTTGATCTGGGGAGCAAGTCTATTTAAATCATGACTTGTGTACCTGATGTACATATAAACTGAGGTAGACATCGGTAGGCAAAGCCTCAGGAGAGGTCCCGCTCAATGGTTGTATACATAAGATGTATTTGGGACCAAAATTAAGATGGATTGGTAAATCACATAGGAGAAATAGAAAAAGGTAGAGTTACAATGGCACTGTTATCTAAATCAAGGATAAAGTGACATGTAAGGACATATAAAGCATCAACGGGGGGGTGGGGGGTGGGTCAGAGGGTTAAATGAAGCAGCTAAAGTTCAGCTGCTCATTTAAACCCGTGGATGAGACAGAACGTAGCAGAAAGGTCCAACGGGCCTCTCGCTGTCCCAATTGCCCCCTCTGGGAGGTGGTTTAACCAGTTCAATACCAACAACCTTAATGCAACATGGGTCACCCTGGTGATACTCATGCACATGTCTTGACACTGCTTTGTCCCTCCTGTTGGCTATATCACTCAGGTGTTCTCCCACCCATCTTCGCAACTCCCGCTTAGTTTTGCCAATGTACTCGGTGTAACAATCACATGTAATCTTGCAAATTACGCCTGGGCTGCGACAGGTGATAAAGTCGCGTATGTGAAAGAAACGTTGCAAGTTAGTGCTGAAAAAAGTTTTTGAGGGCTTCAATGTACCACGGGCCACACAGCCACTACACCTAAAGCAACCCTCCGGCATTGCGGTCTTGCAAAGTTCCAGAGGTAGGCTCCGAGGAGTAGTGGCTGTGTACCAAGACATCCCGAAAGTTCTGACCCTTTCTGAACGTAATCTGCGGGTAATCATGTACTGTCTCACAAATGTCCGGGTCCATTAAAAGGATGGACCAATGCTTTTTCAGGATATCTCTGACATTATCAGACATTCCATCAAATGTAGCGATCAGTCGGATCTTATAGTCACCTGACAACTTCTCCTTAGGGGTCAAGAGTTCCGTACGGGGAGTCAATTTGGCTTCTGATAGGCCTGTCGCAGTACGTTGTCAGGATATCCTCTGGAACAGAACCTTTCCCTAAGGTGTTGTGCCTGCCTCACAAACTCCCAGTTATCAGAGCAGTTCCACCATAAATGCAGATACTGCCCACCAGGAATAACCCTCTTAAGGGGGTTGGGTGGCTGCTTGACCACTGCAAAACCGAGTTTGTGGAGGTAGGCTTTCTATAAATTGTGGTGCATAGTTCGTCTGCCTGCCCTCTAGAGATATGAATGTCCAAAAATAGTATCCAAATCCGGATCATAAGTGAATCTCAAACCAATTTGATTACAATTAAGGTTTTCAACAAAATGGCTGTTTTTAAATTGTTCCAGATGATAAAAATGTCGTCAATATAACGGGCAATAACACAATATAACACAATAAGATAGCCCCAGTACTCGATGACATGCCCTCAAAATTGTGGACTCCCAGCAGCCCAGGAGTAAATTAGCATAAGAAGGCGCACAAGAGCAACCCATCGCTTTACACCTGAGCTGGTGGTAGATCCTGTTGTTGAAGAAAAAAAAAATGATGTGTGAGCAAATATTGTAACAATCTTAGCACAAATTTAGAATACTGCCTTCCTCTTATGCTCAGAATGTGTTGAACTGCCCGTAAACGTACACTGTGGGGAATTGAGGAGTACAATGCCTCCACATCTATACTGGCCAGCAACGAACCTGTCTCAATGGTGATGCCATCCAACCTCCTGAGGAGGTCCATCGTGTCCCTTGTGTAAGATGGAAGCGACGTCACGAAGGGCATGAGGATCTGGTCAATGTTTAGGTAGTATCTGCCAGGTTCTGGCACATACTACCTAAACCCCAACACAAAGGGCCTACCTCTCAAGGGTTTTGTCACCCTATGAGTTATGAACCTTTGGTAGACTATAAAATGTCGCTATTATGGGGAAACTTGGATAGAGGAAATCATACTCTTCCTGGGAAATCAAGCCCTTAGCGTCTACCAATATATCCTTGAGTTCCACTAGGTATGAGTGAGTCGGATTAGAAGCTAGTACACAATAATTGCCACAATCCTGCAGGATCTGTACACACATTGATTGGTAATCTGACCGATTCATAACCACAGTATTTCCCCCTTTGTCAGAGGGCTTGATGAAAATTGTAGCATTGTCTCTCAAGGATATGACTGCTTTCTGGCTTGATGTGATGTAGGAAGTGCAGATAAATCATTAAGAACTAAATGAAAAAACACATCTAAGCAGGAGATATCTGTGACCGGGGGCATCTTCTTGCTCTTGTTTCTTAATGTGGTAAACGGACCTTCTCCTTCCAATCTACTAGCACTCTCAGTAAGACTATACAGTAGCTGAACACCTGGTAATAAATCTAATGGAATCCCCAGATCTTGACATTTACGTCTGTCATTATTGTAAAAAAAATTATGCCAGCGTAATTTCCGAATAAAAAGTTGCAGGTCTTTCACTCAGGTAAACAAATCGAAACGGCGTGTTGGGACAAATGAAAGACCCTTACTGAGAACTGCCATTTCTATATCTGATAAAGCCCTGTCTGATAGATTAATTACTTCTGGGCGCCTGATCTCGGGGATTGGAACGATTTCTGAGATGGTATGACACTCCCTGATCTAAAAAATTGTTAGGAGTGGTAAATTGGCCTCTACTCGTCCTCTTCTTCCTCTACCGCCACCTCTCTGATTGGGTACTGTTAGCTCCCGCTCGCTATCGGACAGATCGGTCTCAGTAGTGCAAAGCTCTGAAATATTTTCTTTTATAAGAGGTTTATCTTTTAGATCTATATAGACTTTATTTTCTTTAAATTCTTGAAGATCTTTGTTAAATTGTCTATGTTTTCTTTCTCTCAGAAAGTATTGAAACTTTTCTATAGATGTTTGTAACTGGAGTACTTTATTGCTGAACTCTGGGTCTTGTGAAAAAATCTTGGTCACCTCAATCTGTGCTTTAAGATTACTACGCAAATTTTCAAGGTTGATTTTCTTCTTCTTCGAATAATAGAGTCATAAATTGCAATAAACTTCTGGTGGTTATTTCTTCCCAGCGACCATTAAACCCTGGGCTAAGATTTATCTCTTTACTTGAGTGAAAGACCTGCAACTTTTTATTCGTAAATTACGCTGGCATAAAAATTTTTTAAATAATGACAGACGTAAAATGTCAAGATCTGGGGATTCCATTCGATTTATTACCAGATGTTCAGCTACTGTATAGTCTTACAGAGGGTGCTAGTAGATTACCACATTAAGAAATAAGAGCAAGAAGATGCCCCCGGTCACAGATATCTCCTGCTTAAATGTGTTTTTTTCAGTTAGTTCTTAATGATTTATCTGCACTTCCTACATCACATCAAACAAGAAATTGCTCGAGAGAACAGTGGAAAGCAGTCATATCCTTGAGAGACGATCCTACAATTGTCATGAAGCCCTCTGACAAAGGGGGAAATACTGTGGTTATGATTCGGCCGGATTACCAATCAATGTATGTCCAGATTCTGCAGTATTGTGGCAATTATTGTGTACTAGCTTCTAATTCGACTGACTCATACCTAGTGGAACTTAAGGATATATTGGTCGATGCTAAGGGCAGAAACTTGATCTCCCAGGAAGAGTATGATTTCCGCTATCCAAGTTTCCCCATAACAGCGACATTTTATAGCCTACCAAAGGTTGATAAGGTGACAAATGTGTCGGGGGTAGGTTGTATCTTCCTGAACCTGTGCGTGTACATTGACCAGATCCTCATGCCGTTCGTGACGTCGCTTCCATCTTACACAAGGGACACGATGGACCTCCTCAAGAGGTTGGATGGCATCACCATTGAGACAGGTTCGTTGCTGGCCAGTATAGATGTGGAGGCAGTGTACTCCTCAATTCCCCACAATGTAGGTTTATGGGCAGTTCAACACATTCTGAGCATGAGGGGAAGGCAGTATTCTGAGCACAATAAGTTTGTGCTAAGATTGTTACAATATTTGCTCACACATAATTTTTTTCTTTTCAACAACAGGATCTACCACCAGCTCAGGGGGTACATTGATGGGTTGCTCTTGTGCGCCTTTTTACTCTAATTTACTCCTGGGCTGGTGGGAGTCCATGATTGTTTTTGGTGAGGGCATGTCATCGAGTTCCGGGGCCATCTTATTGTGGGCCCGTTATATTGACGACATTTTTATCATCTGGAACAATTCAAAAACAGCCTTTACCCATTTTGTTGAAAACCTTAATTGTATTGAAATTGGTTTGAGAATCACTTATGAGGCAGATTTGGATACTTTACCATTTTTGGACATTCGTATCTCTAGAGGGCAGGCAGACGAACTATGCAGCACAATTTATAGAAAGTCTACCTCCACAAACTCGGTTTTGCATTGGTCAAGCAGCCACTCCAACCCCCTTAGGAGGGGTATTCCTGGTTGGCAGTATCTGCGTTTACGGCTGAACTGCTCTGATAACCTTGAGTTTGTAAGGCGGGCTCAACACCTTAGGGAAAGGTTCTGTTCCAGAGGATATCCTGACAACGTATTACGACAGGCCTATCAGAAGGCCAAATTGACTCCCCGTACGGAACTCTTGACCCCTAAGGAGAAGTTGTCAGGTGACTATAAGATCCGACTGATCGCTACATTTGATGGAATGTCTGATAAGGTCAGAGATATCCTGAAAAAGCATTGGTCCATCCTTTTAATGGACCCGGACATTCATGAGACGGTACATGATTACCCGCAGATTACGTTCAGAAATGGTCAGAGCTTGCGGGATGTCTTGGTACACAGCCACTACTCCTCGGGGGCTAACTCTGGTACTTGGCTAGACCGCAGGCCAGAGGGTTACTTTAGGTGTAGTGGCTGTGTTGCCTGTGGTACATTGAAGCCCTCAAAAACTTTTTTCAGCACTAACTTGCAACGTTCCTTTCGCATACGCGACTTTATCACCTGTCACAGCCAAGATTACATGTGATTGTAACACCGAGTACATTGGCAAAACTAAGCGGGAGTTGCGCAGGTGGGTGGGAGAACACCTGAGTGATATAGCCAACAGGAAGGACACAGCAGTGTCAAGATATGTGCATGAGTATCACCAGGGTGACCCACATTGCATTATGGTTGTTGGCATTGAACTGGTTAAATCACCCCCCAGAGGGGGCAATTAAGACTGGATGTTTTTACAGCAAGAGGCCCGTTGGACCTTCCTGCTACGAACGGTTTTACCCACGGGTTTAAATGAGCAGCTGAACGTTAGCTGCTTGATTCAACCCTCTGTCGTCGCCCCCCCCCCCCCCCCCCGCCTGTTGATGCTTTATATGTCCTTACATGTCACTTTATCCGTGATTTAGATAACAGTGCCATTGTAACTCTACCTTGTTCTATTTTTCCTATGTGCTTTCCCAATCCATCTTAATTTTGGTCCCAAATACATCTTATGTATACAACCATTGAGCGGGTTTGTCTACCTATGTCTACCTTAGTTTATATGTACAGTCGTGGCCAAAAGTTTTGAGAATGACACAAATATTAGTTTTCACAAAGTTTGCTGCTAAACTGCTTTTAGATCTTTGTTTCAGTTGTTTCTGTGATGTAGTGAAATATAATTACACGCACTTCATACATTTCAAAGGCTTTTATCGACAATTACATGACATTTATGCAAAGAGTCAGTATTTGCAGTGTTGGCCCTTCTTTTTCAGGACCTCTGCAATTCAACTGGGCATGCTCTCAATCAACTTCTGGGCCAATTCCTAACTGATAGCAACCCATTCTTTCATAATCACTTCTTGGAGTTTGTCAGAATTAGTGGGTTTTTGTTTGTCCACCCGCCTCTTGAGGATTGACCACAAGTTCTCAATAGGATTAAGATCTGGGGAGTTTCCAGGCCATGGACCCAAAATGTCAACGTATTGGTCCCCGAGCCACTTAGTTATCACTTTTGCCTTATGGCATGGTGCTCCATCGTGCTGGAAAATGCATTGTTCTTCACCAAACTGTTGTTGGATTGTTGGAAGAAGTTGCTGTAGGAGGGTGTTTTGGTGCCATTCTTTATTCATGGCTGTGTTTTTGGGCAAAATTGTGAGTGAGCCCACTCCCTTGGATGAGAAGCAACCCCACACATGGTCTCAGGATGCTTTACTGTTGGCATGACACAAGACTAATAGTAGCGCTCACCTTTTCTTCTCCGGACAAGCCTTTTTCCTGATGCCCCAAACAATCAAGAAGAGGCTTCATCGGAGAATATGACTTTGCCCCGGTGCTCAGCAGTCCATTCACCATACTTTCTGCAGAAGATCAATCTGTCCCTGATGTTTTTTTTGGAGAGAAGTGGCTTCTTTGCTGCCCTTCTTGACACCAGGCCATCTTCCAAAAGTCTTCGCCTCACTGTGCGTGCAGGTGCGCTCACACCTGCCTGCTGCCATTCCTGAGCAAGCTCTGCACTGGTGGCACTCCGATCCTGCAGCTGAATCCTCTTTAGGAGACGATCCTGGCGCTTGCTGGACTTTCTTGGATGCCCTGAAGCCTTCCTAACAAGAATTGAACCTCTTTTCTTGAAGTTCTTGATGATCCTATAAATTGTTGATTGAGGTGCAATCTTAGTAGCCACAATATCCTTGCCGGTGAAACCATTTTTATGCAACGCAATGATGGCTGCACGCGTTTCTTTGCAGGTCACCATGGTTAACAATGGAAGAACAATGATTTCAAGCATCACCCTCCTTTTAACATGTCAAGTCTGCCACTTTAACCCAATCAGCCTGACATAATGATCTCCAGCCTTGTGCTCGTCAACATTCTCACCTGAAGACGATTACTGAAATGATCTCAGCAGGTCCTATAATGACAGCAATGAAATGCAGTGGAAAGGTTTTTTTGGGGATTAAGTTATTTTCATGGCAAAGAAGGACTATGCAATTCATCTGATCACTCTTCATAACATTCTGGAGTATATGCAAATAGCTATTATAAAAACTTAAGCGGCAACTTTTCAAATTTCCAATATTTGTGTCAATCTCAAACCTTTTGGCCACGACTGTACATAAGGGACAGAAGTCATGAGTTAAATAGACTTGCTCCCCAGATCAAATTTCCTAGGTCATATTCAATGCCATTAATGCCTTTTTGGATATATATACGGTGGTGGTTGCTGGTGACGCCCCCTGGTTGCCCAGCAACAGTTCTCACCGTCGATCGCACTCGGCTATAGTGCATTCGGACGTGGTGACGTCATCTTCGGTCATTCACGTCATCACACCATTTACCTAGTGTCCCGCAGCCTCGCGTATGTTCGGATGGGCATTGGACGGCTCACGCTAGAACGTGATGACTCAGGACACTCAGTGTCCATAACCTCGTTCTGAGGCGGCTGAACATTTAAAAAGCTGGCACTGAATGCAGAACGGTTGCGATCATCTGCCCGTGGCTGCCATCATGCCCTATGGAAGGAGTGGATAGGGAACGAACATCAGACGCTCCCATCTCCCTTTTTCTTTTAATGGATGTCTGTTTAAGTGTGTTATAACTGGTATCACCTGACATCCATGAAAGGTATATTTTTTTACTGCTGGTAGATCCTGATTATCTTCCCTGATAATTTTTCTACTGGGAACATGAAACGTGCATATAGGGATTAGAACAGTGCTACATTAGTGTCAGTACTGAAAGGAAAGGTTCCAGACGGGGTTGCCCTTTTAATTATGAGTGCCCTGTGGTCAGGCTGCTCTTTGAACAAGTGGTTAGGGCCAGGTTTATCTTACCACAGGGCCTTAATAGGGATACATGCAGATTGTGAACCCCGGCAATCACTGCAGCAACTAACCCTTCTACAAAGTTGTTCTGCATTCATCAGGACATTGGCTGCACCCGGGGACCTAGCGATATAACGGTAGGACTACGGTTTACTTATTTAAGTGCTGCCGTGCACTTCTAGTATTCCTACCTACTATTTGTGATTATTTAGTAGCACTTTTTGTGTCATAACTGCTATTTCTATTTACTTATTTAAGGGCCTACAATTAATTATTGGATTAAAAGTTGTGTTTTATGTAATAATTGATTAATTAATCTAATTTGTATGATCACTTTACCAAGTAACAATTGGCAGAGAAAGGAACTGGTAGAAAATATTGAATTGAAAATAATAAAATAATTCATACATAGCATGTTCATAAAACAAATAGAAATATCATATCGTTGGGATATAATTCATTAAAATTCATTATAATTCTTTAAACTATTCCTTTTCTGCACCTAGTGCCAGTAATGTTCATCGCTGCCCCACCGCCTCTGCAGGTCATAGGTTTAGTGAAGGACAAACAGCGGCCCAGGTCATTTCGTGAACGCGCGCTCGCGATCATAAGAACGCAAACCGCACGTTCGCGGCGGGCCCTATTGACTTTAATGGCAGGCGAACCTAAAAAACCTTTAGTTTATATTTGCAGCTACCAAATACTTACTAGAAGTGCACAAATAGTCCCACAACATGGACAGTGACATACCAGAGGGGGATCAATGGAAAAAATTCCCACAAAAAATATGTATTTTAATAAGGGGCCATTTTTATGCGTCTTAAAGGGAATCTCTCAAAAATGTGCCCTGCTGGAGCCTAGAAAATTTTATTTTAGGCCAAGGGAGTACGGGCCCCAAAAAGTAGGCATTCACCTGACAGAAAAGAACTTGTGATTATGTGGCTGGAGGTACAGTAGGCCGTCACTGGCTAAAAATTTTACTGTAGGACAGTACAGACCCCAAAATTAGGGATTCACCTGACAGAAAAGAACAAGTGATTATGCAGCTGGAGGTACATTAGGCGGTCACCGGCTAAAAATTTTACTGTAGGCCAGTACAGGCCCCAAAAATTAGGCATTCACTGGACAGAAAAGAACAAGTGATTATGCAGCTGGAGGTACATTAGGCGGTCACCGGCTAAAAATTTTACTGTAGGCCAGTACAGGCTCCAAAAATTAGGCATTCACCTGACAGAAAAATCCTTTTATGCCGCTGTATATACATAAGACAAGGACCATTCTTTGTTCTGGGTGGTGGCAGATATATGTGGGCTGGCATGAGGAAATTCAATTACACGTGGTCGTCACAGGTGTTGAATTCCTCCGAGATACATGCCTCATTAATTTTTAGAAATGTAAGGTAGTCCACACTGAGCTAGGCAAGTGAGCTTATCGGTCATGATCCCCCCTGCTGTGCTGAACATCCTTTCGGACAGGAAACTCGACGAGGGGCAAGCCAAGAGTTCCATGTCATACTGTGCCAGCTCTGGCCACAGGTCAAGCCTGCACACCCAGTAGTCCAGGAGTGCCTCGCTTCTTAGAGCGTCCACATCGGCCGTTAAACCAATGGAGTCGGACACCTGTCAGTCTATGCGTTCCCTGAGGCTGGATCTGGAGGGCAGCTGTCGATGGGTTGGCTGCAAGAATGATCTCATATCCAAAATGACCAACACATCTTCAAACCCCCCTCTTCTTGCAGGTGCGGTAGGATTGATACCCGCACCTGTTTCGCTGTGGGTGGAAATTCCTCTGCCAGCTCCCGCAACAGCAGAGTGCAGCATCTCACGCAGCAAGGCCTGGGAATGCTGCATTCTGCCAGCCCTCTGTGATGCTGGTAACATGTCCGCCATTTTGTGTTTGTACCGGGGGTCTAAGTACGTTGCCACCCTGTACTGGTCCTTGCCCTTTATGCTTTTTAATTTTATACGAGGGTCCCTCTTCAAACACTGGAGCATGAAGGCCCCCATTTGCACTAAATTAGAAGCGGTGGAGCGCCCTGGCTCCTGCTCATCGCCCAGGAGAATTTCATCCTCGGTCTCCTTCCCGAAGCCACTGACAACACCAGGGATCCCTGAAAAGTTTAAAGTCCCCCTCAAATCCTGCTCTTCTTGCTTCTGCTGACTTGTCTCAGATGGAGTAGCCCCCTGGGAATTCATTCAGCATTTCGACTTCCTCATCTTCCAGCTCCCGATCCTTGATGGCTTGGTTAACGACACAACGCAATGCACGCTACAGAAAGAAGGCGTAAGGTATGATGTCACTGATGGCGCCCTGTCTGCGACTGGCCAGTTTGGTGATCTCATCAGAGTTCGTACAGGTAGTCATTAACGGCGTGTTGCTGCTGGAGCAGCCTATCAAGCATACACAAGGTGGAGTTCCATGGCGAGCCATGGCTTTGTAAGATCTTCTAAAATGGGCAGAGATTTTCCTGGCCTGCCGCAACACGTCCTGGACCCTGGGGTATTTGGCAACGAATCGCTGCATGACAAAGTTCAGGACGTTTACCATGCACGGCATGTGTATAATTTTGCCCTGTTTCAGTGCGCTCAGCACATTGCGGTGTGCCAATGGCCATAAATTTTCCAGCCTGGTGCACCTGCCCGACCCATAACACCCCTGCGGAACGGCCTGCCTCTTCTTCTGCCTGTCATTTTCAAAATGACCCTGTGCCTAGAGAAGAGCAGGTATATCGCAGCCCTCAATCAGTATTTTGTGAAGCAGGTATATCAAACCCCTTAATCACTATTTTATGGAAGCAGGTATCTCACAGGCCTCAATCAATTTTTGGTGGAAACAGGTATATAGAACCCCTTAAGCAATATTTGGTGGAAGCAGGTATATCGCACCTCTCAATCAATATTTGTGGAAGCCGGTATATCAAACCCCTTAATCAATATTTGGTGGAAGCAGGTATATCGCTGACCTTAATCAATATTTGGTGGGAGCAGGTATACTGCACCCCTCAATCAGTATTTTGAGGAAGCAGCTATATTGCAGGCATCAAACAATATTTGGTGGGAGCAGGTATATCACACCCCTCAATCAGTATTTTGTGGAAGCAGGTATATCAAACCCCTTAATCAGTATTTTGTGGAAGCAGGTATATTGCACCCTTCAAACGGAATTTTGTGGAAGCAGGTACATAGAACCCCTTAATCAATATTTGGTGGAAGCAGGTATATCGCAGGCCTCAATCAATATTTGGTGGGAGCAGGTATATCGCACCCCTCAATCAGTATTTTGTGGAAGCAGCTATATTGCAGGCATCAAACAATATTTGGTGGAAGCAGGTATATCAAACCCCATAATCAGTATTTTGTGGAAGCAGGTATATCACACCCCTCAATCAGTATTTTGTGGAAGCAGGTATATCGAACCACTTTAATCGGTATTGGGTGGAAGCAGGTATATCACAGGCCTCAATCAGTATTTGGTGGAAGCAGGTATATCAAACCTCTTAATCAGTATTTTGTGGAAGCAGGTATCTCGCAGGCCTTAATCAATATTTGGTAGAAGCAGGTATATTGCACCCCTCAATCAATATTTTGTGGAAGCAGGAATATCGCAGGCCTCAATCAGTATTTTGTGGAAGCAGGTATATCAAACCCCTTAATCGGTATTTGGTGGAAGCAGGTATATCGCAGGCCTCACTCAATATTTGGTGTAAACAGCTATATCAAAACCCTTAATCAGTATTTTGTGGAAGCAGGTATATTGCAGGCCTCAATCAATATTTGGTGGAAGCAGGTATATCAATCTCCTTAATCAGTATTTTGTGGAAGCAGGTATATCGCAGGCCTCAATCAATATTTGGTGGAAGCAGGAATATCAATCCCCTTAATCAGTATTTTGTGAAAGCAGGTATATCGCAGGCCTCAATCAATATTTGGTGGAAGCAGGTATATCAAACCTCTTAATCAGTATTTTGTGGAAGCAGGTATCTCGCAGGCCTTAATCAATATTTGGTAGAAGCAGGTATATTGCACCCCTCAATCAATATTTTGTGGAAGCAGGAATATCGCAGGCCTCAATCAGTATTTTGTGGAAGCAGGTATATCAAACCCCTTAATCGGTATTTGGTGGAAGCAGGTATATCGCAGGCCTCACTCAATATTTGGTGTAAACAGCTATATCAAAACCCTTAATCAGTATTTTGTGGAAGCAGGTATATTGCAGGCCTCAATCAATATTTGGTGGAAGCAGGTATATCAATCTCCTTAATCAGTATTTTGTGGAAGCAGGTATATCGCAGGCCTCAATCAATATTTGGTGGAAGCAGGAATATCAATCCCCTTAATCAGTATTTTGTGAAAGCAGGTATATCGCAGGCCTCAATCAATATTTGGTGGAAGCAGGTATATCGCACCCCTCAATCAATATTTTGTGGAAGCAGGTATATCGCAGGCCTCAATCAATATTTGGTGGAGGCTGGTATATTAAACCCCTTAATCAGTATTTTGTGGAAGCAGGTATATCGCACCCCTCAATCAATATTTGGTGGAAGCAGATATATCGCAGGCCTCAATCAATATTTGGTGGAAACAGGTATATCACACCCCTCAATTATTTTTTTTGCGTCACAACAGTTATATCACACCACGCTGTTTATTTGGGGCAACAGGTATATCGCAGCCCTCAATCAGTATTTTGTGGAAGAAGGTATATCACACCCCTTAATCAGTTTTTTGGGGCAACAGGCATATCAAACCTGTTGCAAATAGTTGTTCCAATAGCGCTTGTCCCTCTATATACCTGCGGTATCGCAGCATAACCGCACACAACTGCTGCACAATACAAATGCACTATATACTTTCTATGTTAGAAAGTATATTATAGGTATATCACACCCCTCAATCAGTTTTTTTGGGGGCAACAGGTATATCACACCAGATTGCAATTAGTTATTCCAATAGCGTTTGTCCCTCTATATAGCTGCGAAATGACCGCCGGGCGAACCGCCAGACCATCACTACATAGGGTCACTGGGTCATGTGACCACTGCAGCCAATGACAGCAGTGGCTTGTCACCCATGTATCATTTGACCTAGTGACATGACGCATAGGTGACATGCCATCACTGGACATATTATGGACATATTATAAATTATCTTTTCAATAAAGCAATTGAATTTTTTTTATATAATATACCAAAAGATATAGCAATATTACCTTTCCATGAGCAGTAAAGTCTTTTGCTATAAACCAGCGATACCTAACTGTCTTTCAAGGCATGTCCTCTGACGTGGTTCTCTACCATACATGAATGTCTGTTCTTTTTCTCTCAGGGGTAGTCTTTCCGTTAAGTTGATCTCTGGCAGTTTTCAGCCTCAGGGATGAAGGACTCCCTGGACCAGGCTTCCCTTTAGGCCTACTTTTCAGGAGCTCACACATGCACATGTTGCCTATATTTTTGATGACTAGACACTCCCCCTACTACAAGCCAGGGGGTACAGGTCCTAAGTAGGACTTGTTAACTATTTACTGCCCACATAATCATTAGTGCCTACAAAAGAGTACTTTAACGACAAATCCCAACATTTAACTGTTTGGCATTAAACCCCTATAATGCTCCCCAAAATGCTTGGTTATACTTACCCGCTTCCTGGCAGCCGCATCACTTCTGTTCCCTGCACGGGCACTGCTGCATCTCGCCGTCGCTGAGATCAAAACATCCGGTGACAGAGGGGGAGGCAGCCAATAGCAGGCTGCGGAAGAAACAAGCCTCCCTAGCATTGCGGGTGAAGCTAGGGAGGCTCGTTCCCGGCGTGGCCTGCGATTGGCTGCCCTCCCGTTGCCAGATGTTTCTATCCATACGACGGGAGCATGCAGCGGCAGTGTGGGGAGAAGGAGCAACACAGGTGCTGGGGAGTGGTGTAAGTATAACCTGTATTTTGGGGGCCATTATAGGGGTTGGATAACCCCTTTAACCTAACCCTTTGCAGTGATCCACGGTGACTCTGCATCATTTTATTATAGTATATGTACTGTGGGTATGCCTGGTCTTCTAGTTAGGCTTCTCTATGCACTGTATTTGGTAAGAAAGACCAATAGCACACTGCTGGATTTTTTCAGTATGCATAGTCACGTTCATTTTTTCAGATTCCTATGCCCTAATTAATGTATGAATTATAAATTGATGCATTCATACAGCTGGTTTCTTATTTTTTTTAGTGGATTCCTAATTAATATATATTTCCCTTCTTTGTACTACATGTTGTGACCTAGTTAATGACTTGCGATTATCATATTGAGCTGCTAATATTGGAGAATATGAAAATATGAATGATACTACAGTACATATGAGTGGAGGGGCTTAGCCCTTCGATTCTCAAGTGAGCATTCTAGAGCTACATCTAGACTTTATTTCTCACTATAAAATAAGAAATTGTTGTCCAAAGGAATGTATTGAGTAGCTTGAAAATCTCTAAAATCTCTTTAAACTCACTTTCAGAAGCTGGTAGGTTTCCTAAGAGATTATAAAAAGTTTAAGTTGTTTGATTGCTTTCAAGTGAAAAATATCCTAGATTTTTCAGAGGTCAAGACATGACTTAACTGGTACATGATCAATGAAAAATTGACTTCCATCTTGGCAGACGGCCACAGTGAATTCCTCTACGTCTGGGCACCATGGATAGAGTATGTCCTTCCTTCTCAGAGTAATAGAAACTTACTTTCAAAATAAAAGGGAAACAAAAATCTACCCGCTTTACCTCTCCGTCCGCCATTCCCAATTGTATATAGCGAGTAAGTAACCGCTATATGCCCCCCATTTTTGTCTTTGTTTTCTCTTTTCCTTTCTCCTTCTTCCTTTGCTCTGTTTAACCCCTGTTGCAGTGGCGTAACTACTGGGGAAGCAGGGGAAGCGCCTGCTTCGGGGCCCGGGCTGCCAAGGGGCCCGGCGCCCAGCAGCATGTGTGACAGTTTACTGTTTATTAGTTCAGTTCATATGCAATCGCAATCGCCCCTGGCCCCTTCACAGCAGGCGCAGTAGCGTCGGCGCCGGGGTACCGTCCCCCCCCTCCCCTCTCCTCTCCTCTCCTCAATCTGCAGTCCTCGCTAACCTGATTTGTTCTGTGTCTCCCGACCCTAACTGTGAGTACAGCGCGCAGGCTGTATTAAGCCCGCCCACATACACTATCTCATTCAGAGCAGGAGTACGTGACAGGCAGGAGGAGGGACAAAACAGCCAAGACCAGGAGGACAGGAGGAGCTGCAGGCAGGTGGCAGCAGAGTGAGTAGAAAAGAGGCAGAGCACTGAGAGCAGCACGTCAGGTCCAGCACCAGCGGTTCAGCTTGTGAGGTACTAATGAAAAATATGATGTCTACTCTGTGTGGAAATAAAGGGGCATAGAGAGCTCTCACTCACTACTACATGTGTATAGTGTACAGAGCTGGCACTACTACATGTGTATAGTGTACAGAGCTGGCACTGCTACATGTGTATAGTGTACAGAGCTGGCACTGCTACATGTGTATATAGTGTACAGAGCTGGCACTACTACATGTGTATAGTGTACAGAGCTGGCACTGCTACATGTGTATAGTGTACAGAGCTGGCACTACTACATGTGTAGAAGTGTACAGAGCTGGCACTGCTACATGTGTATAAGTGTACAGAGCTGGCACTGCTACATGTGTATATAGTGTACAGAGCTGGCACTGCTACATGTGTATATAGTGTACAGAGCTGGCACTGCTACATGTGTATATGGTGTACAGAGCTGGCACTGCTACATGTGTATAGTGTACAGAGCTGGCACTGCTACATGTGTATAGTGTACAGAGCTGGCACTGCTACATGTGTATAGTGTACAGAGCTGGCACTGCTACATGTGTATAGTGTACAGAGCTGGCACTGCTACATGTGTATAGTGTACAGAGCTGGCACTGCTACATGTGTATATAGTGTACAGAGCTGGCACTGCTACATGTGTATAGTGTACAGAGCTGGCACTGCTACATGTGTATAGTGTACAGAGCTGGCACTGCTACATGTGTATAGTGTACAGAGCTGGCACTGCTACATGTGTATAGTGTACAGAGCTGGCACTACTACATATGTATAAGTGTATAGAGCTGGCACTGCTACATGTGTATAGTGTACAGAGCTGGCACTGCTACATGTGTATATGGTGTACAGAGCTGGCACTGCTACATGTGTATAGTGTACAGAGCTGGCACTGCTACATGTGTATAGTGTACAGAGCTGGCACTGCTACATGTGTATAGTGTACAGAGCTGGCACTGCTACATGTGTATAGTGTACAGAGCTGGCACTGCTACATGTGTATAGTGTACAGAGCTGGCACTGCTACATGTGTATAGTGTACAGAGCTGGCACTGCTACATGTGTATAGTGTAGACTGTGACTTGTGAGGTACTAATGAAAAATGTGATGTCTACTCTGTGGGGCAATAAAGGGGCATAACTAGTGTGTGGACACTAATGGGAAAAGGGGAATAATTACTCTGGAGCACTAACAACATTTTACTGTGTGGGGGCAATAAGGGGCATACCTAAACTGAGTGAATGGGATGTCCGACGTTGTGTCGTGAGTTTAGGCGTCTTACAACCTGCTGCTGTATATATATATATATATATATATATATTATATAGGAAAAGAATGGCGTGGCAGCCAGCTCTGGTCTAGATCGTGACTGGCCAAAGGAGTGGGGTTTACACAGGAGGAGGGAGGTGCGAAGCGTGCTGGGGGGGGGGCCCTTACAAAAATTTGCTGTGGGGCCCAGTCACTTCTAGTTACGCCCCTGCCCTGTTGGAACTGACCTTACCCAGACCAATCATCAACACTTAAACACCTAGGAACCTCTTAGGACTTGGCTCGACGAATAAACGTTTCCGTTTTCTGTATGTCAAGCCGAGGTCCCCGCCACTACATATTGATGTTTAACGCCAACTGATGGTCATGTGTTGTTGGCTTTTCACCATTTTATTTGTATTGTTGCTGTATTGTAAAAATGAAAAACTAGAAGGCTTGCACAGTAAAATATCAATTTTTGCAGATGACACTAAAATGTGTAAAGTAATTTACACTGCAGAGGACAGTACACTGCTACAGAGGGATCTGGATAGATTGGAGGCTTGGGCAGAGAAATGGCAGATGACGTTTAACACTGGCAAATGTAAAGTTATGCACATGGGAAAGAATAATGCAAGTCACCCGTACATACTAAATGGTAAAACACTCAGTAACACAGACATAAAAAAGGATATAGGAATTTTAATAAACAGCAAATTAAGCTGTAAAAACCAGTGTCAGGCAGCTGCTGCCAAGGCCAATAAGATAATGGGTTGCATCAAAAGGGGCATAGATGCCCGTGATGAGAACATAGTCCTACCACTTTACAAATCACTAGTCAGACCACACATGGAGTACTGTGTACAGTTCTGGGCTCCTGTGAACAAGGCAGATATAGCAGAGCTTGAGAGGGTTATGAGGAGGGCAACTAAAGTAATAACTGGAATGGGGCAACTACAGTACCCTGAAAGGTTATCAAAATTAGGGTTATTCACTTTAGAAAAAAGACGACTGAGGGGAGATCTAAAAACTATGTATAAATTTATCACGGGTCAGTACAGAGATCTGTCCCATCATCTATTTATCCCCAGGACTGTGACTGTGACGAGGGGACATCCTCTGCATCTGGAGGAAAGAAGGTTTGTACACAAACATAGAAAAGGATTCTTCACTGTAAGAGCAGTGAGACTATGAAACTCTCTGCCTGAGGAGGTGGAGATGGTGAGTACAATAAAGGAATTCAAGAGGGGACTGGATGTATTTCTGGAGTGTAATAATATTACAGGCTATAGCTACTAGAGAGGGGTCGTTGATCCAGGGAGTTATTCTGATTGCCTGATTGGAGTCGGGAAGGAATTTTTTCCACTTAAGTGGCAAAATTGGCTTCTGCCTCACAGGGGTTTTTTTGCCTTCCTCTGGTTCAACTTGTAGTAAACAGGCCGAACTGGATAGACAAATGTCTTTTTTCGGTCTTATATACTATGTTACTATGTTACAATAAACATATGAATAAAAAATTGAATCTACATTTTTTTCCCTCCATAGAGTAATTGAAAAAAGATTTGTGATCTCTTGAAAACTGCTTGTTAGATTTTCATGACTGTTTAGAAAAAAAAGTCTTACCACAAAAAAACTATGACAGATCCGCAAAAAACGCTAGTGTGAAAGTAGCCTTAGATTCAAAGAATAAAACACTAAAATTTCTATTTCATTGACTTTTAAAGAGCTACAAATCTATTTGTTTATTCACTTATTATGCGGATATGATGGTGTAGTCGAATGGTCTAATATGTGGAGGATGGTGAGCATGGTTATCATGGTTTGTGAGTGTTGGGGTCTTATATCTGTAAAATTTAAAATGTTAATAAAAATTACTTAATTTAAAAAAACAAATCTATTTGTTTCGTGATGAACATCTGAAGGCACATTTGGAGTCTTTCAACTGATATCCTGCCCCTTGATAAGTCATAATCCTGGACCCAGCTCTTTTACCTAGGGGTGCGAGTGCCAAAAACAGGAGAGTGTAGCAAGGTGTTTCATGACAGCTGGAGTGGATTCAGAGTTATTACTGAACCAAGATGGTTATCCATGAGGTGGTTAATGCCAACATCCATAGTGGTATAAAGCAGTATAGTGTTTGAAGAGGACCTGTTACTTCTCCTGACATGTCTGTTTAAGCAAATAATTGTATTCCCCATAAAACAACAATTCTAGAGCATCTTTTCATGGAACTCCGCATTGTTCCATTCCTCTGTTATTCTTCTTTAATATTGATGAATAAATTGACAACTGGGTGTTACCAGTTGAGGGTATGTCCTTAAATAGTCTATAACTTTTCAATCAGAGTTCTCACTGCCAGACTACGGAAGGACACACCCCTTTGACAAATGGAATGGTAACGGCTTCTAAAAGTAATACCAGAAAAACAAAACAACACAGAGTAATTAAAAATGCTGCCCCCTAAATGGGGAACACAATTGCAGACATGCCAAGGGACATGACAGGCACTCCTTAATACCATCATCTCTGGAGGTCTAGGATCATGAAGGTGTTAATGCCAGTGTCCCTGGTGGTATTAGGTAGAAAAGGAATTACGGTAATTTCAGCATCCTCGGTCATCTAGGGTAGCAAAGAGATTAATTCCAGCTTCCCTGGTGGTCTAGAGTATTGAAGAGTACAGCAATTATTATGGCATAGACTAGGCAATGGGTGAACGTTTCATACTTGGTGTCCAATGGGTTGACTCAAGTGATATTTTTGCAGCTTCTAAAAGGAAGCTGAATACAATTATCAAACTGTGTAAAATAAAAACTGTCAACCAGTAAAGTTTTCATTTTACTAGAGCAGTTTAAGAATCAACAGTTTCCCTTTGATTGGTTTTCCTACGGATTTTGATAATCTAGACCCAATGTGCTCTTATGAACCAATCCACAAGTGTTAAAAGTGATCCCTGACCACAAGGAGATGGTCGGACAGAGTAGATGTCTGTACCCTGGATTCTGAGATACCTTGAAGTCATATGCAATAAACTGTCCTGGGTACTAAAAAGAGGACCTTTCATCAGGGTAAAAAAATGTGTACTAAGTATGCTGACATGTAGAGCGGCGCCCAGGGATCTCCCTGCACTTACTATTATCCCTGGGCGCCGCTCCGTTCGCCCGGTATAGGCTCCGGTATCTTCTGGGACTTGGTTCTACTAGGAGGAGCCTAGTACACTTGGTTATAGTAGGTGTATCCCAGGCTGTAGCGCTGGCCAATCGCAGCGCACAGCTCATATCCTGGGAGTTTTTTTTTCTCCCAGGCTGTGAGCTGAGCGATGCGATTGGCCAGCACTACAGCCTGGGATACGCCTAGTATAACCAAGTGTACTAGGCTCCTCCTAGTATAACCAAGTCCCAGAAGATACCGGAGCCTATACCGGGCGAACGGAGCGGCGCCCAGGGATAATAGTAAGTGCAGGGAGATCCCTGGGTGCCGCTCTACATGTCAGCATAGTTAGTACACATTTTTTACCCTAATGAAAGGTTCTCTTTAAAGTACAATGTGGAGTTCCCTTCACCATACTTTAGTAACAACTGTAACTTAGGGCTGTGTTTCCCAACCAGTGTGCCTCCAACTGTTGCAAAACTACAACTCCCAGCATGCCCGGACAGCCTTTTGCTGTGCGGGCATGCTGGGAGTTGTAGTTTTGCTACAGCTGGAGGCACACTGGTTGGGAAACACTGCCTTAGGTAAAAACAGTGAATGCCTTAGATCAGTGTTTCCCAACCAGTGTGCCTCCAGCTGTTGCAAACTACAACTCCCAGCATGCCCGCACAGCCAAAGGCTGTCCGGGGATGCTGGGAGTTGTAGTTTTGCAACAACTGGAGGCACACTGGTTGGGAAACACTGCCTTAAATCCCTCTGGGATAAGACTGATGTCCGGTGTGCAGCTGCATTTAACTGGAATCATTGATGCATCTGTGGTTTTGTCATATAGATAAGCCATACAACAGTTTTAGGGACCACGGTTCTGGGACAATGCCTAACTTATTCTGTTTGCAAGCTATGATCCCATTTACCACATTCATCCTATGATCAGCGCTTGCACTGGTGCCTGACTATGGGGAGACGGCTGCACGAATAGAAACCTGTATCAGAGTGGAGTGGATTAACCCCTTAAGGACTCGGCCCTATTTCACCTTAAGGACTCGGCCATTTTTTGCAAATCTGACATGTCACTTTATGTGGTGATAACTTTAAAACGCTTTTTCTTATCCAGGCCATTCTGAGACTGTTTTTTCGTCACATATTGTACTTTATGATAGTGGTAAAATGAAGTCGAAAAATTTCATTTTTATTTATAAAAAAATATAAAATTTACCAAAAATTTTGAAAAATTTGCAATTTTCCAAGTTTCAATTTCTCTACTTTATAATACATAGTAATACCGCCGAAAAAAGTTATTGATTTACATTCCCCATATGCCTACTTCATGTATCGATCATTTTGGGAATGCCGTTTTATTTTTTGTGGACGTTACAAGGCTTAGAAGTTTAGAAGCAAATCTTGAAATTTTTCAGAAATTTTCAAAAACCCACCTTTTAGGGACCAGTTCAGGTCTGAAGTCACTTTATGAGGCTTACATAATAGAAATCAACCAAAACTGACTCCATTCTAGAAACTACACCCCTCAAGGTATTCAAAACTGATTTTACAAACGTCATTAACCCTTTAGGTTTTCCACAAGAGTTAATGGCAAATGGAGATAAAATTTCAGAATTTAGATTTTTTGGAAAATTTTCCGTTTTAATACATTTTTTCCAGTAACAAAGCAAGGGTTAACAGCCAAATAAAACTCAATATTTATTGCCCCGATTCTGTAGTTTGCAGAAACATCCCATATGTGGGACTCGTAAACTGCGTTATGGCCAAACGGCAGGGCACAGAATGAAGGGAACGCCATATGGTTTTTGGAAGGTGGATTTGGCTGGACTGGATTTTTGACACCATGTCCCATTTGAAGCCCCAAGATGCACCCCTAGAGTAGAATTTGCCTTCCAAAAACCATATGGCGTTCCCTTCCTTCTACGCCCTGCCGTTTGGCCATACAGCAGTTTACGACCACATATGGGGTGTTTATGCAAACTAGAGAATCGGGGCAATATATATTGAGTTTTTTTTGGCTGTTAACCCTTGCTTTGTTACTGAAAAAATGGATTAAAATGGAAAATTTTCAAAAAAATAGCCATTTTTGGACCGTTTTTATTTTTTGTTATTTACATCGTTGAACTGACAGGTTAGATTGTGTACTATTTCTATAGAGCAGGTTGCTACGGATGTGGAAATACCAAATATGGCTACTTTTTGGGGGGTTTTGTTTCAGTTTTACATAATAAAGCATTTTTGAAAAAAACTATTTTTTGTGTCTTCACATTCTGAAAGCCATATTTTTTTTTATTTTTTGGGCAACTGTCTTATATAGGGGCTCATTTTTTGCAGGATGAGATGTCCGTTTGATTGGCACTATCTTGGGGTGCATATGACATTTTGGTCGCTTGCTATTACACTTTTTGTGATGTAAGGTGACAAAAATGGCTTTTGAAACCGTATTTTTTTTTTTTGTTGTTGTGTTCACCTGAGGGGTTTGATCATGTGTTATTTTTATAGAGCAGGTTGCGACGGACGCGCCGATACCAAATATGTATACCTTTTATTTATTTATTTAAGTTTTACACAATATTATAATTTTTTAAAACAAAACAAATCATGTTTTAGTGTCTCCATAGTCTGAGAGCCATATTTTTTTTATTTTTTTGGGGTGATTGTCCTATGTGGGGTATCATTTTTTGCGGGATGAGATGACGGTTTGATTGGCACTATTTTTGGGTGCATATAACTTTTTAATAGCTTGCTATTACAGTTTTTGAGATGTGAGGTGACAAAAATGTTTTTTTTACATTGTTTTTATTTTATTTTTTTAACGGTATTTACCTGAGGGGTTAGATAATGTTATATTTTTATAGAGCAGGCTTTTACGGACGCGGTGATACCTAATATGTATACTTTTTATTTATTTATTTTACTTTAACACAATAATAGCATTTTAGAAACAACACGGTTGGTTTAATGTTTTATTTAGGCACGTGGTTCGGTTCACTAATGTCTATGCATATCCCATCAGGTCTGGCTCACATCTTAATTACTTATCGTCGCTATAATGTCATCCAGTTCAGTCTTCGCTTCGGGGGCCCGATGACCGCTTCAGCCTCATGGCTCCACGGGGCCTATGACCGTTCTTTACTTTATTCGTTAGGGGTACAATATGGTTGTAAGCTGGTTAGTGTCCTAGGTTTACTGTCGGAGGGGGTCATGGTTATGCGAGTCCCCAAGTCATACTGGTACTGCATAAGTGGTTTATAATAAAAAAATATATATATATATATATATATAAAAATACGCCATTGGTCTCGCATTCATGGCTACGCCATTAGAGTCTCTGACGCATGGCTTCTCCTTTTAAGTTTGACACGCATGGCCCTGCCATTAGTCTCTCACGCATGGCCCTGCCATTAGTCTCTCACGCATGGCCCCGCCATTAGCATCTCTCACACATGGCCCTGCGATTAACGTCTCTCACGCATGGCCTCGCCATTAACGTCTCTCACGCATGGCCTCGCCATTAGCGTCTCTCACGCATGGCCTCGCCATTAGCGTCTCTCACGCATGGCTCCGCCATTAGTCTCTCACGCTTGGCTCCGCCATTAGTCTCTCTCACGCTTGGCTCCGCCATTAGTCTCTCTCACGCTTGGCTCCACCATTAGGCTCTCTCACACTTGGCTCCGCCATTAGTCTCTCTCACGCTTGGCTCCGCCATTAGTCTCTCTCACGCTTGGCTCCGCCATTAGTCCCTCTCACGCTTGGCTCCGCCATTAGTCCCTCTCACGCTTGGCTCCGCCATTAGTCCCTCTCGCGCTTGGCTCCGCCATTAGTCTCTCTCGCGCTTGGCTCCGCCATTAGTCTCTCTCGTGCTTGGCTCCGCCATTAGTCTCTCTCGCGCTTGGCTCCGCCATTAGTCTCTCTCGCGCTTGGCTCCGCCATTAGTCTCTCTCGCGCTTGGCTCCGCCATTAGTCTCTCTCGCGCTTGGCTCCGCCATTAGTCTCTCTCGCGCTTGGCTCCGTCATTAGTCTCTCTCGCGATTGGCTCCGTCATTAGTCTCTTACGCATGGCTTCTCAGTTTATATTTTACACACACAACTCCGCCATTCGAGGTCGGATGCGTGGTCCCACCACAGTAGGTTCCATGTCTTTTTCTGCCTTCAGGCCCGCTCACATGGCTCAGTCAGCTGTGGCTTGCAATACAATTCTTCTTGTGGAGGCTCGCATGCGTGGCTTTTGCCATTAGAGCTTCACTCACATTATTGTTGTAGGTCGTTGGGTCTTCATTGTTTTCTTTTCAAGCAGTCATCCCAAGCCTTCCTTTTCGGACATCACCTTCTCCCAGGTTCGCACTTTCTCCCACTTACCCTCTCTAGGTTCTTGCTTCCCTCGCTCCCCGCTGTTACTTTTCTCTTGCCCGTATTTGCATTATAGACCCATTCTCCCAGGAAGCTGACCCTGTGGTCTCATTTTTTCATGTTTCTCAAATTCCGCCTCTCCAGGGGTTGTTCATGAAAAAACAAAAATATACTATGGCATTAGCTTCGTCCACAGGGAAGTCCTGTCTCACCACTACAGGCGATTTACGAAGTCTGTCACTACTACAGACTAATAAGTCCTGCCACGACTACAGGCGATTTACGAAGTCTGTCACGTTTACTGACACGATAAGTCCTAGCACGACTACAGGCGCAGCATACGTAGTCTATCATGATCTTAAGCTTGTCCTGTCATAGCAGCAGGCATTGTGTGTACATTATGTCTTCATTACAGGCATGCTTGCTTCATCTTCAAACTCGGGCTGAGGGTGTTGGTGTCGCACCTTGTTCCTGGGTACCGGTCCATCTTCCAGTAGGAGGTACAATAATAAGGCACAATATACGTAGTCTGTCACATCTACGTACACGACAAGTCCTATCACTACTACAGGTGCAGCATACATAGTTTATCACGACCTTAAGCTTATTACCTGTCACAACTGCTAGTATGGTGGGTATGTTTTCTGTCCTCATTACAGGCAACATTAGCTCGTTAATTGGACCAGCCATGTATTCGTGCTTATGGTTTCCCAGGCCTGGTGAGTCTACACATTTCACTTAATCCATTACTAGAGTTAGACGGCATACACCATCTTCTAACTTTTTGGGTCCTTTATAAAATAATAATAATAATTAAAGCAGTGGCCTGGGGAATAAGTATAGGTGAAGTATTTTGCTACCAGTAACAGTTGCTGTCCGAGCAGGGGCCTTGGCGAATGGTTGGACTTTATTTAGGCCCTTCCATCAGATTCACCATTGTTGTTTCAGTCTGCAAATCTCAGGATTCAGACCTTCTCATAATATGTTCATATGTTGGTCAACATAGGAGTAAATCGTTTCTGATTACCGACCACTCTTTCAAAAGCATCTACTTTAGCTACCTCCAAGAACGACGTGCCGGCGCACGTGACAAAGAGGTAAGGTACATAGAAGTCTCTGTGATATCTACGGTATATTCCGCACCTTCATCGTGTAGTGTCTTTTGCGTTCAAAGCGGGTGTCGTAATGGTATGTATATGTTTTGCTCTAAACTAAGGTCTGCTCTATTTGGCCCCTTTAGGCTGCCCTACCGTAGCAGTTATGGCACAATTCTACTGCTTGTTGTAGATAGGGTTAGATAGGTTAGGTACACCTTTCTGATAGCCGATCCGACCACAAACAGTATTATCAATAAGGTACATTGACAATAAGGTCCATTCCTGACTTTGCATTAGATCTATGGAAATTCTACTTGTGCCCCTAAATGGAAGAAAACCTGAATTCACATGTTATAAGGGGAAATCCCTAGCCTGTTATTTTCTTATATGGTCAATATTTTAAATATTATTTTATTTCTTTTTATGATCTTATTATCTAGTTTGTTCAATGTAATGTATTATGTTCTTGAGAATATCATTTATAAATAACAAAAGGAATAATTAAGACGCAATTTTAAAACCACAAGCAAGAGCTTTACGAGTAGTAAGAATGTGAGGGTCTACAAGTAAAACAGATGAGTTTATAAAACATGTTAATATGTAATGGAGCATTCCTCTTAAGCTCTTGTTTTATTTATTTTTTCTATAGCTGAATAGTACAGGTGAATGTAATAATCTTTGTAATATATCTTATCAGAGACAGATGCTTCAATGTCCTCTTATTAGCCTCCTCTACTGCTCCCCTTCCTCTTCACGAAAGATGGCCATGGACATTATACTTTTGTCAGCCAAACCTGCATGCGTGGCTGACCTCCATTCATTTCTATGGGAGTGCCGAAAAACGCTTGAGAATGATACAGTTGAGCAATATTCCCTTTAAGCTATGTGGCTGCACAGCTTCATACTGCCCCTGCTCAGGGTCTCAACAGGCCCTCTCACAGTTCCCAACCCCTTAACACTGACCACCCCACAGTGCCTCGCCACTTTAAAATAGGACCTCAACAGTAGCCCATCCCCTTAACTTTGACCTTCATAGCAGCCTTCCCTTTTAACAGTGAGTTTCACAGCACCCCACTTCCTTTCACAGTGACCTCCACAGGGGCCCCCCTATAATAGTGGCCTCCACAGTACCCCGATGCCTTAACAGTGACCTCACAGTATCCTGCTGCCTTAACAGTGACCTCCATAGTGTCAGCCCCTTTAACAGTGACCTCCATCGTGGCCTTTCCTCTTAACAGTAACATCCACAGTGAACGCCTCTTTAACAGTGACCTCCACAGTGCCCGCCCATTTAACTGTGACCTCCACAGCGCCCTTCCCCTTTAATGCTAGGGCTACCCGACTACATGTGTCGCGCAACATTTTGTCTTTTACAATGATAGGCTACGGCGTCGTACTGTGACATGTGACATGCTGCAACTGTGACACGACAGTTTTAAAAAATCCATCCATGTCGCAGTGCAACACCATAGACTATCATTATAAAAACTGTCACGTGACATTGGTGCGACATCAATGTCACGTGACACATGTAGCAGTGTAGTTGTGCACTATGTGTCATGCGACTTATTGTCACGCGACACATGTCATCGTGTAACCCTAGCCTACAGCTGCCCTACAGCAATGAAGAAAAATGGCTGGGTTGTTATGGAAACCTGGGGTAAATCTGTGTGTATGTGGAGACTAAGGGCCTGTGAGCTTCTATTGGCTGATTCACAGAAAAATCCATCTTGGATGGATTTTTGTAAACTGTGTCACAGTCGCAGCATGTCACATGTCGCTGTAGGACACCATAGCCTATCATTATAAAAATTGTTGAGACAAAATGTTGCACGAGATATGTCGTTGTGTAGCCATAGCATTAAAGGGGCAGGGTGCTGTGGAGGTCACTGTTAAAGGGGCTAACACTGTGGAGGTCACTGTTAAAGAGGCGTTCACTGTGGATGTTACTGTTAAGCGGGCAGGCTGCTGCGGGGTACTGTGGAGGTCACTGTTAAGGGGGTGGGCCTCTGAGGAGGTCACTGTCAAGGGAGCGGGGTGCTGTGAAACTCATTGTTAAAGGGACCGGCTGCTGTGAAGGTAAAAGGCACATGGAGGCACACTAGGGCCGTAGGTAACACTACCACATAATCTGCACTAGTGTTATCTGTGGTTTTACATAGGACTGCAGGTAACACTACCACATGATCTGCACTAGTGTTATATGTGGTTTTACATAGGACTGCAGGTAACACTATCACATTATCAGCACTAGTTTTATCTGTGGTTTTACATAGGACTGCAGGTAACACTACTACATGATCTGCACTAGTGTTATCTGTGGTTTTACGTAGGACTACAGGTAACACTACCACATTATCAGCACTAGTGTTATCTGTGGTTTTACATAGGACTGCAGGTAACACTACTACATTTTCTGTACTCAAAGCCATCACCATGTTATCTGTGCTGTTACATAGGACTGCAGGGGACATCTACTGTATTATCTGAATTTGTACATGGCCACATCTGGCAGGACAGTCTCGGAGTTCGGTGGCTGTCCTACCTTTCTGGGAGGGGCTGTGGCATGTCTTGCTCTTACCTGTCTCTGCATTTTTACAGATGCAGAGACAGTTGAGTGCAGTGGAGCCATCATGTGTTTTCTAGTTGCCAGAGGAACAGGGGGAGTGTTATTTTCTTAATTTTATTAACAATTCATGGGCCGGCACTACTGTGAGGGCCCACTAAAGGAGGCATTCTATTGTAAGGGGGAATTCAATTTTGTTGGGCCCAAAGGAGACTAGGTGGAATTGGGACCTGTATAGATAGATATTAAGCAGGGTTAGAGGCATAGCTTAGTGTTAAAGAAATGTGCTGCGGCACGCTATGTGTCTTGGGCTTTTTACAAGTTGAGAGGTATGAACATCTTCTACATTATCTGTATTGAGAGAGTTATCACTGTTATCTGTGGTGTTACATAGGACTGCAGGTGACATCTACTACATTATCTGTACTCAGAGAGTTATCAGTGTGCTATTTGTAGTGTTACATAGGACTGCAGTTAAGACTTTTATGGAATATCCACAGGAGTCTGATAGATTATACCACAGGTCCCATTCCCCCATAGAAGTAAATGGAAGGAGCCGCACATGTGGAGCCACCTCTCCATACACTACCATAGAGAGAGTCAGCATCTGTTGCACTTATTGTCCATCCACAGAAACGTTAGAATGAGAATTCCCCTTTAAATTATGGTCACACGGTATTGCAGGTTACCCTGTGGTTGCTACATGGGAATGCACCTTTAGTAAGAGATTGCCCACCTTTCACCACGTATTCCCAGCTACCTAACTGCTCCGCCCCCGTGAAATCAACACTGCAATTTCGAGTTTAGAGGGGCACCTGCAGACATAGGCCAGATGCATAAGTGCTTGTTGGTCCTAGCATTAATTATGTTCCAGCTGGTGGCTGTAAAGAGAGCTTGGGTGGCCGCCTGGGCATCGTTCCACTAGGAAATTTCCCTGTAGGGTCTATGGCCAATCCACCCCTGCATCACGTTCATCAGTCACATGGGTTAGGTGCAGGGCAGTCCCATTCAAATCAATGGGGCTGAGCTGCAATAACAAGCACAGCTTTTATCCAATGGGCGACACTGTGCTTGGTAAGCTGCAAGGAGATGGAGGCACTCTTGAAAAGCAAATCCCGCCTTGGCTTCCTCAAACAGCGGATCAGCTCTGGTTCTGTGTGTCAGACCCCTGTCGATCCTATATTGATGACCTATCTTGCCGATATTATATTAATGGCCTATCCTGCAGATAGGCCATCAATACAAAAATCCTGAAGAACCCCATTATGTTATATGGTGTTTGGGTATGACCACACACCGTGACCACTTGGCATTGAGATGGAGCAATGATACAGCACAGCAGGTGAAAACTGCACCAGCATGTGGATTTACCCTAATTGGGTATGGATTGTTAATTGACTATTAATTGATGCACAGTTTTGTGGGTTAAACTACAGTTTCCATGCCAAATGTTATATCCATTAGCATTCAATTTGAAAACTGTGCTTACTTGCACTAAAACCTCACGCCTGGCCCTTTTTCTGCCTCATCATGGCCACTACATATGATCGTACCTGAATACCTAGAGAATACCTGAGATTTAAAATATCGAGGTGTGCTGAGACAAAGATGACACTTTGAAATAGCCCATTCTCACCAAACATACTGGACTTCAGCATATGCCTGTAGACCACAACGATACATCTCTCCCAATATATCCTATGTGTATACGGAGGAAACCCATCTAGAATGGGTTAATGCTACTAGGCTGGGGAACGTTATTTTTATTACAGTAGATTTATTTGTTAGTATTTATTGGGGGGGGGGGGTCGTGTAAAGATTTACTTCATGTTCACTCAAGCCTTGAGTAGAATTTTGTGTTCCATCTCGGTGCCTCCTAATTAGAACTGAGAGTCCCGGCAAATTGATTAAGAGCATTACTGAAACAAAGTGTTCAAGCGACACCACTCATATATTATTAAAGGAGGACCTGAAAGACCTGAGAAAGATGCCTGCCATAAACCTCAAGGACCGTTCCATGGTTTTGATTATGTTAATAAGGGACAGCTTGTGGTTGAGTCATCCTGATTCCTGTGTCCTGTTATCTGACTGCGGTCAGTGCCACATATTATATAGACCACAATGATACTGCACAAACAATGTCATGAAGATTGGGAGGAGGAATGGCTAAATGGCTGATTATCCATAGGTAGACTTACTATACTATACAGATATTGCATACTTTTCAACCATATGTCCAGAGGTAAATTCCCTAAGGAGTTTACATTGATGGCTTATCCTTAGGCTAGGTCATCGAAGTATAATCTCCCCACTGATTAGCAGAATGAAGCACTGCAGTCCCGTCAGGGCCAGCACAGTGACATTTATATACCAAGCACATATCCCTATCCTGTCCAGATTGGTGTCTGATTGATGGGGGTCCAACCACTGGGGCCCCCACTGATCACGACAACAGCATCAAGTCTCCCCTATTTAATGGAGTTGTGGTCACACATCTGTGTATTCTGTGGTTAGAGCATAAGTCTTTATAATGGGACACTCCTCAAATCTTAAAGCAAATGGCTGCTTTGGAAAAAACATTTTTAAATATTTAATTGTACAATAATGAATCGATAGAGGGCCTCCCATTTAGGACCTTTATCTATTAGACAGAGAGCATAAAGCAGTGGCAAAGAGCATTGCTTACTCTGGAGGACCCAACAAGTCCTTGCATAACATGAACAGCTCATTGATTTTACTTGGTAATACTTCATTAGTCCTGCGGTGGCGCTGCAGGAAAACCGAACACTTGTCCTATTTTCCCAATGATCACACTCGATCCTTTTCGGGGGAGAGTCTTCTAAAAAAAAAAGAGCAACCCTCAAAATAAATATACTAAATTAATATTTCTGCTTATTTATAATACTAAACAATGAGGACATCATTTTATCAAAATCTTTTGAGTTGTCATTTTTTTGAATACAATGGATTTATTGAACTCCTATCCAAGATAATAGAAATTACCTTATCAGCTGCTGAGTTTATCAAAATCTGTATGTTTTCTAACAAATCAGTGCAAGTGGTAGCTGTGGGAAATACTACCGTACATACATTAATGTATATTATTATTCCTGTCCATTGAAGCATAAATTATGTATAATCTCCAATTTTCATAAGGCATTCACTTCTCAATATTGTGTTCATATCCACAGAGCAAACACTAATCTGATTAACAAAATACAATATCTATGAGCCTGCAGATTTTTTCACTGCGTGAATGTTAATAATTTATCTCCTCATCATATAATCTGGTCTCTTCCTGACCCTGAATTTCAAAAGGGCAATATAATGCTTAACAATGCGCCACATGACCCAGGCAGCCGTGTCATATAAAGTGTCTAGCTATTCGTATGTATGAATGAAGGTAGGAGACTAGATTTACCCCTTCATGACCAGGCCCGAAAAGGCCTTACTGACCAAACACTTTTATGTGATTTATGTGGTTTTACAGCCCTAGTTTTTTATTTGTTGGGCTACCAAAATCGTTTTTGTGATACTTTTTTACAAGACTCATAAGATTCTTTATTAGGGTCCATTCACACGTCCGCAAGTGTTTTGTGGTCCGCAAATTGCAGATCCGCAAAACACGGACACCGTGTGATAAAAATGCTTATTCTTGTCTGTAGCTGCGGACAAGAATAGTACACGCTCTATCTTTTTTGCGGGACCGCAGAACGGAACTACGGATGCGGACAGCACACGGTGTGCTGTCTGCATCTTTTGCAGCCCCATTGAAATGAATGGGTCTGCACCCATCCAGCAAAATTGCGACCCATTCATATGGATGTGTGAATATTCATATGTTTTTATGTTTCAAGGGAAAAAGTACAAAAAGATATTTAAAAGGTCTTAAAGAAAAACAACAGTTGCAAGAAAAAGTATGTGAACCCTTTGGAATGACATGGATTTCTGCACAAATTGGTCATAAAATGTGATCTGATCTTCATCTAAGTCACAATAATAGACAATCACAGTCTGCTTAAACTAATAACACACAAAGAATTAAATGTTACCATGTTTTTATTGAACACACCATGTAAACATTCACAGTGCAGGTGGAAAAAGTATGTGAACCCTTGGATTTAATAACTGGTTGAACCTCCTTTGACAGCAATAACTTCAACCAAACGTTTCCTGTAATTCTTGACCATTCCTCTTTACAGAACTGTTTCAGTTCAGCAATATTCTTGGGATGTCTGGTGGGAATCGCTTTCATGAGGTCATGCCACAGCATCTCAATCGGGTTAAGGTCAGGACTCTGACTGGGCCACTCCAGAAGGCGTATTTTCTTCTGTTTAAGTCATTCTGTTGTTGATTTACTTCTATGCTTTGGGTCGTTGTCCTGTTGTAACACCCATCTTCTGTTGAGCTTCAGCTGGTGGTCAGATGGCCTTAAGTTCTCCTGCAAAATGTCTTGATAAACTTGGGAATTCATTTTTCCTTCGATGATAGCAATC
The DNA here is from genome assembly GCA_033119425.1 of Bufotes viridis. NCBI lineage: Eukaryota > Metazoa > Chordata > Amphibia > Anura > Bufonidae > Bufotes > Bufotes viridis. The sequence continues at coordinate 129,229,763 of CM065597.1, read as the reverse complement.
CGTCCAGGCCCTGACGCAGCAAGGCAGCCCCAAACCTTGATGCCCCCACCACCATACTTCACAGTTGAGATGAGGTTTTGATGTTGGTGTGCTGTGCCTCTTTTCTCCACACATAGTGTTGTGTGTTTCTTCCAAACAACTTAACTTTGGTTTCATCTGTCCACAATTGTTTTTTCCAGTACTGCTGTGGAACATCCAGGTGCAATGTTTTTGTTGGACATCAGTGGCATCCTCTGTGGTATCCCCCCATGAAATCCATTCTTGATTAGTGTTTTACGTATCGTAGATTCGCTAACAGGGATGTTAGGATATGCCAGAGACTTTTGGAAGTCTTTAGCTGACACTCTAGTTTCTTCTTCACCTCATTGAGCAGTCTGCACTGTGCTCTTGCAGTGATCTTTACAGGATGGCCTCTCCTAAGAAGAGTAGCAGCAGTGCTGAACTTTCTCCATTTATAGACAGTTTGTCTTACCGTGGACTGATCAACAGCAAGGCTTTTGGAGATACTTTTATAACCCTTTCTATCTTTATGCAAGTCAACAATTCTTAATCGTAGGTCTTCTGAGAGCTCTTTTGTGTGAGGCATCATTCACAACAGGCAATGCTTCTTGGGAAAAGCAAACCCAGAACTGGTGTGTGTTTTCTATAGGGCAGGGCAGCTGTAACCAACACCTCCAATCTCATCTAATTGATTGGACTCCAGTTGGCTGACACCTTACTCCACTCCAATAAGCTCTTGGAGATGTCATTAGTCTAGGGGTTCACATACTTTTTCCACCTGCACTGTGAATGTTTACATGGTGTGTTCAATAAATATATGGTAACATTTAATTATTTGTGTGTTATTAGTTTAAGCAGACTGTGATTGTCTATTGTTGTGACTTAGATGAACATCAGATCACATTTTATGACCAATTTGTGCAGAAATTCATATCATTCCAAAGGGTTCACATACTTTTTCTTGCAACTGTATGTCCCTGATTTACCACACCTTTTGGTTTTTTTGGTTGTTTTTTTCAAAACATTTTGGAGCTCACGTGTGGAAAAATGTAGCTACTTTTTAAACCACTCACTCCAGTGTTGGAATACAAATGGTAGTAGTGGTTAGCCATTTTAATGAGTTTCACTCCTTTGTGCTGTATTAGACCTAGTAGGTCAGATCATTGCTAACAAGCGTTCGTAGGAACGCTGGTTAGCGATGATCTGCCTGTGTAAAAGTACTGCTAATAGCAATTATTAAAGGGGTTGTCCGGGCTTTTACTATTGATGACCTATCCTCAGATCGGCGGCAGCACCCCCATGATCAGCTGTATGAGAAGACGGCACGCACAGTGGGCACGTGCTGACTCCCTTTTCTCTTCCTGTCCGATGCTGCTGTCTATGAACCATATCATTGTGATCCTACTGACCTGTAGAACAAGGGTATCATGTCATACTAAGCTTAGCATAACAGTGAAAATGAAAGCCAAAAACAATGGTAGAATTGCATTTTTTCCCTTTATTTCATTCAACATTAATTCCCCCCCCCCCCCCTTTTTTTCCAGTACAAGATATGGTAATTTAAACGGTGCCATTAAACAATGCAAATTATCCTGCTAAAAGGAAGTCCTGTTTTGGAAGGTAATGAGGAAAAAAACAAAAAATAAAAATCAGCTGTTTTCTGAAAGGATTAATATACTTGTAATATTTCCTCACAGTTTTCAGTTTTCCCATAATTCTATAGGAACTTTTATGGCTAACTTTCAGGACATAGGCAGGGGAGGCCTTATAGATGTGTGTCCAGTGTGGTCGTACTGGGCCCATCAGCCGCTCCTGCTGAAGTGGGGGCCACAGTTGGCTTTCCAACCATGGCTTGTTGTGCCCACCATGAATCATACTATATAGCAGTATTGCTAAAGCATATATATTAGGCTACTTTCACACTAGCGTTTTTTGCGGCTCCGTCATGGATCTGCAAATACTCTTCCATTACAATAGTACAACCGCATGCATCTGTCATGAACGGATCCAATTGTATTATGTCTTAACAGCCATGACGGATCCGTCATGAACACCATTGAAAGTCAGTGGGGGACGGATCCATTTTCTATTGTGTCAGAGAAAACGTCTTGCTCTGCACCACATCGCGGACAAAAAAACGCTGCTTGCAGCGTTATTCTGTCCGCTATGGGGACGCAACCAAATAGAACGGAATGAATTTTGGTGCATTCCGTTTCGTTCAGTTCAGCTTTGTACCCATTGACAATGAATGAGGACAAAACGGAAGCGTTTTCTTCCGCTATTGAGATCCTATGACTGATCTCAATAGCGGAATTGAAAACGCTAGTGTGAAAGTAGCCTTAGATTTCAGAGGGTTCGGCTGACCAGTTAATGTGTATGGGCCTCCAACGACAGTTGATGTCAAGGGAGATAAGGATCAGGCACACTGAATGTTAACTGCCCTATCCTTTTGTTCTCAGGAGATAAGCCACTGCCAGAGGTGCCTGGCAGCAGCCTTCTCTCCTCTCCCACTCACTACGCAGGTATACTCAGCTAAGGCTACTTTCACACTTGCGGCAGAGGAATCCGGCAAGCAGTTCAATGCAAGAACGGATCTGTCTCTCTCCTATTTTTAATACCAGATCCGGCACCAATACATTCCTATGGGAATTAATGCCAGATCCTACATAACGGCAAGTATCCTGGCATTTTGGACGGAGATAAAACCGCAGCATGCTGCGTTATTATCTCTGTCCAAAACGCCGTACAGTGACTGAACTGAAGACATCCTGATGCATCCTGAACAGATTTCTCTCCATTCAGAATGCATTAGGAGAAAACTGAAGCGTTTTTTTTCCGGTATTGACGGCGGAACTCAATGCCGAAAAATAAAAACACTAGGCATCTACAATACAATCAAATGCATTTATATTATTACCCAATTATAAATAATTGCTGTGGACTGGTCTGAGAAGCCATCGCATATGACAGGTGGTCACCCCTAGTAGAGGGACTAACATCTCAGCGATATCTGCAGGACATCCTGAGGCCACGTGTTGTCTCTCATAGCAGGTCACCATGTAGTCTTCTGTTCATTCTCCAGTTAATGTGAATTAGATTTTTTAATGTGAATTTGATTTTTTTAATGTAATTTCCCTGCAACCCCTGACACCCATCATCCCTAGCTAGACCTCTGTACTATGCCCGTTTCTTGCTCTTTTATGTAATTACATGCTCTTACAAATAAATCCATCTTAACGGTATTTTTTCACTGCAATGAGCAACAATCACAAAATACAGTTAATTCATTATCCATTACATTACAGTATCCCACCTTGTGGCAACCAGACAATTTATTGGACATCACATACCTTCCATGTGAACGATATCTATTAAAAATGAATGATCCATGAAAATTTAATGTCCCCTTATTGCTGTGAGAAATGGCAGAATAGGCTTTTCTATCTAAAATTGCAAACAAAGATTGACATTAATATTTTATTTTTCCTTTGGAAATAAATCACAATACCGATATTAAAAGCTGTTCACTAGACTCATAATTACAGTTTTCATACTGGTCATCAAATTAAAGAGCAGGTATAATGGCGATAATATCTTCTATGAACGTTAGGCTAAAGCGTCTCTACAAGTAAAACAAGAAAAAAATTAATTAAAATGAATTAATACACACATAACATTTCAAAGGTAGCCCATCAAACTATCCAGAGTTGGACCTGGTCCTTCAGACTTCCAGAAGATTCTCTAAGGGGCCATTAGATGCTAATCTCATGCTGACTTTGGAGACAATCATTTCCCCTTAGAGTCTATTTTTTCATGAGTTTTTTTGCAAACCCCCCCCAAGGTGCTTACACATATGAATGTTGCACTGGTGGGTTTTTGTTTTTACCAGCAGAAAAAAGCCAGAATATGCTCATGCATTTTTTTAATGGTGTTTTTTCTGCTGCTTTTATTTGGTGGAATTTTTTTTCTAAATGCTCGTGCTACAGAAGGCAGAAAAACAAAGTAGATCTGCAGATATGCACATATATTAGTATACAGTATATAGTAGATCTCCTGGAGAATAAAATTTGACGGCCAATTCAACTGAATCGGACCGAAAACAAATTTTGGGAAATTGTTCACCACGGTGTGCTTTGTAATTTTAGATATATATGTATATGTTTTTGTTACATCTATGCTTTTTCTCTTCTATCCTCATCAATATCAGAATGGTAGGAGTTGGAACCCTACCAATGAGCAAATCGATTCTACATGTATCAAATTCATAGCAAATTTTCCAAAAGATTCAAGTTTCAGCAAATCTGAAAGTTTTTGTGAGTCGTCCTGCACAAATCGCTTAAAGCGGTGGCCACCATTTTACAGATCAGAAGGCAGAGCAGAAAGCATCTGCCACCAAAAAGGGATGATTTTTTGGTCCATGTAAAAGAAATCTGACAGCACAAAGTGTTATTAAACAGGATGTTTGTTACCATCGCCTACCATCTGTTTTGAAATTTAGATTTATGTTTTTTGTTACATTTTGTTACATTTATGCTTCTTAATGTCATTGAGGATGGTGCTGATGATCTCTCCTGCCCTCTTTTGTTAACGCCTCTAGAGGCATTTCGTTATTCATTCCATAATAATAGAAGTTTATGGGCTGCATACCGGATCCGTCCCGTTTCCGTTACGCAGGAGAGGACTGCGAAACAGATCTGTTTTGCAGCCCATAGATATCTATTATGACGGAATGAATAATGGAATGCCTCTGTGGTAACAGAATCCATAACGTAATTCACCTTTTACCAGTAAACAAATCGCAAACGAATTTCAAAATATGAAATTGGGTGTTACTCACCCATCCAGGTGAGCCTTTTTCACCAACAGATTAAACTATCTGTCAAAACGGTCCTACTGATGAGCGCTGCTCTCCTTCTGCTTTTATTTTAGCTGTTGGGAAAGTTATGTTAAGAACCTCTGTTTTCATCTTTGTTTTAGAGTCTACTATAAATCAAATACAAAAATGTTGGTTAAAAAGGTAAGCACATAATAGCATCAACTCAGTCTGTGGCAAGTGATAATTTTGTTGAGTGTCACATTTAGTGCTAGTCTGCTACATGTCATGCTGCAATGCTAAACCCCGTTACAAAATGCACATGGAGGAAGCCAAGGAAGATAATCTCCTGTCATATTAACCAATCTCGAGCAATCAATCTTGGGAATAATGAATCCTACTCTTAATATAACATTGAAGAAAGTCTGAATTACATGTAGATCTGGAAACTGTCTCTGCATAATTAATGATGGGAACCAAATTTATGACTAGTGCTGCAAAGAAAATAATTAGCCTACTTTTGGCGAATGGAAGGAGTAAGTGCATTATTGGTAATTTATAAAGGTTATTCCATGTTTAAATATGGGAATATTACTACAGGGACGTTAAGCAAAGCCTGACATAATGAATTACCTCCTAGAGGACAAATATAACACGCGGAATGTGATTAAGAACTTTTGTTATGTGAAAATGCTGTTTCAGCAGAAAAAGATATCTCAAAGAAATGCGATATTTGACTCTGATGGATCATTATAAATAAACCTATTTAGTGAGCTGAGTGCGTGCCATATATTGCACTAATGTCCTAATTCCATGAAAAATATTGACTTTTTCTCCCCTTTGTACATTTGTGAGCTAATTTGTTTACAAAAAATTATAGATGGCCACCGCAAAGTCTAAGAGGAAAAGTAGGTTAAATAATAACATAGGAAACCTTAAATTTAATAGGCAGTGATGTGCAATAAAATATCTTTTTTCAAGGGCATGGCAGGAGTCAGCACTACTAAACTTTTGTTTAGATGGCGATCTGGGTGAATAGATCACAGGTGTCAGGACAGTAGGAAAACACACTTAGGCTACACGCACAAGAACGTATTTTGTTTCCATGTCCGTTCCATTTTTTTTGCGGATAGGATGTGGACCTATTCATTTCAATAGGTCCGCAAAAAATGCTGACAGCACACCATGTACTATCCGCATCCGTGTGTCCGTTGCGTAGCCCCGCAAAAAAAAATAGAGCATGTCCTGTTCGGATGCCATACGGAACATCATCCGTTTTTATTGCGGACCACAAAACACATACCGTCATGTGCATGTAGCCTTACACGCTGAGCCCTAACTTGCACCCAAGCCCTAAACAGCAAGTCCACAACTGGTCGACAGTCCCTATGCTAGTAAGTGCAGGGAGCCAAACCAAGCAACCTGTTCACACAACTGGAACCTAGAACAGACAAATATACAGAAAAAGGTTGTGCAGAAATCAGTCAAAGTCAGGAGGTCAATACAGTACCAAATCACAGAGCAAAAAGAGAGAGAGGTCCATATCAAGCCGAAGTCAAATGCAATAGCAACAATCCATAACGCATAATAGCAACTGGAGCATAGCAAGGGAAACCTACAACTGGCAAGGGTGTATTTCCAGCAGGGATTTAAATAGAGCACCGAGTCCCAGGATCAGCGCTCCATTAGTCAGAACACTTACACAGAGGAATAGATCAGCTGAGCAATCAGCCCACTGCTAATCTCCCAGTACACGTCCGCTGTGAGAAACAGAGCTTTGAATCCAGTTGCTAATGACGCTGTTGCATCACCAGGGAGCATGGCCTAGCAGCATGTCTCTCCCAGAGCAGTTACGTCAAAGCTAGAGATCTCGCTGCTGGAGCCCAGACAGATAAGTTTGTGACAACAGGGTTGCAGTTGATAGGGGGTACACTGGCCTAAAAAAATCTGGTGATAGAAGCTTAGATGTAAAGAGTCATGGACAGATATTTTTTCCAATCAATGATAGAGTAAATCTGTTGGCACTCTATTTAGCTCCATTTACATGTGGCACATATGCTTTCATTATTGTCGGCACCAAGTCCTTGTTTATACCAGGTGATGTGCTGCCAACAACCAATCATTTTTATGTGTTCAGCCGCTCGTAAAAGAGGCGGTCAGCTGACGATCGAGCATTTGCTTACTTGTTGGGTGATTGCTGGGCATGTTCACATGGGGTATTGATTGGGAACGAACATTTTTTGGTTGATTTGTATGCTGCATTTCCCTGTCATTTGTATTAAGGCCTGAGGGAGACTCCTGTTCGTCCTTCCTTTTGGAGGAACAGGTTGTCTCAGTCCTGACATTAGTACTAGGGTCCTATATCGTGAGTTAAGACATTAGGTATTCCTGTGTACGAACTCGCCTAACTCTGGGGTCTGTTCATACTGGTAGTTAGTCAGGACTTTGATTAGGGTCTTACTAGGAGGTGTCCATCTCCTTTCCCTAGTTTCCAGGCCTTTGTTCGGTGTGGTGTTTCCCTCCCACACCCGAAAGTGACACAGGGTTGGGTGTTACGTTTACCTCTCTTGAAATTCTAAGTACAAAGGGGTCATTGATGATGACAAGTACACCACTTTTTGACATACTTTTGTTGCAGATTCAGTAACAAATCCCCTTTGCGAACAAATCTACGACTTTTCCCTGCTCACAACAATTTTCCGAAGTGGCAGGAAAAGGGGGCATGATGGGGGCAGGCCCTCCGGCCCATCTCATTTATTATTTTCTAGGGCTGTTTTTGGCATAGAAAACTACTTAAATCTACGCCAGCAAGGGAGCTGGCATAGATTTAAGCAAGTCACACACCCAGTGCCTAAGTTATGTAGAGGCCAGCGTCTCTATATAACCTAGGCGCATCAAGCGCCAGTGCAGGGTTATTAAGACCAGTGTCTAAAACGCTTTTCTTAGTAAATGACTCCAAAAATGTCTAGCACCTCTTAGACCTCTCCTATTAATAAAGACACACCAAAACCACACCCATTGTAAAAATAAAGGCGCAACAGTAAATCCTTGACCTGTTTCAGCAGTGATTGGCTGAGTCATCATTTCCTGCATGTCGAGAGGCACCAAGAAGTGGGGACCAGTGAGGGAACATGAAATGCGCTGGAACATGAGCAGCGAAGCACCTGTGAAGTAAGATTCTTTTTTTAAGATACCATTCTGACACATTTCTAAATTGATTATCGTGTCCAGACAACTAATTAAACCAAGGTTTGAATCAGCACCATGCACATGAAATACTTGTATGACAGCACATGACTGACCACAGTGAAATTAACTACTCCTTCGGTACCTATAGCACATAAATATTGGATGTAGATTATGGCATCATCACCCACTGCAGGGACTTTAAACTGGCCCTGACCTCAGCATCTTGTGCCCAATGGAAAATCAGCTCTGTCCTAGTCTTGTGGGATCCAAATATGTACCTAGGAATGCAGTTTGGTCGTAAAACATGTTTAGTTATGATGTGACTGATAAAAGCCTTCTGCTTGGGCTCTTTTCACATTAGTATCATGGCTTCCATTTATAAAGAAACCACACTGGCCATGGCAGACCCATTTAAATGGATACCGATTAATCAGTATGGACCCCATTGATTTTTAATAGATGCCTCCATTAAAAAATAATTAATCACCAAGTTGTATGGGTTTTCATGGAAATTAAAGGGGTTTTCCAGGGCTTACTTTTTGATGAGCTGGCTTTAGGATAGGCCGTCAGTATCAGATAAGCAGAGATCCACCAATCTGATACTGATGAGCTATCCTAAGGATAAGTGTAGGTCATCAATAAGTGTTACGATCTGCGTATGTGGATCTGCTTTTTCAACCACCCAGGTACCACCCAGTATCAGGCTGCCTACCCACTGGGATCAGAGACACCAGAATGGTCAAGAACAAGCCAAGGTTAACTCGTGGTCAAGAACAAGCCAAGGTCAAAGTCCAGGAAGGCAACTGTCAATATACCGACAAGTATACGGATTATAGCTTAAAGCAAGGTAAAGTAGACTAAAAGAACATAGCAGGACCTGTTGATCAGGCAAGGATTGAGAAAAACAAGCAGTTATGCTAAACCTGAGGAGAGATACAGAGAACTAATCTCTTGTTCATACATACACACCGGACAGACACATAGAGAGTGGAGCGGCAGACACACGCCACCAGTGTAACAATAAGTAAGTCCTGGAAAACCACATTTAACTAAACACTGCTCAGGGTTTGTGTCTCAGGATGCACAAAAATACTACTAGTTTTGTTTCCAAATAAAAAAAAAATGCCATATTCTGGATCAGACCTCGGTTTTGGCTAATAAAAAAGACATACATCAAAAAAACGGCACAGAAATGCAGAGCCATGTAGCTTCAACATTTTATACTATAAGTTAAATTGGACAAAACTTATTTATCGGATTGATCCTTTAATTGTGTACTGCACAACTAGACTAAGCAGCATAAAATCAGCCATGGGTCACAGTGGGTCTTTCAGAGGGATGAACAACCACTTTTTTAATAGTCTCTTTACCTGAACAGCCCTTCTCTATTATATCCATCTAGAGTGTACAGTATATTGAGGCTTGTTTAAAGCAGTCAACATTGTATACTGACTTGTATACTTGCTTACTACAAAAAAAACCTCAAAAGGAACAACTACACTCTCTCACTGCACTCAGGTTTCTGTTCACTTACTCCATTAATCATGTGGAAGAGGAATTAATTTGCTTGTTCACATAGTTACATAGTTAATACGGTTGAAAAAAGACATAAGTCCATCAACCAAGGGATAGGTGGAGACTCGACTCACAGAAGGAAATAAGACTCGTTTTCATAATCATTACACGTTTTCATAATCATTAATATAATTTACTTTTAAGAATTCATCTAAACCCTTTGTGGTGTCTCACAGGGTGAAGTAATTGAGGGTATATATGTGTCTCCCAGGTTCCTAGCATATGCTGAAGAAAGTTATTTAGGAAAAACTTAACCACTTGCCGCCACGCTAACGCCGATGGGCGTCAGCGCGGCGGCTCTCTCAGGTCTTACTGCCGCCTATCGGCGTCATCTCGTGAGACCCGAGATTTCGCGCGTGCGTTCATGCGATCGGAGCTGCGACAACTGAAACTACAGCCTGCCAGCGCTGATCATGCGCTGGCAGGCTCTAGATGAGGAAAAAACCGCATTTAAATCGCATATCAGACGCTGTTTTGTAAACATCGTCTGATATGCCTGCTGTCTGCTCGTCTGGTGGTCCCTTTGTCTGGGACCAACAGAGGAAACATAGGTAAAGTGCACCAATCACTACACACCCCCAAAGCCCCCCACCCCCCATCACTGATTAACCCCTGATCACCCATGTCACCCCCCCTGATAACCCCCTGTCACTAATCACCCCCCTGTAAGGCTCATTCAGACATCCGTATGTGTTTAGCGGATCCATAGATCTGCAGATCCATGGATCTACGGATCCGCAAAATACGGACACCGGCAATGTGCTTTCTGCATTTTGCAGATCCGCACATTGCCAGAACTATATAGAAAATGCCTTTTCTTGTCCGCAATTGAGGACAAGAATAGGACATGTTCTATATTTTTGCGGAACGGAAGTGCAGACCCGGAAGCGCGGATCCGTAATTCCGGATCCGAGCGGGACAAAGTCTGTCCCCATAGAAATGAATGGGTCCGCAATTCCGTTCCGCAAACAGAATTGCGGACGTGTGAATGGGGCATAAGGGTCCCTTATCACCGCCAGTTAGTTGGCTACTTGTTAGGTAGTTGGCGCCCAGCCCACCGCACCGCAGTCACTGATTTTGGCAGAGATTTTTTCATCCACATTGATCGATGCGAATGAAAAAATCTGTGCCGTTCATTTTTTATTTTTTTTTTCAGCCCAGCGGCTGAACAGAAAAAAAAAATCTCATTACCCGTATGCTCAATATAAGGAGAATCGCAGAAACTCCTAATGCTGGCCATACGTGTAATGATTGCGGAGACCCTCAAATGCCAGGGCAGTACAAAAACCTCACATGTGACCCCATTTTAGAAAGAAGACACCCCAAGGTATTCCATGAGGGGTATGGCGAGTTCATGTAAAATTTTATTTTTTGTCACAAGTTAGTGGAATATGAGACTTTGTAAAACAAAAAAATATATATATCAATTTCCGCTAACTTGTGCCCAAATTTTTTTTTTTCTGTGAACTCGCCATGCCCCTCACGGAATACCTTGGGGTGTCTTCTTTCCAAAATGGGGTCACTTGTGGGGTTTTTATACTGTCCTGGCATTTTAGGGGTCCTAAAGCGTGAGAATCCAAATACGTAAAAATGCCCTGTGAAATCCTAAAGGTACTCATTGGAATTTGGGCCCCTTTGCGCATCTTGGCTACAAAAAAGTGTCACACATGTGGTATCGCCGTACTCAGGAGAAGTAGGGCAATGAGTTTTGGGGTGTATTTTTATATACACCCATACTTTGTGTGAGAAATATCGCTGTAAACGACAACTTTTTAATTTTTTTTATACAAAGTTGTCAATTTACAGAGATATTTCTCTCACCCAGCATGGGTATATGTAAAAATGCACCCAAACACATTTCCTACTTCTCCTGAGTACGGCGATCTACATGAGTGACATTTTTTGCAGCCTGAGTGCGCAAAGGGACTCAAATTCCAACGAGTACCTTTAGCTTTTACATGGCTGCTCACAATTTAGCCCAAAATGCCAGAACAGTACAAACACCCCACAAATGACCCCATTTTGGAAAGAAGACACCCCAAGGTATTCGCTGAGGGGCATAGTGAGTCCATGAAAAATTTAACTTTTTGTCAAAAGTTAGCGGAAAGGGAGACTTTGTGAGAAAAAACAATAAAAACTCAATTTCCGCTAACTTGTGCCAAAAAAAAAATCTTCTGTGAACTCGCCATACCCCTCACAAAATACCTTGGGGTGTCTTCTTTCCAAAATGGGGTCACATGTGGGGTATTTATACTGCCCTGGCATTTTAGGGGCCCTAAAGCGTGAGAAGAAAAATGCGTAAAAATGCCCTCCTAAAAGGTACTCATTGGAATATGGGCCCCTTTGCGCATGTTGGCTGCAATAAAGTGTCACTCATGTGGTATCGCCGTACTCAGGAGAAGTAGGGCAATGAGTTTGGGGTGTATTTTTACATATACCCATGCTGGGTGAGAGAAATATCTCTGTAAATTGACAACTTTGTATAAATTTTTTTAAAAAGTTGTCATTTACAGAGATATTTCTCACACACAGTATGGTATATGTAAAAATACACCCTAAAACATTGCCCTACTTCTCCTGAGTACGGCGATACCAGTGTGACACTTTGTGCAGCCAAGATGCAAAGGGGCCCTAAACCAATGAGTACCTTTAGGATTTCAGAGGCATTTTTACGCATTTGATTCTCACCCTTAGGAGCCCTAAAATGCCAGGGCAGTATAAATACTCCACAAGTGACCCCATTTTGGAAAGAAGACACCCCAAGGTATTCCGTGAGGGGCATGTCGAGTTCACAGAAATTTTTTTTTTTTTTGGCACAAGTTAGCGGAAATTGATATTTTTTATTTTTTTTTTTTTTTACAAAGTCTCATATTCCACTAACTTGTGACAAAAAATAAAATTTTACATGAACTCACCATACCCCTCACGGAATACCTTGGGGTGTCTTCTTTCTAAAATGGGGTCACTTGTTGGGTATTTATACTGCACTGGAATTTTAGGGGTCTCTAAAGCCTGAGAAGAAGTCTGGAATCCAAATGCATAAAAATGCCCTGTGAAATCCTAAAGGTACTCATTGGAATTAGGGCCCCTTTGCGCATCTTGGCTGCAAAAAAGTGTCACTCATGTGGTATCGCCGTACTCAGGAGAAGTAGGGCAATGTGTTTTGGGGTGTATTTTTATATATACTGTGGGGGGTTAGCTCTGGTCTCGAGGATCGTTCACATACAGATAGTCGTCCACCACAGCTTTAGGGGCCAAAACATCGCTTTATTGTCCCAGCATCAACATAAATAAATGAAATTCAAAACAAACACCTGCCCGGCTGGGCTCTAACTTAACACAGTGTGTCCCTGACTCACCTAAGACACTGTTCACACACATGGCACCCATGCGGCTTTCCCAGCCCAATGTCCATCAGCCTCCTGGCTGTTACCTCACCGGTGTCTTTTGGGGGATTGTGGTCCAGTCGTCCGCCCGACGCTGACCATGCGACCCTTATCCCTAGGCGTCGCGGGACCCCCCCAAACTTCAGGCTACTCCCAGCCTTGTGGTCTCTCAGTGCTCCCAGATCAAACCACACACAGAACCACTCCAGGCTTCTGTACCTCACAGGACACACCCATCTCACTGTGAGGACAGCTTTATGCTCTCTTGATTGTGGCACCTGTTGCTGCCTCAGACCTGCCCACTGATGGGAAAGAGATGGATAATCCTGCCATTCCTCTCTTCTATCAGCCATGAGGCCTGTCACTGCCTCACAATACCCATACTTTGTGTGAGAAATATCTCTGTAAACGACAACTTTTTAAATTTTTTTATACAAAGTTGACAATTTACAGAGATATTTCTCTCACCCAGCATGGGTATATGTAAAAATACACCCCAAAACACATTGCCCTACTTCTCCTGAGTACGGCGATACCACGTGTGTGACACTTTTTTGCAGCCTGGGTGCGCAAAGGGGCCCAAATTCCAACGAGTACCTTTAGGTTTTACATGGCTGCTCACAATTTAGCCCCGCCCAAAATGCCAGAACAGTAAACACACCCCACAAATGACCCCATTTCGGAAAGTAGACACCCCAAGGTATTCACTGAGGGGCATAGTGAGTCCATCTGAGATTTTTTTTTTTTTTCCAGAAGTTAGCAGAAATGGAAACTTTATTATTATTTTTTTTTTCCTCAGAAAGTGTCATTTTCCGCTAACTTGTGAAAAAAAATGAAATGATACATGAACTCACCATGCCCCTCCGTGAATACTTTGGGGTGTCTTCTATCTAAAATGGAGTCATTTGGAGGGTATTTATACTATCCTGACATTCTAGCACCTGAAGAAACATGACAGGTGCTCAGAAAGTCAGAGCTGCTCCAAAATGCCGAAATTCACTATTTTGCACCATAGTTTGTAAACGCTATAACTTTTACCGAAACTAATAAATATACACTTATTGGATTTTTTTTTATCAAAGACATGTAGAACAATACATTTTGTGAAAAATTGATATAGAAATGTAGTTTAAAAAAAAAAAATTTACAACAGAAAGTGAAAAATGTCATTTTTTTGCAAAAATGTCGTTACATTTTTATTAATAGCAAAAAAAGTTAAAATGTCAGCAACAATGAAATACCACCAAATGAAAGCTCTATTAGTGAGAAGAAAAGGAGGTAAAATTCATTTGGGTGGTAAGTTGCATGACGGAGCAATAAACGGTGAAAGTAGTGTAGTGCGGATTTGTAAAAAAGGGCCTGGTCACTAGGGGGGTATAAACCTGTGGTCTTCAAGTGGTTAAGCCTGGATCCTGATGAGCTGCACCTGGGGAGTTGTTAGATGACTGGGCTGACAACACACTTGCTCAGAACTTCCTGGGAGTGAGAGAAACCACATCTCACTAAAGGTCCAGAGCCTGCAAACTGCAAGTATCACAGGTTGCTGTTCAGACAGCGTGTTTATTTTGGGTGGACTGAGGATAGCTCAGCCACATCCTAGAGAGGGGCCTGTTTAGTTAGAGCCAAGGCTAGGTGTTCCGTTTATGTTTTGTGTTTTGATGTAACCTGTGAAATAAAGCTGGCAGGACGTCAGTTGAAATGCACTTCTGTCTCCGGAAGTCTCCTTTTCATTTCTGGAAAGGTGAGCTAAATAACGGACTGTCACACCTTTTTAAAACTGTCCACTGTTCCTGCTGTGACCACGTCCTGAGGAAGACTATTCCACAGATTCACAGTTCTTACAGTAAATAAGTTTTGACGCTTCTGGAGACTGAACTTTTTATTCTCAAGTCTGAGGCAATGCCCCCTTGTCTTTTGAGGGCATTTAACATGGAACAGTTTTTCACCGTATTTTTTGTATGGCCCATTTATGTATTTGTATAGGTTAATCATGTCCCCCTTAGACGTCTCTTCTCAAGACTAAATAAATTCAATTATTTTAATCTTTATTCAAGACTCTCCATTCCCCTTTATCAGTTTAGTTGCTCTCCTCTGTACTTTTTCCAGCTGCAGTGCGTCCTTTCCAAGCACTGTAAGTTTTGCACCATTGAGCACATGAAATGATAGGAAGTTGCTTGACACTGTCTCACCATAAGAATTTATCACCTATCCACAGGATAAGTGATAAGTATCTGTTTATTGGAGGTCCTAACCCTTGGACCCTCATGAATATGAGATAGGGGGTCTTCAAGTCCCCCAAATGGATGGAACTACAGTCATGCAAGCAAGTTGTCACTACATTCATCTCTATGGGATATCTGAATACACCGTTCTTGTGACAGTGGGGGTCCCAGTGGTGGGACCACCACCGATCAGATACTTATCACCTATCCTGTATATAGGTGAAAAGTGGTTATGGTGGTACAAACTGTTTTAGGGTCTTTAGCAATTTCCTTTAAAGGGATTGTCCGAGTATTTTTATTTTTTTATTTTTTGCAAATGTCAGGGAACCAATTAAAATAATAAAAAGAAGTTATAATAAGCGTTCCGAACCCCCTTTGTTCCAGCAGAGCCGTTTCTATCCTTGCCACCACTGCTGCCATAACACAATGGTTTTGGCTGCAGCAATGACGAACCTGTATACCACACGTGACCACAGCAGCAAATTATTGGTCTACAACACAAAACCGATGAGACAAGTGATTGGCTGCAGCCAATATATAAAAACAAAATTCACCAGGGAGGCTGGAGCACCAGTTCAGAGATGAAAGTCACTAGAAATGGTGGATATAACTTATTTCTATTATTTTTGCCATTTACAAAAAAAAAAACAAGCAAACTTGGACAACACTTCAAGCTGGGCATACACATTAAATTAATGTTGACCAAGCCCACCACTTTTGGTGGGACTGGTCAACCATCCAGGGTTTCCTGTCATTCTCCGACAGCAGATGCTGGGTTGAATTTCAATGTGCTGATATTTTTGTTCTTAGGAAAGATAAAGAGCCACCAGTCTTCAGTGGCTTACTCCCCTCTCCCCATTGAGAACACATACACGCTCAGCTGAGCCGAGCCTGCATGTATATTGGGGGTCAGGGAGGATAGCTGTTGGCCAAACAAGGGTTCGGGTGACAGCTATTCTAAAGTGTAAGGAGAGATTTAGGGGTCATTCAAACATTTTTTTACATCCACATGCTGCGTGTAGAATAAACTGGATGCTGACCCAGTCCTTGGCTCAATTCACATTTTTTATTTATGGACCATCAAACAAGCATCATGCCACTCCAATTTCATCCATGTGCGGTCTGTCTAAAAATGTGTTTCCCGGCCGGAGCATGGATGGGTTTAACATCACTCGTGTGAAAGAACCCTTGCAGAACAGTTCCGAGCTGAAAGTTCCGGTCTAGTAAATAACAAAAATGAGCACAAAAGAAGCAAAACTGTAACTCATAGATGGAGGGCTTCATAGTGAGATGTTTAATGTGCATTTATTTCTGTTTTTTAGAGTGACCTTCTGCTGTTTTTCAATCAATATTATTGGCACAGCTACAGGAAACCATTTTTATGCTGTAGTTTCCAAAAGAATGTCAATAAAACGTGCTTCCTCGCTCCCAGATTCCTTGATTAAACTAAAATTGAACTGCAATACCTGATGGCAGGACAACACAGCAGAGTTACTGGATGCATTATGCTTCCATTTTTAAAGTTATTTTTACAGGTAATCAATGTAGCAGTGACGTTATAAAAGGTAAATGTGTAAAATGTTCATGGCATTCATATCAGTCATTGGGAGTCATTAAAGCATAGCTCCGGCCAAAAATCAAATGTAACTGTGGTCATGAATCCTTATGTGCAGTTCTTCTATTCATCTAAATGATCTAACATTCAAAAGATGGTTTACATATCGGCATTATTTTTTAGGCTGTTTTACATACAAACGCAAACTTTAAAGTGATATTATAGGGGTCAGGGGCATAGCTACCATGGAAGCAGGAGAGGGGCCTAAAGTCAGGAAGGGGCTGGGGAAGAGGACAAATGTATTTATTTTCAGATTCCAGGGAGCGGTGAGTATAGTGTTCCTAGCCCTAGCAATGGTTTTACTCACCGCTCCCTGGTCTTCTTCTCCGGGCGCCTTGGCTGCAATAAGTCCCGGCAGCGCACATCTTTAGGCCAGGACGCAGTGTGCATAGGAACGCACTATGACCTGATGCTGTGCGACGTCAGGTCAAAGTGTAGTGCGTGCCTAGATGCTGTGCTGCACAAAGAGCGGAGGCGCCCGCAGGAGGAGAAGAGAATTTTTTTTAGGTACCGTCTGAGGTCTGCATAAAGGGGACTGTGGGGCCCAGTCTATTTACACCACTGAGAGGGGTATTCCAGCTATTTCAGGTTTTCTCCTAACCACAGGATAGGGGATGACTATTAGATTAGCAAGGGTCTGACTACTGGGAAACCTACCGATCATGAGAACGTTGGCCTGTATCCCGCAGAGCCCACTGAAATGAGTGGCAGGTTAACCATATGCACTGCAGCACCATTCATTTCTATGGGACTACTGGAAATAGCCCAGTGCTGTATTCAGCTACCTCCGGCAGGCTCATAGAGATGAAAGGAGCAGTAGAGCACGTGCTTGACCTACCTCAGGCTACAGTTTATATCCACCAAGAACAATAGGAGCAGGTGTTGAAATTGAACTTGCCCACTCCTACTTTCCAGCCAGGGGCATAGCCGGGCAGCCATCAAATACATTAGATACTCAGCCAGTCCCGGCGACAATGTAAGGTACATGAGGATGGTTAGCATCAACAGGGGCTCTGTACACCCCTATAACTGTGCCGTCCATTGGATAGTGGTCTTGCTTGGTATTGTAGCTCAGCCCCAATGGGATTGAGCTGCGTGTAGGCCACGTAACCAATGAACATGACTTCACTGGCATAGAAAGAAGCCTTCTGTGAGTGCCGCAGCACCATCAAACAGCTGATCAGGAATCAGACCCCCACTGATCTGATATGATGGCCAATCCTCAGGATAGGTCATCAGTATATGAATCTTGGAAATTTCCTGTAACATATAAGATGACTAATGTCAATTATCTACAGACAAAATTAGACAATGAAAGATCTTCCAGTGACGACACCACGCTGCAGTGTAATATACAGTAATTTATTAAGTGTGACTAAATATTCTTTGTACAGGGAGGAGGTAGTGTCCTCACACAACAAGCTGCCTGCCATATTAGAAAAAGCAAAAAGCACCACAGGCCACTTATCTGAAGTCTCTGCACCCTGGAGATAGAGTAAAAAGCCTTCTGCGTACCATTTATTGAACTCCCATCCCTGCAAAAGTAGAAATAAACTTTCAGCCATGGCTCACTTTTATCCATTACCTGCAAATATTTCTAAACTCATCAAACAGCCCTGGGTCCCCGGGATACCTATCATATAAATTATTTCTGCCTGCTTTTAGATCCATGATGAAAAGGCTGCTGCTGAGGCCAATGGATTATTCCTATGCCTACTGTGAGAACGGCCAGTTATTAAAATATTTTAAAGCAAAATTCTCAGTTTCTGCAGTTTTTTTTTTTTTTTTTGCATTCCCCTATTCTATTGTATCCTCCCCTAGACAAGTATGTAGTACACAAAATCCTCAGCATCATCTACACGACAAGTCCTCCCAAATATTGATCTGTCACCTCTCCTGATATGTCTGCCCAACTAACTACTTGCATTTACATTGATATAGCAACTCTGAAGCACCTCTTCTTATAATGCTATGCTGTGCCATTTTTATATTATTCCTCCTAGAAGTTTATGACTGAATTGCCAGCAGTCTGCAATAAACATCCATCAGGATGTTTCCAGTCAGGAGTGTGTCCCTGCACAGCCAGACATTATCCAATCAGTGCTGCTACTGTCAGAAACGCAGTGCAGGGGACACACCCCCAACTACGATGGATGTTTATTGCTGACTGCTAGCAATTGATTCATAAACTTCTAGTAGGAAAAGTAATGGCACAAGATAGACATATATAGAAAAGATGTTTAAAAATTGGTGACAAGTGTTCTTTAAAGGGACTCTTCCATCAAAATGCTGACGACATATTAACAGCCTATATGTGAACATTCTATATATTTTTTAAGTAGTTTTCTATGTATTTGATTTGCTGTCATGGCTGTTTAATGCCCTCTTTCTCTGGACTTTCAGCATGGTAGACAGTCTCATGTTACTCTCTCAGTCAGGCCATCACTCTGAACAGAGAGAGAAAAGGAGGTGGGTGACTCAATTAGGCTACTTTCACATATGGGTTTAAACTATCCGACAGAAGAACAGCCTGCCTGACTTTATTGTATCCGGTATAGCCAGAAACTGCCGAAGCACCACAAACCCCATTGACTATAATGGGCCCAGTGGGGTCTGTTTTCAGTATGAGTGCCGAGATTTGGCTGGACAAAAACTGGTGCTTGAATCCCAGCACTCATGTTGGAAGCAAGCCGGATGCCCACGGTGTCCCATTATAGTGAACAGACCTCGGCAGTGAATACGAGGAACCCCAGCATCGCACATTGCACTAATTACTCCATTGCTTTTCTGTGGGCATCTATAGCTAGGCCTATCAAGACAGGGGTGCACCACCAATGAGGCCAGGTGGGCGATTGCCTCATGCAGCACTAGTTATGGGCAAGAGGGGGGGCAGCCAAAGGGCCATAGCCTAAAGGGAAGGGGTTAGGTTAAAAAATTGGCATTGGCGAGGGGGGGGCACTGTTTCAGTTTTCATCTCAGGCAGAAGAAAGGCTAGGTGCACCCCTGTATCAAGAGTACAAATAGAGCTGTCATACTGTTATCCCAATTCTACACCTTCTATTATAATAACAATAACCTTGCAGATAACACATTACCTCTCATAGTAAACTGACAATGAATTACTTATCTACATAAGAGGTCTTATCATTTCTGTTGTTTAAGCGATTATTTATTCAGCTTTATTTTTCCCCCACACTTGAATTCCCCAGGAAATAACAATTCTGGGACACTTTATATTAAAATTCAGCATTACCTCGTTCCTCAGTTATTTCCCCTGAATATTTATGAATAAATTGACAACTGGGCATTGTCATTTCCCTTGTCAGTATTGTGTATTCTTAGGCCTCTTTCACACAAGCATGGCGGATTGGCTCTGGGTGCATTCAGTGAAACTCGCACCATTTTGCAAGCAAGTTCAGTCAGTTTTGCCTGCGATTGCGTTCAGTGTTTCAGTTTTTTCCACGCGGGTGGAATGCTTTTTGATGCGTTTTTCACGCGCGTGATAAAACACTGCAGGTTTACAAATAACATCTCCTAGCAAACAGCAGTGAAAAACGCATTGCATCCGCACTTGCTTCTGGATGCATTGTGTTTTTCACTGACGCCCCATTTAGTAGGCTGCGTGAAAAACGCAGAATATAGAACATGCTGCGTTTTTCATGCAACGCAGAACTGATGCACAGACCCATTGAAATGAAAGGGTCAGGATTCGGTGTGGGTGCTATACGTTCACATCACGCATTTCACCAGCATGAAAAACTCGCTCATGTGAAAGGGGCCTTATATTGACTGGCATTATCAGCACTGATTGGACAGTGTCCATCTGTAGGGACACGCCCCCGACTGGTAAACGCAGAGGGGTCATTTATTTTTCTGAAATATGTCGCCATCTGTGACTTTTCTCTACTCACGCCAGGTCTAAAATTGTGGGTGTGGTTTGGGCAGGGAAGGGGACGAACCGGCAGACCCGCCTCATTCCCCATTTTCTACATCTGTTTCAGGCATAGAAAAAGGTCTAAATGTAAGACAGCAAGGAAGCGGTCTTACATTTAGATCTGGTGGATCATCCGCCGAAGTTATAAAGAGGTCGGCGGCTTTTCATAACTTTGGCGGATCCAACGCAAGCTTCGGGGTTTAATAAGACTGGCATCTAGAATGCCGTCTAAATAAATGTTAAGGAAGAACATCAGAGGAATGGCCACAGACAGAATCATAAGAATATTTGCTCCTGAAATGGGTGGGGGGGGGGGGGTAGTTTATAAAATGTGGAGGAAGGAAATGCCTGTAAATTATAATAATTTAGTGGCATTACTGGCCTATCACACAGGTGCTGTAACACAAAAGAAGTCATTCAACGTTGGATAGATAATACAGGGAAATGGAAGATGGGAAACAAATGTAGACTAATAATAGATCAGAGTCAAACACAGTAATGCATTTTAATTGGATTAAGCCTGTAAATGAAAAGGAGATCCACATAAGCCATTATCTGAGAGTAAACAAATTCAATAGTAAATCAAACAAGTTCACAAAGCGGCTTCCACATAGTGACCTGTAATGAAGGAGCAGCTGCTAACGTTCGCTAGAACAATGACGATACGGGGCAGGGACGAAACAAAGGTGACACCGGATGGCACATTATGTAAGTGGATCTCCATATACGCTAACTTAGTAGCGTGGATTTAACGTAATCCTAGCAATATTACTTAGAGATACTGGTCAGGGTCAGTATGATGGGATCAACCGGTTACTCATGAGTTACTTTCCTGCTGTGACCCTCCACCACGTCTGCCTGTCCTATAGGACTGAGATCTGGTTACTGGCAGGTTATTGAAATATACTGAACTGATACATCAGTAGTTAGAAGTCAGGCAGTCTTAGGTGCAAAAATTGACCTGCTGTGCATATTTACAAAAATCTGAAAATGCATTTTTCTTGGGCAGATTTCACCCTTTTCAATGGAAGGGGATCTGAGAAACATCCACATCAAATCTGCACCAAAACCCACACAAAAAAAATGAACCAAAATTACAATAAATGGTGGCGATTTTTTGTGTGTGGATTTTTATGCAGTTTTGCCGCAGATCTCACCCTTCCACTGAAAAGCATGAAATTCGCACACAAAAAAAAACGCAACAATTGAAATGCTTTGGATTTCAAAATCAAATTTACGCACCTAAGAAAAAAGCTAAGTGAACATGAGAGTTGTCTAATCTAATTAAAGTCGTTACACATGTCTGATTTTCTTCACGGACCATGCAGAGAATATTGCAGGAGAGATGGGTCCATGAAAAAACAGACAGCCATTTTTCACAGATGGTAAACACTGAGTGGGCAATCTATTACAGAATTTTTTACAGAAATGAGAAACGGACCAAAATGCAGTCGTTGACAAAACTGATCTAAGGAATGTGGCCCATCAGCTGCCCGGCTCTTGCCCCTACCTGGTGCTGCCTGAGGCGATCGCCTCACCTGGCCTCATTGGTGGTGCACCCCTGTGCCTAATGCAGCTGTATCCCCTGAAGATGTTAGGACAGATTCACATCAGCGTTATGAATTCCGTTATGGCTTTCCATTTCAACACGGTTATAATGGAAAATAACAGAGTTCTTAAGAACCTTTAGAGGCATTCTGTTTTGGTCCATCATAATAGAAGTCTACGGGCAAGCATAACAGATCCATCTGGTTTCCGTTATGCAGGACGGAAAAGAAAGTCCTGTCCTAGACCTCTATGTTATAACGGAAAGTAATAACGGAATTCATAATGCTGATGTGAAGCCACCCTTATTTGTAGCTGCTTTAACCAGACAACCCCTTCAACTTCACAAGGGACAAAAATTCAGAAATCCGTCAGCAAATTTACGACTTAGGGTAGAGTTTTTTGGAGGAGGTTTTGAGTTAGATTTTCCTGCAGGTTTTTCAGCCAAAGCCAGAAGCAGATTCATATGGAATTGGAAATATAAAGGAAAGGACTACTACCTCCTGCTGGATCCACTTATGGCTTTGGCGGAAAAACCTGCAGGCAAATGTTCCTCAAAACGCCCTCCAAAAAACTGTGTCAACCTACCTTTAGATAGCAAAACTTTGATGCTCCAGTGTCTTCTGTCTGACCTGCTCGTAGTACATGTAGGCCCATTTATTTCCCGTACTGTTTCTATTTCTGGTGTCTTGTTTTTTCGTGGTTAACCAACACTTTACCTCCTTCAAGGCTGCTTTCTCTTATTGATCTCTTGTTTTCTGTACTTACATTCACTAGTGCTAAAAGTGACCTCTCTTTTATATTTAATTACTTGCTAAAAGAATAAAAATGCTCAGACTTGTCTTGTCTTGGGAATTAGTTTGACCTTCTCCAAAATTAAAATGATTACGTAAAGTGTTTTTGATTTTTCTTTCCATTTGTACCTCCCAGCTCCTCCAGTGAAGCACATCACACGGCTAAACAAATTAGCAATAACCAAAGCATTATGCAAAGTAATACACAATGAATTACAGTTTAATCCGCTAAATCTTGCCTTGAAAAAAAGTATTATTCATCCAAAAGATGCAGCTTATGAACTGCGTTCTCTAACAAGGAGAGCTTGGACCAGAATAGTCTATGGGAGAGGCAGTAAGGATAACTAGACATATGCAAAAGCAGTAATGTAAGCAGGCTCGGACTGAGCACTTGTCCTACTGGGTAAATGAGTGTTGTGGCTGTAGGGCTTCTGTTTGCAGCCGCCTACTGTGCCAGTCACTCGATACTCACGCAATCACCACTGCAGCCCCTCTGGTTCCCGTGGAACAACTCTGCCACCCGTAATGCAAATAAGCACAGTCGCTGCCGCCCAGGCCATGCTGCACGTCACACCGTCAAACGTGACAACAAATCCAGAAGAGGCCTGCTCCTCCTCCCTTCTGTGCAGTCAATATGACTGGACCCGAAGAAGATCCTCAATCGGTCCCCGTAACGCGTAGTCCGAATAAAGACAACTCCCTGCTGACGAGTATTTACTGGCAGTGCGGTCACAATATTGGATTACCCTATTGCTGTACCGACTAGAGATAACATACTACCCGCTCCGTTTTTGCAAGCCTTAGTTACCCGCTGGCATGCGATTCAAGCAAGCAGCTGGACCCACTCACTCCCTAGCTTCCAAGCATGGACAGAGGAGGTGGGCCTCAGGCTCAGCAACCTATTATTTTGCTTTTGCACAACTGCTGGTAAGTTATCACAGGGGAAGGAGTTAAAGGGGTCTCCCAGTTATAGAAAGTTATCCCCAATCCACAGGATAGGGGATAACTATTAGATCAGTGGTGTCCTACAGCTGGGATCCCATCGAACACAAGAAGGGGGCTGGTCGGAAAAGAGCGGCACCGCTACATTTATTTCTATGGGAGTGCCGGAAATAGCCGATCCGGCACTCACAATAGAGAAGAATGGAGTGGAGGTATGTTTTTCCAACCATCCATTTCAAGGGGGCTCCACGGGGTACAGGGACCCTGTTCTGATGATCGGTGGGGGTCCCAGTGGTAGGACCCCCACAATCTCATAGCTATCCTCTATCCTGTGCATAGGGGATAACTTTCTATAACTGGAAGACCCCTTTAACTTATAATTTGCAATGTCTGTCACCACCAAGTCTGTCCTATGTCCCACTCCTTCCCTTGCAACATAAGAAAAGAAACTGTAAGTGATTCTGAAAGTCCCAGCAGTTAACTATTGATTGCTCAGTGTCGTCTATGTAATATGCACTGCACAGGGACATTTTTTTTTATTTTGGGGGGGTACCAACAGGTGAAGTGACTGTCGGATGAGGATGAGTTGGAATGACAAGAGGGTTACCCTGTTAACCTAAAACCGAGTTAGGAGTCTGATGCTCCCGAACCGGCTTTTCATCTCCCTGCCGCGCTGAGATCAATATCCATCAATGGGAAACACGTTACTGCTGCAGCCTATCACAGGACACAGGGATGACCTGCTCCTCTTGCATCACGACAAGTAGTCATGTGACACAAAGGGAGCAGGTCACCACTGCAGCCTGTGATTGGCTGCAGTGGTCACGTTTCCCACCCCTTGACGGATGTCCATCTTGGGGTCGCAGAGAGAGGAATACCGGGTATCTCACCACTATATGGTCACTATATGTTGGTATTATTGGTTATATTGGTCTTGTAGTCTGGTAGCGGATACCTGTCCCAGATTTTCTGATTAGGTGTTTTTGTATTCCACTTTTCTTTTATTCCTTTGATGATGCTGTGGTTGACATATGTCAGGAAGTGGTGATGTAAAGTAAAATTCCCTGCAGGATGCATTGTGCACTGGTATTTATCTGCCATGTTGTATGTAGGCTGGTGGGGTTTGTGTGCCAGGGCTGTTTATTAGTCCCAGTCCGGCCCTGAATGTATACATGTTAAATAGCTACTGTTTTATCAAATGACTTTAGATCTTTCACTGATTTGGATGGATGAACAGAAACACTTAGGCCTCAATCGTGCAGTGCTTTTTTTTGAGCAAGTCAATAAAACAAAAAGCTTTCCTCTATACCTCAAATTCTTTTCTCCCCAGCTATTCACAGCACAGAGAGCAGCTAGAAGAAATGTCTCTCCCCATGAAGAACCCAGCGCATCTGTGCATTACTATGTAACACTTCATTTCCCCAGTGGAGGCACTGCAGGGAAATTAAACACTTGCTGCTTAGCTCCCCCACAAATTACAGCTGATCTTTGAGGTTTCCAACAGGGGCACCTTATGATCAATCAACAACCCTTCGGACAAAAAGGGAATGTTCACAGCCCACAACTCATTATAGCAACTAAAATGAAACTGCATGGTGCAGTAGGTTCTCCTCAAAAAAAAAATAGTTAGTAGTGTTGATCACGAATAATCTAGTTGAAAATTTTTATTGCGAATATCGGCACTTTGAGAATTCGCGAAAATCTAGAATATAGTGCTATATATTCGTAATTGCGAATATTCTATTTTTTTTTTCATCAGTACTACTGCTTCTTGCTTGTGGGCCAATGAGAAGGCTGCAATATCTTTGTCAGATCTTAGCAACATCCATAGCAACCAATAGGAAAGTTGTCTACCCCTTTACTATATAGGAAACTCCCCAGCAGCCATTTTTTGCTGTTTTTTGCAGTTCTGAGAGAGAACAGTATCATTGCTGTGCTGTGTGCTTTGCAGACTCATCTGGATCCTTATTTAATTACATTAGATAGTTAGATAGTTAGTTAGTTAGTTAGTTAGTTAGTTAGCTCACACATATAACACAGATAGTTAGTGGGAGATAGTCAGTGTAGGTTAGATAGTGATATAGTGTAGCATATTCCAGTGCAGGGTGTTAGGTAGTGTGATAGGAATTACTGTGCTGTGATAGGGATTAGTGTCTCTGTTAGACATAGTGCTGTGATGTCACAACAATACTAAAATAGTAATATCTACTCAGACCTGATAAAATGTGAAGTTGCACGTATTGCGTCAAAAAATGTGCATCATTAGTGCCGATTTGCGCAATCGTGAAAATAATGACTGGAGATCGGGAATTCTAGAATTTGCAAATTTATTGCGTATATTATGTGAAAAATTCACGAAATATGGTGAAAACGAATATTGTCAATGCTGCTCATCAATATCTCAATAATATGAGATCCAAACAGAAAAAGAGCCCTCTGTATGCCTTTGTATGAAATTGGAGTCATATGGAGCTATAATAAAGGTATATGGGTGATGAATTTCACCCGAAAGACCTCCATACTACTTGGAAAGCCTAACTTTTTTATTTATAATCAAATGTATTGCTTGGACTTGTCTTTATGACTATTGTGAAATGCTGTTGTGGACTTTACAATATAACCATATGTCTAAGTCAGAAATTGCACAATTGATATGGACAATACAAATGCAAGAACTGTGTGAACTCTTCATTTATTACTAATTATATGTGCTCCGATTTTATCTAAATGACCATATATATAGAAAAACACAATCTAACTAATCTAATATTGGAACATTTGTGATGTATAAGTGTATTATTAAGCACATTGTGCAGGGTAAAATAGAAAATGAACCAATAAATTCAATAACCTATAGATCCTCCGTCATCTGCAAGCACCTTCAATAAACATTTCCTGTAAGAACAAATAAGATTATAACAACATTGAGGAGGAATTTTGCACCATTTCTCCCTGTAAATGTGTTTTACATCATTAATATTTTTGGGATGACTTACGCAAGTTCCTTTTCAACCATACTTTAGCTGGCTTACTTGTGTGCGCTGGGTCCGTTTCTTGTTGCATCACTCAATGTCTCTTCAGCTTGAGGTCATAAACTGCTGCCCTTAAAGGGGTTTCCTAGGCTTTTCATATTGATGGTAGTTAATAATACGGAACCGCTCACTTTTTCTTTCTCACAGTAGACCTTGTAACACCTTGTATTGTGATCACTTATAGCGGATACCTCCTTTAAAAAAAACTGCGTAGCAATACGGAACCATCTAACCACTAACGTATGAATGAACCGATACAGCTGCAATTGAGTATTATTGTCTATTTTATGATTTCATGTAAGGTAGAAATAGAGTAGTGGTAATGTGTTTAGTGTAGTGATAGAAACGGTGCGGGCGGTGGTGTGTATGGTGCCGGACTAAGGTTATTGTTTGGCACATGGGCACCACAATCTTGCACTAATACGATTGTACTGTGATTTAATGTGTACCTAACTTAATATACATCCAGTTTTAATAAATATATTGAATTTTAGTATATTAGAGATTTTTCCATATATGAATGCCAATCCTAGAGTGAAATTTTTCATATTGATGACCTATCAATGTCATAGACATAGCAGCAGCGAGCAGGAAGAGAGATGGGGTGCGCCTTCTCTTCATACAGTTGATCGGGGGGAAAGGTGTCAGACCCCCAACGATATGATATTGATGACCTATCCTGAATCTTGCCTGTCACTAACTTTTTCCACTGTAACTTTTGGGAAAGCTTTATCTTGTCTCTAGCAATCTTCTGGGAGTAAGGGTCTCATGCGAGAACTGGTTAATGTTCCTTGGAGTAGGATCTCAAGCATGTGCTCTCCTCCTCCACAGTCTCTACTTTGGAGCTCCCTCTTCTGACAGGAAGCAGAGCCAGCCCACTCCTGTTAAGAGGGGAGGAACAGGATGGTTAGCCCCGTTCCTGCCTACCATTGCCAACCATACCTCCCATGTTGATGTACATGGCAGAAACATAAGACAAAGTACATAACATAACAATTGCAGATCTACCCTAGGTCTGGGGTACTGCACAGGCAGCATGTTACAGCAAGAGGAGCTAAGCAGAATGATATACAGTTTTGTGGGAGAAGACTCAGTATAACGTGTAATATATCCATTTAAATTCCTGATTATTCTGGGTGTTGAAGTCAAGGAGACGGTCCTATCCGTGATTGACAGCTAGCTGTGTATACACTATCATAGCAGGAAGGCTGTCAATCACTGATTGAAGTCAAGGAGAGGGTCCTATCAGTGACTGACAGCTATCTGTGTCTATACTATCATAGCGGGAAGGCTGTCAATTATTGGTTGATATAAAGGAGGTGGTCCTATCAATGATTGACAGCTATCTCTGTATAAAAAGTCATAGAGAGAAGGCTGTCAATCACTGATTGATGTAAAGGAGGCGGTCCTATCAGTGATTGACAGCTATCTCTGTATACACAGTCATAGAGGGAAGCCTGTCAGTCACTGATTGATGTAAAGGAGGCAGTCCGAACAGTGATTGACAGCTATCTCTGTATACACAGTCCTAGAGGGAAGGCTGTCAGTCACTGATTGATGTAAAGGAGACGGTCCTATCGGTGATTGACAGCTATCTCTGTATACACCAGGGCTGTGGAGTCGGAGTCGGAGTCGAGGAGTCGGAGTCGGAGGCAATTTTGGGTACCTGGAGTCGGAGTCGGCAAAAAATGGACCGACTCCGACTCCGACTCCTACTAGATTTAAATTGGAATTAAAAAAAAGCAAGTTTAAATGTCCCAATTCAGATAAAGTTATAATTAATTACTTCTCTACTGTAAGAATAAAGGCCAATGCATATGCAAATTCTCTACCTTTGTGCCGAAGGGGGCAGGCGCACATGTAGAGTACTGGCAGCACTAGACAGGACTAGGTAGCGAGGAGGAAGAGAGAAAGCTGGCACAGCCTCAGCATAGCCAGATGAGGCTGCTGCCAGCACTCTACACATGCGCCTGCGCAGGAATTCAGCGTTCGGGTAGCCTGAAAAAAAAAGGCCAGTGCAGTGAATAATAACGAGGGGAACAGCGCTGGGAAGCTGTACTTCGGGCACGGCTGGGCACAAAGCCGCAGGAGACGCTGCCCCATTGGGCACAAAGATAGTGAATTTGCATACAGATTAAAATGTTTTTTAAACACAAGTACAGCTTAACTGGGGGTAACATTAGTATAGTTTTATTCCTAATTCTCTGATGAATACCAGTATATATATATCTTTAGCTGGAAAATCAGCCTGTCAGTGTCCCTTTAAGGAGCGGCAATACTTACACTTTCCATTGTCTTGTGGTCTGCTGTTACAGGGAACCCATGGTTATCCTAGCCTCTCACTGATAACTGAAGGACTGGAGACACTTGTATAAGTGAAGGGAATGGATAGTC
Organism: Bufotes viridis; assembly: GCA_033119425.1. Classification (NCBI taxonomy): domain Eukaryota; kingdom Metazoa; phylum Chordata; class Amphibia; order Anura; family Bufonidae; genus Bufotes; species Bufotes viridis. Next base: position 129,200,322 of record CM065597.1, on the reverse strand, counting down.
AATAGTTCAAGACTGAAGCTGTAAACTATTTGAAAAACTGCTATCATTCAGCTAAGGCTATAAAACATGTAAACTCAGATTGTTAGCTTAAATTTTAAACATGACTATGGGATTCTACTAGGAAAATCATGTTTTAAAATAAATGCCCCTTCCCCTGCCCCTTCCTGGATCCTCCCACTGCTCTATCTTCAGCAGAAGATCAGCACACAAAGGAGAAGGCAGCAGCTTCTGCTCAACTACCTCTCTGTGCTAGAGGAGATTAGAAGAACTTGGTGGAACAGCTTCGTATTTGCATATTAAATACAGAGGAGTCGGAGTCGAGGAGTCGGAGTCGGAGTCGGAAGTTTCAAAATCTGAGGAGTCGGAGTCGGAGTCGGACAATTTATCTACCGACTCCACAGCCCTGGTATACACAGTCATAGAGGGAAGGCTGTCAGTCACTGATTGATGTAAAGGAGACGGTCCTATCAGTGATTGACAGCTATCTCTGTATATACAGTCACAGAGGGAAGGCTGTCAGTCACTGATGTAAAGGAGACGGTCCCATCGGTGACTGACAGCTATCTCTGTATATACAGTCCTAGAGGGAAGGCTGTCAGTCACTGATGTAAAGGAGACGGTCCTATCAGTGACTGACAGCTTTCTCTGTACACACAGTCATAGAGGGAAGGCTGTCAGTCACTGATTGATGTAAAGGAGGCGGTCCTATCAGTGATTGACAGCTATCTCTGTATACACAGTCCTAGAGGGAAGGCTGTCAGTCACTGATTGATGTAAAGGAGACGGTCCTATCAGTGACTGACAGCTGTCTCTGTATACACAGTCATAGAGAGAAGGCTGTCAGTCACTGATTGATGTAAAGGAGACGGTCCTATCAGTGACTGACAGCTATCTCTGTATACACAGTAATAAAGGGAAGGCTGTCAGTCACTGATTGATGTAAAGGAGACGGTCCTATCAGTGACCGACAGCTATCTCTGTATACACAATCATAGAGGGAAGGCTGTCAGTCATTGATGTAAAGGAGGCGGTCCTATCAGTGATTGACAGCTATCTCTGTACACACAGTCATAGAGGGAAGGCTGTCAGTCACTGATTAATGTAAAGGAGGCGGTCCTATCAGTGATTGACAGCTATCTCTGTATACACAGTCATAGAGGGAAGGCTGTCAGTCACTGATTGATGTAAAGGAGGCGGTCCTATGAGTGATTGACAGCTATCTCTGTATACACAGTGATAGGGGGAAGGCTGTCAGTCACTTATTGATGTAAAAGAGGTGGTCTTATCGGTGACTGACAGCTATCTCTGTATACACAGTCATAGAGGGAAGGCTGTCAGTCACTGATTGATGTAAAGGAGGTGGTCCTATCAGTGATTGACAGCTATCTCTGTATACACAGTCACAGAGGGAAGGCTGTCAGTCACTGATTGATGTAAAGGAGGCGGTCCTATCAGTGATTGACAGCTATCTCTGTATACACAGTCACAGAGGGAAGGCTGTCAGTCACTGATTGATGTAAAGGAGGCGGTACTATCAGTGATTGACAGTCTTCCGTCTATGACTTTGTCAATCACTGATAGAACCACCTCCTTGACTTCAAATCCTACAACAAGCAGGCATTGAAATGGATGCATTACAAGTTATACTGAATCTTTCCGAAAAAACTATATATCAGTCTGCTCAGCTCCTCCTGCTCTATAAGATGCTGCCTGTAGCTTACAATGCATTTTCATGGTGACAGGTTCCCTTTAATTTCTCCTATAAAGTGTTTTTATGCACCTTTATGTGAAATTTTTGTATTCATTGTTCTCCACCTTCTCGCCTTTAAAATTTGCCATTTATGGTTAACCTAATAAAAAAAATATTCATGGACTACCTCTGTAACCATTCCTATCAAACCTTACAGGTAAGAGTCAGCATGGTTTCGGTACCCTATATTTTTCTTTTGTATAACAGTATGCATAACATTTGGTGATCTTATCTGTTAGTTTACTCTTCATATTTGAAAGTCATTATAATATTTGCTATTTTTTTCTATACTATAAAAACCCAATAAAAAGAGATTTGAAAAGTATTTACTGTTCCGTCAATGATTGTAAGCCATCCAATCCCTGAGGCAGCAAAGCAGCTGCAAACCATGATGTTCCCTCCACCATATCTCACAGCTGGGATAAGACTTTGGCTTTAGGATAAAATGTTCTTTTTTCTCCAAACATAGTGTTGTGCATTTGTGCCAAACATTTCCACTTTTATCTCCTCTGTCCATACAACAATTTCACAAGACCACAATGGACCACTATGGAGCACCCAAGTGGTCTTGGTAAACTTGAGATGGGCCACAGTGGTTTTCGTTGACAGCAGTGGCTTCCTTTAGGGTAGCCTTCAATGAAGACCATTCTTGTTCAGTGATTTTCTAAGGGTACGTTCAGACGACGACAATTGTCGCGCGACAAAAAGTCGCACTATTGTCGCGCGACAATTTTTAGATGCGACTTTGCTGCGACACGCAGTCGCATGAGTGTCGTGCGACTTTTTTGGCTTGTTTTGTCGCGCGACAAACATTTCTTCTGAGATGGAAGTTTCCTCCACAAAAGAAAAAGGCCATGTGAAATTACAACGGGCCATGACTCCTTTTTATAAACTTGTGTCTGGGTCACAAACCAGACACCCAAACAACATTCTGTCGCATGACTGTCGCATATAAGTCGCAGTCGCACGTGATTCCTATTGAATTCAATGGGCGAAATATCGCATGCGACATGCGGCTTGCGACAGAAAATCCGACAAGAACTCACGTCATGCGACTGTCGCGTCGTAGTCGCAGCATGTCGCATGTCGCAGTGCGACACCATAGACTCCCATTATAAAAATTGTCGCGCGTCAATAGTGCGACTTTTTGTCGCGCGACAATTGTCATCGTCTGAACGTACCCTAATAGTGGGCACGTGAAAATTGGTTTTGTAGTTTAAAAATCTTCTGTAGGTCTTTCTCTGTTACCATTGTCCAACTCACACTTTCAATGTCATCTCCTTGAAACACCTTTTACCTATAAGCACGTGGAAAGTCATTAACACAGAGGTCTTACTATTTTATATCCAAACTGCAGATGTTTGCTCAATTCACTTAAATATCAATCAGACCACATTTTGTTAATAATTAATGCGGAAATCCAGGAAATTCCAAGGGTTCACTTACTTTTTCCTGCAGCTGTATGTGAATAAATATTTACTGGCAGATGAGTTACAGAAGCTAAAAGCCACCTTTGGCAAAGTCATCAGAATTATGAATATTGATTAATATTGGCTGGCACCTTGCGCTGACACTTCACCTGAGGTGCCAAAAACGACGATCAATATTTCCCTTTGAGAACATCTAAGTATCCTTATCTTCATTAGGGCTCATGCACACGACCGTTATTGTTTTCCGGTCCCTTTTTCACGGATCCCTTGTTCCGTATCTGAGGGGGTTTTTTCTCTGATTTAAGTCCTCTTCCGTTCCATTATTCCACAAAATATATCCGTATGGTTTCCGTATGCGATCCGTTTTTTGCGGATCGGAAACAGAAGCAGTAACTTATCACCAAACACATGAGCAATATGGGCTGGGCATAGAATTTCGACAGTATGGATTCGCAAAATACGGACATACGGATGTGTTCCGTGTGCGTTCTGCATTTTTTGCGGACCCATTGACTTGAATAGGGCCTCGGACAATGATTTGCGGACAATAATAGGACATGCACTACTTTTTTGCAGAACGGCCATGCGGACAAATGGAATGCACACGGAGTAACTTCCGTAATTTCAAGTGAATGGTTCCACATACGGGCCGCACAAAAAACGGAATGGAAGTGGAAAGAAAATAGGGCCGTGTGCATGAGCCCTTATACTGTAAGAGATACATTGAATTACATCAACTTGAAATTTTTAATCACTATGTTTCAATGATTAAAAATAGATTGTAATGTGAGTTTCTTGCAGGGGATCTATAGGGTACAGAGATAGCAGTGGGACCTGGAGCCAGGTAGTTTAGTGGCCTAAAGGTCCTACTACCACAAAGAAGTAGTATAATAAATGGCCTATGGACACCATGTTACAGCTTTTGCATTGCCTCTCTCTGATTTTTTGTATCTCTCACCCTGTTTCTGGTACCCCTGACTGATGTGGATGGTGACGATCTCTGTACAGAGCTGTGGAATATGTTGATGTGCTACATAAGCAGTAAGAAATAATTATGAAGCTTTAGTTTGTGAGATGTAAGGCACAGTACACGACATTGTTTGTTCCTAGTTATGGATGATTTAACTGCTTTGTACCAGGCTAATATAAAGTGTTGACAAGTTACCACTGCTCCGTGTCACCAATGACAAGCAAACCTGACCTTGTGGAAAGAAAATGTGAAGATGACAAGTGTGTCTGTCAAGAGCTCATACATTTATTAGATACCATTCCTTGTAGGCTTGTTAATTTCATTCATGTTAAACATCTGCCCGTGCTTCGGTCCCTACTGTCTTATAAATAAATGTACAGTCTGGGGTTAGTTTTCTGTACAGTTAGGTTCATCTTTGCAGGCTTCTTTTTATATACTGTTTTATGTTTTTTTAATCACTTTACAACCAATCTTAATGGATTGAAAACCTGATGACAAGTCACCAAATTCCCCCATAAGGATGCAGAGTATGTGGCATTTTTAATTTCACAGAAACAGATTGAAAAAATACATCCCAGAGAGTTGCCGCCAGTCTCTGATGCTGCACAAATAACACAGGTCGGTCAGGCCTGAAAACAACACATATAACAGTAAAGAAGATGAGCGCAATCAGAAACGTAGCTGAAGGCTTCATCGAACGCAGGTAAACAATCAATGATTAGCATATAATAGCAAGTAGTGTGACTCCTCCAAGTGCTACAGTAGTTGCCTGAAATACAATTGGAAAAAGCGCCACAGCCTCTAAGGCTGGATTAAAAATTGACTGAAAATACAGCGAAAAAAAAACGCAACAACAAAACTGAACAAAACCTCACGTATTAGGGTCCATTCACACGTCCGTAAGGGTTTTGCGGATTTGCAAAACACGGACACCGGCAATGTGCGATCCGCAATTTGCAGACTGCACATTGCCAGTACTATGATAGAAAATGCCTTTTCTTGTCCGCAATTGCGAACAAGAATAGGACATGTTCTATTTTTTTCAGGAACAGAATTGCGGATTCCGAAAAAACGGATGTGGATCCTGGAAAAACGGATGCGGATCCCGAAAATGTGGATCTGCATCCGTTTCAGCCCCACTGAACGGATGCGGACCCAAATTACGGACGTGTGAATGGAGCCTTACATGCATTTTTTGCCAGCAGATTTTTCTCATCCAATTTTCTGGTACTGTACAACGGATTTTATGCACGAAAGTCTTCAAATGGCAAATCTGCGACTAATTAGTCACGTGTGACCCAGGCCTAAGGATGCTGAAGATCTGCAAGAAATCTGCACCAAAACCACCCAAAAAATGTGTTTTTTCTGTGTTTTTTTTGCCTCTTTGGAGCGGATTTGATGTGGTTTTGCTTCACATCTTACCCTTCTATTGAAAAGGGTGAAATCATGTACTGGATTTTTTAATCATTTGAAATAAAGGAATTGTTTTAACTCCATTATTGTAAAGAGCAGCTAAACTTTTAATTAACTGTTTGGAAAAATGTCCTTAATAATACTTTTTGTCATGTATTTTATTAATGGATTATGAATTTTTATTAAGGATATCCACCCCCCCTAAAGTGCACCTGACTTCTCAGCAGTGTACGGAGTATGGGCTATACACTTTATCAATGTGGCAACAGAGTACAGGCAGGTGTGCTCATTGCTGCTCCTGCCCATGTCCCCCACATCACCAATGTTTACTAAATCCTGGCATAGCACATGGGTACCCTGTGACCATCTACTATGCCAGGATTAGCTGAACGGAGCGGGCTCCTGCTTCTGTCTGCTTCTCTAAGCTGAGAGTCCTGCAAGTCAGCTTTTAGATTAGCGAAGCAGGCATAGGCAAAATGTTAATTAAAAGTTTAGTTACTCTTTAAGCTTTTAGTTTCTGGAGGAATTACAAATGGTGAAGCCAACACCCCATTGCTTCTGAGCAACGTTGAGCAGAACTTGGAGTGAGTTTGGAGTGTTGAAATCCTCTACACTATATCTTCTGGGGGACACTCATTTTGGAGGGGCACAATTCATTCCATTATTGTCTGTTTAGGCAATGCAGAAGGGTGTGTGTGCTTAAAGGTAGCTGCAATCAATGGGAGTTACTCCTCCGAAGAGAGTAAAAAGCCCCCCATTTTGGTGCTGCTGGCTGACTATATGATAAGTATGGGGGCATCCTGACAGATGTGTCAGAGAAATAAGAATCTGATAAGACAAACTTGTAGGAGATAAGCCACTGCCTGGGAGCCACTCCCTTGCCACTGAAAACACATGTCTACTTGGCCAAACCAAGCATGCATGCATATGGAGGAGTCAGGTCGAACAGCTGTTAGCTAGTAACAATTGAAAATGTATGGGCACTTTAATATAGTTTCTAGGAAAAGATGGAGTACTGCCCATGCCCCAGAGACCAGGGAGTGGAAGAAGAGATGCATAGGGGGCCTGATCTGTGCCTACAGTCTATATGGTGTTATATTATCCCATGTTACCTAGGCCTCAAGCAGTAAGTCATTACTTCCCCATCTTCTTGTTTGATTATGAGATGACTCTGCTGACTCTGTCCTAGACTATGCAGCAAAACTGAAATGTGAGCTGCAGAAACTAGAAAATGGCAGTCTATTCCAGTGGTAGGGCGAATCTAGAATACGTAAGGATTTTTATACAGATAGTTACATACTGTAAATAAAGCAGACACAAATAAAAAAAATATTTGCAATAAAAACCTGATTTCAATAATACATCACTCAAAGTTTCACTCAGATGCTATATGGAATTTTTTCCCTAGACTATAGCTATAAAACAAAGTCATCATTTTATTTTATTTTTCTAAAGGGAGCCATTAAATTTGGTGTAATCTCTTGTTTCTTTAAAGATTATAGGGATTTATAAAAAAAATTATAATCTGTTCAGTCCTACAAATTCTTCTTTCCAGGCAAGGTTTGTGTGAGTGAGTGTGTGCGGTATACATCGCAATTCTAGAGCATACTGAACATGTGGCAGCATTACTTTTTGTCAACAGAACTGTTTCATTAAATTCCACATGCTCTAAATTGCAATTTGACCCTTCCCCTATACTGTATAAACTATGACAATTTGTGAAGCCATCGTTTTATAGTAATGTCACCCTAACATCAACACTACTATGTTGATCCTTGGTTGTAAAACATAAGTGCAAAGTAATTTCCCCTCTCAAGAAAACATAACAAAGAAAGCACTTAATCACCATATTATACATACAGACAGAAAGTGAGGAGGCCTGCGTGCAGCTGGAGTGTCATATGTCTATTGCACAAACTACTTTTTGTATTAAAGAGACTCATATTTAGCAGGAGGGGAGGGGGATATTGTTTGCACAGTGTAAATAAGATACCGTATTCTCTACTCACAATTATAAGTTTTTGTATGGCACTTGACCTCTATCTCAAGAATATGGCTAGATTTAGAAAGCCAGGCTTGCAAAGGCAAAACAATCTAATTTTTATCAAAGTCTCAAGCTCAGCTCTCTAAGTTTGGGGCCCTATAGTACAAAAGAACTCCACTCAGCCATAGCCTGTTCCTAAAGGCTGCTGCTAAAGGAAAATTGTATGTGACTACACTGTGTATGCAAAGAGATCTCCCAAGGAAGAGAACCATCTCGCTGGTGCCACGGTTTGCCACCTCTTTGAAGTGGCCCCTTATGAGTGAAATCCAACTTTCCAACAAGCCTTAGGATTTAATAAAGGGATATAGCCAAGCCAGATATCCATTCATAGACAGCTGTTTCGGGTTGCTTACCCCTTGTTAGTGCATTGTAGGATACTGGCTGGCTGGGTGCGAGCCTCCTCAAAGAGACCATTCCTGTATTGGTGACTTACTGAAAGTACTCCATGGTATGGAGATTTTTAGGTAATGCTACATGGGAAACAAAGAGTTATCTCCCAAGAAAGCAAATCATCTCGCCAGTGCCCCCTCTTGGAAGTGGCTCCCCATGAGTAGTCAAATCCGACAAAACAAGCCTTGGGATTTGACAAGGGAATACGCCAAGCCAAATATCCATCCATACAGCAGTTTTGGGGTGCTTGTGCAGCGAGCCCCTGTGGGAGCCGCTGTAGAGAATGGGAGTGGTAGTGGCGCTGATGTAGTGTAGTTGTGACATGGTTTCCTTCCTCAGGCTGAAGCTCCCTGGGGTCCGTTGTAGTGAAAGTTATAGAACTGAAGAATGAGGCCAGAGCTGAATGTAACAAAGTGCTGCTTGCTATGTGTAGCATCGAACTTGAAAAATATATAGTAGCAGCAGGATTTAGTACAATTCTTGTGTGGCAAATGATTGGCGCTTGCAGATATACAGTAGGTGTCCACTGTAATACTGGCTAAATGCTTGTGTGGCCTGGTATTTGTTTAGTGATGAGAGTGTCTTTGGCCCATTTTCCCTCACCTCGCAGCAGTAACTCTAAAGCTGTCTCCTGCAACTAATTGTTGCGTTCTGAATACTGATTGTCTCTCTGGAGTGCGGGTCTCACAGGAGAACTGGGTCTGGTTCCTCAATGTCCCTCTGGAGTGTTGGTCTCACAGGGGAATAGGATACAGTTCCTAGGAGTAGGAGCCATGCCACGTGCTACCTCACTCCTTGCTGTCTTAACTGGAACCCCCCCTCCTGGCAGGAAGCAGGACTAGCCCACTCCTACCAAGAGGAGAGGAGTGGAATGGCACTTCCTGTTACCACACATTGCCAACCATTCCTCCTCTTGCTGGAATAAAGGCATAAATATGAAAATGCATAACAATAATAATACATAATTAACATTTGCAGATACCCCCTAGGTTGAGGGTACTCCACTTGCCCCTCTTTAGTACAGAGTAGGAGTGAACTGATGCATCCTGACTAGCCCATCCCGTTCAGGATGCATCAATTCAGTAACCAAAAAGATTCCAGAGCAATGGAGCCTACATGTGGGCTACATCACCTCCAGATGAGGCTGACTACTGAATTGGATCAGATAGAAAGAGACTACGAAGAGCCGCTAGTCAGTGTGAGAAGCAGCAAAATAATTAGTGATACAGTATTATTACCTTAGGGCACTTTCACACTAGTGTTATTCTTTTCCAGTATTGAGTTCCGTCCCATAAGTTTAATTCTAATGCATTCTGAATGGAAAGCATTCCGTTCAGGATGCATAGTTTTTTGGCCGGAGAAAATACCGCAGCATGCTGCGGTATTTTCTCCATCTAAAATTCTGGAATACTTGCCAGAATGCAGGCTTGAATTTGCATTGAAATGTATTAGTGCCGAATCCGACATTAAAATTACCGCATTGACTGATCCTTCCGGTCTGCGCATGCACAGACTTTTAAAAATGTGAAAAAGATACCGGTCCATAAGACACACCTAGGTTTTTGGGGAGGAAAATAAGGAAAAAAATATTTTTAACCAAAAGGTGTGCTTTTGGTGGGTTTTGAACTAATGGTGTTCTGTGGATGGCACTGTTATGGGGGATCTGTGGATGACGCACTGTTATGAAGCATATGTGGATGGCACTATTATGGGGCATCTGTGGATGGCACTATTATTGGGGATCTGTGGGTGGCACTATTATGGGGCATCTGTGGATGGCACTATTATGGGGGATCTGTGGATGGCACTATTATGGGGGATCTGTGAATGGCACTATTATGGGGGATCTGTGGTGGCACTATTATGGGGGATCTGTGGATGGCACTATTATGGGGGATCTGTGGTGGCACTATTATGGGGCATCTGTGGATGGCACTATTATGGGGGATCTGTGGATGGCATTATTATGGGGGATCTGTGGATGACACTGTTATGGGGGGATCTGTGGATGACGCACTGTTATGGGGGGATCTGTGATGGACACTGTTATAGGGGATCTGGAAATGGCATTGTTATAGGGGATCTGGGGATCTGTGGATGATGCACTGTTATGGGGGGGGGCTCTGTGAAGGACACTGTTATGGGGGGTCTGTGGATTATGCACTGTTATGGAGGATCTGTGAATGACACTGTTAAGGGGTGGGGGTCTGTGAATGGCACTGTTATGGGGTGGGGTCTGTGAATGGCACTGTTATGGGGTGGGGAATCTGTGGATGGCACTGTTATGCATCCACAGATCCACCAACCTATAACAGTGCCATCCACAGACCCCCCCACCCCATAACAGTGCCATTCACAGACCCCCACCCCATAACAGTGCCATCCACAGACCCCCACCCCATAACAGTGCCATTCACAGACCCCCACCCCATAACAGTGCCATCCACAGACCCTCACCCCATAACAGTGCCATCCACAGACCCCACCCCATAACAGTGCCATTCACAGACCCCCCCCACCCCTTAACAGTGCCTTCCACAGATCCCCCATTGCCGCCCCAGTGCTGCAGTGAAGTTATAAAATGTCTAATTCAAATAAAAATCATTCAAGCTGCTCCCTCCTTTGTATATCATTCTATCTATTCCAGGCGCTTCTTGTATAACGCAGGCAGGCCAGGCGGGCGAGCGTCAGAGTGACTGACTGATGTCACGTGCCTGCCCGGCCTACTTTATGAATGAACGTTATACAATAAGCGCATGTGAGTAGATAGAATGATATACAAAGGAGGGGGCAGCTTGAATGATTTTTATTTGAATTAGACATTTTATAACTTTACTGCAGCACTGGAGCGGCGGGACCAGCTCCTCCTCCCCCCAGTCCCTCCCCGCTCATACATCGCAGCCTGCGATGTAAAAATGTCACCATTTTTTGGGGGGGAAAAGTGCGTCTTATGGGGCAAAAAATACGGTAAATACCGGATCCTTTTTTCTGGATGACAACCGGAGAGACTTGGCCTCACAGTGCTGTTTAATTCTTTATCCATCTGTCCATTACTTCTCCTGCACACCCAATTTGTCCACCATTCCTTCAGTGGCAGTACAGTACCTCAGTTGTCACCAGCCGCACCTCACCTGCGCGGCAGGCATCCTCATCTACATAGCTAGTGCTATGGGAGCTACTCTGGAATCTGGTAGTTACTTGATTTTTATTAGACTGAGGAAACATATAATTATTCTTGACAGATCAGATGACAAATGGATAAAATCTAATAGAACTTGCTCCATTTGCCTGTCAATCTGTTAGAATTAATTATATGTTACTCCTACCGTTAGCCCCTGCTTGGACTGGATTGCGGTTTTGAGATATGCCATCCTTAGACCCCAGGGAGTGTGTGGTACTGTAAAGTCCCCCCTCCCACCTACTATGTGAGTGTAAATTCGAGATGTTAGTTAGGTCTACTTTTGGACTGATAGTATTGTGGTCACTGCCCTGAGCACTATATCTCTGAGATATTTTTTTCTCCTACATTGCTGCATTCACGTGGGCTCAAGTAACCCTAATCTAACGCTGCCTATATTAGATGTTAGATGTCTGCAACCCTAAGTACTCCAAGCTCGGTGAATGCTCTCAACACTCTTAGGCCTCATGCACACGACAGTGAAAAATGGCGGCGTAACGGCCGTCTAAGTAACATCCATCACACGGCCATTTTTAGCACCAGTGAAAGTCTATGGGGCTATTCACATGGCCATTCTTTTAACGGTCAGTGAATAGCATCCGTCCAAAAAAAAGACATGTCCTATTTTTGGCCGTTTCCACAGCCGTGCGGACCCCATTGCAATCAATGGGACAGTTTTTACCGGCCGATTGACAAGCGTGCATCCGTCTAACGGCCGTTAAAAAGAGTACACTTTCATTAGGGGTTAAAAAAATGTCCCCCATGGTCGAAATGATGCCCCCCAATGATGTCCCGCAGCCCAAAAAAACTCACCTCATCCACTTGCTCGCGGTGCTGCAGTCTCTTCTCTCTTCATTGAGCAGGACCTGCCGAAGGACCTGCGATGTGCGTGGTGATGTAACCCCTTGGGAGCGCGCAGTGACGTCATCGCGCACATCGCAGATCCTGTTCAGTGAAGATAGAAGAGACTGCTGCAGCGCGAGCAAGTGGATAAGGTGAGTTTTTTTTTTTTTGTAAAATCAACAAAACAAAAACAGCAGTGGGCCAGTATGGGGGAATTTTTTAAACCATGGGAGAAATTATTTAAAATGGGGGCATTAATAAAATTATTACTGCACTATGGGGGACATTATTTAAGATGGGGACCTACATTGGGAGCATTATTAAAGCTGGGGACAGTAAAAAAAGTAATTTCTACACTATGGGGTCATTATTAAAGCTGGGGTCCTACATGGGGGCATTATTAAAGCTGGGGGCACTATTAAAAAAAAATTATTTACACTGTCGGAGACATTATTTTAAGTGGGGCTAAAATAGGGGGCATTATTAAAGCTGGGGCCAGAAAAAAAAAATTCCTACCCTATGAGGGAAATTATTTTAGATGGGGGCATTATTAAAGCTGGGGGCAGCAAAAAATATAAAATAAAAAATTCCTACACTATGAGGGACATTATTTTAGCTGGGGGCCTACCATCCTGTGGGTGTTCTCAGAAAGGTGGGTCTAGAAATAACTGCCAATCAAATTGGTTTTTGTAACGGACATGAAAAACGGATGCAAAATGGACATTAAAAACAGACACACGGCCAGAAAATGGATGCACACAGTGATGCAAAATGGCCATGAAAAACTGACAGTGTGTCCCTTTTTAACGTCCCTGTCCGCAAAACGGGCAAGAAAAAGACGCTCTATTATTTTGAGGAGCGGACATGTGAACATAGGGAAACGGACTGCACACGGAGTCATTCGAGTTTTTTTTGTGGATCCATTGAAATTAATGGTTCAGCATACAGACCTTTAAAAAAACGGAATGGAAACGGAAAGAAAATATGTTCGGGTTTGGGATCCGAACTCGACCCGAACTTTATCCCGAACCCGAACCCCATTGAAGTCAATGGGGACCCGAACTTTTAGGCACTAAAAAGGCTGTAAAATAGTCCAGGAACGGGCTAGAGGGCTGCCAAAGGCAGCAAAATGTAGGTAAATCCCCTGCAAACAAATGTGGATAGGGAAATGAATTTAAATAAAATAAAATAAATAAAATTTAACCAATATCAATTGGAGAGAGGTCCCACTGCAAGGAATCATGCGTCATATCACCCAACACTGGAGAAGGCCACTTTCAGTTATTTTGGCCCCAGCACCCAGACAGAGGAGAGAGGTCCCACAGCAAGGAATCATGTGTCATATCACCCACCACTGGAGAAGGCCACTTTCAGTTATTTCGGCCCCAGCACCCAGACAGAGGAGAGAGGTCCCACAGCAAGGAATCATGCGTCATATCACCCACCACCGGAGAAGGCCACTTTCAGTTATTTCGGCCCCACCACCCAGACAGAGGAGAGGTTCATTCAACTTTGGGTTGCACCGCAAGATCATGGTAAAGTTAAAAAATGAGGATTCAATAAAGAAGTGCCCCGGAGTACAAGAATACATGGTTGAGGGGAGGCAGTTATAAATGTCTATTCTGCACAAGGGAGGCACAGGTCCTGTGGGATCCATGCCTGGTTCATTTTTATGAACGTCAGCTTGTCCACGTTGGCTGTGGACAGGCGGCTGCGTTTGTCAGTAATGACGCCCCCTGCCGTGCTGAATACACGTTTAGACAAAACGCTGGCCGCCGGGCAGGCCAGCACCTCCAAGGCATAAAATGCTAACTCTGGCCAGGTGGACAATTTGGAGACCCAGAAGTTGAATGGGGCCGAACCATCAGTCAGTACGTGGAGGGGTGTGCAGACGTACTGTTCAACCATGTTAGTGAAATGCTGCCTCCTGCTAACACGTTCCGTATCAGGTGGTGGTGCAGTTAGCTGTGGCGTGGAGACAAAACTTTTCCACATTTCTGCCATGCTAACTCTGCCCTCAGAGGAGCTGGCCGTGACACAGCTGCGTTGGCGACCTCTTGCTCCTCCTCTGCCTTCGCCTTGGGCTTCCACCTGTTCCCCTGTGACATTTGGGAATGCTCTCAGGAGCGCCTCTACAAGCGTGCGCTTGTACTCGCGCATCTTCCTATAGTGCAGGAAGTAAGGTGGGCACATTGTCTTTGTACCGGGGATCCAGCAGGGTGGCAACCCAGTAGTCCGCACACGTTAAAATGTGGGCAACTCTGCTGTCGTTGCGCAGGCACTGCAGTATGTAGTCGCTCATGTGTGCCAGGCTCCCCAGAGGTAAGGACAAGCTGTCCTCTGTGGGAGGCGTATCGTCATCGTCCTCCGTATCCCCCCAGCCACGCACCAGTGATGGGCCTGAGCTGTGTCGGGTGCCACCCCGTTGTGAACCTGCTTCATCCTTATCCTCCTCCACCTCCTCCTCATCCTCCTTGTCCTCCAGTAGTGGGCCCTGGCTGGCCACATTTGTACCTGGCCTCTGCTGTTGCAAAAAACCTCCCTCTGAGCCACTTCTACCAGACTGGCCTGAAAGTGCTAAAAATGACCCCTCCTCCTCCTGGGCCTCCTCTTCCATCATCACCCTAAGCGTTTTCTCAAGGAGACATAGAAGTGGTATTGTAACGCTGATAACAGTGTCATCGCCACTGGCCATGTTGGTGGAGTACTCGAAACAGCGCAACAGGGCACACAGGTCTCGCATCGAGGCCCAATCATTGGTGGTGAAGTGGTGCTGTTCCGCAGTGCGACTGACGCGTGCATGCTGCAGCTGAAACTCCACTATGGCCTGCTGCTGCTCGCACAGTCTCTCCAGCATGTGCAAGGTGGAGTTCCACCTGGTGGGCACGTCGCATATGAGGCGGTGAGCGGGAAGGCCGAAGTTCCGCTGTAGCGCAGACAGGCGAGCAGTGGCAGGATGTGAACGCCGAAAGCGCGCACAGACGGCCCGCACTTTATGCAGCAGCTCTGACATGTCGGGGTAGTTGTGAATTAACTTCTGCACCACCAAATTCAGCACATGCGCCAGGCAAGGGATGTGTGTCAAACCGGCTAGTCCCAGAGCTGCGACGAGATTTCGCCCATTATCGCACACCACCAGGCCGGGCTTAAGGCCCACTGGCAGAAACCACTCGTCGGTCTGTTGTTCAATACCCCGCCACAACTCCTGCGCGGTGTGGGGCCTGTCCCCCAAACATATGAGTTTCAGAATGGCCTGCTGACGTTTACCCCGGGCTGTGCTGAAGTTGGTGGTGAAGGTGTGTGGCTGACTGAATGAGCTGGTGGAAGAAGAGGAGGAAGAAGCCGAGTAGGAGGAGGAGGCTACAGGAGGCAAAGAATGATTCCCTGCAAACCTTGGCGGCGGAAGGACGTGCGCCAAGGAACTATCCGCCTGCGGCCCAGTGTGCAGTTAGGGAGATATAGCGTCCCTGGCTGTGCTTACTGGTCCACGTATCTGTGGTTAGGTGGACCTTGCCACAGATGGCGTTGCGCAGTGCACACTTTATTTTATCGGATACTTGGTTGTGCAGGGAAGGCACGGCTGTCTTGGAGAAGTAGCGGCGGCTGGGAACAACATACTGTGGGACAGCCATGGACATCAGCTGTTTGAAGCTGTCTGTGTCCACCAGCCTGAATGACAGCATTTCAAAGGCCAGTAGTTTAGAAATGCTGGCATTCAGGCCCAGGGCTCGAGGGTGGCTAGGTGGGAATTTACGCTTTCTCTCCAAGGTTTGTGAGATGGAGAGCTGAACGCTACCGTGTGACATGGTGGAGATGCTTGGTGACGCAGGTGGAGTTGTCGGTGGCACATCCTCTGTTTGGTGGGCGGCAGGTGCCAACATTCCTCCCGAGGCGGAGGAAGAGGCCGAGGCAGCAGCAGAAGAGGGAGCAGGGGGAGCCAGAGTGAGTTCCTTGCTTTTAAGGTGTTTACTCCACTGCAGTTCATGCTTTGCATGTAGATGCCTGGTCATGCAGGTTGTGCTAAGGTTCAGAACGTTAATGCCACGCTTCAGGCTCTGATGGCACAGTGTGCAAACCATTCGGGTCTTGTCGTCAGCACATTGTTTAAAGGAGTGCCATGCCAGGGAACTCCTTGAAGCTGCCTTTGGGGTGCTCGGTCCCTGGTGGCGGTGGCCAGTGGCAGGCGAACTCTCTTGGAGGCAGCTGTTCTGCTTATGCCCCCTGCTCTCTCTTTTGCTACGCTGTTGGCTCGGTCTCACCACTGCCTCTTCCTCTGAACTATGAAAGTCAGTGGCACGACCTTCATTTCATGTAGGGTCTAGGACCTCATCGTCCCCTGCATCGTCTTCCACACAGTCTTCCTCCCTAACCTCCTGTTCGGTCTGCACACTGCAGAAAGACGCAGCAGTTGGCACCTGTGTTTTGTCATCATCAGAGACGTGCGGACTCCGATGAGGTGGTATTCCCATGTCCTCATCATCAGGAAACATCAGTGCTTGTGCATCAGTGCATTCTAAGTCTTCCACCACTGGGGAAGGGCTAGGTGGATTCCCTTGGGAAACCCTGCCAGCAGAGTCTTCAAACAGCATAAGAGACTGCTGCATAACTTAAGGCTCAGACAGTTTCCCTGATATGCATGGGGGTGATGTGACAGACTGATGGGCTTGGTTTTCAGGTGCCACCTGTGCGCTTTCTGCAGAAGACTGGGTGGGAGATAATGTTGTGAACATGCTGGTCCACTGTCGGCCACCCAATTGACTAGCGCCTGTACCTGCTCAGGCCTTACCATCCTTAGAACGGCATTGGGCCCCACCAAATATCGCTGTAAATTCTGGCGGGTACTGGAACCTGAGGTAGTTGGTTCACTAGGACGTGTGGCTGTGGCAGAATGGCCACGTCCTCTCCCAGCACAAGAGGGTACACTAACACCACCACGACCGCGTCCGCGTCCCTTACTAGATGTTTTCCTCATTGTTACCGTTCACCAAGCACCACAATAAGAAAAAAAATATTTGGCCCAATGTATTGATTTCAAATTCAGGCCTTTTTTTACAGGCACCTAACACTATCTGCCTATTTATTTATGTAGCGTATTACACTAATCCAGGCACAGCAGTAACCACTGATTTCGGGGAATATCTCTTTTACGGCTAGTATTTAGGCCCTGGATGAAAGGTATCCTTTTATGGACAGATTTACAATTGGCCTGCAACAGCTCGAACACCAGATTCAGGGTATTGCTATTTTGGCAATTGAATTTCAGCCCAGAACAAAATATACCCTGTTACGGACAGATTTAAACTAGGCCTGCAACAGCTGGAACACCAGATTCAGGGTATTGCTATTTTGGCAATTGAATTTCATCCCAGAACAAAATATATGTTTTTACGGACACTATGAAACTTTGCCAGCCACAGCTGAAACCACTGATTTATTGTATTGCTATTTTGGCAATTGAATTTCACCCTAAAACAAAATATATGTTTTTGCGGACACTATGAAACTTGGCCAGCCACAGCTGAAACCACTGATTTATGGTATTGCTATTTTGGCAATTGAATTTCACCCCAGAACAAAATATATAATTTGCAGGACACTATGAAACTTGGCCAGCCACAGCTGAAACCACTGATTTATGGTATTGCTATTTTGGCAATTGAATTTCACCCCAGAACAAAATATATGTTTTTGCGGACACAATGAAACTTGGCCTGCAACAGCTGGGACACCAGATTCAGGGTATTGCTATTTTGGCAAGTGAATTTCACCCCAGAACAAAATATATGTTTTTGCGGACACTATGAAACTTGGCCTGCAACAGCTGGGACACCAGATTCAGGGTATTGCTATTTTGGCAATTGAATTTCACCACAGAAAATAATCTATCCTTTGCCAGACAGCAGACAGTATTATACTTAGCTAGCCAAAGCTGGAACACCAGATTTAGGGGATTGGTATTTGGGCAATTGTATTTAACCCCTTAATAAAATATAGAAATTGCTATCCTGAGTTTCTAGGGGTGACAATTAGCACAGCCAAGCCCCTGATGTAGGATATAGCAAAAAAACTAGTATTGATGGATTGATGGACTTGGTGGCAGCTTGTTCTGGTGCACCACAAGTCACAAAATGGCCGCCGATCACCCCAGAAAATAAGTGACAGAAAACGCTCTGTGCAGCCTAAAAACCAGTGAGCAAGTAACTAGCAGAAGTTCAATCATTCACAGCTGTAGATCGATCAGTTCATTAGGTGCTGTTGCTGACTTTTCCCTGCCTAATCTCGCCCTCACAGAAGCTGCGTCCTCTCCCTACACTAATCAGAGCAGTGTGACGTGCGGGCGCTACGTGACTCCAGCTTAAATAGAGGCTGGGTCACATGCTGCACTTGGTCAATCACAGCCATGCCATTAGTAGGCATGGCTGTGATGGGCTCTTAGGGCAAGAAGTAAAACGCTAGCTGATTGGCTGCTGTGCAGCCCTTCAGAAAGCGGGAAGTAATTGCCGAACAACGAACCCGAACCCAAACTTTTTTTCAAATGTCCCGGACACCCCAAAATTCGGTACGAACTCGAACTATGCTCGAACTGTTCGCTCAACACTAATAATGGGGCATTTTCTTATGATTGAATTTTACTCAATTTGGCCCAAAATCATTTTTTCAATTGGTCTTTATCAAAAATATTCAGTTGTTTCTGAGATACAAGAGTTAAAAAACTAGTCTGTTTGCAAGCTGTCACTTCGGTGTTTCCTTGAATCCTGTCATCTGACGTCTCATGTGTAGTACTTTATCTCTGATCTTCTGACCTCATACACACTATTTAAGATATATTATTGCCAGTCTTATAAGTACTGAGCTGTAATGAGTGTTTAAGATGAGGTCAGGAGATCAGAAATAATAGTTACACCTGATCCTGTATAATGATAGGATTCAAAGAAAACAGTGACAGATGGCAAACACACTGATTTTTTTACTCTTGTATCCTAAAAATGGCTGAACATTTTAAAACAGACCAACTGGAAACAATTTTAGCCCAAAAGGAATAAAATACAATCATAAAAAAAATTACTTAAAGGTGTCCAAAGCCTCTGCTTTGTTTTGCATGTAGGGAAGTAAGGGTCCACATGAAATATGCCCCCAAACCGCACATAAATCTGTACTATATATTGCGTTTTTGGTGTATTTTTTGTGCTTTTATGAGGTTTTTGGTGTGGATTTCATGTGGATTTTCCACAGATCTCACCTTTCAATTGAACAGGGTGAAATCCGCAACAACAATTGACATGTTGCAAATTTCAAAATCTGCTCGGCAGGTCAATTTCTGCACCTAAGAAAAACACAAAGGGGCACATTTATTAAGACTGGCGTTTTAGACGTCCGATTAATAACCCTTACAGCTGGTGGTGGATCGCAGAAGTTACATAGAGGCGCCGGCCTCTACATAACCTCGGGTACATCCAGCACCGATTCTAAATGTAAGATCGCTTCTGAGCGGTCTTATATTTAGACCATTTTCTATGCCTAAACCAGGCGTAGAAAATAATTAATGAGACGGGCCTCCCAGCCCGTCGCCTTCCACACCCACTTCACGCCCACTTTTTTAGACCTGGCATAGGCGGGGAAGAAGTCACAGATTCTGCCGCACCACAGTGTTCAACAAACTCTGCGCCAGATATACACCACAAAAGTGGCGTATATCTGGTCATAAATGTCTAATCTCATACTGCTTGCTAGTACTTTATTACGCTGTGGGTATTTTGCATAAAAATCCTCACTGAAAAAACTAAAGTAATCTGCATTGTGTACTGATATCCTGAATGTTACATATGCTTACTTTAATACTATGTCAAATTATTACAGTATTTTTGCTAGAAATAATCTGTGTGCTTAAGGCCTATAGAGGTCTTCTTGTGATGGCATATCGTTAGGGTTAAGTGTTAAAATGGGTTCTGTTCAGGCAGTGTGTGGTATTGCAATTTAAGGCAGCCATACAAATTAGTTGTTTAGATCGAGGTTGGTTGATGGTTGAACAATCATCTGGCAAACGATCATTTCACAGGCACGACCGTACACATTTTATTTCACCAGTTGTTCATACTGTCCATACATGTTCAATGTAATCAGGCAATGGACAAAAGATCTTTCGGGGAACATTCCTTTAAAGAAAGATCTTCTATCAACGACTATCGGACAAAAAATTTTCAAAAGATAATGGTCTCTCATCAGTCAGCTAAAATGATCGTTCATTATTAAACTCATCTGTCAAACAAATGTTTTGGTTGAAATTATTTGTTTGACAACTTTAGACTAAAGTTCCTGTGTGTATTGTCGGCCGAACTTGACGAGAACGGTGGGTTTGGCCAACAGTCTAGTGTGTGGTGAGATCCCAACTCTCGTCTGACAGACAATGTCAAAGGAGAAAAGGATCAGGAAAAGGTGTCTGGAAGCTGCTTTCTCTACTCTCCCCATTGAAGACACAGACATGTTTGGCCAAGCCGAACATGTACTGTATGTGTATGAGTAGGAGGGTGTCGGGAAATAGCTGTGGCCAAGCAATCATTTAACTGACAGCTATTACATGTATATGGCCGCCATAATGTGCATGTCCACCTTTAGATACAGCACAAACCGTATTTTATTGAATGTGGCTGAGCTGTAATCTCAGACACATCCTAAAAACAAAGGTGGTGCTATGTCTGGTAAAGAGCGAAAGGGACTGTATTTTATTGATGCTGTATCCATGCAATACACTATAGCTAGTTATGCCATGAGGGTTACCCCACTCCTATACTGCTGCAGAACTAGGCAGATTGTCATTCCTGGCCCTGTGATATCTGTTATAGCATCAGCTCTGAGTGACGGCTGTATGTCCAACCAGGAGGCCACAACAGCCTCACTCAAGATCGGAGGGGATGGTCTGTGAAGCAGAGCATTGCAGAAAGCCGGGAGGGCTTCTGCGAGAGGGACCACCCTTGGGGCACTAGTGGGAGCAACCCATGCAAGATCACAATGCTGCTCATAATACCAACATTGACAAAGGTATCGTTAAACATCCAACCATAGCTCCTACCTATGTTTCCATTCACTGACAGCAAACATATCCTAAAAATAATGAGATATTAAATATACTTTAATTACACAAGGCCAGAATCTGTTTTGCATGCCCGTTTCACTATAAATGTTATAGGAATATATCTGAATGTTACATACATCCTCAAGTGCTGATCAAGTGAGGTATGGAGGGTAGTGCCCTTATTTTCCTATAAAGAGTCACTGTATTTTCACAAAATTTAACTTAATAGAGAATGGTGTAAAGTGCAAATTTCTAAATCACTTCACTTCAACCCTTTCAGCCCCGGAGTTGTTGTTTTTTTTTCTCTGCCTTACCTTTTTATTGGTCTGTTCACATAGTCATATGAGGGCTTGTTTTTTGCGGGACAAGTTGAACTTTCCAACGCCACCATTTAATATTGCATATGATGTAGTGGGAAGCGGGGGAAAAATTCCAAATGGGGTGAAATTGCAAAAAAAAAGCAATTCCTCCATAGTTTTATGGCTTTTTTAATTACGAAGTTCGATCTACAATAAAACTGACCGATTACTTTTATTCTACAGGTCAGTATGAATCCGACGATACCTTACGTGTATAGTGGGAAAAAGTCTTATTAAGTTTTATTTTTTTTTCGCCATATTTTGACCCCTATGACTTTTTGTAATTAAGTGTATGGGGGCTCATTTTTTGCGGGGCGATCTGAACTTTCCATTGATACCATTCTGGGGTGTGTAGTTAATTTTTTTTTTAGAAAATAAAGCGACCAAAAAACGGCAAATTGGTCATTTGGACTCTTTTTTCTGTTTGCCGTATGGGGAATATATTTTTATACTATGGGCGTTTTTACACATTGTGACACCCATGTTGTGCATTTTTTTAGTTCTATTATTTTTATTTTGGGAAAAGGGGGGTGATTTGAATTTTTTTATTTTTTTTACAGCTTTACAGGCATTAGCATTAATGGGGCTCACAATCTAAGTTCCCTATCAGTTTGTCTTTGGAGTGTGGGAGGAAACCCATGCAAAAACGGAGAGATACAAACTCCATGCAGATGTTGTCCGTGGTCGGATTCAAACCTGGGACCCCAGTGCTGCAAGGGACCAGTGCTAACCACTGAGCCACCATGCTGCCTCCCATACATTGTAGGCATTATTTTAGGAAATCACAGCATGTTCTTCGATCTGTTATTTTAGCTTTTTCTATGTCAACTCATTAATCCCATTTAGTAGAGTTGAACTTGCTGACGGTAAGGTATGTTCTAGTCCCTGCTGAAAATGTCCATTAGACTGTCTAGCTCAACGCGCAGCTGCCCTCTTCACTTTGTGTCTTAAATCATGAAGTCAACATGCATACATCCTGCTACGGTGTCCGCTTAAATATTTAATTGGGTTAAGCTGTTAAGAAGGGACATGAAAATGGCATTTTCATAATATTACCCTTAATAATTGATGCTTTTGGCTGCACATACTCTTAATATAAGGATTATAGAAATCTGTATTTTTGTAATGGTGTTCCAAGCACAAACACTTGAGCTTGTAAAGGATGTCCTTGCCTCTCTGGCCTGAATACTAATAGACTGATCTTATTAGCTCCCTGTGTTCTGCACTTGGTTGGAGGCTTCAGCATAGTCAGACGCCACTAGACTTTACACTGGAGAAAGATACAAGTCACCAGAGATGAGCCTCGCAACGTCCAGTGGGGCTCCGCTTGTAGGAACAGATGGAATTCATTGCAGAGGCAGATGAGGAAAACAGAGACAGTTAAACAAGACACATTGGATACCACATACAGAAATGAGACTGGAATTCTGAACTGACAAGTCTTTATAATATTCCAATAAATGCCACGCTGCTTTATTTCCAAGTCTTTAGATGCTTCACAATAAATGGTAAGCACATTATTAGAAAATACATCGGCCTCCATATTGTTTCTCAAGATTCACTTGCTCCGTTTCTTCTCAGTTACCATGAGAAGCAATTAGCATTTCTGCATGGCTGCTTCCCTGCATGACAGCTATTTACATGTACCGATAAAGACATCGGACTAAGATGTCTTTGTCCTAAAATGGTCCGAAACCTATTTTTCTCATTTATTTTTCTATGCATTTATAGAGATAATGCAAAATAAAATCACACCGTTCACAAATACGTTGTTTACTTATTCCCAGGTGGAATTTATTACGTGAGTTTGCGGAGAAGCTAGCTGCACAAAGACAGGCAATAAAATATTCACAGCCTGGAAATTTTTACTTAAAAAAAAAAAAGAGCGCTTCCGAATCAGAAATTCATTTTCCGTAAGTAATGTGTAAGTATCGCAGTGTTAAAGTAAAAGCACAGTACAAACTTAACCCCTTAACCATTTGCCAGGCGGTCGGCACATATTTCCGCACAGACATTTTCAAAGCAGTGCGCGGGGGAGGGGGGGAGCGTAAAGAACGAGCGCTGTGCATAGAGATCAGGAAGCGCTAATGCCGCTTACTGCTCAGGTCTAGTCTCATTCCCAGTGTTCATAACCTATACATCCCATATACCAAAATGACCAATTATGGAAAGGGGACATAATAAAGAAAAATATTTTGGTTGAACATTGTGCTATTAACAAAAAATAAAAAAATTTGAATAACTATTTTTCCCCTTTTTTACGATTTTCTTTTTTTTACAAAAAACAAACAAACAAATAAACTACTAAAATAAAAATGACATAAAAAAAAGCCCCACTTAAAAGGAGCAAGGATTTTTTAAATAACTGAATGGAAAAAAAACAAAGCTATGGATGGATGTTCAACTGGTCAGGGGGTAAATGGCTTTGTTTTGAACTGGTTAAAGGGGTATTCTCACCTCATGCTATTCATGACTGAGATGAGAATACCTGTCATGAGGTAACCACAGGCGGCCAGGCTTATAGAAGCAGATGATCCCGACACATGCCTTCTTCAATATACTTTTATTATCACAACAACAGCTGTTACATAGGATGCATTTTGGCCCTTCCAAAGGCTTAAAACACGTGCCATGTAACAACAGATGTTGTGATAATAAAAGCATATTAAAAACAGCTAGTGCTGGGATGATCTGTTTTTCAAAAAGATCAGGAACACATCCCTTTCACGTGCACCACAGCCCGCTCAACTATTTCCATAACCTCAGTAAAGCCTAGGTGCCACATAGCATTTGTATTTCAATATGGCTGATATCGGAATATCCATTTAAGGACCAGATCATTTTTGGGCTCAAGGACCAGACAGACATTGAAGGGGTTAACTGTCAGAATCAGAGTTTTCTCCCTTCCTGGCAGTCACAGTTCTTGGCCACTCATCTCATAGGAGCACTGACAACACATCTTGATGAAAACATAAACTTATGACATACATTGGTAATATAAACAGGTTCAAGAGAGAAGGCCGGTTTGACACCGTTTTTGGCAACATGTTCTGAGGCATTTTTTCCTGAGCTGTTTTGGTGGAGGAGGGGGCTTTAATGGATCACATTTACTATTGCTGTTGTTGCACCAGAATTCTGGCATAAGTCGCACCTTTTTGTGCAACTCAATTTAGAGAAATTTATTATTGATTTACTTCAAAAAGAGCAGATGGTTGCGCCTTGCTAGACATTTCTCAAAAGTGTCTGGGAAAGCAGCATGGTTTTGTTGAGTAGTAGAATGCATCACATTTATTACTGATAGCCACCAGATTTCAGCCTCAAAAATAATGGTTTAAAATACACCAACCATAAGGTGGGGTGAGAAACAGAAAAGTGACGTCTTCCAAGGTGCACCACATCTATTACATGCTGTGTGCCACTATCATAAATCTGGCACATTCTCAGACTGCCTGCTAGCACTAGTAAATGTGGGCAACTGTGCCCAAATGTTAGTCTAACCCCTTGGCATACCTTGATGAAAATATATTATGGATTGCTTTTCCTAAATCCGTAACTGCTGGTATAGGAGAAATCTGTAATCCTGGGTGTTTAAATTAAAAAGTTTCCCTACAACATGCTCTTTCTAGAACAAATAATGAAATCTAAAAAAAAAAAATTTGAATTGCAGTCTTCATACAAACTCATAAACAGTGTTAAAATCTACAAAAGAAGTAAATTACAAAATAGCATTTTTCTTTCCATTTCCTAAGTCTAAAAAAAACACATAAAACTTTCTAATTAAATTATGTATAATCCAAAATGGTGGCAATAAAAAACTGCACTAAACTTATCAGAAGGGTTTTTTAAGATATTTTATAACGTCCCGTGGATCAGGATACTGTGTAAAATAAATGTTAAGAGGTTTATTAGAGTTTTTTTTTAACATACAAAAATACACTAAATACAAAAAGTACAAAAATGTACAAAAGGGTGGAGAAACCACCTCCCCAACATAGACCCCCCAACATCGCAGAAATCCCCCCACCTCAACTCCCCTCTGTAGTCTCCGACAACCCATCTATCTCCTGTGTGCGCAACAGAACCGCAGTAGCCAGCCCTGGATGAGCAATCCAAGCATTCCATTATTTCTAGAATTTCCTAAGATTGCCTCTTTTCACATATACTTTCCATTCCATATATATATCATGTTATATGCCACTTTTATTAATTCCGTTATCCCGGGAGCAGATAATTGTAGCCAATACTTAGCTATGAGTTTCCTAGTTAGATATAAGATCTTGTCAAACGCCAACTGTATCATATCTGTAGTAGGAATGTCCATTACAGGCCAGGAGCCCAACCCTGGGGACTTCCTGTACTCTAACATCATAAACTTCTTCCAAGAGGGTGTAAACCACGGACCACTGGCCAGTGAGAGCTGGACATGACCACAACATATGGGCCCTGTCTGCCTCCAAACAGGTAAATCTAGGACAACTATCATCTGTCTGAACGCCCATGTTACATAGCAAAAGAGGTGTCCTATACACCCTGCGTAGTAAAAATAATTGTGACCTACGCTGTGCCATCGATAAAAAGAGTGACGGAGTGTAGGCCACTTACTCATCTTTAAATGTCCCTGCAAAGCAAGGTTTTTAATTGGTTGTTCCTCTTTAATTTAACCCTTTCAGAACCTGTGACGTACATGTACGTCACAGGTCCGGTCCCTAAACATGGGGCCAGCTCGCACGTGCAGTGGGCGCCTTAGCCGTGGGGTTTCTGCTATTTTAGATAGCAGAAAACTGCGGCACATGTATGTGATCAGCCATAAGGCATACATCTTACCTTTCAGATGCCATGGTCAAATGTGACGACGGCATCTGCGCAGACCGGAACCGGAAGTGGCGCGTTTCCGGTCAGGTGACAATGTTCCCTGGCTGAGATCGGGGAACCTGTTACCTTGCGCTCATTGACCGAAACCTCAAGCAGGCTTCAGAGTCAATTAGATGTATATATCAATACAGGCCACTGCGTGGCAGCCTTGTATTGATATAGTGTAAATGAAGTCTTCAATGATGGCTATTTAGCCATCACTGAATAATATGGGCAATCGAATGATTGCCAGTTATTGTCACCCAAGGTGACTTAAAAAAAAAAAAAAAGTTAAAAAACGTTTTTACAAATATAAAAAAATATAAAAAACCTAAAAGTTCAAATGACCCCCCTTTCCTTAAAATAAAAATACTTAACCAATAAAAAAATAAACATCAAGGGCCTCACCGCGTGAGAAAATGCACATGCTAGTAAAATATAACAATATTAATGGCATACAGCAAATGGCGTAGCGGAAAAAAAAAAAAAACAGCCAATTTGGCATTTTTTGTCACTTTAACTACCCAATAATTGTTTAATAAAAAGTGATCAAAAAGTCGCACACACCTAAAATTGGTATAACTGAAAAAAACAGATCGTCCGCAAAAAATTAGACATCACACAGCCCCGTAGACATAACTACAAATAGTTATAGGTGTCAGAATATGGTTATGAAAAAAAAAAATTCTTAAAAGGTTTAAAAAAAAATTTCTGTATTAAAACGCAAGAAAAACTATACAAGTGTGGTATCGCTGGAATCGTACTGACCTGGAGGAGAGGGCTGGCAGCCTTAGTCCTGGTGGGGGGGCAAATCCAGTCAAGTGGCTCATTGCACCATCGAATCAGCTCACCATCCACGCCCACCTTTTCCTTGTTTTATAACGGATATTGATGGTATGAAGCAAGACAAATATGATACAATGTGGTTTAACATAATTTAATTGTTATAGCAAAAAATGATGTTTAACAAAAATAAAACCTACAGTTTTTCAGGAAAAAAGGCAGTATTTACATTACTGCCAAAGAACACCTCTAGTGGCCACTCATCAGACGGCCACTAGAGGTGCTTCCTAATGGCATTCACACTAAACAATCCTCATAGAAATGCATTGATTCGAAGCATCTCTATGAAGCCACGCATGCCCAATAGCCTCCCAATGCTATCCTATGGGAAAGAAGTGGGTTGGCTATGATATACTCACACACTGCACATTCCTGTGCATTGTATTGATGAGGTTGTGTGTGTGTTGTGGTGGAGGGCGTGATTGCATACTAGGGTGTGGGAAGGCGGGATCCAGGAGGCCAAACTTAAATCACTACATTAGTAAATGTTTGCTGGTTTTATGTAACACATTGTCATATTTTCAAAAGGCAGTGTTTACATTAAAAAGCTTGCAGAGACATGCTATAGACACGAGAACTACTATGTTTAGCTGTTGTTGTTCTGGTGACTATAGTGTCCCTTAAAATAGAGGGGAAAAAAGAATCAGCACAAATATATCAGATAAATGGCTGCATCATTATTCTAAAAATTAAAAAAGCACAACTTCTGACACAAATATATATGTGCAGATAGTACTGTACTACTAACCCCTCCATCCACCCCTCCCTCCCCCTTCTCCAACCACCCAGCACCCTTACTCACATAAAACAATATATATATATATATATGTATTAAGCTTACAGTGAATTACTGTAAATACTTACAGTTCTGAAGACTCCAGCAGGCTCGGGATCAGTGCTCTGGGCAGCTGGGCTCAGGGCTGGAAGTGAGCACCGCTCTGCAGTTCAGGAAGGAGATCGGAGCTCACCCTAGCATTGCAGTGCCTCCGTGTGACGTAACGGCGTGCGGCGTACCCAAAGGGCAGGGGAGATCGGAAGGAGCAAGCAAGTAACGTATTTTCCGCCCTATAAGACGCACCTAGGTTTTAGAGGGGGACAATAGGAAAAAATTATTTTTTATTATACTTCATGTCAGACCACCAATCAGACCCCCAATGTTAATCAGACCTCAGCCCCAATGTTAAAAAAAACCCCAATAAGACCTCAGATCACACCTCAGATAAGAGCCCTATGCCTCTTATCTTCCCCCAGTAGCCTCATGTCAGTCCCCAGTTACTTCTCAGCCCCCAGCAGCCTCTCTATCAGCCTCAAGTGCCTCTCATCAGCCCCAGCAGCCTCTCCATCAACCCTCAGTAGTTTATCCGCCCCCAGCAGCCTCTCCATCAGCCCCCAGCAGCCTCTCCATCAGCCCACAGTGCCTCTCATCTGCCCCCAGTGCCTCTCATCAGCTCCAGCAGCCTCTCCATCAGCCCACAGTGCCTCTCATCTGCCCCCAGTGCCTCTCATCAGCTCCAGCAGCCTCTCCATCAGCCCCCAGTAGCTTCTCAGCCCCCAGCAGCCTCTTCATGAGCCTCCAGTAGCTTCTCAGCCCCCAGAAGCCTCTTCATCAGTCCCCAGTGCCTCTCATCAGCCCCCAGTGCCTCCCATCTGCCCCAGTGCATCCCATCTGCCCCCAGTGGCCTCCACAGCCCCGAGAAGTGTCCATCAGCCTCATAAATATAAAATAAAATAAAAAACACTTACCCTTTTCTGCTCCTCCAACACGATCTGCATCCTCCTGCTGTCGGCTGTGCTATGAAGGCTGCGCACAGCGTTACGTCACAGAGCACCTTATGCCTGTGCGCAACCCTGCACAGCCAACAGCTGAGGACCAGGAAGCGGTGAGTACAAAGCCTCTAAAACCTCCGGTGCTAATTTACAAGTGGCCAGCGGGGCTCAGTTGCTCCTGGGGGGCCCAAGGCAGCCGCCCCTTTTGCCCCGCATCAAAGACGGCCCTGCTTGGTGGCCCCCAGGAAGAACTGGGCAGGGGCAGCTGCCAATTGTCCTGCGTTAAAGACGGCCCAGAGGACGTTTTTAAAATGCTTTAGGGCGGCCCGGGGGGCAATTGCCTCCCTGCCCCCCGTCCCAGCCCGCCCCTGCTGGAGAATAAAGATAATAGGTCAATTTTACCGCATAGTGTACAGTGTAAAAAAATATATAATAAAAATCTTTATCAGAATTTCGTTTTTTCCCAATTCTACTCCATTTGGAATTTTTTTCCCCGCTTCCTACTACATGGTATGCAAACCATAAAGTTTAGGAAACACTATGGAAAAGCATCTTAAATTAATTGCCCTAGTACAGTAGATCCATGACTTGAACTAGAGACTGGGAAAAATAGGTTTTCCTGTCTCAGACAATGGGGGCATATTGCTAGGATATCGCAACCCCATATGATAGGGGAAGTCTTTCCCTGGGTTCAGACCTGAGCGTTCTAGAAACGCGCGTTTTACGCGCGTATTTCAGCGCGTTTTTGCAAATAGGAAACGCGCGTTCTTACGCGCGTTCTTGTGATTGACTACTGTGGTGTCAATCACAAAACGCGTGACAAACGCCCCCAAAAAAACTCAAGTACTTGTTTATGCGTCGGGCTCAAGTGAGAACCAGGGCCATAGGAAAGCATTGGTTTTCATGTGTTGAGCGTTTTACATTTTTTTTGTAAAACGCTCAGGTGTGAACTTAGGGTTTATCTTGGATTTTTCTGAAGGCATCTTGATTCTTGAACTAATACTGAATTGTATTGGAAACCGAATAAAGACATCATAGAAATAAAGACGTCATAGAGGCTCTGAACCTGCTGATGGCAGGGTCAAAGGTGAGGCATTCACTGCACAGCTCTATGGAACATGTAGCCATTATAGAAATAATAGGCAATATATAACCTTGATTTGCGTGTCGATGTACTTGGCTACAGCTGCCTTGTCTCATAGAAGGCAATTTAATTTTTTGATTCCATTTATCACCCTAGCAATCTAATAATAAGAATTTCTCACTGAATTATTAACTTTCTGTTACATCCATCTAGACTTCATCTTCCAAATGTTTAATCAGGAGGCATCATCCTAGAGCCACTCCTCTATCTCCAGCCTTACCTCACAATCAGTGACCTAGCTGTGTCCTTGGGCACAGTGAACAGATGCAGCTCTGTGTGCGTGCTGCAGAGCAGTGGGAGATATACTCAGTGCTGCTCGTGCTAAGGATTTCTACGCAGTACGGCAGAAGACTGCTGTTTGAAGCGGCGGTGCTTGCACTGAAAAAACGCTACCTATAAAACAGAGAGACCAAGGAAATTTCTTCTGTAATGATTGCAGCAGTGACTGACGTACCTGATAATGAACATGTCCTCCTAAAATCAGAAATCCAGTCATAACTAAAAGTCATTGAGTCATCCTTTTCTATCAGATTGCTATCTGTGTTGTGGAAAGCTGGGTGACAGCCAGCATACAGTGAGGAAAATGAGTATTTGACACACTGGCGATTTTTGCAAGTTTTCCCACCTACAAAAAATGGAGAGGTCTGTAATTTTTATTGTAGGTACACTTCAACTGTGAGAGACAGAATCAAAAAAATATATAGAAAATCAATTGTAGGATTTTTAAATAATTAATTAGCATTTTATTGCATGAAATAAGTATTTGATACAATAGAAAAACAGAACTTAAAGGTTGTCTCATCATGGATAACGGGGCTAGGATATGGCTAGGAATTTCCCTCATTGTCTTATAGGTGCGGGTCCCACCGCTGGGACCCACACCTAAATAGAGAACTGAGCCCCGCAAGGTAGAGGCTGGAGGGCTCCGGTCCGGCCACCACCATCATATAAGTGAATGGGAGTGTACCGCGCATTCGCGCGGCCCCTGCTCCCATTCATTTCTATGAGGACGACAGAAATAGCCGAGCCAGCACTCGGCTATTTTTTCCGGCCCCATAGAAAATCAATGGAGGGTCGCTGTGCATGCGCAGTGATCCCTCCCTTACTTGCGGAGCTCCGTTTTTGATGTAGGTGCAGGTCCCAGTGGTGGAACCCACAGCTATAGGACAATGGGGGCATATCAATGGGGGCATATCCTAGAGATATGTCCCCATTGTCCATGATGAGACAACCCCTTTAATAACTTGTACACAAACCTTTGTTTGCAATTACAGAGGTCAGACGTTTCCTGTAGTTCTTGACCAAGTTTGTACACACTGCAGCAGGGATATTGGCCCACTCTTCCATACAGATCTCCTCTAGATCTTTTAGGTTTCGGGCTGTTGCTGGGCTAAATTGAGTTTCAGCTCCCTCCAAAGATTTTTGATTGGATTCAGGTCTGGAGACCTGCTAGGCCACTCCAGGACCTTAAAATGCTTCTTACAGAGTCACTCCTTAGTTGCCTTGGCTGTGTGTTTCGGGTCATTGTCATGCTGGAAGACCCAGCCACAACTCATCTTCAATGCTCTTACTGAAAGAAGGCCCCATTCTCCCTTCAATATGGTGCAGTCATTCTTTCCCCTTTGCAGAAAAGCACCCCCAAAGTATAATGTTTCTACCCCCATGCTTCACGGTTGGGATGGTGTTCTTGGGGTTGTTCTCATCCTTCTTCTTCCTCCAAACACTGCGAGTGGAGTTGATACCAAAAATTTATATTTTGGTCTCATCTGACCACATGACCTTCTCCCATGCCTCCTCTGCATCATCCAGATGGTCATTGGCGAACTTCAAACAGGCCTGGAGATGTGCTGGCGTGAGCTTGGGTTCCTTGTATGCCCTGCAGGATTTTAATCCATGATGCTGTAGTGTGTTACTAACGGTAATCTTTGAGACTGTGGTCCCAGCTCTCTTCAGGTCATTGACCAGGTCCTCCCATGTAGTTCTGGGCTGAGATCTTGCATGGATCTTTTTCCATTTTCTAATAATTGCGCCAACAGTTGTTGCCTTCTCATAAAGCTGCTTGCCTATTGTCCTGCAGCCCATCCCAGCCTTGTGCAGGTCTACAATTTTGTCCCTGGTGTCCTTAGACAGCTCTTTGGTCTTGGCCATGGTAGAGAGGTTGCAGTGTGATTGATTAAGTGTGTGAACAGGAGTCTTTTATACAGGTAACGAGTTCAAACAGGTGCAATTAATACAGGTAATGAGTGCAGAGTAGGAGGGCTAATTAAAGAAAAACTAACAGGTTTATGAGAGCCAGAATTCTCGCTGGTTGGTAGGTGATCAAATACTTATTTCATGCAATAAAATGCAAAGTTATATTTGAAATGCATACAATGTGATTTTCATATTTTTTTTTTAGATTCTGTCTCTCACAGTTGAAGTGTATCTACGATAAAAATTACAGACCTCTCCATTCTTTATAGGTGGGAAAACTTGCAAAATCGCCAGTGTACCAAATACTTATTTTCCCCACTGTATCTGCTATTTACAGCTCTCATTGAGGCTGTCATTCAGCTTTCTGGATCTTTTTAAAAGGCTAATTCAGGCATCCTCAAACTGCGGCCCTCCAGCTGTTGCAAAACTACAACTCCCACAATACCCTGCTGTAGGCTCATACCTGTAGGCTGTTGAGGCATGCTGGGAGTTGTAGTTTCGCAACAGCTGGAGGGCCGCAGTTTGAGGATGCCTGGGCTAATTGATTTTAACATGTTAACTTTTGTTTTATTATATCTGTAAAAACAATTCAAGTAAGGCCACATTCACATCTCCGGCATCCCGGACAGACTACCGGAGTTCTCCAGATCCGCGCGCTTTCCGGCAAAATGTTGGCTTTCGGCTGTACAAAAACCATTGCATTTGTCCGGCCGACAGCAGGTAATTATGGTGATAAGCGGCCAGATCCCCTGGGTGCGTGGCACTATCAGGATATGCCGGATCCGGAGATCCCCGAAAGGATCTGGGATGCATTAGATGTAAACGTAGCCTAAATTATAGGGGATGTCCAGGGTATCATTTTTACAAGAAGGAAAAATACACCCAATACACGTATCCAATACAATTCATCCAATACAATTCATCCAGTCTGCAGATCAGATGGCCCACGCTAGTCTTTGTACACGTACATGCAGCTCATCACCTGCTCTATAACAATGTGGCAATTATATCCAATCATCGACAGCGGTTAAGGTGTACATATAGACAAGACCAATGATTGCCTGCAACATCAAGTGGGGGTGCATCAGCTGTTTGAAGAGACTGCGGTGCTCCGTTGAGCGATGCAGCCTCTTCTTAGTGCAGTGACATCACGTTTATCCGTCACATGGCTTAGGTGCAGCTCAATCCCATGCACTATGCTTGGTAAGCTGTGAGAAGGCCGCAGCACACACCGAAGGACTGTGGCCTTTGCAAACAGCTAATAAGTGGCTGTGCCAGGTGTCGGATCCCCCCCAATCAGATATTGATGACCTATCCTAAGGATAGATCATCGGTATTCTTCTTCTGGAAAACCCCTTTAAAGAAATGCAATGTTGATGTGAAAAAGTATGTGCCCCCACACTTGATGGTCCCTTTTATTACATGTTTTTCACAATTATTACAGCATTTATTTAAACTTCAGCTGTGGTTTTTACAATTATATGTACAATAAGTCAGTGGGTATTGTTTACCTGCAAGAGGGTAGCTAAACGTTCCTTCACCTGGGACAAAGATTCAGTTTGTAGCCCTAGCCCAGTATATATATCCCTTGGCCAAAGCAGAATAGCAAATCCCTTTCCTACCCAAAGCATGGTTCCCATTAGCTTTAGGCTACTTTCACATATGCTGTAAAGGTATCCGGCAGAGAAACAGACTGCCGGCATGGACCATATGTGGCATAGCCTGATAGGATCATGCACCACTGGACCTCATTAACTATAATGGGATACGGCAGGGATTCAGCTGCCTTCCGTTATGAGCGCCAGGTTTAAGATGGAGAAAAACCAGTCTGTCTGAAACCCAGCGTTCATGCCGGAAATCGTCCGGATCCCTGCAGAATCCCATTATAGTAAATGAGCTCCAGCAGTGAACGGCAGTATCCGGCTGGGTTGGATCCAGCAAACTCCAGCAGGCTGTCCCTCTGCCAGATACCTTTACCGCAGATGTAAAACTAACCTCAAATCTTTTACCTGTCATCTTACACTGCTCCTTTTAATCAGTTCAAGCCCAGTGATACATGGGGCTTTTTTTTTAGTCCATGTTTATTTTAGTACAATAGTCTGTTTTCTACATTTTTTAAAATGTATCTTTTGTTAATAGCACTAAATGCAACTAAAATAATTTTCACTTATGTCCCCTTTACATAATGGTCGATATATTAGTTATGGTCGCTGGACACAGGGCCAGAAGCTGCAGTGCATCATGTGCCCCCATAATGGACACTCAGACTCTAAGAAACAAGATTCTCTGACCTGATGAACACAAGATTGAACATTTTGACCACAATTCTAAACATCATGTCTGGAAGGCAACCAGGCACTGCTCATCACCCGCCCAATAGTAACATAGTAACACAATACCACAGTATATAAGACCGAAAAAAGACAATTGTCCATCCAGTTCGGCCTGTTTCCTACAAGTTGATCCAGAGAAAGGCAAAAAAAAACTGTGAGGCAGAAGCCAATTTTTTCCGACTCCAATCAGGCAATCAGAATAACTCCCTGGATCAACGACCCCTCTCTAGTAGCTATAACCTATAATATTATTACACTCCAGAAATACATCCAGGCCCCTCTCGAATTCCTTTATTGTACTCACCATCACCACCTCCTCAGGCAGAGAGTTCCATAGTCTCACTGCTCTTACCGTGAAGAATCATTGTCTATGTGTGTGTACAAACCTTCTTTCCTCCAGACGCAGAGGATGTCCCCTCGTCACAGTCACAGTCCTGGGGATAAATAGATGATGGGAGAGATCTCTG
Source organism: Bufotes viridis (assembly GCA_033119425.1). Lineage (NCBI taxonomy): Eukaryota > Metazoa > Chordata > Amphibia > Anura > Bufonidae > Bufotes > Bufotes viridis. The sequence goes on along the minus strand of CM065597.1, from coordinate 129,165,277 downwards.
TACTGACCCCTGATATATTTATACATAGTTATTAGATCTCCCCTCAGGCGTCTTTTTTCTAAAGTGAATAACCCTAATTTTGATAACCTTTCAGAGTACTGTAGTTGCCCAATTCCAGTTATTACTTTAGTTGCCCTCCTCTGAACCCTCTGCTATGCTATGTCTGTCTTGTTCACAGGAGCCCAGAACTGTACACAGTCCTCCATGTGTGGTCTGACTAGAGATTTGTAAAGTGGTAGGACTATTTTCTCATCACAGGCATCTATGCCCCTTTTGATGCAACCCATTATCTTATTGGCCTTGGCAGTAGCTGCCTGACCCTGGTTTTTGCAGCTTAGTTTGCTGTTTATTAAAATTCCTAGATCCTTTTTCATGTTAGTGTTACCGAGTGTTTTACAATTTAGCATGTACGGGTGACTTGCATTATTCCTTCCCATGTGCATAACTTTACATTTGTCAGTGTTAAACATCATCTGCCACTTATCTGCCCAAGCCTCTAATCTATCCAGATCCCTCTGTAGCAAAAAACTGTCCTCTTTAGTGTTAATTACTTTGCACAGTTTAGTGTCAGTTGCAAAAATTGATATTTTACTATGCAAGCCTTCTACAAGATCATTAATAAATATATTGAAGAGAATAGGGCCCAATACTGACCCCTGAGGTACCCCACTAGTGACAGTGACCAAATCTGAGTGTGTACCGTTAATAACCACCCACTGTTTTCTATCTCTCAGCCAATTACTTACCCACATACAGACATTTTCCCCTAGTCCAAGCATTCTCATTTTATATACTAACCTTTTGTGTGGTACAGTGTCAAATGCTTTGGAGAAGTCCAGATATACGACATCTATTGATTTGCTGCGGTCAAGTCTAGAACTTATCTCCTCATAGAAACTGATTAAATTTGTTTGGCAACACCCGATCCCTCATAAAGCCATGCTGATATGGCGTTATTTGCCTATTTTCATTGAGATACTCCAAGATAGCATCTCTTAGAAACCCTTCAAACAGTTTCCCAACAACAGATGTTAAACTTACCGGCCTATAATTTCCAGGCTCTGTTTTTGGACCCTTTTTGAATATTGGCACCACATTTGGTATGCGCCAATCCTGTGGAACATTCCCTGTCAGTATAGAGTCCGTAAATATCAGAAATAAAGGTCTGGCTATGACATCACTTAATTCCCTTAGGATACGGGGGTGTATGTCATCCGGTCCTGGCGATTTGTCTATTTTAATCTTTTTAAGTCGCTGTTGTACTTCTTCCTGGGTCAGACAGGGCACTTTTAATGGGGAATTTACTTTTACATTCTGCATTTCATCTGACAGTTTATTTTCCTCAGTGAATATAGTGGAGAAAAAAGTATTTAATAGTTTTCTTTATCCTCGTCGCTCTCTGCAACACCCCACTCATTGCTATGTAGAGGGCTGACTCCTTCAGATTTATACTTTTTACCATTTATATAATTTAAGAACATTTTAGGGTTAATTTTACTCTCTTTTGCAATTAATCTCTCGGTCTCTAGTTTGGCAGTTTTTATTAGTTCCTTACATATTCTATTTTTGCGATTTGCGGATCCGCAACACACCACGGACGTGTGAATGAGGCCTCAGTGATTTATATGCTTTCTTTTTGTCATTTATTGCTTTCTTTATGGTTCTATTTATCCACATTGGTTTCTTATTGTTCCTTAGCCTTTTATTCCTATAAGGTATGTACCTCTCACAATTAGATGTTACAATGCTTTTAAAAATCTCCCATTTTATGGTTGTATTTTTATTTTTGAGGACCTTGTCCCAGTTAGTTAGGCCTATGGCCTCGCTTAGTTGGCTAAATTTCACTTTTTTTAAGTTTGGTATTTTTGTTCCTCCCTTTAGAAACTCTCGTTTGAAGGATAATTGGAAGGTTATTACTTTATGGTCACTATTTCCCAGGTGTCCCCCAACCTGCACATCTGTTGTTCTATCAGGTCTAATACTAAGTCCAGTATGGCCGTCCCTCTAGTTGGGTCCTGAACCAGTTGGGAAAGGTAATTGTCTTTGGCTATTGCCAAGAACCTGTTTCCTTTATGAGATGTACAGGTTTCAGTTTCCCAGTCTATATCTGGGTAGTTGAAGTCCCCCATAATAACGACTTCATTATGATTTGCAGCCTCGTCTTTCTCGTTTAGTAATAGATTTTCTGTGGACTCTGGTATATTAGGTGGTTTATAATAAACTCCTATTAGTATTTTATTATTGTTTTTGCCTCCATGTATTTCTACCCACAGTGACTCCGCACAGGAGCGTAGCTAATGGCTCATGGGCCCTGGTGCAAGAGTTCAGCTTGGGCCCCCCTTCCCTCAGTGCTTTCTGTGTCTTCCTATACGGCACAAGGGTCTTTGGGCCCCCTCAGGCTCCTGGGCCCGGTAGCAACTGCTACCTCTGCACCCCCTATAGCTACGCCCATGACTCCGCATGTTCATGTCCCTCACAGATGTCTTCTTGAATTGTGGGCGTTAGACACGACTTCACATAACGGCAGACCCCTCCCCCTCTCCTTTGTAAACAGACTGTAACCTTGTACATTAACTTCCCAGTCATAGCTATCATCCAGCCATGTCTCAGTTATTCCCACCATGTCATAGTCCTCCTCACTAGTGATGAGCGGCAGGTGCGATATTCGATTTCGACGAAATTCGCGAATATTCGAAAGAATATTCGTTTCAAATTCGTCGAAATCGAATATTCGTCATTATTCTAGTTATCGCGATTAATATGCGATTTAAATAGGCTACTTCCCTATTGGTTTCATATCTAGAATTATTGCTTTTTACCCGGAAATAAAGTAGCACATTTTTTTCACTGACAAGGAAGTGCTGTGGAATTCTTCGTATTAGAATTATAGCGAAGATGACGAATATGACGAATGTATTCGTCATATTCCTCAAAACGAAGATAACGAAGTATTCTCCATCTTCGTTTTAGCTACCTATTAGTCAACTTCGCTAATTCTAGCAATCAAATAGGAGGGTTGACTATAGAGACAGCTGTGTTTAATTCGCTATGCGATTATATTACTTAGCTTTTTTTAATAGAATAATTATATTACTTGATAATTATTATAATTATTCTATTTATTAAAAAAATAATAATAATATAATCGCATAGCGAATTAAACAGTGTTGACTATAGAGACAGCTGTGTTTAATTCGCTATGCGATTATATTTTTATTATTTTTTTAATAAATAGAATTATAATAATTATCAAAACCTCAAAACGAAGATAACGAAGTATTCTCCATCTTCATTTTAGCAACCATAGTAAACCATGTCTGTTGAAATCGCAATGCGATTACTTCAAGTTATATTAATCGCATTGCGATTTCAACTTAGAGCTGGGTCAGCTTGCTAGAATTAACGAAGTTAACGAATATGGAATATATTATAGCAGTGCTAATTGAAATCGCAATGCGATTAATATAACTTGAAGTAATCGCATTGTGATTTCTACTTAGCACTGCTGTTATATTCCATAGTCGTTAATTCTAGCCTAATATGTAAGATAGCAGTGCACTGCTAAGTTGTAATCGCAATGCGATTAATATAACCTGAATTAATCGCATTGCGATTTCAACGTAATTCTCAAATCCGACAGTACATTTTAGTATATGGAGACGTTCCCATGGTGATGGGGACGTTCCATGAGCACGGAAGTCGGCAGAAGCGGCAACGGGCACTGACTGGAGCAGCCAGGAAGCCAGGAATCATCAGGACAGGTAAGAACTACTTTTGGGAAGTGGGAAAGAAAAAAATATAACTTAAAAAAAAAAAAAAAAATATTCGAATTAGCAAATTCATAGCGCTATATTCGAAATATTCGCGAATTAGCGAAGTGCCGATATTCGCGATAAAAATTCGCTATTCGAATATTCGCTCTCAACACTACTCCTCACACATCACTAATTCCAGTTCACCAGTTTTGTTAGTCTGGCTTCTGGCATTAGTATACATACATTTGAGAGGTTTATATATATTTTTTACCCTACACCTTTCATTCTGAACTGTTCTAGTCCCCCCTTCCATTCCTCCCCCAGTCACACTACCTCACCCCCGGTCTCTGCACTATCTTCCCCTCCTATAATGTAAGTACCCTCCCCCCCTTCTAGCCATCTTTCTCCCCAACACAGCTGCCTCTTCCCCATTGAGGTGCAGCCCGTCCCTACGATAGAGCCTGTAGCTGACAGAAGTCGGCCCAATTCTCCAGGAACCCGAACCCCTTCTTCCTACACCAGTTCTTGAGCCACTTGTTAACCTCCCTAATCTCCCACTTCCTTGCTTGTGTGGCTCGTGGTACAGGCAGTATTTCAGAAAATACTACTTTTGAGGTCCTTGCCCTAAGCTTTTAACTTAAATCCCTGAAATCATTTTTAAGGACTCTCCACCTTCCTCTAACTTTGTCATTGGTTCCGATATGGACCATGACCACTGGATCTTCTCCAGCCCCTCCCAGTAATCTGTCAACCCAATTCGCAATGTGTCGAACTCTAGCGTCGGGAAGACAATACCATCTCTACAGTGAGGCATGGTCATGGCAGCATTGGGCTATGGGATTTTTTTAGTGGCTGGGACAGGGAGACTGGTCCTGGTTGGAGGAATGGTAAATGGAGCAAAGTACAGAGATGTTCTTAATGAGAACCTGATCCAGTGTGCTCTGGACCTCAGACTGAGCCGAAGGTTTACCTTCCAACAATACAATGACCCTAATCACACAGCCAAGAGAACACCGGAGTGGCTAAGGGTAAACTCTTTTTGAATGTCCTTGAGTGGCCCAGCCAGAGCCCTGACTTGAATCCAATCGAACATCTCAAGAGAGACCTGAAAATGTCTGTCTACTGACAGAGCTTAAGAGGATCTGCAGAGAACAATTGCAGAAAATTCCTAAATCCAGGTGTGTAAATCTTGTGGCATCATACCAATAAGACTGGAGTCTGTAATCATTGCCAGAGGTGCTTCAACTGAGTCAAGTGGTTTACTTATGTCAATGCAAGATTTTCGTTTTTCCTTTTTAATAAATTAGCAAAGATTTTGAACGTTTCTGTTTTCGATTTGTCATTATGGGGTACTGAGTACAGAATGATGGGGAAAAAACTTGTGAAAAAAGTAAAAAGGTCTGAAGACTTTCCAAATGCATTCCATATACATGGTATTGATATACAGGCAGCTTAACTTCATTCAAGTGAATGCTATAAATCTGCAATCCTCTGCGCAATGGCTCCTTCAAAAAACTGATTGTGAAGGTGCAAAGAGTTGGACCGCCCACGGTCTGATATTGATAGCCTGTCCTGAGGATAGGCCATCAATATGCTCATCATAGAAAAACCCTTTAACCCCTTAGTGACCTGCCTGTTTTGGGCCTTACTGACCAAAGGATTTTCTTCCTTTGTTCATCGTCGCGTTCCAAGAGTTGTAACTTTTCTAGTTTTCTGTCTATATAGCTTTATGAGGGCTTGTTTTTTGCTGGACAAGTTGTAGTTTTTAATGGCGCCATTTAAGGGTACACATAGCTTTCTGATTAACTTTTATTAACTCTTTCTAGGAGGAATATGGAAAAAACAGCAATACTTCCATTGCGTTTTTACATTATAAATTTTATGGTGTTCATTTTTCAGTATAAATAACATAATATCTTTATTCTCTGGGTCAGTACGATTGCAGTAATACCAAATACATATAGTTTTTTTTATGTTTTTCTACTTTTTTGCAATAAAACCCCTTTTTTTAAAAAAGAAAAAAATGTTTTTGCATTGCCGCTTCCCAAGACCCATAACTTTTTTAGTTTTCTTTCTATGGAGTTGTGTGAGGGCTTGATTTTTGCGGGGCAACTTGTATTTCTCATTGGTATCATTTTATAGTAAATTACACTTTTTGATCACTTGTTATTAAGTTTTTTCGGTGGCAACTAAGAATAAATTAGCAATTCTGTCTCTTTTTTTTTTAATACGTTCAAAATAGAGGATAATTTACGTGACATTTATGTAGCTAGTGTGTGGATTTCTAGAAGCCCCATTCAGTTGAATAGTACACTCACAAAACTTTCTATCAAGTTCAATGGGCTGTTCATGTAATTCTCTGTAGTGCCGGTTCCTCCAGAGGGAGAAGCTAATTGTACTTTACTCTAGCTAATTAATACATGTCTATGTGATTTTGCAAACTATTTGACTGGTGAATCACAAGCTTCCGATAACATAGGAACAATGACAGATCTCTTAACAAGCATCGTTCTCAGAGGTTCATATTTGAAAAGAACTTTTTATTATGTATATAAATGATGCCAACCCACATGGATAGTGAAGACAAACTGTACTAGTACTGCCACATAAAGTGCATTACATAAATGCAAATGCACTAGAGGCAAAAACAATTAAAGAATACGCTGCATAACCCTTTCATGAACAGGGGTGTCTTATGCTTTCAGCAGTGGAAATGCTGCATTCTAGAAGTGATTTTTTTTTATTTCTTAGTATACTTACATTTTTTCTTCTTTTTTTAGTGAAACTAATAGGATTACCTTATTATTTAAAATTAAGCTATCAGTCAATCTTATAACATTCAGAAACAGATTTGTTATGTTCTATTTAAAGGTAGTTTGTACAATTAATATTTTTTACAGTCACAATGAATTATCCTATGTATAGCAAGGTGAAATGTGAGGTGAGGTGTATGACATCGTTAAAACACCAAAAACAAAGTGGGTCATTTACTAATATGTCTAAATTAGGCATATTTCAGGCGCAGATAGCGGCGTAACTAACCGCGACTTCGCCCCACTCACGCCAGTTTTACAATTGTGGACGTGATGTGGGCGGTGGGCAGCAGGCAGCCTGTTTCAGGTGTAGAAAATGTTCTAAGTGTAAGACAGCTAGGAAGAGATCTTACATTTAGAACTGGTGCTGTATACCTCGAAATTATGGAGAGGCCTGTGCCTCTTCATAACTTCGGTTGATCCACCGCCAGTTTGGGGCTTCATTAAGACCAGCGTCTAAAACGCCAGTCTTAATAAATGTGCCACAAAGTTTTAGTTTTAAACTGATCTCCCTCCCCTAGCTTTAGATACAGCTTTGGTACAAACATATAATCATATAGGTATACAAGTTTTTAGGAAAGGTGCAGTAGGGCTGGTGGTAATAATTGTATGCTTAAAGATCCCCAGTAAATAGGCTAAAAAAAGAAAAGAAGAGATACTAACCTGTTTTCTCCTCTGCTGCTTCCAGTGCTGTGCTCCAGTCCTCCCCGCTGCTATTTGTTTTCCTGGCTGCAGTGGTCATGTCCCATGTATTGCTGATGCCAGTGATTGGCTGCATGATGACCTGTGTACATGAAATGTCGCTGCTGCAGCCGCTGTCTCCTATTTGCACTCCGTTTAGGCCACACAAAATGTCTAAGACTGGTGCATGTGGGCTTGTAAAGGTGTACATTTTTTTAACTATTTATTCTCATTCTATTGATTTGTGTTTATGCATTTTCATTTTTATTGTTTACAATTTACTATATTTATGTTTATTATATGGACACATGTGATATATTTTCTATATCAATTCCTAGTTACTAGTGATCCTGATCATGCCCTATACTGCCAGGCACTAATATTGTTTTGTCAGGACCAGTGAAAGGTCCTCTTTAATGCTGGTTGTAGCTGTTCACTCTGCTGTCGGTTTTCTGCAGTATTTACTTGAGGCATAATAAAGTTGATCTCTATGCAGAACATCTAACGGGAGCAGGAGCTCTGCAGGGTGCTTCCTCTTCTCTCAGTCTCTCAACAGGAACCAGCCCCCATAAAACAATAATAAAATTGCAGGTACCTCCAAGTCTGGGGCACTGCACACAGGGGCGGACTGGGAACTTAAAGTGGCCCTGAAAAAAATACTAAAAGTGGCCCTGTTTTGTAATTAGGTGCAAATTGTTGGAAGGCAGGGCCAGAAATACCATATTGTGACACATTATACCACCCCAACAGAGCCAAATACCACAGTCCATCATAAAATACTGCCAGCAGCACAAAATACATCCCCGAAACTAGCCTGCCATGAGGAGGGCCCAGGCAGCCCCCTGGGCAAAGGCCAACTGGGAAATTTCCCTGTAAGGTCAATGGCTAATCCGCCCCGACTGCAAGTAGACCCTGATAGCTGATTGATGTAGCTTCTTATACTGGTGATACTATGCTTTGTAATAATTTCTAGCAACTAAGTAATGCTCATTTTCTCATAATCGTACATAACCATGCTGTCTATAACTTACTATATGATTAGTAAGGATAAACAGCATAGGGACCATTTATGGGACATCCCAGGATTTACGTGCATATGCACAGATTGTATGAGTGCTCTGTGTTTGTGGACTACGAAGATGGAGAAAAAGAGCCTTTAGTCTGAATCTAAAGGCTAAATAAAATACAATAAAGAGGTTTCATAAAGAAGGAGCTCAGCCTGGGACTGACTATAATATGTCTTATCTGTGAAAATATTCCCAGCAAATAAAAAGAATTTATGACCAGTTAAACCTGATTGTTATACCGCTCAGAGTATAAGGAGCGGCTGGTATGTGATTCAGACTCCTTACCCATATTTACCATGCGTTTACCTACATTACAACACGTATAGCGACTTGTCATCTCGACCCACTGGGTGTGAACCCTAATTTATATGCATCTACTACTGTCATCTAGTCACCAAACCAGTTTTATACACGAACGGGCAGTAAAAACAAGTGTAAAATCAGAGTATTGTCTCACTATGTTACTCATGTGTGAGAAATGTATTAAGATATACATGTTATGGTTCTCCACAGGCAGCGTGATGACATAATGTACGTGGACACATAACCACAAAAGCCGATAACTAGCCACACCAATGGTGTGGTATGCACACTGACTGCGTCCCTGCTGCCAGCAACTGGGTGCCATGGTCATATGTCCATCATAATCAAGATGGCATGGAATTTAAGTGGCATAGTAGGTATATTTCAATTTATGTTGGCTTATTTTGGGGGTTGGAGACCCTCTGTAATAAAAGACTGTGCTATAAAAAATAATAAATGTACATTTGGTTTAATGCTGCAAGGACAGCACTGTTGCCAACTGATCCATGAATGCTATACAAAAAGATCTGATTCAGCTGTTTCCTGTCAGTTCAGCAGCTAATTTACTGTCATATGTTGCCTTAGACAAACTGATTACACAAAGCTGTATCCATGTTATAAACAATGTTACAGCTATATATCATTTATAGAGATGAGCGAATTTCATTCGTTCACGCTTCGTTTACTGGTAAAAGGTAAATTGCGTTATGGATTCCATTACCACAGACCATAATGCAATTCTATGACGGAATGCATAACGGAATGCCTTTAGAGGCATTTCATTATTCATTCCGTCATAATAGAAGTCTATGGGCTACAAAACGGATCTGTCCCATTTCCGTTATGCAGGAGAGGACTCCCCTGCATAACGGAAATGGGACGGATCCGTTTTGTAGCCCATAGACTTCTATTATGACGGAATGAATAATGAAATGCCTCTAAAGGCATTTCATCATAGAATTGCGTTATGGTCCGTGGTAACGGAATCCATAACGCAATTCACCTTTTACCAGAAAATGAAGAGTAATTGAATTTTAAAATATGAAATTCGCTCATCTCTAATTATTTATTTTATGCCCTTATATAGCGCTACTATATTCCACAGCACTTTACAAACATTAGCATCAAGCTGTTCTCAGTGGGGTTCAACATCTAAGTTTCCGATCAGTATGTCTTTGGAGATGAGGGAGGACAAAGTTTTGGGACACCTACAGGAGCTTTTATGACATCCCATTCCAAATCCATAGACATTGGTCCCTTCTTTGCAGCTAAAACCACTTCCACTCTACTGGGAAGATTTTCTACAACATTTTGAAGCCTGTCTATGGGAATTGTCACCCATTCACATAGAACAGCATTTGTGAGGTCAGACACTGATGTTGGATGACAGGGCCTGGCTCACAATCTCTGTTCTAGTTCATCCCAAAGGTGTTTGATGGTGTTAAGGTCAGGGCTCTGTGCAGGCCAGTCAAGTTCTTCCACAGAAAACTCCCCCAACCATGCCTTTATGGACCTTGCTTTGTGCACAGTCATGCTGGAACAGAAAAGGGCCTTCTGCAAAGTTAACAGTTGGCACAGTACAGTCATGCAGCAACCCCACTCGGTAACTTTATGTGGTGGAGTTGCTATGGCTCCGACAGCAAATGTCACTCACAGCTGATGGTGGAATATCTAGGAGGGAAGAAATTTCACGAACTTACCTGTTGCAGCAGTGGCATCTTATTACAGGACTATGCTGGAATTTAGTGAGCTCTTTAGAACAAGCCATTCTTTTACAAATGTTTGTAAAGGCAGACGGTATGGCTAGGGGCTGGATTTTATAAACCTGTGGCAATGAGGCTGAATGAAACACCTGAATTTTCTATATTTCTGCATAAAATTGACCTAAAACTACATCACACTTTGACATAAGTCCTAAAAGTAGATAAAGATAACCAACACAAACAAATGAGTCATCAATATTATTGTGAGTCATATTATTATAAAATTATTTGTTTATGAAAATGATCATGTGTCCGTGAAAGGCAAAACTATGTGAACCTTTGAGATTAGAAGATAATTTGAAGGGCAAATTATAATCAGATGTGTTCTATCAATGAGATGGGTGACTTGTTTAAGGCACAGGGATCTATTTAAGTCTAAGCTTCACAACACATGTTAGTGGAAATGTATCATCACATGAACAAAGGATATTTCTGAGGACCTCAGAAGAATAGTTGTTGATGCTCATCAGAATGGGAAATGTTACAAAACCATCTCTTAAGAGTTTGGACTCCACCAATCCACAGTCAGACACACTGTGTACAAATAAAGAAAACATTGTGCTGTGGATGGGTGAGACCAGAATAGAATGTTTTGGTTGAAATGGGAAGCATGATATTATGAGATAGCAATATACTGCATTCCAGCATAAAAACCTCATCCCATCTGTAAAACATGGTGGGAGTATCATGGATTAGGCCTGTTTTGTGATTTTGCCGCATCTGGGCCAAGATGGCTTGCCATTATTGATGGAAAAATTAATTCAGAATTTTACCAGCATACACCAGGAAAACATTAGGGCATCTGTCCATGAGCTGAATCTCAGGAGAACATGAGTCATGCAGCAAGAGAATAACCCTAAGCACACAAGACATTCTACCAAAGAAATGGCCAAGTCTAATATTTTTGACTCATTTGTTTGATTTGGTTAGCTTTATCTACTTTTAGTACTTTTAGAACTTGTGTGAAAATCTGATGTAGTTTTAAATTCATGCATATAAAGAAAATTCAGAAGGGTTCGCAAACTTTTTAGCACCACTATATAAATAAGTGATTTTATTGTATATTAAAGGGATGTTAACTCTATGAAAATAACATTTCTAGAAATATAACAGCACAACTGATCTTTCTTAATTCCATAAGGAGGCAGTGCCAGCAGTGTTGGGGTCTAGCTCTTGAGCCCCTTGTAAACAAGAGAAAAGTACTGCAGCACTCTGTGTCTTCAAGGAAATGTCATGTTTATTGAGCATGATACTTGACACTATGAAAATGCTATCGAGTCTAAGAGCTAAGAAGATTAATATATTGTGTTCTTTGTTGGGGGAAATCAGTATAACTTGTGACATAAAACGAATTTCCAGTTAATTGGAGAACGAACAGAACACTTACCTTGTGCACTTCTTTTCATCTTTTCACCTGCAGACCAACCAATTCCTGGGATCCTCTTCTGCCAACCAAGATGGCCACACTGCTGACTGCCTGATACATACTGAGAATTTGGTAGTCCAAGACACTTCTTGTTGCCCTTGGAGTGGCCAGCAGTGCTCACATGAACAGTGCTGGCCAATCCAAGATCAGGGCTGGACAAGTAGGAAGTGTCTAGAGATACTGATAGACTGTGTACACCAGATAGTCTAAAAAGCAGTGTGGCCTTCTTGGCTGGCAGAAAAGGAGCCCAAGAATTAGCGGATCTGCAATTTAAAAAAATGAAAAAGCAGTTCCCATGTAAGTGTTTTGTTTGTTCCCCCATTGATGTGATTTTCTGTGCTTAAAGGGAATCTGTCATCAGAGAATTACCTATTGTTTAAATCACGTTTTTCTCACGGAGTAGAACCACCACTGGACTCCAATGTCTAGAGAGAGCAGATAGTTCAATCAATAGGTTACAAGTTATGAAGAATTTGTTCCCACATAACTATATATTAATATGCTAAGCTCCTGCTCTGGAATGCTGTATGTTGTCTGTAGATCAAACATCATGTTCAACATGACAGGTTCCCTTTAACCCGTAGAGGACCCACGCCGTATCTGTACGGCGCTGGTGGACATGACTTAAGGACCAGCGCCGTACATGTACAGCACGAAGATCGAGCGGGTCCAGGAGCTGTGCCCGCCCAATCTGCGGCACGGACCCGGCAGTCACTGACAGCCGGGCCCCTGCTGCATATGCTGGCATCGGTGAAAACACTGATGCCGGCGTATTAACCCTTTGTATGCTGCGGTCAAAGCTGACTGCGGCATGCAAAGGGTTTGCGGAGGGTACGGGTGTCCTCTGCTGCAGTGATGGGGACCCAATGGCAGAGAAGGCCGATCCCTTCAATAGGGATCGGGGCATGTCTTCTATGGAAGCCTGTGAGATTCAGCCCCTTAGGCTGGGTTTCATAGGCAGGCTGTCAGCGTAAAAGCTGACAGGCAATGCATTACAATACAGAATGTATTGTAATGCATTGCAGAGGGGATCAGACCCCAGAAGTTGAAGTCCCAGAGTGGGACAAAAATCAAAAGTTAAAAAAAGTGTTTTTAATAATAAAAAAAATAAAGTTTCAAGTAAAAAGAAAAACCCTTTCCCCAAATAAAACATATAAAATTGTTTAAAAAAAAGTGAAAAAAAAGGAAAACAGACATATTGGGTATTTCCTCGTCCGTAGCGACTGGCTCTATAAAAATATCACATGATCCTTACCTGAACACCATAGAAAAAATAAAATAAAAACTGTGCTAAAACAACTATTTTTTTGTCACCTTACATCACAAAAAGTGCAACACCAAGCAATCAAAAAGGCGCATGCCCCCCAAAATAGTACCAATCAAACCATCCCCTCATCCCGCAAAAAATTAGCCCCTAGATAAAACAATTAGGTAAAAAAAATAAAAAATATGGCTCTCAGAATATGGAGACACTAAAACATGATTTTTTTGTTTTAACAATGCTTTTATTGTGTAAAACTTAAATACATAAAAAAGTATACATATTACTTATTGCCTCGTCCGTAAGGACCTGCTGTATAAAAATATCACATGACCTAAACCCTCAGGTGAACACCATAAAAAAAATATAAAAACTGTGACAAAAAAGCCATTTTTTGTCACCTTACATCACAGAAAGTGTAATACCTAGCAATCACAAAGGCGTTTGCCCCCCGAACTAGTACCAATCAAACCTTCATCTCATCCCAAAAAAAAATTTCCCCAACGTAAGACAGTCGCCCAAATAATAAAAAAAAAATAGGTTTCAGAATATAGAGACACTAAAAGAATAGTTTTTTCAAAAATACTTTATTATGTAAAACTGAAACAAACAACCAAAACAATATTTGGTATTGTTGTGTCCCTAACAACCTGCTCTATAAAAATAGCACGTGATCTAACCTGTCAGATGAAAAAAAAATTAAATAAAAACGGTGCCAAAACAGCTATTTTTTGTTACCTTACCTCATAAAAATAGTACCAACAAAACTGCCACCTTATCCCCTAGTTTCCAAAATGGGGTCATTTTTGTGGAGTTTCTACTCTTGGGGTGCATCAGGGAGTCTTCAAATGTGACAGGCAACTTAAAATTATCCCAGTGAAATCTGCCCTCCAAAAACCATACGGTGCTCCATTTCTTCTGTGCCCTGCTGTGTGCCCATACAGCGGTTTATGATCACAAATGGGGTGTTTCTGTAAACTACAGAATCAGGGAAATAACTATTGAGTTTTGTTTGGCTGTTAACTCTTGCTTTGTTACCGGAAAAAAATGGATTGAAATGGAAAATCTGCCCAGGCCTGAGATCTGTAAAGGATAACAACCTGCAGTGTCCTAAAACACACTACTTAATACTGTGATTGTGTTTAATTTAAATTGTGCTTGTATATGAGTTCCAATAAAGTTGCATAGGGAGGGGGAGGATCTAACAAGCCTACCAGGGCTGACTACACACCCTACACACAGTACAGAGGAGAAGGAGAAGTAGGTCCGCGTGTGTGTGATGGGACAAAGCTGCACCCTCAGCAGTCATCTTGGAGAGTTACAAAAACTCCATAGTTAGTTCCATGTACCATCCCATAGAAGGGAAAGATTACAGAGGAACCAGGCAACTCAGATAGGGAGTGAGAATATTGGCAAAGGAAGGTAACTATCGTTTATCAGGCTCTAGTCTCCTTTGCATTAGGTGAAGGATTTTTTCTAAGCTGCAAGCTGCCCACCATAACCAAGGAAAGAAAGGCCATCTGTCAGAATATAATGTTCCTAGAAAGGATACAGAAGTATATGATTATACAGTACAGCAGAGACAGTACATCCCTCCAAAGATTGATTGTCATAGAAAACTGCTCCTTATGCAAATTTTTGGAACTAATCTGAATCACTGTAAAAGCTACCTTGCTGTAAATGACTTTTGCATACATTGATGACCTTTGGCTCAGCTTCAGTAAGGTACTGGGAGTTTGTTAAGAAACTTGGTCTTATTCTACAAAATCTCCCCTTATTGCACCTTACGGTGCTGGCATCATGAACACAGGGGCCCAGACACCAAAGCACCCTAAGCATACCCACTATCATCAAGGGCACCTCAACTTCCATATGGCTGGTGTTCCCTGCAATAGAGAGTGCCCCGTGGGATTTAGTGCTGTCTTCCTTATCACTGCATGCCGACCCAGGGAGCTGCAAAACCGTGAGTACGACTACTACCCCCATCAGCCCATCGTGCACTCACATACTGCCCCTGCGATCCGGTCAGCTGCAAACCTAAAGGCTCCAAGCGCATTAACAAGGCGCCCCAGACCAGTGATAGCAAAATACCTGGACGTTACGGATAAAACAACAATACTACAGTCTTGTAAATAAAATAGGACAATGCTCGAGATCAAAGGCCAGAGATTGCTAATTTTTTGGAGACTACTCAGCAGAAGTGCAAATAAGAAGAAGGGAATTCTCAACCTTGTGCTCAGAATTATATGAAAGACATACTAGATTTGCCATTCTATATCCAGCACTCCTAAAAGTCTTCCATGCAGATGGAACCTCCAGCACAAAGAAGTCTGGGTATAAATATCCCTGAGCAACAGCATTGAGGAACACCATCAATGCGGAGAGAAAGACCACTCGCTGGAGGATATACAGACAAGCCAGTTACCTCAGAAGACGCATCACACCAATAAGACGAGGCGTTCAGAATGGATCAAGTAAGCCAGACCACCAGTTGGCCCTCACAATCGACATGAAAGATCCCGGGCAAGCGGGCAACGATCATCAAAAAGCCGCTGCAGCCAGATATAATAGATGTATCCTTCAGATATGACATTGCACACAGGGTATTGTGGGGGTAAGATAACGGGGAAATTCCAAAGCAGGTGACAAAAATCTGCCATATGTAGTGAAGCACTGCTCTAAAGATGAGGAAGGGAGAATACTACGGGTATTTGTACGCTCTCCATCTGAGGATGTTAGTATCTATAATGTGTATGGACCTAATGATGCTAAAGTTAGGACAGACCCTTTAAAAAGATACGTCCAAAAACCAAATAATAGCAGGGGACATGAACGCAGTATATAACTACTCTGAAGACCGACGCCAGTCTCAGGGCAAACAGATTATTCCGAGAGGCAGGGACATCTCATTCGCTCGCTTCTGTCAAACCCAGTCCCTATGTGATATATGGAGAACTATACACCCTGAGTGAAGGTAATACACCCACTATTCTAATGCCCACGACTCCTGGTCTAGATTAGACTATATCCTTTCATCAGCTACCCTACTGAATAGAACCAAAGCGGTATCAATAGAGGATCTGGTAATTTCAGACCATGCCCCAGTTCAAATTACCTTAGCATACTGAGAGGCTCTGAATACATATGGAGATTTCCTGCCGCCTTGGTCCGTAATAGGGAGACAGGAAAAGTGTTTATGCAGGGTAAAATAATAGCATATGTATCAAACCTCAAAAAACAAACACCTGAGACTCTAAAGAAATGTAGCCAATCCCTTAAAAATGCTTACATAAATTACCAAAACCTACCAAACCCTCAAACTAAAGATAAGTGGATCAAAGCAAAAACAGAGTATGAACAATGGGTACACAAAAAGGAATCTATTTATTAGACACAATTATTTAAATATGGGAATAAGGCAGGGAAATTATTGGCACGACTGGCAAAAGGAACATATAGTACCTCCCCAATTTTAGCCCTAAAAGATGAAAAAGGATGTACTCACACGAAACCCACAAAATAAATGAAATATTAGAGGATTTCTACTCCAAACTGTATACAGGACAAATGGATCATCCAGAATAAGTGAATAAATGGCTCCAGAATAAACCCAGCAGACTTGACTACTTTAAACACTTCAATCACACTGGAAGAGGTAGCGGAAGTGGTGGGAGGTCTAGCAGCAGGAAAGTCCCCAGGCCCTGATGGGTATACAGGGGAATTTTATAAAATGCTGAAAGACACTATTTCACCCTTACTAACATCTATGTACAATGACTATATGTCAGGACACAAGCTATTGGACCTAGCACGCACTGCATATATCAAAGTGCTTCCAAAACCCGGGAAAGATCCCCTGATGGCAGCCTCTTACAGGTCAATATCACTCATAAACGTGGATATAAAATAACATCCAAAACTTTAGCAACCAGACTAGCTAAATTAATGCCTGGACTCTTGTCACTAGCACAGGCAGCATTTATGCAAAAAAGAGCAGGGGTAACAAATATTAGAAAGGTATTAGCGGTATTAGATGATATTAAAATGCGAACGAGAGTAGGACAGACCCCGGACATACTGGCTATCGATGCAGAGAAAGCATTTGACAACGTGGCCTAGAACTGGCTAAATAAAGTGCTGGACTCAGTGGGACTAGTAGGTCCATTTCGCCAATATCTAACAGCTCTACATGACACACCTATGGCTCAAGTATACACCCCTGGCCATTTATCCCCCAGATTTGTACTATACAAGGGCACCCGACAAGGATGCCCTTTATCCCCCTTGCTGTTCAATCTGGCCATTGAACCACTATCTAGAGCCATTGCTACTAATAAGGAAATACGAGGAATTAAAGTAGGTAAAGCTGAAGTCAAACAGGCATTATTGGCAGATGACTTATTAGTGTTCCTGGCTCATCCGCAAGCGGACCTGGTAAAATGATTTGGAATGCTTACCATTTTTGGGCTTCAAAGTTAACATCTCTAAATGCGAAATGTTATGTCTGTCACAAATGAAAAATCCCAAGTCATGGGAATCACTACCAGTACAGATAGTTAATCGCACCTCTGAATCCTTATATCACCTAAACTATCCTGAACTAATCAAATGTATTACATCAGACTTAAGGCCCTTTCACACTTGTGTTTAGAAGATCCGGCGTAGAGTTCCATCGTCGGGGCTCTATGCCGAAAAGAAACGCTTCAGTTACAGTTAATACAACCGCATGCTTTCGTTTGAACGGATTCGCTGGTATTAACTTTAACTATATTTTTTAACATTGCCAAGACGGATCCGTCATGAACTCCACTAAAAGTCAATAACGGACAGATCTGTCTTCTATTGTGGCAGATTGTGCCAGAGAAAACTGATCCATCCCCACTGACTTGCATTGGGGGTCATGACGGATCCGTTTTGCTCTGCATCCCAGGACGGAAAGAATACCGCAGCATGCTGCGGTATTTTCTCCATCCAAAAAACGTTCAGTGACTGAACTGAAGACATCCTGATGCATACTGAATGAGTTTCTCTCCAATTAGAATGCATGGGGATAATCCGGATCAGTATTCATCCGGCATAGAGCCCCGACGATGGAGCTCTATGCCGGATCCTGAAAACGCTAGTGTGAAAGGGCCCTTAGATAGATGAAACATCTCCCCCTATCATTACTAGGCAGATGTCATTTGATTAAAATTATTTGCTTCCCAAAACTATTATATCAGTTACAGACAATACCATTACTCTTGAAACACACAGACATAAACACTTTCCAAATAGTTTTTCGTCACTTTATTTGGGTGGGCAAAAGACCAAGAATTGCGAAGGCAACGCTCAACAGAGGGGAGGGATTCCCCGACATACGACACTATAATATAGCAAGCTTATTGAGACATAGCTTTGACTGGATAAAAAGAACCTCCCAGTTCTCCAACTTTGACGTGGAATCACAGTTGTCACAACCATGGAGTCTTAGTGCACTATTACACACTAGATACTCAGCCTTCCCCTTAGAACTCAGAAAGACACAGTGGCAGCATGGAAAGCTGCGAGAAAAATGTATCATCTACCCTTTCTTATCTCAAAATACCTTCCCCCATGGTGCCACTCGGAATTTCGAGCAGGCTCATTAAATAAGCAGCTTCTAAAATTACAAATTAATAGTGTCATAACTGTAAATCAGGCATGTCCAAACTCCGGCCCTCCAGATGTTGCAAAACTACAACTCCCATCATTCCTTGACAACCTACAGCTATCAACCTACAGAAGGGCATGATGGGAGTTGTAGTTCTGCAACACCTGGAGGGCCAGAGTTTGGACATGCCTGCTGTAAATGATATGTGGGACAAGCAAAAGTTACAATATTACACATTTCCAGATTTATGTACCCATACAAACTAGACTCAAAGCACTATTTAGCTTACCACCAAATATTGGGATTTTTAAAAGGGAGACTAATAAACAATTCAATGGAATTCTCTCTGAATGAATTTGATGGCATCATTTTTCCCAAACACACCACAATCTCCATAGCCTTCATATATAGGGAACTCAGGAAGCATCATTCTCAAAAAGTGAGAAACACTCTTTTTAAAAGCTGAGGTAAGAATCTAAAAACACAGATAAACACAGAAGATATGTAGAGAGGGTGGAATAATGTGCAAAAAGCTGAAATATGGAGGGAAACACATTTTAAACTCAAGTAAAATATGGAGGGAAACACATTTTAAACTCAAGTGAAATATGGAGGAAAACGCATTTTAAACTCTTACACAAAGCAATATATGGATTCAACATAAAAATTTACAAAAAACATATCTACTGTAGCAAGGAAAGACGAACATCTTACCCCAAATGTAAACTCCCAGAAGCAGATCTATATCACTGTATCTGGGAATGCCCACAAATAGCAGGTTTATGGTAAAGAGTGGTACAGGAATTAAACAATAAACTCCGGACGAACTTGGTGAAAACTCCTGAAGAACTCCTTTGACACATAACGGCTTTTCAAACTCCATTAGTGATGCATGTGACCTGATGGCCACTAAAAGATGCATTCTTAAACACTGGTTAACACCTGCGATAGCAACAGTGAAAGAGATCATAGATCATACTAAACTATGTCTTTTAGCAGATAAGTGGGAAGCAGAAAGAAGTGGAGACAAAGCACAGAAACCACACAGAATGGTTAGAATATATTCAAGCATTTTATTCCACTGAGCAAGCACATGAGCTGATATAAACAAAAACCATTAGGGGATTCAGACATAAAACATACAGAGAACCATCATCCCTTCCAATAAATAGATGAATATATGACCGTTTGATAGTAGCTACAAATGAGATTCAAATTGAGCACTCGTAAACATAAATAAAAACCTAGAAAAGGAAAATGCAAGCTGCATTATAGTTGGGGGGGGGGGGTAGGGGAGGGGGCAGAGGTAGGGGTTGGGGTATTTGAATGTTTTATGTATTATTCGTATGCACTTTGTAAACAAGAAATATATGTTTTGTAACTGATCTGAAATATACAATTGAATGTAATGTGCAAATTGTTTAAAAATTCTATAAAATATATTTGAAAAAAATAAATAAATTGACAGAAATTTACAACTATCATGAAGTACAATGTGTCACAAGAAAACAATCTCAGAATGGCTTGGATAAGTAAAAGCTTTCCAAAGATATTAGCACATAGAGTGACATCTCTATTTGTTCCACTACACACACTTACAAAAAAACGATGGGGTAAGACCGGCATTTAAGACACTGGTCCTAATATCCCCTATATCTAGTGTTGGACCCGTCAAAGTTATATCTCTGCATAACTTTGGTGCATCCACCGCCTCTTTTAAATGTAAGACAGCTTCAATACTAAAACAGGCGTAGAAAATGATAATTGAGACGGCCTGCCGACCCGTCCCCTTACTCACCCACTTTTTTAGGCCTGGCGTGAGTGGGGAAAAGTTGTAGATTGCAAAACGGTGCCACAAATACGCCTAATATAGGTGTATTTCTGGATAATAAAAGACCCCATATATTTACATAAGGCAACCATCCTGTGTTTTTCCATAAATCAGCTGTTTAGGTGCATAGCAATCTGCTGAAGTGATGAACCAAGGTCTCTCAGTTTGCGACAAGTGGTGATAACTGGCACGCCAACATATAGGAAGCATTGTACAATTATCCCACTTGACAATTCCATTTTTGAGGTTTCATTTAGCTACAAAAAAATGTTCTTTTTATGCCCCTCCTACATGTCAAAGATTGGAGCTAGCTGCTTGAAAAGTTAATCATCTGCAGATCTTAGTGACACTTTCTAGTTCCTCACTTTGCATAACCATATGGCTTGTACTTCTTGGTGTTGGAATTTCAATGTTGAAGAGTTTATCTTGTTTTCTATTAAGGCAAATGTGTTACTTCCTACATCCATGAAGTCACTACAGATTCAAAGATGTCACAGATGTCACTACAGATAAAGTCACAGATTCAAAGATGTCTTTTCACTATGAGAGGGATGGGAAAGTTCTCTGAAAATGACTACACAGGAGGGAAGACCCTCATAGTGGCCAAGTGGCAGAAAAAGCAGCTCCATGTGAGCTACTATAGCTGCCAGACTACTGCTTCATGTGCCAGAGACTGAATTTGAAAAACTGAGGCAAAATACTGCATACTCTAACCATTCACACGTCGGCAAGTGTTTTGTGGTCCTCAAATTGCGGATCCGCAAAACATGGACACACGGCCATGTGCGTTCCGCATTTTGCGGACCGCACATGGCCGGCACTTTAATAGAAATGCCTTTTCTTGTCCGTGTCTGTGGACAAGAACAGGACATGTTCTAGTTTTTTGCGGAACGTTTTTTGTGTGCCGTGCGATGCAGGGAGCACAGAAGCGCCGCTGCACCAGGATTCTTTTCCGGCAACATTACAGAGCTGTGCCGACTATCACTCCCTCCAAAAAAGGACCTTACAGGAGATCCGCCAACAAGCCTACAGTGATAAGGATACAGACTTGATAAAGGGGTCCTGAGTACCCCGAAACTCATCGTTGATTCAATAAAAAGACTTTGTATCCGAATTCGGGTTGTGATTTGCGCCTTGTGTCCATCTACTCGCCGTTCAAACTCAGTGCAGACGAGTTCCTCTTTGTACACTCAATCACCCACCAAAGTGGCGGTTTGGCCCCCGCCCGTGGTTAACCTGGACACCATTCGGCAGCACCAACCCAGACAACCTTGACTCTTCAGCCACCTTCCCCCGAAAAGTTGCACTAGACTGAGTGCAACCCTACTAGGTGAGTAAAATCCACTCATCCTGGTTTGGGGAAAGAAATTCTATTGTTTTACCATCACCTATGAGCGCCTTCTCTCCGCTTGTGGCCATCTGACTCCATTCTTGGAGCACATGCTGTTGCGGAACCTGACCAACTGCAGCAACCACAGATGATAGCACTTCCCCCACAGGCTTGTACAGGAGGCACTAGACATGATGGGTGCATCACTTCATCTGCCTCTCTTCTTACCATGATGTGCCCATCACTCTGGAACAGGGTAAATCTGGACTCATCAGACCACATGACCTTCTTCCATTGCTCCAGAGTCCAATCTTTATGCTCCCTGCAAACTGAAGCCTTTTTTCTGGTTTGCCTCACTAATTAGTGGTTTTCTTACGGCTACACAGCTGTTCAGTCCCAATCCCTTGAGTTCCCTTCGCATTGTAGGCCTGAGTTCAACTGGTGTTTTTCTTAGATTTGATTTCACCAAACGGGTCAAAAGAGGAAGTGCACCGTGGCTCCTGAACGTCAGGGCGGATGGGCGTCAGCTACACCCGGCGTGTTGGCACGTAGGCAGCTGCTTTTCATCTGGCATAAAAGACCAGCACCTGCAATGTACAGGTACCAGTGAATTTTTGTCCTCTCGCTCCCCCTACTGGTTCCATGCATTATTGAAGACTCCCATGTCTTTGGATTTCTGGATTTGGTACTGTGGCTACAGTTTTGGCTTCTGGCGTTCTAGTATCGTATTTGATCTCCTGATTCTGACTCTTTGGCGTGTTCTGGTTTTCTTATTGTCTCTGGCATTACTTGTACTTTATTGTCCAACTGGTATTTGACCTTTTTTCCATATGACTACTCTTTTAGTGTTTATTCCTTTGTTTGTCCTTGTTTATGTGTGGCCCTTCATATATTGCAGTATAGTGACGTCCAGCTGTGGCTCACTGTCTATGCTGATCATGCAAGTAAGTATAGTGGGTCCGGGCAGTTTATAGGTAGTCGTTATCTTGACTCTGTGCCTCCACTAGATCATGTCTCTGGACTCTACAGGCAGTTCTTTTCTCCTCATGGCTTGGTTTTTGCTCTGATATGTATTGTCCGCTCAATAGACAGGGGTTTATCTTTCTAAATCATGTTAAATCAACTGAATTTACCACAAGTGGACTCCAAACAAGGTGCAAAAATATCTCAAAGATGATCAAGAGAAACGGGAGGCCTCCAGAGCTAAATTGTCATAGTAAAAGGTCTGAATACTTATGTCCATGCACAATTTTAGTTTTTCCTTTTTAATACATTTTTAAATATTTCTAAAATTCTGTTTTGACTTTCCCATGAAGGGGACTGAGTGCAGATGGGAGAAAACTTGAATTTTTTTCCCCCCATTTTAGTACAAAGCCGCAACATAACAGATTGTGAAAACAGTGACAGGATCTGAAGACTTTCCAAATGCACTGTATGAGTTGGGAATTACCAAATTTTTAAGACTATAAGATGCGCTCCCACCCTCCCCCCAAACGTGAGGGAAAAGTGGCAGTGCATCTTATAGTACAAATGCTAATGACCGCTTCCATTATCAAAGTGGTTGTCAGCATGCAGGAGGCAAGGGGAATGGTCAGGGAAGCACTGAGCAGGCTCTACTTACCCTCCCTGGTCTTCTTCCGGGCTCCGCTCTGCAGTGTGTCCTGGCAGCATACAGCGTCAGGACGTAGTACATGTAGGTGCGCACTATGAACTGACGCTGTGCGACATCGACATCAGGTCACAGTACAGCGCGGGCTAGAATACCGGGGTGCGATGAGTGAAGGGCAGATCTGAGGTTTGATGGGGGTCTGATCTGAGGTCTTATAGGGGTCTGATCTGACGTCTGATGATGCTCTGATCTAAGGCTGAGGGCGGTCTGATCTGAGGCTGATGGGGGTCTGATCTGAGGCTGATGGGGGTCTGATCTGAGGCTGATGGGGATCTGATCTGAGGCTGATGGGGATCTGATCTGAGGCTGATGGGGATCTGATCTGAGGCTGATGGGGACTGGGGGGTTTGATCTGAGGTCTGATGGAGCTTGGGGGTCTGATTTTGGGGTTTGATCTGAGTTCTGATGAAGAATGGGGGTCTTCTCTGAGGGCTTTTGAAAAATATTTTTTTTCTTATTTTCCTCCTCCAAATCCTAGGTGTGTCTTATAGTCTGGTGCTTCTTAAAGTCTGAAAATGTGGTAACCTAATTGCTTGGGGTAAGGCAAGAGAAATCTTGGAGATGGAAGTGAGAGGATCGGATTATAGTGAATGTTGCCGTAAATCATTGGCACAGTTCAGAGCATGGGTAAGTCCTCCGTGCTGAGAAATACAGGCTGATACTTATCCATCATGCAATATCATCAGGGAGGCATCTGATTGGCTCCAATTTTATTCTACAGCAGGATAATGACCCAAAATATAACCAATATTATTAGGAATATTCATTAGGAATATTCAAGAAAAATCCAATGCACAGTACTACTGATATTAAGACTGTGTCAAAATCACCAGCGTTTAAATATACAAATCATAGATGATGAAGGAACTGCCAACAAAATGTAACTTTTAATAAGTACATAAAATGATAGACCATCGAAAACAATAGAACACAAAAAGTAGTAACTTCAAGAAGTGTCACCTCATCAGATATAGTCAGATATTACACCAAACTGAATATCATACAGTGCGCAGTATCCAGTTAAAATAAAATTGCAATATTAAGAATGCACAATGGTAGGAAAAAAAAACTTTCTGCTCTTACCACCTCTTCAGTTGCTGTTCTGTGCTGTCATCTGGATGTCACCTAAGCCTGGGAAGAGAACAGAGGCAGGTATTCAACAGGCATGTCCTAATATATCCCTGTATGGCCCTACCAGGTGGCCTCTCTGTCCCTGCTCCAACCACACAACCCTGTTTGGAACCTGTCCCTTACCTACACACCCGGTTGAGCCTTTATCTGTATGCCCCGACATGCCATGTATTACCTAAAAGGCTCATCAGAGGACCACACAATGCAGCAGGAAGTTATGATGTAAGCTAACTAGTTAGGTAATTAACTGCTCCTAAGTATGGGTACAAGCATATACTACAGCATAACGGCAGGTTGCTAAGACAGTGCTGTAATGGCAGACATGGCAAAGGTATATAACCTTAATTTAGCTAGCTGATTATTTAAAAAATTAATCTCCGATGATTAAAAACTATTTTTCCAACACAATTCACACTGTTCAAATATTATGCTAATACTGACATTGTTCTGCGCTCACGCAGAAGCAACTCTGATTAGAGGGCAGATCAGTTGTAGGAAAAATCTAATTTCCTGAATGGAAAGGTTTGTAATTGTCTTTTTGGACCCAATCCTGATTAGGGGTCGCAAATATTATGCAAAATAGTGACTAATATACTGCCATGTGAAAGTTGTCCTTTGGCTGGGGATCCACAGAGTTGTCCATGCTATGCAGGTAATGTCTCCACACAAGAGCAACTTTGATGTTTCTCTACGTGAGAATTTTTCTGATTTTAACAAAGTTGTTGCCAACTTTTTTGGCATACAGAAACACTAAAGTTGCCCACAAGTATGATGATTTGATCAGGCTACACATAATTGTTTATAGCTTATGAAGGTAAATGCAGCAAATCTCAGATAAGCACTAAACATTTGGATGCAAGCAGTAAATTTCCTATTTATCAATAATTTAAAAAAAAACTAAGGGTACTTTCACACTAGCGTTTTGGATTCCGTTTGTGAGATCCGTTTCAGGGCTCTCACAAACGGTCCAAAACGGATCAGTTAAGCCCCAATGCATTCTGAATGGATAAGGATCCGTTCAGAATGCATCAGTTAGGCTCCGTTCCGCCTCTATTCCGTTTTGGAGGCGGACACCAAAACGCAGCATGCAGCATTTTGGTGTCCGTCTGAAGAGGCGGAGCCTAACGGATCCTTTTTTTTTACAATGTAAGTCAATGGGGACGGATCCGTTGTCAGTGACACAATATGGTGCATTTGAAAACGGATCCGTTCCCCATTGACTTTCAATGTAATTCAGAACGGATCAGTTTTGGACTTTGTCATTTTTCTTTAAAGCTAATGCAAACGGATCCGTTCTGAACGGATACAAACGTTTGCATTAGAGGTGCGGATCCGTCTGTGCAAATAAACAGACGGATCCGCACCAACGCTAGTGTGAAAGTACCCTTACATTAAAGTGGATTTAGACGGCCCGAGATTCGGGCAGATAATGGGAAACGACCATTCCTGTGAACGGTCGTTCCCGATAATCTGGCAATGTAAATGTGCTGTCGCTCATCTGGTGATCCTGTCGTTCATGCAGACACCACCAATCATAGTTTCTGGGTAGTAGTTCGTGTGGTCTAAACAGCGATCTGCTGCTCAGAAACCATGAATCTGTATGGATGAGGGATCAAAATAGTGAATAGTGATCCCTGGTCCTCATACAGTGAAGGAGATTGCAGTGTGTAAATGTAGTAGTCTCCTTCACTTAAAGGGGTTCTCCAGGAATTAAGAAAATGAAAATACTTAAATATTACTTTATCATAAATATATTCCCAAATACCTTTCATTAGGTATAATGACTCAATTTGTCTGGAGAGCGATCGTTAGAAGAGAAAAAATATGGCGCACACAAAACCTGTCCTAATCACACAGCAGGACACGTTACTTCACAACACTGAGATAAAGAGGTGCTTCATCCTCCTCTCTGCTCTACTTGTCGGAGACAATGATCCTGAATACAGCTGATAAGATCTTTAGCTGAATCTCTGTAAGAATGGAGTTCATGAGGAGACATGAAGTACCAAGAGGAGGTAGGGGAGGATAATGAGCAGCAGCACTTGTATGCAGGCTCCATTTTCACAGCCCCACAGTATCAAAGTCTTTCCTGTCCATCCTCTCTTTACTTCATGTCTCCTGATGAACTCCATTCCCACAGATCTTATCAGCTGTATTCAGGATAATAATCCCTGACAAGTAGAGCAGAGAGGAGGATGAGGCAACTCTTTAGCTCAGTGTTGTGAAATAACTTGTCCTCCTGTGTGATTAGGACAGGTTTTGTGTGTGCTAATAGGACGGAAGTCATTTTATTTCTACTAATGATTGTTCCTTAGACAAAACAAGCTATTATAACTAAAAAAAGGTATCTGGGAATATGTTTATAATAAAGCAATATTTAAATATTTTCATTTTCTTAATTCCCAGAGAACCCCTTTAACGAGCAGCTGACTGTCGGGAAGGAACGCTTCCATCCTGACAATCTGCTGCAGAATCGTCCTAAATCCACCTAAAAATATACAATGAGCACATTTAGTACTATTCCTACTGGACTAGCATGAGATAACCTTGCATTGTACTGAACGATCCTTTAGAGGCTCCTGAGGTTACTACGTTTCCATTGTCTCATGTTATGACACTGGAGGGGGAGCTGAAGTGGAAGCCCCCACACTGACCTTGATAGTAACCAACCATGTAAGGATGGGTGTCACTTTTGGTAATACAACACATACTGTAATTTGATACATGCCAGGATGTGCTACATTCCAGGGGCCATCTGAAACATTAGGATCTCAATAACATTGATAAGGCTTCAGAGGAGGCAAAGCAAGCACAGAGCACAATGGAGACAATTGTTAATGTCAATTTCATTTAGTACCAACATCAATAGGCAATGCCACTAAATAAAATGAAAAGAAATAACCCTTAGTAGGTGTAATTGAAAGTATAATATATAATTGGAGAACATTCTCTAGTACGTAGAAATGCGTTGGAAATTTTTGGAGGTTTTTTCTTTCATTTCAGCAGTATTTTGCCATTGCTAATTAAGTACAAACTATTGTCTTCTGTAGCAGTCAACCTCCTGTATGCAAATCTCCAAAATAGATAGGTAATCCATTGTCAGATTACTGTTGCTGTGAGGAAGATGTATAGTTATTCTCTTGAAAATAGTAGGTATAGATTTGGCATGACAATATGATAGCTCTGTTATTTTCTTGACAGGTCTAGATAAAGATGGTCATAGAGCATTGCACTTATCAGTGGAATATGTAATGTTCTAAGTAAGTCACTAATTCCACTTTCCTCTTTGGCCACAGTGATTGTCTGACTGACAAAATTAGGCTTGATTCACACTTGTGTCTCCCGACCCGGCAGGCTCTTCTGGTGAGACACAGCCGGACAAATACTCCTACATGCAGTGAATGACTACAAGCCCTAATTCACACACAGGAAGCTGGCGTCTGTGCGCACAAGACAGCAGAGGCCATGAACTGCCATAGTAACAGTACCCCCCTGCAAAGAAAGAAGTGGGGGATAGTCAGCACATCCCAGTGCGTAGGTGCACATAGCCATGGCTGAAAGCACAAAAGCAAAAACAAACACAATGCTACAGCATTCTGCAAGCACAAATAAAGTAAATACAATAGTGTCATACTCACTATAGAAAATGTACTAATCCTAAGGTATAAATGTGAAATTGTTGGCAAATACATTTTGTACTAAATGATTTGTGCCTGTCCGCCGCCGGTGAGGCTATCTCTTTAGGACAGGAATCTACCCTGAATACTACCTCCACTGGTACCATACTGTCCTCCATTAAATTCAGGGAATATAGATTCCACATGCATGCAGAGCCCACACTATATTATACCTCTTTTGGTTCCACAGTGGCATTCAATAATTTCAGGCAATGCAGGTTGCACATGCATGATGAGCCCACTCTGTATTTTACCTCTCTGGTGCCAAATGTCCTCCAATAAATGCAGGGAGAGCAGACTACAGCTTTATACTTATACTGTACCCCCCCCCCCCCCCCAACACACACACACACCTACTTTACACCTTCTCTTCTTTGATCTGGATACTTTCAAAAATTTCTTCAGGAGGGCAGGGGCATCAAAATCTCCAAAAGCTTATAGGATCGCTCTTCTAGTCCAAAGCATTCAGAACTGATAGGAGATACAGCAGGAGTGGGACATCTGGAATATGGGTTGCAAATGACTAGCTGTCATGTTCCGGGGGCCCAGGGCAGACCTCCGGGAAGTCTTACAAACAGGACACAGGCAAAACAAACCAGGGACCAACAGAATACTCTATTACAGATGTAATAAGAAACATGACAGTAACATATGCAGGTTAGGCAATACCACAGAAAACCACAGAACCAAGTGCATCGGCAGACCAGAGGCAAAACCCAGGAGGTGAAAGAGCCAGTGAGCCTCGTTCACGGAGCCCCTGGTGGTGGGGATGAACTGGGCCGAGGGCTCACTCCTCGCTTCTCCACCTGCAAAGAACCACGCTGGTGCAAGCACCAGCAGAACAGACAACAGAACTGGTACCCAAGCAAACACAGGACATGGATTAGACAACGAGACAAACAGGAACCAGCACAGAAGCAGGTGCCTGGACCCCAAGCGGAATGGAGGCATGGCAGTCTCAGGCAGAGCTGTACAAAATCTAGAGATCCTCCCTCCGGAGAACCCAGGACAAACACAGGAACAGAAGCAGTACACTACTGCAGGACAGACATGGAACAGAAGCAGTTTAGCACTGCCAGGCTGGACATAGCAAAGGATCAGAAGCAGTAGGCACTGCCAGGCTATCAGACGCAGTTGGAGCACTGCTAGGTTAGACATGGAACAGAGTGGATCTAGACAGAGAACAGGTACAGAAGAACAGGCAAGGCATGGACAAGGATAACAACATAAACATCACCACAGAACAGGTACAGAAGATCAGACAAGGCAACAACAACAATGCTTTATCAGGTGACACCACACAAAAAGGCAGATGGCAAAAAAAAACCTGGGTCAGCACCAAGGGGCTACACCCAGTAAGACATTTTACACTGATCAGGCATTTTTATGCCCGATCAGTCAGAAAAATGCATTGCAATGCCGCATCCGTCTTTCTGTTGTCATCCGGCAAAACTGATCCAGCATTTATTTTTTTCACATTTTTAGAGGTCTACACATGTGCAGAACGGAATGACGGATCCATTTTTGCGGCATTCCAGCATGTGTTTCGGCATTTTGGACTGAGATAAAACCGTATCATGCTGCGGTATTTCCTCCGTCGAAAACGACAGTGACTGAACTGAAACGACGTTTAGCTTAATTCCGGATACGGATTAATGCACTTCAATGGGCATTAATTCCGGATCCGGCGTTACGGCATGTCTTCCGTATTTTTGGACAGAGACAAATCCGCAGCATGCTGATGCATCCTGAACGGATTTCTCTCCATTCAGGATGCATTAGGATAATCCTGATAAGTCTTTTTCCGTCTAAGAGCCCCGATGACGGAACTCTAGGACGGAAAAGAAAAACGGTAATGTGAAAGAGCCCTTCGCTGCCTCTGGAGAAGTAATAAAAGTCTCTACAATGGCATACTCCTCATAAAGGCTATCCATATCAATGCCTTGCAGAAAGCAGGCTTGGACTACTTCAGAGAATTCTCCAAATGGCACCGGACTTCCAAGACTTAGTTTAGAGATTTGGCTATGAAAGCTCTTTTCAAAGAAATCATATCTGTCATTTAAGTATTTCTTTGCCCTTTCATAGAAAAGAACAAAATCAGCTTCACATTTTCTAGCTAGATCTGGAGTAACCTGTTTCAACCTTGAGTTTACAGCAAAGCCAAAAAAGTGATCTGTGAGTCTTCTCTCAAGTTTGCCATTCAGATCTGTCATTAGCTTGTACACTGAGGTGATACAGAAGGATTTGGCCTCCAGAGCTTCAATGCAGTCAGATAATAATTTCAGAGCATGGCTGAGAAATAGAAAATAAGCCTCTGACACATCACAGGTGTTTTCTTCAAAGCACGTCTACAGAACTTTAGGGCGTTCCTCCACATCTAAACTCTGGAAATAACTTGTCAGGGGTTTCCAGTTCAGAAGAATCCGGTCAATAGATTGAAGTAGTGACAACCACCTTGTCACAACATGACGCAAAATATTGCATTCATCAACTTCAAGAAATTCACAAAATTCCCTCAGTTGTGCTGTCCTACCAGCTGAGATACTGAAATGACTATAGACCCTGAGCACAACATTTTCAACATCAAAATCCAATTTTCCTGCAGCACACTTGGATGTATTGTGGACTATGTGAGCAAGACAGTTTGCTGCAACAACGCCCTTATGAGACCATTTCAGTTTCTGAAACGCTGCTGGTATGACCTGGGTATCTCCTGTATATAATTATATATGCACAGGCTACAGCTGTTATAAGTTATACATCTTGTGGTATTTAATATTATATACCAGACGATGTATAATAAATAACTTATACCAGCTGATATATAATAATATACAGAAGATACCAGGGCCAGAACGGTATAAATATGGTGGTAACTAGTAGTATAAATCACATAAATAAACGTGGCCTAAATGGGTGGAACTGCTCAAACCCCAAACACTGTTGCGTGTTTCTAACTAGACTGTATCTGGGCTGGGTCTGGGTGGGCCGGGCAGTGGGCACAGTGAGTTGGCTGGCTCAGGATAAATTGAAAAAGCCACTGAATCAACTTGGAAAGTTGGAATGGAACTTAGAAGTGTCTGGCAGTCGCAGATAGTGGCAAACTGGCAACTGGCAAGCAACCTATTCAAAAAACGCCACACATATATAGTACAAAAAGCATCTTTATTAAATGTCCACAAATAGACATACACTAGTGATATCAAAAACAATTATAAAACCATTGCAGATAGGTGCTATGATGGATAATGTACCCAACCAGACTCCAAATTGGCAAATGTGGTGTTATTAAATATCACGTGTGCAATATTATTTGTACTAATAGTAATAATTAGCAGTCCAGCAAGCTGAACCCCTAAACATATCCTATATAGTATATATACCCAAACAGGGTTGATGTCTGGGGCCAACAATCTATAAACAAACGTACTAAGACAATAGTCTCTATATACAGTAGTATGGAATTGATCAGACTCAGACATCAAGATAGTAAATGAAGTATATGAGGGGAGCAGCTATATTTCATACAGTCTTAAAAATCACATTGCACTAGTACAAAAAGAAAAGCCCAGAAGAAGCGCAGCGAAACGTACGTTGGGGTTTTTCAAGCCCCCTCCAGCTCTGAATTGGTATATGTTTAACTGTTATGTGCTTTTCTTTGTGTACTAGTGTAATTTGATCATGATCTTAGTAACATAGTAACATAGTATATAAGACCGAAAAAAGACATTTGTCCATCCAGTTCGGCCTGTTTCCTACAAGTTGATCCAGAAATCAGGCAATCAGAATAACTCCCTGGATCAACGACCCCTCTCTAGTAGCTGTAGCCTGTAATATTATTACACTCCAGAAATAAATCCAGTCCCCTCTTGAATTCCTTTTTTGTACTCACCATCACCACTTCCTCAGGCAGAGAGTTCCATAGTCTCACTGCTCTTACCGTGAAGAATCCTTTTCTATGTTTGTGTACAAACCTTCTTTCCTCCAGACGCAGAGGATGTCCCCTTGTCACAGTCACAGTCCTGGAGATAAATAGATGATGGGACAGATCTCTGTACTGACCCCTGATATAGTTATACATAGTTATTAGATCTCCCCTCAGTCGTCTTTTTTCTAAAGTTAATAACCCTAATTTTGATAACCTTTCAGGGTACTGTAGATCCCTCATTCCAGTTATTACTTTAGTTGCCCTCCTCTGAACCCTCTCCAGCTCTGCTATGTCTGTCTTGTTCACAGGAGCCCAGAACTGTACACTGTACTCCATGTGTGGTCTGACTAGTGATTTGTAAAGTGGTAGGACTATGTTCTCATCACGGGCGTCTATGCCCCTTTTGATGCAACCCATTATCTTATTGGCCTTGGCAGTAGCTGCCTGGCACTGGTTTTTGCAGCATAATTTGCTGTTTATTAAAATTCCTAGATCCTTTTCCATGTCAGTGTTACCGAGTGTTTTACCATTTAATATGTACGGGTGACTTGCATTATTCCTTCCCATGTGCATAACTTTACATTTGTCAGTGTTAAACCTCATCTGCCATTTTTCTGCCCAAGCCCCCAATCTATCCAGATCCCTCTGTAGCAGAAAACTGTCCTCTTCAGTGTTAATTACTTTACACAGTTTAGTGTCATCTGCAAAAATAGATATTTTACTGTGCAGGCCTTCTACAAGATCATTAATAAATATATTGAAGAGAATAGGGCCCAATACTGACCCCTGAGGTACCCCACTAGTTACAGTGACCCAATCTGAGTATCTACCGTTAATAACCACCCTCTGTTTTCTGTCACTTAGCCAGTTACTTACCCACATACAGACATTTTCTCCCAGTCCGAGCATCCTCATTTTATATACTAACCTTTTATGAGGTACGGTGTCAAATGCTTTGGAGAAGTCCAGATATACAAGATCCATTGATTCGCCGCTGTCAAGTCTAGAACTTACCTCCTCATAGAAGCTGATTAAATTCGTTTGGCATGACCGATCCCTCATGAAGCCATGCTGATATGGCGTTATTTGCTTATTTTCATTGAGATACTCCAAAATAGCATCTCTTAGAAACCCTTCAAACAGTTTACCAACAATAGATGTTAAACTTACCGGCCTATTATTTCCAGGCTCTGTTTTTGGACCCTTTAGGACCGGATTAAATATAGCTGCTCCTCTCATATACCGGTACATGATTTACTAGCTTGATGTCTGAGTTTGATCAATTCCATACTATATACAGACATTGTCTTAGTCCTTTTGTTTATAGATTGTTGGCCCCAGACATCAACCCTGTTTGGGTATATATACTATATAGGATATGTTTAGGGGTTCAGCTTGCTGGACTTAGTACTATTAATATTGCACAAGTGATATTTAATAACACCACATTTGCAAATTTGGAGTCTGGTTGGGTACATTATCCATCATAGCAACTATCTGCAATGATTTTATAATTGCTTTTGATATCAAGAGTGTATGTCTATTTGTGGACATTTAATAAAGATGCTTTTTGTACTATATATGTGTGGCGTTTTTTGAATAGGTTTCAGATATGTTCCCACAACGATCTTTCTTGTACTTTATATGTTTTTGGGTATCCAATTGGCAAGCAAGCAAGACAGACAAGTGCAAGCCTGCTGGCTCTGGCTGGCTGTGGCTGGGCTCAGTAGGCTACCTACTGCCACTGGGCTGCCTTGATGGATCTGGAATTGCTGGCTGAGTCGAGGGGTGGCTGAGGTGGCTGCTGCTGGGCCTGACAGTCTCTGGCTTTTTCTGGGCACTTCACTCAACTAAAAAAAGCCTAGGTAAAGCACCTGGACCTGCGCGCTCCGCAGAGTCTGTGTTCCAGACTTCCAGCGCCCACCGCCTGCACAAACCAGAATTGACTGGCGCGATGTAGGCAGCAGCACTGGACGTGTGAGTGTGTGATCCGGATGTAATAGGTCTGCCAAAGGGTTGGGGATATTGAAGTGACCATCCCTGAGCTGTACCCGCCGATAACCACAAAAAAGGAGGACAACTGGCCGTCTAACCAGGAGTCTAAAAACCGGACTGTCCGGCCTAAAACCGGATGAGTGGCCACCCTACAGCCAGCACGCATCACAGAACCAGCATACATGGGAACACCCACAGCCAGTACACAAAGTGCATTCAGCCAGCCTGCACGGCACCAGTAACAGGAACCACAGAGATATGAACACAGGAGCCACAAACACAGTCCACAGTACACACACAAAACCGTAGCCAGCACGCAGCCCTAAGCAACCAGCATACACAGGTGGTAGCCTGCAGCCAGTACGCAAGGAAGCCTGCAGCTAGCCTACACGGCAACAGTGACAAGAACTGTACAGAGATGCAGAGACGGGGAGAGCAAACATTCACAGGCATGGTTCACACAAGACACCGCAGCCAGCACGCACCCCAAGCAACCAGCATACACTGGAGTCAGCCTGCGGCCAGTACGCAAGAGGGCATGCAGCCAGCCTACACAGCCACAACTATCGCAGCGAACCGCATTGTGACACTACTCCCTTCCAAATCACACAGACTTCCTTTGGATATGGGAAAGCATGCAGGTCACTTGGATTCACCTTTATATTATGAACCTTTGTGGGAAATCAAAGTTGCCACAATAGTGAAGCACAATCACAATAGTTGAACTGCACAGGTTTTATTGTACTTACAGGATAAAAACCAATTTCAGGCAGTGTACATAAATCAGTCACCCGACCCGGGTTTCGCTTCAGAAAGCTTCGTCAGGGGTTTTCTTTGGGTGTACAAAAAATAAAAATAAATAAAAATTAAGAATCTGGCCCAAAATATGTGTCAAACTAAAATGGAAATGCTAGCCTGTTAAACGGCCTGTGTTCACTTTTCTAGTTATCCTGTATCCACAGGATCGGGGATAACTCACTGATCCGTGAGGGTCTGAACGCTGGAGCCCCCTCTGATCCCCTTTCTTGATTGAGTTGCAGGACGAGCATATGCCCTGCCTCTCCATTCATTCTCTATGGGGTCGCTGGAGATGGCAGAGTACAGCGCTGGCTATTTCCAGTGGTCCCAAAGAGAATAAACGGAGCAGAAGGGCGTACGTGTGGCTTGCCACACCATTAAAAAGAGGGAACAGGACCCATTCCTGGGATTAGTGGGGGTCGCAGAATCAGACCCCACAAATCACATAGTTATGCCCTATGGTGTGGAGAGGATAACTTGAAAACCTGGACAACTCCTTTAAATCCTCCACCACTCCACCACCAGTATCTCTTTATATGGCAGCAGTGATGCCTGTAAATACGGAATATCATCACTGCCGCCATGTAAACCATACGTGTCAATACTGGAGAATGTGACGCACTGTGAAGAATTTTTCAGTCATAAGTCCAATCCCGTTGCAGGTCATAACATTTAACAAAGCCCAAGCAAAGGTGCTAGAGGAGCAACGTGAGCAAAGGACACAAACGGAGGCAGAGGGATTAGGGTCACCTGAGGCAGAGTAATAGTGGGGATTCTGGAGCAGGGGTAACTGGAGAAGAGGCAATATTAGCAGTACATTTAGAGTAGGGGCATCTGGAGCTGGGCCATTTATGGGGGTGTACCTAAAGCAGAGGCATTAGGGTCACCTGAGGCAGGGTAATAGTGGTGATCCTGGAGGAAAGGTATTAGAGGGGCAACTGTAGAAGAGGCAATATTAGGGGTGCATTTAGAGTGGGGGCATCTGGTGCTGGGGCACTAATTGGGGTGCACCTAAAGCAGAGGCATTGGGGGGACCTAGGGCAGAGT
Source organism: Bufotes viridis (assembly GCA_033119425.1). Classification (NCBI taxonomy): domain Eukaryota; kingdom Metazoa; phylum Chordata; class Amphibia; order Anura; family Bufonidae; genus Bufotes; species Bufotes viridis. The sequence continues at coordinate 129,129,170 of CM065597.1, read as the reverse complement.
CCCCCCAATGCCACTCTGAACTCTGCAGAGAGAAGCACACATACACAGATCTGAGTCTACTATAAACTAATCCCCTATTTCCCCCTTACAGTCTTAGTACTGTCACACACCTGAGAAATCAGCCGAGCACTGCAGAGGAGTCCTTTTCTCCAGCAATCACTGTTTTGTGACAGCAGGGAGGGCAGAAGGATGGCCAGACATGTTAGTCCTCCTGTACAATTTACACCAGTAGGAGGCTGCATCACTGTAAAAAGGAGAAATAATTACTCCTCCGTCTTATCTCTCTGGGTGCAGGAGACTGGGGGGCATACCGAGGCCTACCGAGGAATCCCCCGCCTCCACGGTGGGCCAGTCCGAGCCTACTTAAAAGATAAACTGCTTACCACCACAAGACAAAGATACAGGTAAAGTCAACTTTGTAGAGGGCCATCTTTTTTATGGTCCCTAGGCTCAAGAGTACTATCTTGTGAAAACAAGTGTGGACATAGTTCCCCTTGGCACCCCAATAAAGGCATAAGTCGTTGGAGCACCTAAACAGATGCTCCTTTTCAGACAATGTCAGTCTATCTACTTGCATGGGTTCGGGTGATGGATGTTTGCCCCTCTTTCCCTCCTGCTGCCATGCGCCATGCTGACAAGCGCGGGCAGCAGGTAGCTTAACTGTTGCTCCATGCCATAGCTTACTTCCTGCTGGAGACCTGCACTGTTTGTTAGGACTTGTATGGGTGTGTCTCTCTCCCCTTGTGAGGCAGCACATACACGCCTTCTGTCTTACCAGTCTGTGGCTGGATTGCAGGAAGTATTTAAAGGCACTTCCTGCCCCGGGAAGATGCCTGAGCAACTCTTGGTCACTAGCTTGTCTAGTTCTAAGTGTGAAGGTGTTTTTCAAGTTCTGCTTTGCTGTGTACTGGACCCTGCTTTTGGAATTATCAGATTTTGCTTGTTTGCCACCTGCCTCTGACCTCGGACTTAGTTTACGGACCTTGCTTGTTTGCCGCCTGCCTCTGACCTCGGACTTCATTTACGGACCTTGCTTGATCGCTGCCTGCCCTGACCCCGGACTTCCTGACCACGTATTTCCCCTTGGTGCTTGCACCGGTATCTGTGACCCCCTGGTCAGCTGGCACTGACTTGGGGACTGCTCTGGAGTGGCACCTGGCAACTACACTAATGGCACAAGCCTATCCTCACCATCAGAGGCTCTAGTAAAGACCAGGTATTGTTTAGTCACACCCCTCCAGAGTATAGCCAGTCAGTGGCGCAGTGGGTCCACACCCGCTGGCATAACAATGGAGAAGAAGAAGAAGGAATAAGACATCTTTGGAAAGAAGCACTGACTGTTGAGGTCTTTCTAAAACTGCAGATCAATGCAGGTAGCAAGAGATTAAACTATCCAATGTAGCTGGTACATCATGACCCACCAGTTCATCCTTAATATAAGGTAACAGGCCCTCCCAGAATGCTGCCACTAAAGCTTCATTGTCCCAGGGCACCATAGAGGACAGGGTACTGAATTGTATGGCACATTGTGTGACAGGCAAATTGCCCTGGCAAAGCTGCATAAAGGAGAAGGCGGCAGAAGAGGTACATCCAGGTTTTTTAAAGACTCTGCAGAAGGTGGGTAGAAACTCATTCAGATTACTAGTCACAGGATCACCTCTCTTCAATAACGGATTAGCCAGGGAAGGCCTTGCCAAACAGGAGAGAAATCACAAAGGCTACCTTGGTCCATAACTAGTGATGAGCGGCAAAAGCAATTTTCGTATTCACGATATTTTGCAAATTTTTGGCTTCATATTCGCCATAAATTCTAGATTTCGTGATCTCCAGTCATTATTTACTTGATTGCGAAAATCGGCAATGTAATATATTAACCATAAAAATTTGCGATTAGATCAACACTAAGGTTCCTATTGCTTGCTAGGGATGTTGCTAAGTGCTGGTATTCGCAATTAGAATATTCACGATTAACACTATTTGCGAATACAAATATATAGCACTATATTCTAAATATTCGCAAATTCTTGAAGTGGCGATATTTACGATTAAAATTTGCGATTCGAATATTCGCGCTCAACACTAATCATAACGTGGGAGTAGCAAGAGACAAATCAGACCCTCTGGAAGGCAAGGCTTGACACTGGAAAGCATTCAGGCAGGTGGACATATTGTGCATAATATGCAGCAGTCACTCAACTACTGCCATACCGCAGGTAAGGTCTTCTGAAGTGGGTCAGTTGGATCCTTGGCATGTGAAAACTGTTGTGGAACCACTGTGCCAACCAACCGGTTTGACCTTCGGCTAGAGCTAAGGGTGTTATCCTGACGGCCCCTAGTATTCTTCCTTTAACCTCTATATAGGGATCTGGACTTTGTTGCAGGGGAGCTACCTCTTGGAATAGTTCTGTTGTGGTTGGCTGCCAACCCATGAGGATCAGAGACACAGGTGCACGCCACCTAGGGAAAAGGCAATACGCGCAGTCAGGAAACAAGCAGTGCTCTGAGCTACCAGAGTTCGTTCAAATTCGTGAAACAATCCAAAGTTCAGAGCAAAGGCTCAGGCACAGAAACAGCTTACAGCTCTTTGCAAGCTACAACAAGCTAGGTGCAGTGATGGATAACCTCCCGCACTCCAGCTGTGGTGAAACTACGACTCCCAGCATTCTCCATTCATTTCTATGGAGTTCTGAGAACAGCCAAGCAAGGGTACATCTTGGGAGTTGTAGTTTTACCACAGCTGGAGTGCCAGAGGTTAGCCATCACAGAGCTAGGGGGACCTAGCAAAATTTGTAGAGACCCATTGCTCAGGAAAGGACTTAAGGAAACAGCTAGGTATATACAGGAGTCGCTGATTAGCAATTGGACACAGCCATGCAGCAGCTCACAGAGCAAGAGAAGATTAACCCCATCAGTGCTGCAGACAGAGGTACAATGAATACAAGACCTAATTCACACACAGGAAGCTGGAATCTGTGCACACAGGACAGCAGCAGCCCTGAACCGTGACTGTACCATATATATTCTAGTCAGACTTCATATAGACAGCATAAACCATTTATTATGCCATTGGTGTCTACAGAAAGCTAGCACAGAGCAATTTTGTCCACAAAGCAATGCCACATAGCAAGTTCTTCTGAACCAGTAATTTGTGATTATACAGGACTCGTGCCAACAGTAGTGCCCCATGAAGAATTTAAATGCGTTATTATTGCAAATAATAGTGTTATGATATGAGCCGGATTCACTAACTAATTATATCTAAAGCAACCTGCTATCATTCCAACAGCAGGCATTGGCTATCAAACAGAACATGTGGCCTCAGAGAAATACAACTGGCGGCAAACCTCTGCAGCCTTATCTTACATAGTTAGTCCTTATGCACACGGATGTAGCCTGTTTTGAGGTCCACAAATTGCGGATCCGCAAAACACGGATACTGGCCTCGTGTGTTCTGCATGTTGCAGAATGGAACATCCGGCCCTCAATAGAGCTGTCCTATCATTGTCTGTAGTACGGACAAGAATAGGACATGTTCTATTTTATTTTTTTTTGCTGGGCTGGGGAAGGGATATTTTGCAGCCCAACTGAAGTGAATGGGTCCACATTCAACCTGCAAAAAATGAGGCTCGGATGCGGACCCAAACCACGGTCGTGTGCATGAGGCCTTAGTATGGTTGAAAAAACACTTGTCTATCAAGTTCCACTGGGATGGGTGAGGAAGGATGCTTTTTTAGGGGCTATGAATCTTCACCGACTCCACCACAGTTTTTTCTTCCGAGTCGCCTACATTCCACCAGTGTTGATGCCATTATTTTCAGCACCCAACAGCAGCAAATTGCTATGTGGGCAGTCCCCAGCAGTTCTACGTAAAGTGCTGAAGACCGAACCCCAATCAATTCACCACTAGTAGTCAAACAGGGGGAACAAGGGCTAAAAAACCCAGCAGAGTGGCACTCCAGGGCCTCCAACGGCTTCCCCTAGTGGGGATTGGGGGAATGCATTGACTTAAGAAATCTAATAATTGCTTGTTCAAGTTTTCTTTGGGAACTTTTAAAAAGTGTAAAAAAAATTAAATGTTTTTCAAAATGTTTTTCAAATATAAAAATTTTTAAAAATATAAAAAATTCTATTCACCTCCCTTTCCCCAAATAAAAATAGCTAAACAATAATAATAATCTTTATTTATATAGCGCCAACATATTCCGCAGCGCTTTACAGTTCAGGGGTTCATGTGCAAACAAATAACATAGCAACAGACATGTCAACAATTACAACAAGAGGAATGAGGACCCTGCTCGCAAGAGCTTACAATCTATGAGGAGATAGGGGTGACACAAAAAGTAGAAGTGCTTGTTTTGTACAATGGGAGAATAGGAGAGCAGATAAAAAGCTGCATGAGCTGTCACCAGCGGATATCTGCAGTGTTTCTGGGTGCGGTGGAGGATCAGGTTAAGAAAATGATAAATGGTCAATATATGGAGAGCAGTTAGATCAGGGGATGTGATAGGCCACCCTAAAAAGATGTGTTTTTAGGGAGCGCCTAAAACTGTGTATGTTGTGATTTAGCCTGATTTCTTGGGGTAGGGCATTCAGAGAACCGATGCAGCTCTGGAGAAATCTTGGAGCCGGGAGTGAGAAGTTCGGATTATGGAAGAAGTCAGTCGTAAGTCATTAGCTGAACGGAGAGCATGGCTAGGGTGGTAGACAGAGATGAGGGAGGAGATGTAGGGGGTGCAGCACTGTAGAGAGCTTTGTGGGTGAGGACAAGCAGTTTAAAAAAAGTTATGGCAGTAAGAATATGGTGGTGAAAAGAAAAAATTGGCCGGTATCACCATAACTGTACTACCTGGAAACTGAAGGTAACAGGTTAATTTTACTGCATAGGGAACACCGTAAAAACAAAACCCCACAAAAAACTGTGGTGGAATCGCATTTTTTTTCCAATTCCACTCCATTTGGAATTTTTTTCCTGCTTCCCACTCAATTTTTTTTTTCAATTCCACCCCATTTGGAATTTTTTTCCAGCTTCCCACTCAGGCCCGCTTTTGCCATGAGGCGAGATGAGAATCTCAGCTCAGACGGCATCTTGTGCTGGCTTTGAAGGCGCGGCATCGGTACAGCCAGGAGCAGGAGAGGTAAGTTAATTTATTTATTTCATAGTCTGATCTGAGGTCTGATATGGGGGATCTGAGGTCCAATGGGGGGGTCTGAGATCTGAAATGGGGGTCTGATTGTCTAATAGGGAAGATGAGGAAAGCAAATATCTACATCAGAGGAGACATAGTAACATAGTAACATAGTATATTAGGCCGAAAAAAGACATTTGTCCATCCAGTTCGATCTGTTTCCTGCAAGTTGATCCAGAGGAAGGCAAAAAACCCCTGTGAGGTAGAGCCAATTTTCCCCACTTAAGGGGAAAAAATTCCTTCCCGACTCCAATCAGGCAATCAGAATAACTCCCTGGATCAACGACCCCTCTCTAGTAGCTATAGCCTGTAATATTATTACACTCCAGAAATACATCCAAGCCCCTCTTGAATTCCTTTATTGTACTCACCATCACCACCTCCTCAGGCAGAGAGTTCCATAGTCTTACTGCTCTTACCGTGAAGAATCCTTTTCTATGTTTGTGTACAAACCTTCTTTCCTCCAGACGCAGAGGATGTCCCCTCGTCACAGTCACAGTCCTGGGGATAAATAGATGATGGGACAGATCTCTGTACTGACCCCTGATATATTTATACATAGTTATTAGATCTCCCCTCAGTCGTCTTTTTTCTACAGTGAATACATCACTGGATGTAAAAGGTACATATGTGAGGCTTTATTACCCTGTATGTTCTGTAGGGCTGTATGTAATGTTTTCCAAGTATGTCTTTAAAGGGGTTCTCTGCTTATTTTTTCTTTATACGAGCGCTGCCTTCTCTGCTCTGTTTACCTGCTCACCACTGCAAATGCTGCAACGAGCAGGTAAACAGAGCAGAGAAAACAGCTCTCATATCGCTGCCTTCTTTTCAAACAGCTGATCAGCGGGGGTGCCAGGTGTCGGACCCCGGCCGATCTGAAGGGAATGGGTTAGGTTGAGAATTTGGAATGCGGGTGACGTTTCAATTCCTATCTCAGGCAGCAGAAAGTCTAGCTGCTTCCCTGCCCCTGGCCACAAAGCACCGAGGGAGGGGGAAGGGCGGCACCATTTCGTTTTTCGCCTCAGGCAGCAGAAAAGCTAGAATCGATACTGTTCCCACTACATCGTATGCAATATTAAGGCCCCTTGCGTGAGCGGATTAGGTCCGGATACGTTGCGGATGCGTTCAGTGAAAACTGCGCGATTTCACAAGCAACTACATTCAGTTTTGTTTGCGATCGCGTTCAGTTTTTATCGCTTGGGTGCAATGCGATTTAATGCATTTTGCACGCGCGTGAGAAAAAACTCAATGTTTACAAACAACATCTCTTAGCAACCATCCGTGAAAAACGCATCGCATCTGCACTTTCTTGCGAATGCGATTTTCACGCAGCCCCATTCACTTCTATGGGGCCAGCGTTGCGTGAAAATCACGCACAAGTGATGTGTGAAAAACCAATGCTCATGTACACAGACCCATTGAAATAAAGGGCTCTGGATTCCATGCGGGCGCAATGCGTTCGCATCACACATTGCACCCGTGCAGATTACTCGCTCGTGTGAAAGGGGCCTAACAATTGCAACCTGTCCCGCCAAAGACAAGCCCTCAAATGCTTGTCTGAATGGAAAAATAAAAAATGGCCCCAGAAAGGCAAGGAGTGAAGAACGAAAACGCAAAAATGAAAGAACCCTCCCCGGGAGAAGGGTTTAACGTGCTATATGTTCCACGCTGTTCTAATACTTCAGTGTGCATAGCTCGTTGCTCCATATAACAGTGCTACATAAAGTATTTTATGCAAGGAGTAATACCACATGCACAAAGATGAACAGCGGACCATAGTATTTAAATTGCACTATACCATCAGCCATTTTTATTGGATATATATGGGCTATAAAAGTAATAAGAACTCATGCACACTGCTGTGTTATGGATACGTTGTGCACAGATGTGTAATATGATGCCTTTATACTGTCCGTATTGTACTTCCATGTGTTTCCGATGGTAACCAGAAAAACACATATGAAAAAAGCCCACATGAAAGTTAAGCACAGAAGAAAAGCCCATTGTCATATATCTGCACAAGAAAAATACCCATATGGAAAAAAAGGCTACACAGAAAATTGCCCACATTATTATTTAACTTTCATGACTTGCTCCATGCATGTACAGCGAAAGTCAGGACTTTAAAGATGGCCACCAAATGCAGACATCTTTAACCCCTCAGATGCTGTGGTCAATGGCAACCATCTAAGTTGTCTTTTCCCGAATGGCTCCGCCGCTTATGACTCTGAGGCCTGCCACAACGATGTTCCTATCAAGTCATGGCTGGAGCTGTAGGTTATTACCCTGCCTGTTGGTGCTTTTACATCCAAGCCGAAAGACAGAGACAGGGGATAGAGATAGAGGAGCACCGCAGGACATTGGAGCAGGAACTTGCAGTATAGACACATACCCTACTACCATACCTCAGAACTTTAGGAAAGGTCAAGGCGGGATAACAGCAGCAATGTAGTTCATGAAGAGACATGAAGTACAAAGAGGAGGGTGGAGGTAATGAGCAGCAGCACTTGCATGTAGTCTCCATTACCACAGTCTGTCCTGTCTGTCCTCTCTCTACTTCATGTCTCCTCATGAACTCCATTGCCACAGAGCTTCAGCTGAAGATCAGCTATATTCAGGATTATAATCTGTGACAAGTAGGAAAGGGGGCTGAGGCAGCTCTTTAGCTCAGTGTTGTGAAGTAACTTGTCCTACTATGTGATTAGGACAGGTTTTGTGTGTACTAATAGGATGGCGGCCATTTTATTTCCCCTGATGATTGCTCCCTAGACAAAACAAGCTATTATACCTAATAACAGGTATTTAGGAACATATTAATAATAAAGTAATATTTAAGTATTTTCATTTTCTTAATTCGGTAGGTATTGTTGCATCCGTAACAACCTGCTCCATAAAAATACCACATGATCTAACCTGTCAGATGAACATTGTACATAACAAATAATTAAAACGCTGTCAAAACAGCTATTTTTTGTTACCTTGCCTCACAAAAATATAGAGCAACCAAAAATCCTATGTACCCTAAAATAGTAGCAACAAAAATGGGGTCATTTTTTGTAGTTTCTACTCTAGGGATGCATCAGGGGGTCTTCAAATGTGACATGGCAACTTAAAATTATGGCTTGGATAAGTAAAAGCGTTTTAAAATTATTACCACATAAAGTGACACATGTTGGATTTGCTAAAAATGGCCTGGTCCTGAAGGGGTTAATGACCCCACACAGCAGTTATGCCCCTTAATGACCCCACACAGCAGTTATGCCCCCTTACGGTAGTGCTGCTCCATTAATGCCATCTTATAATAATGTTGTACCCTTACACTAGTGAAGCTACATAAGATATATATTTTTTTTAAATAAAAAGGTAATACTCAACTAGCCCCGTTCCCCGAATGATTGGAGCACATCATGCTCTTCCCCAGCAGCAGGCGTGATGTATTGATTTTATTGTCATCGAAGGAGAGCGCACAAGCCGATTCCCCAGCCGGAGAATCATCCTCAGCCTGTGTGCTCTCCAGCTCAGCTCTGCAGGTGCGATGACATCACAGCATCAAGCTTGCTGCTTGGGAGTGCACAGGCCGGTGTATGGTGAAGCAGGGAGCGGATGTCTCCCTGCTATACCATTCTATTAAAAGGGGTTGTCCGAGTTATGAAAAAATATATAGCACTGTAAATCTGATGGTCACCAATATATAGCTAAGCAAGTTTTAGGCAAAAAAATTGTATTTGCTCATTTCCCTGGTTCTCTTCTGGCCCTTTGTTTATCTGCAATAATAACAATCTCTGAGGTTTTCCTCATGAATATTTATGGGCGTCAACAAACACTGCCCCTCCCCCTGCAAAGGGAATGAATAAAAGTTGGGAGATATGTGCTACAGATTACATACAGTGGTTCAGAGATGATCTGCAGGCTACTGCCTGGAGCTCCGGACATGGACCTGGGGAAAAACTTCTCCAGCTGGTCAGGAGCTGCAACCAACAGCAGAACAGGCCACATGTGGTCCACAGGGTGTGCTCCCCTGGTGTACAGTAAATGTTTGTAAGACAAAATACAGCAAAGAGAAGTGAATAGTTTTCTACCTACAAACTTTATTCAGAAGGAACAATAATAAGGATATGTGCCTGAGAACAATAAAATTATCTTCGACTCATATCCTTCTGCTTCCTTCATGATGGAAGGGTGTGACTAGAAGATTCTTGCAACTCAGTACCTGCACCGATTGAGGGTACAAATCTGTCGTCTGCACGGAAAACAGATTTCACAGAAGTCTGTGTCAGATCTGACTGTTCCGTTGGCAGATAATATAGAGATTTTTTTATGCGGGGCCACGGAACGGAGCAACGGATGCGGACAGCACACGAAGTGCTGTCCGCATCTTTTGCAGCCCCATTGAAGTGAATGGGTCCGCACCCAAACTGCAAAAAATGCGGCTCGGATGCGGAACCAAACCACGGTCGTGTGAATGAGCCCTTAATGTGTGTTTTTCACAGAACCATTCCTAATTTTCTAGGGATGCACACTGTTTTTACACAAGGATTCATACGGAATCCAGGATTACAAAACATTGCCATGTCCCACTGCATGCCATATCCCCTAGAAGCATTGCTCCCTAGGTAAGTGCAGCAAACCCTTGAGGAGCCGAAACAGAGGATAGGACAGGTAGTGGCTCTGACTATGGGAAGTGTCACAGTGGTTTACCTGAGGCTGTGGCTCCCTAGGGTCAGTGCAGTGAGAGGAGGGTGCACCCTTTCTTCCTTTGGGACACTCCCTGTAGTTGGGGCTGCTGCCTGGTGGAAGTTTGGGGGTGCCCTTGATGTTAGTGGTTGTATGGGTGTAGTAGTGCAATGGCCAGCGTATGGTGGGTAGTGGTCAGGAAACCAGACCACAGGTAGAAGAATAAACGTCTCTTTTTACTAGAGTACATACAATAATTATCTGTACACAGTAAAAATCCTTTTCCCAGATGGCCAGGTATGGAGGCTGGGAAAGTGGCGAATAATGGCACTCTTAGTATGTTATCTTGCTAAATTCTCTCTCCCTAGAATCACTGGCTAGCAACTATAATCAGCCAATTATGGATGTAGTGTCCACTGCGAGATACAGGCATGTCGGGCATGTATAAGGGCTCATGCATATGGCCATTGCTTTTTTTTGTGGTCGGCAAATTGCAGATCTGCAAAACACGTAAACTGACCGTGTGCGTACCACATTTTGCCAAACAGAACGTCCTGCCCTCTATAGAACAGACAAGAATAGGCCATGTTCTATTATTTTGTGGTTGCCATAGAATGGACAAAAAATGTGGATCGGATGCCGAAATAAAAACCCATTGTGTGCATGAGTACTAAGTGTGTTGGGTGTCTCTAACTGTTGTCCCTTACAAGCAGTGAAGTCTGTATTGCTGTATTCACATGTTACCTGGCTGACCTCTATTCTTTGACATGCAGATTCTAAGTCCTTGTCTTTCTTGTTGTAGCAAAAGCAGTAACTTTTACACAGATCTGTTAGTCTCTGAATCCTGAGGCTTTAGGAGAAGTTGCACATGGACATGCTTCCTCCCTCCTCACACACTAGACTAGAACACCCCTGTAAACAAGAAGCAGGACCAGCCACTCCTGCAAAGAGAGGAGGAACAGGGTGGTAAACACCGTCCCTGTCCACCATACCAGGTCATGCTGGGTGTACATAACATTAAATAACAATAGGATCAAACTATTTGCAGATACCCCCTGTACTGAGGTACTGCAAAAGAATATAGTGCTGCATAGAGGTACACAATTCACCTATGTCTTCATAATACAGAACCATAGGGCCTCCTTGTACGCTCCATGAACATAAAGGACTAACTGTTGAAACCTCATTACAAAGGACACATAAATACAATTATACAGAGTCGGAGTAGTCAGTATAAAAGAAATGGAAAGCTCATCATAGTGACAAATACTTTCCATAAATGAGTTGGGTGATAAGTATATATCATACTTTTCTCCCTATAAAACGCACTTTTTGCCCCTAAAAGTGGGGGAGATGTCAGCGCATCTTATAGGGTGAATATTAAGGAGTGTCTCCATTATGGAAGTGCTCAGTAGGACCAGGGAGCGGTGAATACAGAGCTCCTTGTGCTGGCAGTTCTCACCGCTCCCTGGTCTTCTGCCAGTGATGCATGCTGTTCTGTGACCTGCGCACAGTGTGAGGACGTCAGAGCATCCTGTGACCTTATGTTGTGTGTCATCGAGTCACAGCACAGCGCGGCAGGAAGAGCAGGAGCTGGATCTTAGGAGCAGCGGAGGCCGCGGTCGCAAAATGAGCAGCGAGTTGATTTTTTTTGTCTGATCTGAGGTCTAATTAACATTGGGGGTCTGATCTGAGGTCTGATTGGGTGTCTGAGCTGGGGACTAATTAACATTGGGAGTCTGATCTAAAGTCTGATTGGGGATTTGAGCTGGGGTGTAATTAACATTGCAAGTCTGATCTGAGGTCTGATTGGGGGTCTGATAAACATTGGGGGGTCTGATCTGAGGTCTGATGCAAAATATTTTTTTTCTTATGTGTATCATGGGGCAAAAAATATGGTACATATACAGGGTAAGAGCCTATTTTCCCCAAACCAGAGCAGTTCATGAAAACATAGTGAACAATATTAGTTGATTTTATTTGACAACCGATGTCTTATTCTCGGGTGATGTTATATTCAGACAGCACAGCTTTATGACTAATAGAAGGTAATGACAGTGCTAGATTCTCACTAGGACACAAGGTAATGTAAGGGAATAATCTGTCCTGCACGTCTTCATTCTTATAAACTATATACAATTTCAGTCACAATCCTGAATACCATCTACTAATATTCAATGTCCCATTGTGGCGTTTGGATTATGAAGAGTAGGCTATTCCAGTGAGCATTATATAGTAAAACATACAGAATGTTCTACATAGAAGGTTAACTTCTTTTTTCAAGTGTAGCAGCAATTTTGAATTGCTGCAATATAAATGAGGGCAATTTGTGGAGATCAGAATGAAGAATGTTGGATATTTTTCCATATTCGAGAGTCAAAACTAATGGCAAAATGGTTAACTGATTACCTACCATTTATCTGAAATGTCAAAGGAAATATATGGGTTCCTGATCAGTGAAGTACATAAAAGTGAGGAGAACTTTCCTCCCTTTGGGGCACTTTCCTCTTGTTCTTCAGTTCCCCTGACTGATGACGGTTGAGGTGACCTTGGTGATGAAGGTGCCAGACAAGGTCCTGGTTATCATGACGCCAACATCTTGCAGTGTAGTAGCAATGCAGGAAATAATGAGGAGGCCAGGTAAGTTGCAACAACTCAAATGTAGTCTCCAAATCAAACAGTGCAATCGTTCCTTTCCTGACCCAATAGTGTCTTCCCTGGATATCTTTAGATGCCCCAGTTTCATCAGAGGACAGTGGACTGTCTCTGGACAGTGGATCCGTTCTGTCTGGTTTTATATGGTGGTAAACTGGAAATTTGTTATGCTCCCACCACATGCAGAGGTGTCTCTGGTCTCAGTTTAAGTTCTCTGATAGGAATGTTCTGGAACCCTCTTTAGTATGACCACTAAATCTTTTGTATGATTTCCTTCCCTTGAACGCTGGCATATACCCTGTCACAGTTGAAGGTTATTATTCATAGAGTAAGACTCCATTCACACAACTGTGTCAGTTTTGCGGACCGCAAACTACGGACCCACAAAACACGCACCATGTGCACCGTGCATTGCTGCAAGTACCCACTAACTTCAATGGGTCTGCAAGCCGCATGTTGCGAACAAAGGTAGGACATGTCCTATCTTTTGCGGCGTGGCTACATGGACCCAGAAGCACAAGAAAAGGCTTCCATGTGCTTCTGGGTCTATGGGACAGGACCGCAAAAGGTAGAGCGCGTCCTAACCTTGTTCGCAACATACAGATCACGCCCAGGGCTACTGCACACAGTAATGTCACAGTACAGGGATAATGATGTAATCATAGTGGGATAATGTACACAGCGACGTAATTATAGTGATATAATACAGACAATGATATAATAAAAGTACATGCACACAATGATATGACAGTACAGGGATAAAGTAGACAGTGATGTCACAGTATAGTGATAAACAGCAAAGCCACAGAGGTAAACACAATGATGTCATAGTATAAAGATATAAACACAGTGATGTCACAGTACAGAGATAATAAACACAGTGATGTCACAGTACAGAGATAATAAACACAGTGATGTCACAGTACAGAGATAATAAACACAGTGATGTCACAGCACAGGGATAATAAACACAGTGATGTCACAGTACAGAGATAATAAACAGTGATGTCACAGCACAGGGATAATAAACACAGTGATGTCACAGTACAGAGATAATAAACACAGTGATGCCACAGTACAGAGATAATAAACATAATGATGTCACAGTACAGAGATAATAAACACAATGATGTCACAGTACAGAGATAATAAACACAGTGATGTCACAGTACAGAGATAATAAACACAGTGATGTCACAGTACAGAGATAATAAACACAGTGATGTCACAGTACAGAGATAATAAACACAGTGATGTCACAGTACAGAGATAATAAACACAGTGATGTCATAGTACAGAGATAATAAACATAATGATGTCACAGTACAGAGATAATAAACAGTGATGTCACAGTACATAGATAATAAACACAGTGATGTCACAGTACAGACATAATAAACACAATGATGTCACAGTACAGAGATAATAAACACAGTGATGTCACAGTACAGAGATAATAAACACAGTGATGTCACAGTACAGAGATAATAAACACAGTGATGTCACAGTACAGAGATAATAAACACAGTGATGTCACAGTACAGAGATAATAAACACAGTGATGTCACAGTACAGAGATAATAACACAGTGATGTCACAGTACAGAGATAATAAACACAGTGATGTCACAGTACAGAGATAATAAACACAGTGATGTCACAGTACAGAGATAATAAACATAATGATGTCACAGTACAGAGATAATAAACACAGTGATGTCACAGTACAGAGATAATAAACACAGTGATGTCACAGTACAGAGATAATAAACACAGTGATGTCACAGTACAGAGATAATAAACACAGTGATGTCACAGTACAGAGATAATAAACATAATGATGTCACAGTACAGAGATAATAAACACAGTGATGTCACAGTACAGAGATAATAAACACAGTGATGTCACAGTACAGAGATAATAAACACAGTGATGTCACAGTACAGAGATAATAAACACAATGATGTCACAGTACAGAGATAATAAACACAGTGATGTCACAGTACAGAGATAATAAACACAGTGATGTCACAGTACAGAGATAATAAACACAGTGATGTCACAGTACAGAGATAATAAACACAGTGATGTCACAGTACAGAGATAATAAACACAGTGATGTCACAGTACAGAGATAATAAACACAGTGATGTCACAGTACAGAGATAATAAACACAGTGATGTCACAGTACAGAGATAATAAACACAGTGATGTCACAGTACAGAGATAATAAACACAGTGATGTCACAGCACAGAGATAATAAACACAGTGATGTCACAGTACAGAGATAATAAACATAATGATGTCACAGTACAGAGATAATAAACAGTGATGTCACAGTACAGAGATAATAAACACAGTGATGTCACAGTACAGACATAATAAACACAATGATGTCACAGTACAGAGATAATAAACACAATGATGTCACAGTACAGACATAATAAACACAGTGATGTCCCAGTACAGAGATAATAAACCCAGTGATGTCACAGTACAGGGATAATGAACACAGTGATGTCACAGTACAGAGATAATAAACATAATGATGTCACAGTACAGAGATAATAAACAGTGATGTCACAGTACATAGATAATAAACACAGTGATGTCACAGTACAGACATAATAAACACAATGATGTCACAGTGCAGAGATAATAAACACAGTGATGTCACAGTACAGAGATAATAAACACAGTGATGTCACAGTACAGAGATAATAAACACAGTGATGTCACAGTACAGAGAAAATAAACATAATGATGTCACAGTACAGAGATAATAAACACAGTGATGTCACAGTACAGAGATAATAAACAGTGATGTCACAGTACAGAGATAATAAACACAGTGATGTCACAGCACAGAGATAATAAACACAGTGATGTCACAGCACAGAGATAATAAACATAATGATGTCACAGTACAGAGATAATAAACAGTGATGTCACAGTACATAGATAATAAACACAGTGATGTCACAGTACAGGGATAATGAACACAGTGATGTCACAGTACAGAGATAATAAACAGTGATGTCACAGTACAGAGATAATAAACATAATGATGTCACAGTACAGAGATAATAAACAGTGATGTCACAGTACATAGATAATAAACACAATGATGTCACAGTACAGACATAATAAACACAATGATGTCACAGTACAGAGATAATAAACACAATGATGTCACAGTACAGACATAATAAACACAGTGATATCACAGTACAGAGATAATAAACACAGTGATGTCACAGTACAGGGATAATGAACACAGTGATGTCACAGTACAGACATAATAAACACAATGATGTCACAGTACAGAGATAATAAACACAGTGATGTCACAGTACAGAGATAATAAACACAGTGATGTCACAGTACAGAGATAATAAACACAGTGATGTCACAGTACAGAGATAATAAACATAATGATGTCACAGTACAGAGATAATAAACACAGTGATGTCACAGTACAGAGATAATAAACAGTGATGTCACAGTACAGAGATAATAAACACAGTGATGTCACAGCACAGAGATAATAAACACAGTGATGTCACAGTACAGAGATAATAAACATAATGATGTCACAGTACAGAGATAATAAACACAGTGATGTCACAGTACAGAGATAATAAACACAGTGATGTCACAGTACAGGGATAATGAACACAGTGATGTCACAGTACAGAGATAATAAACATAATGATGTCACAGTACAGAGATAATAAACACAGTGATGTCACAGTACAGAGATAATAAACAGTGATGTCACAGTACAGAGATAATAAACACAGTGATGTCACAGCACAGAGATAATAAACACAGTGATGTCACAGTACAGAGATAATAAACACAGTGATGTCACAGTACAGAGATAATAAACAGTGATGTCACAGTACATAGATAATAAACACAGTGATGTCACAGTACAGACATAATAAACACAATGATGTCACAGTACAGAGATAATAAACACAATGATGTCACAGTACAGACATAATAAACACAGTGATGTCCCAGTACAGAGATAATAAACACAGTGATGTCACAGTACAGGGATAATGAACACAGTGATGTCACAGTACAGAGATAATAAACATAATGATGTCACAGTACAGAGATAATAAACAGTGATGTCACAGTACATAGATAATAAACACAGTGATGTCACAGTACAGACATAATAAACACAATGATGTCACAGTACAGAGATAATAAACACAATGATGTCACAGTACAGAGATAATAAACACAGTGATGTCACAGTACAGAGATAATAAACACAGTGATGTCACAGTACAGAGATAATAAACATAATGATGTCACAGTACAGAGATAATAAACACAGTGATGTCACAGTACAGAGATAATAAACACAATGATGTCACAGTACAGAGATAATAAACACAGTGATGTCACAGTACAGAGATAATAAACACAGTGATGTCACAGTACAGAGATAATAAACACAGTGATGTCACAGTACAGAGATAATAAACACAGTGATGTCACAGTACAGAGATAATAAACACAGTGATGTCACAGTACAGGGATAATGAACACAGTGATGTCACAGTACAGAGATAATAAACATAATGATGTCACAGTACAGAGATAATAAACACAGTGATGTCACAGTACAGAGATAATAAACACAGTGATGTCACAGTACAGAGATAATAAACACAGTGATGTCACAGCACAGAGATAATAAACACAGTGATGTCACAGTACAGAGATAATAAACATAATGATGTCACAGTACAGAGATAATAAACAGTGATGTCACAGTACATAGATAATAAACACAGTGATGTCACAGTACAGACATAATAAACACAATGATGTCACAGTACAGAGATAATAAACACAATGATGTCACAGTACAGACATAATAAACACAGTGATGTCACAGTACAGAGATAATAAACACAGTGATGTCACAGTACAGGGATAATGAACACAGTGATGTCACAGTACAGAGATAATAAACACAATGATGTCACAGTACAGAGATAATAAACACAGTGATGTCACAGTACAGAGATAATAAACACAGTGATGTCACAGTACAGAGATAATAAACACAATGATGTCACAGTACAGAGATAATAAACACAGTGATGTCACAGTACAGAGATAATAAACACAGTGATGTCACAGTACAGAGATAATAAACACAGTGATGTCACAGTACAGAGATAATAAACACAGTGATGTCACAGTACAGACATAATAAACACAATGATGTCACAGTACAGAGATAATAAACACAATGATGTCACAGTACAGAGATAATAAACACAGTGATGTCACAGTACAGAGATAATAAACACAGTGATGTCACAGTACAGAGATAATAAACACAGTGATGTCACAGTACAGAGATAATAAACACAGTGATGTCACAGTACAGAGATAATAAACACAGTGATGTCACAGTACAGACATAATAAACACAATGATGTCACAGTACAGACATAATAAACACAATGATGTCACAGTACAGAGATAATAAACACAATGATGTCACAGTACAGACATAATAAACACAGTGATGTCATAGTACAGAGATAATAAACACAGTGATGTCACAGTACAGGGATAATACACACAGTGATGTCACAGTACAGGGATAATGAACACAGTGATGTCACAGTACAGAGATAATAAACATAATGATGTCACAGTACAGAGATAATAAACAGTGATGTCACAGTACATAGATAATAAACACAGTGATGTCACAGTACAGGGATAATGAACACAGTGATGTCACAGTACAGAGATAATAAACACAATGATGTCACAGTACAGACATAATAAACACAATGATGTCACAGTACAGAGATAATAAACACAGTGATGTCACAGTACAGAGATAATAAACACAGTGATGTCACAGTACAGAGATAATAAACATAATGATGTCACAGTACAGAGATAATAAACACAGTGATGTCACAGTACAGAGATAATAAACAGTGATGTCACAGTACAGAGATAATAAACACAGTGATGTCACAGTACAGACATAATAAACACAATGATGTCACAGTACAGACATAATAAACACAATGATGTCACAGTACAGAGACATGAACACAGTCATATGACCAGGGCTGGGACAAGGTCCACCACCAACAGAGGCTGAGCTGCCCAAGTGCGCCCCCCCCCCCCAACTTGTGGAGTCTTTACTAAATACTGTTGTAATCACACATAAATATGCACAGTTTAATGTATCAATTAATAACGCACTGTTATGGAGGATCTGTGGATGACATTGTTATGGGGGGGATCTATGGATGAAACTGTTATGGGGAGGATCTATGGATGACACGGTTATGGGGTAATCTGTGGATGACACTGTTATGGGGGATCTGTGGATGACACTGTTATGAAGGATCTGTGGATGACAATGCTATGGGGATCTGTGGATGACACACTTATGGGGGATCTGTGGACGACACTGTTATGGGAGATCTATGGATGACAATGTTATGGGGGATCTATGGATGACAGAGTTATGGGGGGATCTATGGATGACACTGTTATGGAGGATCTGTGGATAGCACAATGTTATGGGGGGTCTGTGGATTGCACTGTTATGGTGGGATCTGTGGATGACACTGTTATGGGGGATCTGTGGATGACAATGTTATGGGAGATCTGTGGATGACACTGTTATGGGGGATCTGTGGATGACAGTGCTATGGGGGATCTGTGGATGACACACTGTTATGGGGGATCTGTGGATGACACACTGTTATGGGGGATCTGTGGATGACACACTGTTATGGGAGATCTGTGGATGACACACTGTTATGGGAGATCTGTGGATGACGCATTGTTATGGGGGATCTGTGGATGACACTGTTATGGGGGGATCTGTGGATGACGCACTGTTATGGGGGATCTGTGGATGACACACTGTTATGGGGGATCTGTGGATGACGATTGTTATGGGGGATCTGTGGATGGCACTGTTATGGATTGTGACTCACAATGGATATTGGGGGCCAGCAAATTACAAGGAAGGCGGGGTGGGGGATGATTGATAACATACATATCTAAATGGCTGGGGGGTGAGGGCTTGACTTGAGCCATCTATTGATCAGAGCATTAGAATAGCAGGAATAAATAACATCTAAATGTCTGGTGGGGTAGATGGGGGTAGGACAAGGGCTGATGGGGAAGGGGGACTGGGTTAGATAATCTATACTGACATACATTTGACACACATACATACTGACATACATATGACACACACATATATACTGACATACAAATGACACACATATATACTGACATACATATGCACACACATATATACAGACATACATATGACACACACATACATACTGACATACATATGACACACACATACATACTGACATACATATGACACACACATATATACTGACATACAAATGACACACATATATACATATGACGCACACATATATACAGACATACATATGACACACACATACATACTGACATACATATGACACACACATACATACTGACATACATATGACACACACATATATACTGACATACAAATGACACACATATATACATATGACACACACATATACTGACATACATATGACACACACATACATACTGACATACATATGACACACACATATACTGACATACATATGACACACAACATACATATGACACACACATACATACTGACATACATATGACACACACATACATACTGACATACATATGACACAGACACATATATACTGACATACATATGACACAGACACATACATACTGACATACATATGACACAGACACATACATACTGACATACATATGACACAGACACATATATACTGACATACATATGACACAGACACATATATACTGACATACATATGACACACACACATATATACTGACATACATATGACACACACATACATACTGACATACATATGACACACACATATATACTGACATACAAATGACACACACATATATACTGACATACATATGACACACATACATATATACAGACATACATATGACACACATACATAAAAACACACAATATGCACATTACATTACTGCCATTCCATTCCTTTTAACCCCTTACATTTTCTGCACATACAGTCTCTGGTGACTTGGAGGGAGAGGCAGGATGCAGAGTATTCCTCCTCCTCCTCCTTCTCTGTCCCGATGCTGCTCTTCTCTCTGTGCTGGGGGAGGGGGTTGTGAATCTCTGGTGCACACACAGGCAGGAAGTCAGGGGCTGGGGAAGGTACGGAGCTGCAGCACACTGCACTAGACTGAGGGAGGGAGGAAGAACACCACTAGGGGGCGCAGGACCGGCTGTTACAGCAGCAGAGCGCAGAAATGGATGCTCTGCTGCTAATACAGCTACACGGCAGCAGCAGGGACTTGGTAAAAGTGGCCTGTGCCCTGAGGCTTGAGCGCCCTGAGGCTGGAGCCTCCTCAGCCTCTGTGTCGGCCCGGCCCTGCATATGACAGTACAGGGAAAATAAAGACAGTGATGTCACAGTACAGAGATAATAAACACAATGATGTCATAGTATAAAGATATAAACACAGTGATGTTACAGTACAGAGATAATAAACACAATGATGTCACAGTACAGAGAAATGAACACAGTCATATGACAGTACAGGGAAAATAAAGACAGTGATGTCACAGTACAGATATAATAAACCCAGTGATGTCACAGTACAGAGATAATAAACACAATGATGTCACAGTACAGGGAAAATAAACACAGTGATGTCACAGTACAGAGATAATAAACACAGTGATGTCATAGTACAGAGATAATAAACACAGTGATGTCACAGTACAGATATAATAAACACAATGATGTCATAGTATAAAGATATAAACACAGTGATGTCACCGTACAGAGATAATAAACACAATGATGTCATAGTATAAAGATATAAACACAGTGATGTCACAGTACAGAAATAATAAACACAATGATGTCACAGTACAGAGATAATAAACACAGTGATGTAACAGTGCAGGGATAATAAACACAGTGATGTCACAGTACAGAGATAATAAACACAGTGATGTCATAGTACAGAGACATGAACACAGTCATATGACAGTACAGGGAAAATAAAGTCAGTGATGTCACAGTACAGATATAATAAACCCAGTGATGTCACAGTACAGGGATAATAAACACAGTGATGTCACAGTACAGAGATAATAAACACAGTGATGTCACAGTACAGCGAAAATAAATACAGTGATGTCACAGTACAGGGATAATAAACATTGTGATGTCACAGTCCAGATATAATAAACACAGTGATGTCACAGTACAGAGATAATAAACCCAGTGATGTCACAGTACAGAGATAATAAACCCAGTGATGTCATAGTACAGAGATAATAAACACAATCATGTCACAGTACAGAGATAACAAACACAGTGATGTCATAGTACAGAGACATGAACACAGTCATATGACAGTACAGGGAAAATAAACACAGTGATGTCACAGTACAGGGATAATAAACACAGTGATGTCACAGTACAGAGATAATAAACACAGTGATGTCACAGTACAGGGATAATAAACACAGTGATGTCACAGTACAGAAATAATAAACACAATGATGTCAGAGTACAGAGATAATAAACACAGTGATGTCACAGTACAGAGATAATAAACACAGTGATGTCACAGTACAGAGATAATAAACACAATGATGTCACAGTACAGAGATAACAAACACAGTGATGTCATAGTACAGAGACATGAACACAGTCATATGACAGTACAGGGAAAATAAACACAGTGATATCACAGTACAGGGAAAATAAACACAGTGATGTCATAGTACAGAGATAATAAACACAATGATGTCACAGTAAAGAGATAATAAACACAGTGATGTCGCAGTACAGAGATAATAAACAGTGATGTCACAGTACATAGATAATAAACATAATGATGTCACAGTACAGGGATAAAAGACACAGTGATGTCACAGTACAGAGATAATAAACACGGTAATGTCATAGTACAGAGACATGAACACAGTCATATGACAGTACAGGGAAAATAAAGACAGTGATGTCACAGTACAGGGAAAATAAACACAATGATGTCATAGTATAAAGATATAAACAAAGTGATGTCACAGTACAGAGATAATAAACACAATGATGTCACAGTACAGGGATAATAAACACAGTGATGTCACAGTACAGAGATAATAAACACTGTGATGTCACAGTACAGAGATAATAAACACAGTGATGTCACAATTCAGAGATAATAAAAACAGTGATGTCACAGTAAAGACATAAAAACACAGTGATGTCAAAGTACAGGGATAATAAACACAGTGATGTCACAGTACAGAGATAATAAACCCAGTGATGTCACAGTACAGAGATAATAAACCCAGTGATGTCACAGTACAGGAATAATAAACACTGTGATGTCACAGTACAGAGAAATTAAACACAGTGATGTCACAGTAGAGAGATAATAAACACAGTGATGTCACAGTACAGAGATAATAAACACAGTGATGTCACAGTACAGAGATAATAAACACGGTAATGTCACAGTACAGAGATAATAAACCCAGTGATGTCACAGTACAGAGATAATAAACACAATGATATCACAGTACAGGGATAATAAACACAGTGATGTCACAGTACAGGGATAATATACACAGTGATGTCACAGTACAGGGATAATAAACACAGTGATGTCACAGTACAGGAATAATAAACACTGTGATGTCACAGTACAGGGAAAATAAATACAGTGATGTCCCAGTACAGAGATAACAAACACAGTGATGTCAGAGTACAGGGATAATAAACACAATGATGTCCCAGTACAGTGATAACAACACAGTGATGTCATAGTACAGAGACATGAACACAGTCATATGACAGTACCGGGAAAATAAACACAGTGATGTCACAGTACAGAGATAATAAACACAGTGATGTCGCAGTACAGAGATAATAAACAGTGATGTCACAGTACAGAGATAATAAACACAATGATGTCACAGTACAGGGATAATAACACAGTGATGTCACAGTACAGGGAAAATAAATACAGTGATGTCACAGTACAGGGATAACATACACAGTGATGTCACAGTACAGAGATAATAAATCCAGTGATGTCACAGTACAGAGAAATTAAACACAGTGATGTCACAGTACAGAGATAATAAACACAGTGATGTCACAGTACAGAGATAATAAACACAGTGATGTCACAGTACAGAGATAATAAACACAGTGATGTCACAGTACAGGGATAATAAACACAGTGATGTCACAGTACAGGGATAATATACACAGTAATGTCATAGTACAGAGATAATAAACACGGTAATGTCACAGTACAGAGATAATAAACCCAGTGATGTCACAGTACAGAGATAATAAACACAACGATATCACAGTACAGGGATAATAAACACAGTGATGTCATAGTACAGAGATAATAAACACTGTGATGTCACAGTAGAGGGATAATAAACACAGTGATGTCACAGTACAGAGATAATAAACACAGTGATGTCACAGTACAGGGATAATATACACAGTGATGTCACAGTACAGGGATAATAAACACAGTGATGTCACAGTACAGGAATAATAAACACTGTGATGTCACAGTACAGGGAAAATAAATACAGTGATGTCCCAGTACAGAGATAACAAACACAGTGATGTCACAGTACAGGGATAATAAACACAGTGATGTCACAGTACAGGGAAAATAAATACAGTGATGTCCCAGTACAGAGATAACAAACACAGTGATGTCAGAGTACAGGGATAATAAACACAATGATGTCCCAGTACAGAGATAACAACACAGTGATGTCATAGTACAGAGACATGAACACAGTCATATGACAGTACAGGGAAATAAACACAGTGATGTCACAGTACAGAGATAATAAACACAGTGATGTCGCAGTACAGAGATAATAAACAGTGATGTCACAGTACAGAGATAATAAACACAATGATGTCACAGTACAGGGATAATAACACAGTGATGTCACAGTACAGGGAAAATAAATACAGTGATGTCACAGTACAGGGATAACATACACAGTGATGTCACAGTACAGAGATAATAAATCCAGTGATGTCACAGTACAGAGATAATAAACACAGTGATGTCACAGTACAGGGATAATAAACACAGTGATGTCACAGTACAGAGATAATAAACACAGTGATGTCACAGTACAGAGATAATAAACACAGTGATGTCACAGTACAGGGATAATAAACACAGTGATGTCACAGTACAGGGATAATATACACAGTAATGTCATAGTACAGAGATAATAAACACGGTAATGTCACAGTACAGAGATAATAAACCCAGTGATGTCACAGTACAGAGATAATAAACACAACGATATCACAGTACAGGGATAATAAACACAGTGATGTCATAGTACAGAGATAATAAACACTGTGATGTCACAGTAGAGGGATAATAAACACAGTGATGTCACAGTACAGAGATAATAAACACAGTGATGTCACAGTACAGGGATAATATACACAGTGATGTCACAGTACAGGGATAATAAACACAGTGATGTCACAGTACAGGAATAATAAACACTGTGATGTCACAGTACAGGGAAAATAAATACAGTGATGTCCCAGTACAGAGATAACAAACACAGTGATGTCACAGTACAGGGATAATAAACACAGTGATGTCACAGTACAGGGAAAATAAATACAGTGATGTCCCAGTACAGAGATAACAAACACAGTGATGTCAGAGTACAGGGATAATAAACACAATGATGTCCCAGTACAGAGATAACAACACAGTGATGTCATAGTACAGAGACATGAACACAGTTATATGACAGTACAGGGAAATAAACACAGTGATGTCACAGTACAGAGATAATAAACACAGTGATGTCACAGTACAGAGATAATAAACAGTGATGTCACAGTACAGAGATAATAAACACAATGATGTCACAGTACAGAGATAATAAACACAGTGATGTCACAGTACAGGGATAATAAACACAGTGATGTCACAGTACAGGGATAATAAACACAGTGATGTCACAGTACAGAGATAATAAACACAGTGATGTCACAGTACAGAGATAATAAACACAGTGATGTCCCAGTACAGAGATAACAAACACAGTGATGTCACAGTACAGGGATAATAAACACAGTGATGTCCCAGTACAGGGATAATAAATACAGTGATGTCATAGTACAGAGATAATGAACACAGTCATGTGACAGTACAGGGAGATAATAAACACAGTGATGTCCCAGTACAGAGATAATAAACACAGTGATGTCACAGTACAGAGATAATGAACACAGTGATGTCACAGTACAGGGATAATAAACACAGTGATGTCACAGTACAGAGATAATAAACACAGTGATGTCGCAGTACAGAGATAATAAACACAGTGATGTCACAGTACAGAGATAATAAACACAATGATGTCACAGTACAGGGATAATAACACAGTGATGTCACAGTACAGGGAAAATAAATACAGTGATGTCACAGTACAGGGATAACATACACAGTGATGTCACAGTACAGAGATAATAAACACAGTGATGTCACAGTACAGAGATAATAAACACAGTGATGTCACAGTACAGGGATAATAAACACAGTGATGTCACAGTACAGAGATAATAAACACAATGATGTCCCAGTACAGAGATAACAAACACAGTGATGTCATAGTACAGAGAAATGAATACAGTCATATGACAGTACAGGGAAAATAAACACAGTGATGTCACAGTACAGAGATAATAAACACAGTGATGTCACAGTACAGAGATAATAAACACAGTGATGTCACAGTACAGAGATAATAAACACAGTGATGTCACAGTACAGAGATAATAAAGACAGTGATGTCACAGTACAGGGATAATAAACACAGTAATGTCACAGTACACGGATAATATACACAGTAATGTCATAGTACAGAGATAATAAACACAGTAATGTCACAGTACAGAGATAATAAACCCAGTGATGTCACAGTACAGAGATAATAAACACAATGATATCACAGTACAGGGATAATAAACACAGTGATGTCATAGTACAGAGATAATAAACACTGTGATGTAACAGTAGAGGGATAATAAACACAGTGATGTCACAGTACAGAGATAATAAACACAGTGATGTCACAGTACAGGGAAAATAAATACAGTGATGTCCCAGTACAGAGATAACAAACACAGTGATGTCACAGTACAGGGATAATAAACACAATGATGTCCCAGTACAGAGATAACAACACAGTGATGTCATAGTAGAGAGACATGAACACAGTCATATGACAGTACAGGGAAAATAAACACAGTGATGTCACAGTACAGAGATAATAAACACAGTGATGTCGCAGTACAGAGATAAGAAACAGTGATGTCACAGTACAGAGATAATAAACACAATGATGTCACAGTACAGGGATAATAACACAGTGATGTCACAGTACAGGGAAAATAAATACAGTGATGTCACAGTACAGGGATAACATACACAGTGATGTCACAGTACAGAGATAATAAACACAGTGATGTCACAGTACAGAGATAATAAACACAGTGATGTCACAGTACAGGGATAATAAACACAGTGATGTCCCAGTACAGAGATAATAAACACAGTGATGTCACAGAACAGAGATAATAAACACAGTGATGTCACAGTACTGACATAATAAACACAATGATGTCACAGTACAGAGATAATAAACACAATGATGTCACAGTACAGGGATAATAAACACAGTGATGTCACAGTACAGACATAATAAACACAATGATGTCACAGTACAGAGATAATAAACACAATGATGTCACAGTACAGAGATAACAAACACAGTGATGTCATAGTACAGAGACATGAACACAGTCATATAACAGTACAGGGAAAATAAACACAGTGATGTCTCAGTACAGGGAAAATAAAGACAGTGATGTCACAGTACAGAGATAATAAACACAATGATGTCACAGTACAGGGATAATAAACACAGTGATGTCACAGTACAGGAATAATAAACACTGTGATGTCACAGTACAGAGATAATAAACACAGTGATGTCACAGTACAGAGATAATAAACACAGTGATGTCACAGTACAGGGATAATATACACAGTGATGTCATAGTACAGAGATAATAAACACGGTAATGTCACAGTACAGAGATAATAAACCCAGTGATGTCACAGTACAGAGATAATAAACACAATGATGTCACAGTACAGGGATAATAAACACAGTGATGTCACAGTACAGGGATAATAAGCACTGTGATGTCACAGTACAGAGATAATAAACACAACGATGTCACAGTACATAGATAATAAACACAGTGATGTCACAGTACAGGGATAATATACACAGTGATGTCACAGTACAGAGATAATAAACACAGTGATGTCACAGTACAGAGATAATAAACACAGTGATGTCACAGTACAGGGATAATATACACAGTGATGTCCCAGTACAGAGATAATAAACACAGTGATGTCACAGTACAGAGATAATAAACACAGTGATGTCACAGTACAGAGATAATAAACACAATGATGTCCCAGTACAGAGATAACAAACACAGTGATGTCATAGTACAGAGACATGAACACAGTCATATGACAGTACAGGGAAAATAAACACATTGATGTCACAGTACAGAGATAATAAACACAGTGATGTCGCAGTACAGAGATAATAAACAGTGATGTCACAGTACAGAGATAATAAACACAATGATGTCACAGTACGGGGATAATAAACACAGTGATGTCACAGTACAGAGATAATAAACACACTGGTGTCATAGTACAGAGACATGAACACAGTCATATAACAGTACAGGGAAAATAAAGACAGTGATGTCACAGTACAAAGATAATAAACACAATGATGTCATAGTACAGGGAAAATAAAGACAGTGATGTCACAGTACAGGGAAAATAAACACAGTGATGTCACAGTACAGAGATAATAATCTCAATGATGTCACAGTACAGGGATAATAAACACAGTGATGTCACAGTACAGAGATAATAAACACAGTGATGTCACAGTAGAGAGATAATAAACACAGTGACGTCACAGTACAGAGATAATAAACACAGTGATGTCACAGTACATAGATAATAAACACAGTGATGTCACAGTACAGGAATAATAAACACAGTGATGTCACAGTACAGGAATAATAAACACAGTGATGTCACAGTACAGAGATAATAAACACAATGATGTCACAGTACAGGAATAATAAACACAGTGATGTCACAGTACAGGAATAATAAACACTGTGATGTCACAGTACAGAGATAATAAACACAGTGATGTCACAGTACAGGAATAATAAACACTGTGATGTCACAGTACAGAGATAATAAACACAGTGATGTCACAGTACAGAGATAATAAACACAGTGATGTCACAGTACAGGGATAATATACACAGTGATGTCATAGTACAGAGATAATAAACACGGTAATGTCACAGTACAGAGATAATAAACCCAGTGATGTCACAGTACAGAGATAATAAACACAATGATGTCACAGTACTGGGATAATAAACACAGTGATGTCACAGTACAGGGATAATAAACACAGTGATGTCACAGTACATAGATAATAAACACAGTGATGTCACAGTACAGGGATAATATACACAGTGATGTCACAGTACAGAGATAATAAACACAGTGATGTCCCAGTACAGAGATAATAAACACAGTGATGTCACAGTACAGGGATAATATACACAGTGATGTCCCAGTACAGAGATAATAAACACAGTGATGTCACAGTACAGAGATAATAAACACAATGATGTCCCAGTACAGAGATAACAAACACAGTGATGTCATAGTACAGAGACATGAACACAGTCATATGACAGTACAGGGAAAATAAACACAGTGATGTCACAGTACAGAGATAATAAACACAGTGATGTCGCAGTACAGAGATAATAAACAGTGATGTCACAGTACAAGGATAATAAACACAATGATGTCACAGTACAGAGATAATAAACATAGTGATGTCACAGTACAGAGATAATAAACACACTGGTGTCATAGTACAGGGATAATAAACACAGTGATGTCACAGTACAGGGATAATAAACACAGTGATGTCACAGTACAGAGATAATAAACACAGTGATGTCACAGTACAGAGATAATAAACACAGTGATGTCACAGTACAGGGATAATAAACACAGTGATGTCACAGTACAGAGATAATAAACACAGTGATGTCACAGTACAGAGATAATAAACACAGTGATGTCACAGTACAGGGATAATAAACACAGTGATGTCACAGTACAGAGATAATAAACACAATGATGTCACAGTACAGGGATAATAAACACAGTGATGTCACAGTACAGAGATAATAAACACAGTGATGTCACAGTACAGAGATAATAAACACAGTGATGTCACAGTACAGGGATAATAAACACAGTGATGTCACAGTACAGAGATAATAAACACAGTGATGTCACAGTACAGAGATAATAAACACAGTGATGTCACAGTACAGAGATAATAAACACAGTGATGTCACAGTACAGGGATAATAAACACAGTGATGTCACAGTACAGGAATAATAAACACAGTGATGTCACAGTACAGAGATAATAAACACAATGATGTCACAGTACAGGAATAATAAACACAGTGATGTCACAGTACAGAGATAATAAACTCAGTGATGTCACAGTACAGAGATAATATACACAGTGATGTCACAGTACAGGAAATAATAAACACAGTGAGGTCACAGTACAGGAAATAATAAACACAGTGATGTCACAGTACAGGGATAATAAACCCAGTGATGTCACAGTACAGAGATAATAAACACAGTGATGTCACAGTACAGAGATAATAAACACAATGATGTCACAGTACAGGGATAATAAACACAGTGATGTCACAGTACAGGGATAATAAACACAGTGATGTCACAGTACAGAGATAATAAACACAGTGATGTCATAGTACAGAGATAATAAACATAGTGATGTCACAGTACAGGGATAATAAACACAGTGATGTCATAGTACAGGGATAATAAACACAGTGATGTCACAGTACAGAGATAATAAACACAATGATGTCACAGTACAGACATAATAAACACAGTGATGTCACAGTACAGAGATAATAAACACAGTGATGTCACAGTACAGGGATAATAAACACAATGATGTCACAGTACAGAGATAATAAACACAATGATGTCACAGTACAGGGATAATAAACAGAGTGATGTCATAGTACAGGGATAATAAAAACAGTGATGTCACAGTACAGAGATAATAAACCCAGTGATGTCACAGTACAGAGATAATAAACATAATGATGTCACAGTGCAGGGATAATAAACACAGTGATGTCACAGTACAGAGATAATAAACACAGTGATGTCACAGTACAGAGATAATAAACACAGTGATGTCACAGTACAGAGATAATAAACACAATGATGTCACAGTACAGACATAATAAACACAGTGATGTCACAGTACAGAGATAATAAACACAATGATGTCACAGTACAGGGATAATAAACACAGTGATGTCATAGTACAGGGATAATAAATACAATGATGTCACAGAACAGGGATAATAAACACAGTGATGTCACAGTACAGAGATAATAAACACAATGATGTCACAGTACAGGGATAGTAAACACAGTGATGTCACAGTACAGAGATAATAAACACAGTGATGTCACAGTACAGAGATAATAAACACAATGATGTCACAGTACAGGGATAATAAACACAGTGATGTCACAGTACATAGATAATAAACACAGTGATGTCACAGTACAGAGATAATAAACACAGTGATGTCACAGTACAGAGATAATAAACACAGTGATGTCACAGTACAGAGATAATAAACACAGTGATGTCATAGTACAGTGACATAAATATAGTGATGTCATAGTAAAGAGATCATGAACACAGTGATATCACAGTAATAGAGATAAGCAAAGAAAAAAGGAGTGCCCGGCACTTCCTTGTAAAGCATTGCTAAACGTAAAAAAAAATCTAGGGTGCCAGTCATTTAAAAATAGGTTTATTAAGAACATACAATAAGCAAATTAAAATCAAGTAAGATGAAATAAAACAAGTGAAGGAGGCAAAGGACGGTGTGTTTTGGAGGATAACAAAGAATGGCTGAGACTCCATTATGCCAGTTCTTAAAACTTTAAAAAGGACCAGTCACCAATCCTGACATTTCTGTTTTAGTAAATCCGTTTATTCCCCATAATATAAAAATTCTGCAGCAACCTTTCTAAGAATTGTGTTCCATTCCTCTGTTATGGCTCCTAGAAATGTATAAATGAATTGCCAACTGGGTGTTACCAGGTGGGGCATGTCATTGCCCCACACTTACAGTCAGTACTGCCAGTGTCTGTGTAGAGACACACTCTTCTGGCAAGGGAAATGGATTTATGAGAAATATGTGTATTTACTAAAAACAGACATGTCAGGAATGGTGACAGGTCCTCTTTAAATTACCCACTAAAATTTCATATAGGCACTAGAGTAGAGCCAGGGGGCACAGTGCCAGAGTAAACCAACCCATTCTATTCAGTTACAACAGTCCTTAAAGTTCAGGGCCTGCAACAAAGTGCAATAATAAGTGCCCCTGAACTGCAATATTTGTAACTTAAAGGGGTTGTGTCACTTCAGTAAATGGCATTAATCATGTAGAGAAAGTTAATACCGGGCACTTACTAATGTATTGTGACTGTCCATTGCCTCCTTTGCTGGCTGGATTCATTTTTCCATCACATTATACACTGCTCGTTAATCCATTAGCAGTGCATACCTCCTAACTTTGTAAACGAATAAAGAGGGACACACTGTGCGCCTCTAACTCTGCACAAAACCTATACACCTAATCCCACCCCTTATTCCCCCTTCATGCCACCGCATAGTATTTATGCCAACATTGTGTCTTCACAGAATTATGCCCAGCTGTGCCCCCAGTTATATACCCACATTGTGCCCCCAGTAATATGCCCACATTGTGCCTCCCAGTAATATGCCCACATTGTGCCCCCCAGTAATATGCCCACATTGTGCCCCCAGTAATATGCCCACATTGTGCCCCCCAGTAATATGCCCACATTGTGCCCCCCAGTAATATGCCCACATTGTGCCCCCAGTAATATGCCCAGCTTGTGCCCCCCAGTAATATGCCCACCTTGTGCCCCCCAGAAATATGCCTACATTGTGCCCCTCACAGAAAGTAAAAATAATAAACACCACGTACTTACCTTCTTCCTAGCAGCAGCAGCAGGACATCGGCTGCTCTAGTCTGTGAAGAAGGGGGAGCCCAGGCTGACTGCCGTCCGGCCCCGCCCCCTGCACAGACCAGAGGAGTGGAGAGTTGACAGGGGGAGGGATGATGAAGCAGGAAGCCGATGCCGGCTCTCTGCTTCATCATAATACAGGCAACTGTCTCTGCTTCCTATGGACACTGGGACAGCTGCCAAAAAGCGGGACAGTGGGACAGCCACTGCAATCCGGGACTGTCCCACTGGATCCGGGTGGCAGGGACCATGGGAGTGCACATAGGCTGGTGCCTTTTTCTTATGGTGTGCAAGCACAAAAACCAATGATAGTTCGCAGTTCTACTGTACACGAGTTTGATAAATGACCCCAATACTGTCTTGTGCATGGGGAACATAAATTAGTAAGCACACACCCACACAAGTCCTTGTCCTATTGCCAAAGGTTATGAACCCATATGGCTTAGGCCTTGTTCACATCTTCGTTAGGAGATCCGCAGGCTGTTCCAGCACAGAGCAGCCTGCCAGATCTCACAGGATACGGCGATGTTGGATGCTCTACTTCACCGCTGACTCCCCATTGACTGCAATGAGGTCCGGCAGTGTTAAGTCTGATTTCCAGCATAAATGGCGGGTTTCGGCCTGACAGTCGGCACTTTCACCGGATCAGGCAGCCGGATCTCTGAAACAGAGATGTGAATGAGGCCTTAATGTGGCACTTACAAGTATGTGTCACTGAAAACCAAGCTCTCATATGAAGCCATTATCTAGACTGCATTATAACAAAATTGCCTATATAACGTTACACTTTACAATTAATTTACATAATGTAATAAAAAGGGTATAAATGTGGACATAGGGGGAGATTTCTTTCTGCGCAGGTCTCGATATTCCCTGCTCCTCCTGAGGATGCGCCTATTTGCCATAAATTAGGCGCATCCTCCTGCAGTCCATGCGCCTGAACAGAAATCTATGACAGCTCACACACGCCCCCATCCCACCCATTGCATGCCCCCCCTCGAGACATGCAACAATTTTTTGAGAAGTCACAGTTAAAAAGTCGCAAACGCATAGGGGGTCATATATGATTAGATATACGCCACTTTTGGGTGTATATCTATTGCAGATTCGACTTCCAACTTTCCCTTCCACACCACGTATGCCGGTTCTAAGAAAAGGGGGCATGGCATGGATGGGGAGGGGCTGGCAGGCCTGTCTCATTTACCATTTTCTATGCCCGTTTTTGGTGCCGACACCTCTACATAACATAGGCACACCAAGCGCCAGAGCAGGGGTATTAAGACTGGGGTCTAAAAAGCCAGTCTTAATAAATGACCCCAATAGTTTGCGATTTTTTTAACGCCACTTTTCAGGCACAAGGGATATGATAAATCTCCCCCATAGCATTGAGTATAATAACATGAATGTAGAATTGGAAGAGAACTATTACCCAGTTTCATCATGGATGGTAGCTGGTCAGGTTACTGTCCTGCAATGAACTCTGACCGTCAGGAGTGACTATAGAAGAGGAAAGAGCAATATGAGAGCTAGCAGAGCTGTGAGCTGGCAGGGACAGGCTGGCAGGGACAGGCTGACAAGGAGGCGCACAGCTGCCAAGGTTTGTAATAGTAACAACTAGATATCGCTTCATGTGTTCCATTTTCCACGAAATGAGGGTTCACAAATTTATCCGGAAGTAATATGAAGTTCTGCATTATAGACTTGGCATCAGATCTGGAAAATAAGGTACCTTTTCATACTTGTTGGGGCTTATGCATTTTAACCCATTTTTCAAATTCTACTGAGGAATTCGAATGAGGTGGGGGTCAGTCAGTCTTACACATACAAGATACAATACCGGTAGTCTGGGCTCCTCTCCACTTGGGTCACTGTACTGATCAAGACATTGGTAGGAGTCTGCCATGTTGCTACATTTTTTATAGTAGTGATGACAATTAGGGCAGGTGAGTGCCCCCTAAAGGTGTAACCTCTGCCCCCACCCCCCGTATAAATGCAATTTAAGTATTTTTATTCTCTTTGTGGCTGAGGAGCCATTAGGTTACCTGAGGTACCTGTTCCTACATGTGACTGTAACCCCCGCAACTTATATACTGCTGCTCCTGAGAATGCACACAGTAATGTCACTGCAGGAACATGGATAGTTCATGCAGCAATGTCACATGGCAGGGATAATGTAGTAGTAGTAAAAGTCTCAGCAATGTCATAGTGCAGGGATGATAAGCACTATAACCACCTCAGCCCCCCTAGCTTTAACACCCTTAATGACCAGACCACTTTTTACAATTCTGCACTACACTACTTTCACCGTTTATTGCTCCGTCATACAACTTACCACCCAAATGAATTTTACCTCCTTTTCTTCTCACTAATAGAGCTTTCATTTGGTGGTATTTCATTGTTGCTGACATTTTTACTTTTTTTGCTATTACTCAAAAATGACCGAATTTTTGGCAAAAAAATGAAATTTTTCACTTTCTGTTGTACATTTCTATATAAATTTTTCGCAAAATTTATTGTTCTACATGTCCTTGATAAAAAAAAATCCAATAAGTGTATATTTATTGGTTTGGGTAAAAGTTATAGCGTTTACAAACTATGGTGCAAAAAAGTGAATTTCCGCATTTTGAAGCAGCTTTGACTTTCTGAGCACCTGTCATGTTTCTTCAGGTGCTAGAATGCCAGGATAGTATAAATACCCCCCAAATGACACCATTTTAGAAAGAAGACACCCCAAAGTATTCGCGGAGGGGCATGGTGAGTTCATGTATCATTTCATTTTTTTTTCACAAGTTAGCGGAAAATGACACTCTCTAAGGAAAAAATAATAATAAAGTTTTCATTTCTGCTAACTTCTGGCAAAAAAATAAAATAAAATCTCCCACGGACTCACTATGCCCCTCAGTGAATACCTTGGGGTGTCTACTTTCCGAAATGGGGTCATTTGTGGGGTGTGTTTACTGTTCTGGCATTTTGGGCGGGGCTAAATTGTGAGCAACCTTGTAAAACCTAAAGGTACTTGTTGGAATTTGGGCTCTTTATGCACTCAGGCTGAAAAAAAGTGTCACTTATGTGGTATCGCCGTACTCAGGAGAAGTAGGGCAATGTGTTTTGGGGTGTATTTTTACATATACCCATGTTGGGTGAGAGAAATATCTCTGTAAACTGACAACTTTGTATAAAAATTTTTAAAAGTTGTCATTTACAGAGATATTTCTCAGACCCAGCATGGGTATATGTAAAAATACACCCCAAACACATTGCCCTACTTCTCCTGAGTACGGCGATACCATATGTGTGACACTTTTTGCAGCCTGGGTGCAAAGGTTCTAAAACAATGAGTACCTTTAGGATTTCTAGGGCATTTTACGCATTTGGATTCCAGACTTCTTCTCACGCTTTAGGGGCCCCTAAAATGCCAGGGCAATATAAATACCCCACAAGTGACCCCATTTTAGAAAGAAGACACCCCAAGGTATTCCGTGAGGGGCATGGCGAGTTCATGTAAAATTTTATTTTTTGTCACAAGTTAGTGAAATATGAGACTTTGTAAAAAACAAAAATAAAAAATAAAAATATATCAATTTCCGCTAACTTGTGCCAAAAAAAAAACATTTCTGTGAACTCGCCATGCCCCTCACAGAATACCTTGGGGTGCCTTCTTTCCAAAATGGGGTCACATGTGGGGTATTTATACTGCCCTGGCATTTTAGGGAACCTAAAGCGTGAGAATCCAAATGCGTAAAAATGCCCTGTGAAATCCTAAAGGTACTCATTGGAATTAGGGCCCCTTTGCGCATCTTGCCTGCAAAAAAGTGTCACTCATGTGGTATCGCC
The DNA here is from genome assembly GCA_033119425.1 of Bufotes viridis. Taxonomy (NCBI): domain Eukaryota; kingdom Metazoa; phylum Chordata; class Amphibia; order Anura; family Bufonidae; genus Bufotes; species Bufotes viridis. The sequence goes on along the minus strand of CM065597.1, from coordinate 129,092,356 downwards.
GTACTCAGGAGAAGTAGGGAAATGTGTTTTGGGGTGTATTTTTACATATACCCATGCTGTGTGTGAGAAATATCTCTGTAAATGACAACTTTTAAAAAAAATTTATACAAAGTTGTCAATTTACAGAGATATTTCTCTCACCCAGCATGGGTATATGTAAAAATACACCCCAAAACACATTGCCCTACTTCTCCTGAGTACGGCGATACCACATGTGTGACACTTTTTTTCAGCCTGGGTGCGCATGTCTGCAATTCTGTTTGCGGAACGGAATTGCGGACCCATTCATTTCTATGGGGACAGACTTTGTCCCGCTCGGATCCGAAATTGCGGATCCGCACTTCCATTCCGCAAAAATATGGAACATGTCCTATTCTTGTGCGGACAAGAAAAGGCATTTTCTATATAGTTCTGGCAATGTGCGGATCTGCAAAATGCGGAAAGCACATTGCCGATGTCCGTATTTTGCGGATCAGCGGATCCGTGGATCCACGTATCCGTAAAACACATGTGGACATCTGAATGGAGCCTTACAGGGGTGTGATCAATGACAGGGGGGTGATCAGGGAATCTAAATGGGGTGATCAAGGGGTTAACAAGGGGTTAATAAGTTACGGGGGGGGGGGTAGTGTAGTGTAGTGCTTGGTGCTACTTTACATAGCTATCTGGTCCTTTGGTGGTCAATCCCAGCAAATGGGACCACTAGAGGACCAGGTAGCAGGTATATCAGATGCTGTAAACAAAACAGCGTCTGATATACATCTTTGATGCGATTTATTTCGCATCTACAGCCTGCCAGCGATTGATCATCGCTGGCAGGCTGCAGTATAACTGCCGAGACGCGCGCCACAGTGCATGCGCGCGCGTTCACAGCAAATCTCGCGTCTCGCGAGATGACGCACGGATGCGTCCAGCCAGAGCAACAGGACCGCCGGTCGTACGCATCCGTGCGTTAGGCGGTCCTGATGAGGATAAAGTCATAAGAACATATGGGAAAATTCCATGAAATTCATTTTGGTTTGTCTGATTCAGTTCAGTCTGAATTGAGAGAGCCCCGATTGCCCTGAAATGTTGTGTGTAACACTCTGAGGTCTCCTAAGACAGTTATCCAACCCCTTAATACCAAGACAACACTGCTAATGACAGTGACATACTGTATACAGCTATGGGTAAACGGATGGATACTGTTGGTACCAGACTGTTTAATAACACACTGCGCTGTCGGAGTTTGTATGCTTTTTTTTCCACAAACTATCCCTTTTTGGGGGAAGATGTCTGCCAGTGTTTATACATATACGTTGGTATAGGAAAAAGCAATGGCTTCTTAAAAAAACTGTACAATAATTATCCTTTTTTGGGGGAATAGTAATAGGTTTGGTGTTATTTTAAAGAATATAACTATAATATATATATATATATATATATATATATCCTAGAAAGTGAAAAAGTTATGTTTTTTTTTACAAAAGTTGTCAAAAAATGATCCCTTTTTATGAGAGCAGTTTCAGGTTTGTTATACTGTGCAGGTTAGGGTCCCAAGCAGCAGCAGTAAAGTATGGAACATGATGGACAAGGCAGGAGATGTGCAGCTATGTAGGGGCATTATAGATGTCACGTGCCAGAGGCCCAAGGTAGACCTCTGGGACGTCATGCAAACAGACCAAGGACCCACAGAGAACTTTAGTACAAGTGTAATAAAAGCACATGACAATAGGCAGGTAGGCAATAGTGGTAGAACTACCACAGAACCACTTGGCCCCTACCTGCAGAGAATTACGCAGGTGCAAGCACCAGCGGAACAGACAACAATGGAACTGGAACCCATATAAACAAAGCACATGGAACAGACAACAAGACAAACGGGAACCAGCACAGAAGGAGATGCCTGGACCCGAAACGGAATGGAAGCATGGCGGTAACAGGCAGAGCTGCACACAGACTAGAGATTCATGGCACAGAACAGGCTAGAGATACACAAACAAGAGATTCTTCCTCCGGGAAAGCCAGGGACCCTCTCACGAAGGCAGGGCAAACATGGGACAGGAACAGAAGCAGAAAGGAACAACAGGCAGACACGGACAGACAAGAATCAGAAGCAATAGGCGCTGCCAGGCAGGACATGGGACCGAATACATCAGAAGCAGTTAAGCACTGCCAGGCTATCAGATGCAGTTGCGCACTGCTAGGCAAAACAAGGAACAGACAAGAATAACATAACATCATACAGGCCAGGTACAGATCAGATAAGGACATAACATTAAACACCATCATAGAACAGGTACTGGAGAACAGACAAGGCAATAACAACAAACACCAATACAAAAACAGGCAACATTACGCAGAAGGATAGATGTAAAACCCCCAGGGTCAGCAGCAAGGGGCTACACCTAGCAAGACACAGGACTGACCACAAGCCCCACAGCTCACAGATGGATATAGCTGGATAAGGAGACACCTGATAAGCCAGGACCAGACCAGGGAATGTTAACCTCATCAGAAGAGTAGTACCATCACCACAGAACACACAGGTTGCAGTAGAGGACGTTGCCTCTGGCAACCAGCATACACTGAGACCACTGCAGCCAGTACGCCAGAGCAGAAACAACCCGTGTAACTCAAACAGAGAAGCATCACTGGGCGAGCAAACATACACAGGCAGCAGTTCACAGAAGACGCTGCAGCCAGCACGCAGCCCCAAGCAACTAGCCCGCACAGGAGGTAGCCTGCAGCCAGTACGCGAGAAGGCATGCAGCCAGCCTACATGGACACAACTGTCACAGTGAACTGCACTGTGACAATAAACAGCAGCAAGGGCAGTAACGGCAGCAGCAGTACAGTATGGAACATGATGGACAAGGCAGGAGATGTGCAGTTGCGTAGGGGTCATAGAAACAGCAGCAAGTGTAGTCATAGCAGCAGCAGTACAGCATAGAACATGATAGACAAGGCAGGAGATTTGCAGTTGTGTAGGGGTAATAGAAACATCAGCAAGTGTAGTCATAGCAGCAGCAGCAGCAGCAGCAGTATGGAATATGATAGACAAGGCAGGAGATGTGTAGCTATGTAGGGGTAGTAGTAGCGGCAGAAGCAGTACCATATGGAACATGATGGAACGGCAAAAAGGGACAGTGGAATCATTGGGTTGGTGATAAATAGTCAGTCCTCACTGTCACTAGAGAAGAAGGAGAACGGAGAACCTGCAGCCTGTAAGTAAATAAATGTGTTTGTATCTGTTTATCTGTGTGTGTACCTGTGCCAACATCTGGTCTATATAGGGTTGCCACCTTTCCCAACAAAGAAATACCGGCCAAGTTAAGTCACACCCAAAGGAGGGGGCGTGACTTAACACAGGGTGTTATTTGACTACAATGGTTAGATCATATTGAGTTTTTAACCCTTTTTTAAAAATAAAGCTAATTTTTCACCTGTTTTCAAAGGGAATCTGTCACCCTTATTTTTGACTATTATCTGAAGTAATATATGAGTAGTCCTGCAGATAAGGAGTCCATATCATAATTTTTTTTTTTCCTACTGCCCAAACCCCCCTCCTCCCCACCGTCAGCTCTCAAAGCCGTGGTAACATAATGGAGAGGACTCATGTGCGCATGCACAGCAGTGCTGACAATGTATTTCAATGCAGCTTTGAGTGCTGACAGCAGGGGGCAGTAGGAAAATAAAAGATTGTGATCTGCACTCCATATGTGCACTATTGCTTATGTATTAATGGTCCAGAATTGGGGAGGAGCAGTTTTATATTGATGACCTCTCCTCTGGATCAGCAAGGGTTTATGTCCTATTTTTTGATGGGTGCTATTCACTGGCCATTAAAAAAAACATCAAATAGACTTTCATTGGTGCTAAAAATGGCTGTATGAAGTAGCCTTAGACCACGTTCACATCACCATTTTGTGTTCCGTTCTTCTCATCTGTCAAAAGAACATAAACATATTCTTAAAAAAGTATTCTTTATTTTGAGCATTATTTTGTCAGGTCCGTCAGATGTTTTTTTTTTACTAAACGAAAATGTTCTGCGAGGAGGAGCTTTTCTCCAGTCAAAAATAACAGATCTAAAGAAACTGACACAAACGATTTCAAAATAGGCATAACAGATGCTCAAAATAAAGAATATATTGTTTTTCTTTTTGTCATAATGTGGCTTCCAGAATTAATAATGCCCCCATTAGTACCCCCAGTAAATGTATGCCCCTATTAGTGCCCCCAGTAATATTATGCCCCCATTAGTGCCCCATGTAGGAGGTATAAGAGGGGAGGACTATAACCCCCAGCATGTCTAGGCCATTATTATTTAATATCAGAGTACATTACAAGAGGAGGTATGAGGAGAAGACTACAACTCCCAGCATGTCCAAGCCATTATCATGTAACATCAGAGTACATTACAAGAGGAAGTATGAGGAGAGGACTACAATTCCCAGCATGTCCAGGCCACTATTATGTAATGTCAGAGGACATTACAGGGAGGGATGTCCACAAAATGGGTCCCCATCTGTTCCACAATTTTGCACTGTCCGCATCCACACTTCTGTTCTGCATCCCCGTAAAAAATAGAATGTGTCCTATTCTTTTCCGTTGCCACAGACAAAAGGCATTTCTCTCACAGTGCCGGCCATGTGCGGCCTGCAAAATGCAGAACACACATGGCTGGTGTACGTGTTTGTGTAATTTGCGGACTGCAAAACAGTTGCGGACGTATGAATGGACCGTTACACTGAATCCATGTTTCTTCACTTTTCCTCATGTCACATGCCATCATCACAGATCTTCAAAACTTCTATCCGCCCTCTGCACGGATCACATGACAGTGACATCATCACAGATCCTTCAGCACCACTTCTCTGCAGTGCTGAGCTCCGCCCCCTGCACGTATCACATGACAGTGACATCATCACAGGTCCTTCAGCACCACTTCTCTGCACTGCTGAGCTCCGCCCCCTGCACGTATCACATGACAATGACATCATCACAGGTCCTTCAGCACCACTTCTCTGCACTGCTGAGCTCCGCCCCCTGCACGGATCACATGACAGTGACATCATCACAGGTCCTTCAGCACCACTTCTCTGCACTGCTGAGCTCCGCCCCCTGCACGTATCACATGACAGTGATATCATCGCAGGTCCTTCAGCACCACTTCTCTGCACTGCTGAGCTCCGCCCCCTGCACGGATCACATGACAGTGACATCATCACAGGTCCTTCAGCACCAGTAGAAGGATGCTGCTGGTGTTTGCAGAGCACAGCGCTGTGGTAATAGTTTCATATACAGTCAGGTGCATAAATATTAGGACACCAACACAATTCTAATATTTTTGGCTCTATACAACACCACAATGGATATGAAATGAAACAAGATGTGCTTTAACTGCAGACTGTCAGCTTTAATTTGAGGGTATTTACATCCAAATCAGGTGAACGGTGTAGGATCAACAACAGTTTGCATATGTGCCTCCCACTTGTTAAGGGACCAAAAGTAATGGGATAGAATAATAATCATAAATCAAACTTTCACTTTTTAATACTTGGCTGCAAATCCTTTGCAGTCAATTACAGCCTGAAGTCTGGAACACATAGACATCGCCAGACGTTGGGTTTCATCCCTGGTGATGCTCTGCCAGGCCTCTAGTGCAACTGTCTTCAGTTCCTGCATGTTCTTGGGGCATTTTCCCTTTAGTTTCAGGTCAGTTGACTGACTTGGCCATTGCATAACATTCCACTTCTTTCCCTTAAAAACCTTGTTGGTTGTTTTTGCAGTATGTTTCGGGTCATTGTCCATCTGCACTGTAAAGCGCCGTCCAATGAGTTCTGAAGCATTTGGCTGAATATGAGCTGATAATATTGCCCGAAACACTTCAGAATTCATCCTTCTGCTTTTGTCAGCAGTCACATCATCAATAAATACAAGAGAACCAGTTCCATTGGCAGCCACACATGCCCACGCCATGACACTACCACCACCATGCTTCACTGATGAGGTGGTGTGCTTAGGATCATGAGCAGTTCCTTTCCTTCTCCATACTCTTCTCCTTCCATCACTCTGGTACAAGTTGATCTTGGTCTCATCTGTCCATGGGATGTTGTTCCAGAACTGCGAAGGCTTTTTTAGATGTCGTTTGACAAACTCTAATCTGGCCTTCCTGTTTTTGAGGCTCACTAATTGTTTACATCTTGTGGTGAACCCTCTGTATTCACTCTGGTGAAGTCTTCTCTTGATTGTTGACTTTGACACACATACACCTACCTCCTGGAGAGTGTTCTTGAACAGTGTTTTCTTCACGAACAGTGAACAGTGTTTTCTTCACGAGGGAAAGAATTCTTCAGGCATCCACCACAGTTGTTTTCCGTGGTCTTCCGGGTCTTTTGGTGTTGCTGAGCTCACCAGTTTGTTCCTTCTTTTTAAGAGTCTTCCAAACAGTTGTTTTGGCCGCGCCTTATGTTTTTTCTATCTCTCTGATGGGTTTGTTTTGTTTTTTCAGCCTAATGATGGCTTACTTCACTGATGGTGACAGCTCTTTGGATCTCTTCTTGAGAGTTGTCAGCAACAGATTCCAAATGCAAATAACCCACTTAAAATGAACTCTGGACCTTTTATCTGCTCATTGTAATTGGGATAATGAGGTAATAACACATACCTGGCCATGGAACAGCTGAGAAGCCAATTGCCCCAATACTTTTGGTCCCTTAACAAGTGGGAGGCACATATGCAAACTGTTGTAATTCCTACACCGTTCACCTGATTCGGATGTAAATACCTTAAATTAAAGCTGACAGTCTGCAGTTAACAGGCATTCCCTATTGGTAGTGTGCTATATGCAGAGGAAATATAGTGGGAGACAGGGGACCTTACAGAATATACCGGCAATTATAATTGTGTCTTAAAGGGGTGGGGTCCCTTCAGCAAGTGGCATGTATTATGTAGAGGAAATTAATACAAGCCACTTAGTAATAATCTATTGTTATTATCCATATTGCCTCCTTTGCTGGCTGGATTCATTTTTTCATCACATTATACACTACTTGTTTCCATGGTTACAACCACCCTGTAATCCGGCAGCAGGCGCTTTTTCCTACAGTGTGCTCCCACGGCCACCGCTGCAGGAAAAAAGGGTGAGTCTAACCATGGAAACAAGCAGTGTGTAATGTGATGAAAAAATGAATCCAGCCAACAAAGGAGGCAATATGGGCAATCACAATACATTAGTAACTACCTTGTATTAACTGCATCTATATGATAAATTCCACAGCCAAAGTGAGACAGCCCCTTTAAATATCTGGATAGGAGTAATATATATATATATATATATATATATATATATACACACTATTACTACTACTTCTATCCAGATATTTAGGACACTGATACTGAGACAAATGCTTGTTAAAAAAATAAATGATATATATAATATTACAAATATCTGCAGTATAGTGTAGTCCTATGTGATAATGTGAATATATCCTACCATGAGTAAAATAGCAGTATTTTAATATTATTTCATAAATTGTATTTATTCTAAAGCACAGAATAATTGAAAAAGAACACTGATACACATTAGAGAACACTTTCAGATACCTGCACGTTACTGGTGTTAATCTGGCACCTGGTGCTCATTTCCTTAATGATCTGACAAACCCGATGCCAGCCTAACTTTCCAGTTTTCACTGACTTTGCCAAAATGGTGCGCCGTTCCAAAGTGACTGAACCCCTCCGGCAGCGGGTTGTCCAGATGAAGGCCAAAGGGGTGACCCTATCAGCCATAGCAAGAGAAGTTGGTCGTTCCAAGTCTGTGATTTCAAGAATATTGCATCTTTACAACATTACAAACTCATTGAAGTCCCCCAAGAAGGCTGGTCGCCCTCAAAAGACAAATGCATGAGCGGACAGGATAATGCGGAGAATCTCCATGGGTAATCGTTTCAACGCTGCAGCTGGAATTGCTCCCAGTTCAGTACTGAGCAGGGTAAGGATCTGTCTCGTCATCCAGTGTCTCAATATTTAGGAGCTTTTGGACTGAAAGCCCGCTCTGCAGTGACCAAACCTCTCATTAGCAGAAGGACACAAAAGGCTAGACTCACCTTAGCTGAGGAGCATGTTGTGTGGACCGAGGAGAAGTGCCCCAGAGTTCATTTTAGGGATGAAAGCAAGTTTAATTTATTTGGGTCTGATGGAAACATTATGTTCGTCGACAAACTGGGGAAAGACTGAACCCAAAGTGTGTAAAGAAGTCAGTGAAAGGTGGAGGAGGAAGCGTCATGGTTTGGGGAATGTTTTCTGCAGCAGGAGTTGGACAGCGACATGGCAGAGTGAATGCAAGTGTGGATCAGAACCTTCTTCAACAGCACATGGTTCCTCCCTTGGGTTCATCACTCAATTAGCCAGCAATTGTCATGCAGGACAATGCCCCCCGTCACACAGCAGTAAAGCAGTTCCTTGAAACTGAAAACAATGAAATGGCCAGCCCTGAGTCCTGATCTAAACCCAATAGAAAACCTCTGGAAAATCCTTGGTGACAAAGTTCTGGTCAAGAAACCCACAAGAGTCACAGAACTGTTAGAGACTGGAAGAAGAGTGGACCAAAATCTCACCAGAGCAGTGTGAGAGACAAGTGATGTCCCGTGGCCCCAGATAAGCTGAAGTCATTCAAAGCAAGGGCCCGGACACTTCTACTGATTGGTACATTTAGCTTGAGTCTTTCTCTGCGCTACAGTCATCGCTGTTCTCCAATTATCATCATCAGGTTTTTTGAAAAATAAAGGTTTTATGTTGATATACTTTGGTTATTTGGAAAACACGGTTCTGATGGCATGGTGTACCCCTTACAAAAAACCCTTCAAATGATGATCAGTGTAGATTACAATATTTCTGAAAAGATCACGTGTTCATTAATTGTTCTCTAATTTTGATCGCCACTGTATATATATATATAGAAGATGGGGGACATTTATCAAGACCAGTGTTTTAGAAAAAAGTCTTGATTCCCTCTGTGCTGCCAGAGGATGCACCAAATGTTGAGATGTTGAGACACAGGCCTCTCTTGAATTTTTTGCCTCCTCTGGCAGTCTGTGCAACATACTAAAAGGGGTGGTCTCACTTCAGAAAGTTGTTGTATTGTCCTGATGAAGGGGGCACTCCGCCTCGCGTAGACAGACATTAAATAAATAAAAAGAACATTTTTATCAAGACCAAAGAGTCATCTATCCGCCTCATATACGGTCTTCAATAACTTTTTTTCTACACTCTGCATATATTTCTCCCGTCATCCGTGGAACGAGGCGGGACAAGACCGGACAGCAGCGAGGCATCCCCTTGGCTGGTGGGGTTAGAATGCAGCAAGGCTCAACTAGATGTTGTGACTTTTTCAGAACAAAATCGGGTAAGCGCAATAAGTACATCACTTATCCTATTATTAAGGCGAGACTGCACATGAGGCACCGAGTCTTTTTTCTGCTTTATTTATGTACTGCACTTCAGTAAGTGGCATTTATCATGTAGAGAAAGTTACTACAAGGCACTTATTAATGTATTGTGATTGTCCATATTGCCTCCTTTAGGCCCCTTTCACACGAGCGAGTTTTCCGCGCGGGTGCAATGCGTGACGTGAATGCTTAGCATTTCAATGGGTCTGTGTACATGAGCGTTTTTTTACGCATCACTTGTGAAAAATGCATTGCATCCTCAAGCAAGTGCGGGTGCGTTGCATTTTTCACTGATGGTTGCTAGGAGATGTTGTTTGGAAACCTTCCGTTTTTTATCACGCGCATGAAAAACGCATCAAAACGCATTGCACCCGCGCGGAAAAAACTGAACAACTGGACGCAATCGCAGGCAAAACTGAATGGCTTTGCCTGTGAAATCGCACAGTTTTTACTGAACGCATCCGCAAAGCATCCGGACCTAATCCGGACACGCTCGTGTGAAAGAGGCCTTACTGTCCGGATTTCATTTTTCCATCACATTATACACTGCTTGTTTCCATGGTTACGACCACCCTGCAGTCCATCAGTGGTGGTCGTGCCTGTACACTATAGGAAAAAGCACCAGCCTATGTGCGCTCCCGCGGTCCCGGCCACCAGAGAGGCTGACGCTTTCTCCTATAATGGGCAAGCATGACAACCACTGCTGGATTGCAGGGTGGTCTGTAACCATGGAAACGAGCAGTGTATAATGTGATAGAAAAATTAATTCAATCAGCAAAGGAAGCAATATGGATAATCACAATACATTAGTAAGTGCCCGGTATTAACTTTCTCTACATGATAAATGCCACTTACTGAAGTGAATAAAGAATGATCCCAGCAACCGTCTTCGTTTATATTGCTCTTTAAATTTATTCACAGCATAACAGTCTCCTGGACGCGTTTCGGCTCACAGCCTTTATCAGCAGGCTGATTGTACTTTATGTTAGTGGTAAATTTGAGTCAATATATTTCACCTTTATTTATTAAAAAATCCCAAATTTACCACAAATTTGAGAAAATTCACAATTTTTAAAATTACAATTTCTCTGCTTTTAAAACAAAAAGTGATACCTCAAAAAATATATATATTACTTAACATTCCCCATATGTCTACTTTATGTGGGCATCATTTTGTAAATGTCATTTTATTTTTTTAGAAGCAAGTCTTAAAAATGTTAAGACATTTTTTTTAAAAACCCACTTTTTAAGGACCAGTTCAGTTATGAAGTCACTATGTGGGGCTTACATAATAGAAACCACCCATAAATGACCCCATTTTAGAAACCTTTCAAAACTTGTTTTACAAACTTTGTTAGCCCTTTAGGTGTTCCACAAGAATGAAAGGAAAATGGAGATTAAATTTGTGGTATTTGGTTCTGCAGGTGAAATATATTGAGCTGCACTGTTGTATTTGGTTCTGCTGGGGCAGTATACTGTGCTGCACTGTGTTATCTGGTTCTGCTGGGGCAGTATATTGTGCTGCACTGTGGTATCTGATTCTGCTGGGGCGATATATTGAGCTGCACTGTGGTATTTGGTTCTGATAGGGCAGTATATTGTGCTGCACTGTGATATTTGGTTCTGCTGGGGCAGTATATTGTGCTAAATTGTGGTACCTGGTTCTGCTGGGGCAGTATATTGTGCTGCACTGTGGCATCTGGTTCTGCTGGGGCAGTATACTGTGCTGCACTGTGGTATTTGGTTCTGCTGGGGCAGTATATTTTACCGCACTGTGGTGTCTTCTTCTGCTGGGGCAGTATATTGTGCTGCACTGCGATACCTGGTCCTTCTAGGGAAGTATATTGTGTTGCACTTTGATAACTGGTTCTGCTGGGGTAGTATATTGTGCTACACTGTGGTATTTGGTTCTGCTGGGGCATTATATTGTGCTGCACTGTGGTATTTGGTTGTGCTGGGGCAGTATATTGTGCTGCACTTTGGTATCTGGTTCCTCTTGGGCAGTATATTGTGCTGAACTGTAGTATTTGGTTCTGCTAAAGCAGTATATTGTGCTGCACTGTGGTATCTGGTTCTGCTGGGGCAGTATTCTGAGCTGCACTGTGGAAATTTGGTTCTGCTGGGGCAGTATATTATGCTGCACTGTGGTATCTGGTTCTGCTGGGGCAGTATATTGTGCTGCACTGTAGTATTTGTTTCTGCTGGGGCAGCAGTATATTGTGCTACACTGTGGTATCTGGTTCTGCTGGGGCAGCATATTGTGCTGCACTGTAGTAAATGGTTCTTCTGGGGCAGTATATTGTGCTGCACTGTGGTATTTGGTTCTGCTGGGGCAGTATTTTGTGCTGCACTGTAGTATTTGGTTCTTCTGGGGAAGTATATTGAGTTGCACTGTGGTATTTGGTTCTGCTGAGGCAGTATTTTGAGCTGCACTGTGATTTCCGGTTCTGCTGGGGCAGTATATTGTGTTGCACTGTGGTTTTTGGTTCTGCTGAGGCAGTATATTGTGCTGCACTGTGGTATCTGGTTCTGCTGGGGCGGTATATTGTGCTGCACTGCGGTATTTGCTTCTGCTAGGGCAGTATATTGCGCTGCACTGTGGTATCTGGTTCTGCTGGGGCAGTGTATTGTGCTGCACTGTAGCATTTGGTTCTGCTAGGGCAGTATATTGTGCTGCACTGTGGTATTTGGTTCTGCTAGGGCAGTATATTCTGCTGCACTGTAGTATTTGGTTCTTCTGGGGAAGTATATTGAGTTGCACTGTGGTATTTGGTTCTGCTGAGGCAGTATTTTGAGCTGCACTGTGATTTCCGGTTCTGCTGGGGCAGTATATTGTGTTGCACTGTGGTTTTTGGTTCTGCTGAGGCAGTATATTGTGCTGCACTGTGGTATCTGGTTCTGCTGGGGCGGTATATTGTGCTGCACTGCGGTATTTGCTTCTGCTAGGGCAGTATATTGCGCTGCACTGTGGTATCTGGTTCTGCTGGGGCAGTATATTGAGCTGCACTGTGGTATCTGGTTCTGCTGGGGCAGTATATTGTGCTGCACTGTGGTATTTGGTTCTGATGGGACAGTATATTGAGCAGTACTGTGGTATCTGGTTCTGCTGGAGCAGTATTTGTGCTGCACTGTGGTATTTGGTTCTGCTGGGGCAGTATATTGAGCTGCACTGTGGTATTTGGTTCTGCTGGGGCAGTATATTGTGCTGCACTGTAGTATTTGGTTCTGCGGGAGCAGTATATTGTGCTGTACTGTGGTATATGGTTCTGCTGGGGCAGTATATTGTGCTGCCCTGTAGCATTTGGTTCTGCTAGGGCAGTATATTGTGCTGCACTGTGGTATTTGGTTCTGCTAGGGCAGTATATTCTGCTGCACTGTAGTATTTGGTTCTTCTGGGGAAGTATATTGAGTTGCACTGTGGTATTTGGTTCTGCTGAGGCAGTATTTTGAGCTGCACTGTGATTTCCGGTTCTGCTGGGGCAGTATATTGTGTTGCACTGTGGTTTTTGGTTCTGCTGAGGCAGTATATTGTGCTGCACTGTGGTATCTGGTTCTGCTGGGGCGGTATATTGTGCTGCACTGCGGTATTTGCTTCTGCTAGGGCAGTATATTGCGCTGCACTGTGGTATCTGGTTCTGCTGGGGCAGTGTATTGTGCTGCACTGTAGCATTTGGTTCTGCTAGGGCAGTATATTGTGCTGCACTGTGGTATTTGGTTCTGCTAGGGCAGTATATTCTGCTGCACTGTAGTATTTGGTTCTTCTGGGGAAGTATATTGAGTTGCACTGTGGTATTTGGTTCTGCTGAGGCAGTATTTTGAGCTGCACTGTGATTTCCGGTTCTGCTGGGGCAGTATATTGTGTTGCACTGTGGTTTTTGGTTCTGCTGAGGCAGTATATTGTGCTGCACTGTGGTATCTGGTTCTGCTGGGGCGGTATATTGTGCTGCACTGCGGTATTTTCTTCTGCTAGGGCAGTATATTGCGCTGCACTGTGGTATCTGGTTCTGCTGGGGCAGTGTATTGTGCTGCACTGTGTTATCTGGTTCTGCTGGGGCAATACATTGAGCTGCACTGTGGTATCTGGTTCTGCTGAGGCAGTATATTGAGCTGCACTGTGGTATCTGGTTCTGCTGGGGCAGTATATTGAGCTGCACTGTGGTATCTGGTTCTGCTGGGGCAGTATATTGAGCTGCACTGTGGTATCTGGTTCTGCTGGGGCAGTATATTGTGCTGCACTGTGGTATTTGGTTCTGATGGGACAGTATATTGAGCAGTACTGTGGTATCTGGTTCTGCTGGAGCAGTATTTGTGCTGCACTGTGTTATTCGGTTCTGCTGGCGCATTATATTGAGCTGCACTGTGGTATCTGGTTCTGCTGGGGCAGTATATTGTGCTGCACTGTAGTATTTGGTTCTGCTGGTGCAGTATATTGTACCGCACTTTGGTATTTGGTTCTGCTGGGGCAGTATATTGTACCGCACTGTGGTATTTGGTTCTACAGGTGCAGTATTTGTGCTGCACTGTGGTATTCGGTTCTGCTGGCGCATTATATTGAGCTGCACTGTGGTATTTGGTTCTGCTGGGGCAGTATATTATGCTGCATTGTAGTATTTGGTTCTGCTGAGGCAGTATATTGAGCTGCACTGTGATTTCCGGTTCTGCTGGGGCAGTATATTGTGTTTCATTGTGGTTTTTGGTTCTGCTGAGGCAGTATATTGTGCTGCACTGTGTTATCTGGTTCTGCTGGGGCAGTATATTGTGCTGCACTGTGATATCTGGTTCTGCTAGGGCAATATATTGTGCTGCACTGTGGTATCTGGTACTGCTGGGCAGTATATTGTGCTGCCCTGTGGTATTTGGTTCTGCTTTGGCAGTATATTGTGCTGCACTATAGTATTTGGTTCTGCTGGGGCAGTATATTTTGCTGCACTGTGTTATCTGGTTCTGCTGGGGCAGTATATTGTGCTGCACTGTGTTATCTGGTTCTGCTGGGGCAGTATATTGTGCTGCACTGTGGTATCTGGTTCTGCTAGGGCAGTATATTGTGCTGCACTGTGCTATCTGGTTCTGCTGGGGCAGTATATTGTGCTGCACTGTGGTATCTGGTTCTGCTGGGGCAGTGTATTGTGCTGCACTGTGTTATCTGGTTCTGCTGGGGCAGTGTATTGTGCTGCACTGTGGTATATGGTTCTGCTGGGGCAGTATATTGTGCTGCACTGTGGTATTTGGTTCTGCTTTGGCAGTATATTGTGCTGCACTATAGTATTTGGTTCTGCTAGGGCAGTATATTTTGCTGCACTGTGGTATCTGGTTCCGCTGGGGCAGTATATTGTGCTGCACTGTGGTATCTGGTTCTGCTGGGGCAGTATACTGTGCATATTGTATAAATGTATAGTATGAAGGTATGAAGGTCAGCAATGACATACAATATGTCCTTCCCTATTGTATCCGCTCCCCAAACCTATACACTTACATTATCATACACCATGAGCATGCTGTGAACAGAGGCTTAAATGGCTTATCCTTTCAGCTCTGCTTCCGCCTAGTAATGGAGGTTGGCGCGGTGCACAGGCTATGGGGGGGCTCACTGATGCTACGCTCAACCCCGGCAGGGGTTATTATGAGGAGAAGGTAGTAGCCGCCGCAAGCGCAGCAGCAGCGCAGTGCTCCCTCAGGTGCAGCCTCCGTGCTCGTCCGCCCGGGCGCGCCCCCCGCTCAGGTGCCTGCCCAGTATGTGCGCTGACTGCGCGTCCCCCTCAGGTGCAGGAGGAGGGGGCGGGGCTGCGGGAGGCTGGCGGCCAATCGGAGCAGGTAGCGCGGTCACGTGCTCAGCGCTGGGCTCGCGCCCTGCTTGGTGTGTGAAGAGGATAAGGAGGAGGAGGCGGCGGAGCATCACCGGGAGACCGGTAACTAATGCTGCGGGGAGACGGCGGCGGCTCGTGGGGGGTTGAATAAGATGGGGGGGAGGCCGGGACGGAGCCGCCGCTGTAGAGACATGTGCGGTGCGCATAGGGGATAATGTATGCAGAGAGTTGTCCTGAGTGCGGCAGTGGCGGTCCGGGCACCGTGTGAGGGGAGCAGCCGTGTGACCTGTCAGTGTCCCCTCTGCGCCATCTGCAGCTCATCCATAATCCATGTGCAGCTAGTAGTGGGGCGCGCTGCGCATGTGGGATGGTAAGTTACTCGGGAGCCTTTGTGCTGATATGTGATCCTGCTCCGGAGCACTTAATGCAGCACGACCTGCTCCCATCATCCCCCTGCAGCACGTCTGTGGTCCTGGGATGCTGAGCAGCAGAAGCTCCGCTAGATCCGCCTGCTCACCAGTCTTTTCTGTGCCTCCTGTTATTGGCTTCAGAAATCGGCACCAAATGGACCGAGTCAATGTGGACCTCAGAGCTGGCGATCAAATTCTGCCTAATTCATGTGTATGTGGGTCATTGATCAGAAGAAGTAGTACAGCCATCAGTCCAAATGGGATTACTTTAAAGGGGGGCTAGCATGTAGCTCAGGGTGACCTGATGGCAGTCAGTGAATAGAAGCCTGGTGGGTGTCCTGTGTCCATCAGTCCTGCACATGGTCCCTGCGGTTTGTGTACGGCTAGCGTTGTCATGGTTGCTGCCTATCTACGCCGGTTACTTGCATGAAGAGTTTAGGAGGGCAGGTTGTGCGCTGCACTGACACTGCTGCACCGCGGTGTAGTGTGCGCTCGGTGGTCCACACTTGTTTGCCTGGACTCCTTCTTCTTTTGAGCACCTCTTCATGAATAGGGATTTGTTCTGGCTCGTGCACATGCGCTGTGTGCTCCCTCCCCCCCCCCCCAGCAGGTCTGCCAGATGGTGTCCCTCCGACTCCAGTCAGTTCTTCACGTTGCTGCTGCGGGACGGACTGTGCTCGGATGAATGGAGGATGAGGCTCGGGTACCTGCTGTGTGCGCGGTGGGTATCGCCCCGATCGCATGTTTGTGTGCCGTTGTCATGTGTTAGGGATTGTTCTTCCTTTTCCACCTGCCTGGTTCCATGGCCGGACTAACCTGTTCCTTAGCATTGCGATCTGCTCGGTGTGTTAAAGGTGCCTGTGGTGTGCGCTCATTCATCGGCGGGGTGGATACACGTCGTGGGACGGGCACTTGTGGAAGTTTGGGGTGAGCTGCTCACCCGTCCCTTGATATGTAACGTGATCTTCGCTGGCTTTGTCTTTGCAGTATTTGTCTAGTTATTTTTCTTTTATTTATAGTTTTACCTTTTTCCTCGCTGTACAGTTGGGCATTTAGGAGGGTAGCGCGGGCGTCGTACCTTCCATTAACCTACAGCATCCACAGACAGGTATGAAAATCACCAGTTTCTTCAGTCTGTTAGATGATATAAATGGTGGATGATATTCCCTAAAGGTAATGTAAAAAAAAAAAAAAAACAGTGGCGGGTGATAATTGAGCACAACACAGCCTGTGCAGCGAGGTGTCGGTGTTCTCGCCCAGCACACCACACAGGGAAGTGTGTCAGCGCAGCCGAGTACTAGAGGTGCTAGAGTTCGTATCCTCTGTGTGGCTGCTTTCACATATACGTTTTTTTGCTGCTGTTCTTCTGGACGTTTGTTGTTTTTGCGGTGAAGGCGCCATTTCTAGATGTTCACTGTAGATCTGTGGGGAATATGAAATCCAGGATACAGGCAGTTGTTTTTGTTCTTTAGGTGGCTTTTTTCTTTTTTGTTGTCTTTCTGGCTTCTTCAGTAACGTGCCGGAGCTCCTGGGATGTTTTTCAGTCTTTTTGACATCACTTTCTCTGTGGGGGGGAAAACCGCCATGAAGTGGTGAAGCTCACTGGGCAAGGTTTACTAATGTGTCTGCACCAAAAATCTGTCTAAAGGTGCGCAAATTGGCACTTGTATGGTTTATCGACTTTTTCTTTTTCCACCCCGACATTCTGGGGGCTTCATGAAAAAGGAGCGGGCCCAAGATAATGAGGCAACCATTAAATGGTATAGAGTCGGAGTGAAGTGTCCAACCAGATTTATCATCCTGCCTGAGCCCCCGTGGTAAATCTCCTGCAGGTCTGTCCGCGTGTCCGTTTTTTTCCCCCCATCTGTGTGTCAACCATAATCCATGGACACTGCTCAACTGAAAATTAATTTCCAGAGCATCTCCGTTCAGTGAAAAACGGACCAAACACGGATGCCCTCTGTGTTGTCAATGGTTTTTTACAGACCCATAGACTTCAGTGGGCATTTTTGGCCCGCATCACTCGCCAAAGTAGTGCATGGGCTGTGATTTAAAAAAAAATTTCCACTGAAATCACTGATGCGTCAACAAACGCATTCAAAGCAATGGGATACGGGTGCTGTCCGTGTCCTTTTGACTTCTGTGGAAAATCTGTCGGTGTTTCATCCATGAAGAATCTTTGTTTGGTTCCTTTTCTTCGCCATCCAGCCGGAGCCCCTTTGATAAATCTCCAGGTCTGTCCGTGTTTGGTCAGTGTCCGTTTTTTTGCCCGTCATCCATATTTCACAGATGCTGCTCAGCTGGAAATTAATTTTCAGATCCAGCTGTTAGCTAAAACCACTGCCGTATTGCGGACGCCTTCCGTGTTGTTTCAGTGGTTTTTCACGGACCTGTAGACTTCAGTGGACATACTTGTAGCTGTGCATGTCTCCATGATTCTTCCACTGACACCAGTCTGTTAAAAAAAGAGAAACACATGATTTGTGAGCAAACACCTTAAAAGGGTACGTCCGTGATTCACTGCCGTGTGGACGAGGCTTTAGGATTAGTAAATCTGAGCCAAAAAAGCCACAAAAAATGCAGGGGTTCAAAAAACATCAGTGGTTGTTCTGGATTTTTTTTTTAGGGGTAAACCCCAGTGCCGACCTCGTGTGCAGGGGCCCCAAACACATGCTTGTAGTTTTGTCTGCTTCACCTATTGATGTCAGCGTTGGGGCTCATGTACGCGACCGTTGGATGTTTTGCGGATCCGCATTTTGCAGAACGGAATGGCTGACCCCTAATAGAACAGTCCTACTCATGTCCGTAACGCGGATAATAATAGGACATGTTCTATTTTTTTTTCTTTTTTGCGGACCGGCCATGCAGACATACGGACACAAAATGCACACGAAGCCCCATTGAAGTGGATGGTTCCACATACACGCCGCAAAAAAAAAAAAAACAGAACAGAAAAAATAAGAGGTTTGTGATTCTGGGGAAGCCGATTACAACCCCTCCGCTGCTCTTAGGGCGCGCGGTACATCTGGGGTCACAGTGCAGACGGGTGTAAGGAGCCGCGCCGTATAATGGGGGCATTGTGTGCTCATGTAGCCCAGAAATTCTGTAATCATATGGGAAAGTCACAGGGAGACTGCAGGCGGGGTGCAATAGAAGGGAATTATACCTGTTTAGGAGCTTTGAAAAATTTGAGCTATTCATCATAATCCAATTACAGGTGAACGTATGTGAGGGAGGTTGACCCGCAGGAATGCTGCGCAGCTCCAGCCTTGATCATGAGCCGCCCCTGTGTCACAGTGGGAAGGCATGACACTTAAGATGACAACAGAAGCCATGTGCTATTATATTGGTGGGTCTTTAACCCGTACATTGCTTCTGTAACCTACAGTTACTGGTTTATGGTGAGATGTGTGCTGCTGCTGGTGGTGGCACAGCGCGTCCCTGTGCTGCTGCTGCTGGTGGTGGCACAGCGCGTCCCTGTGCTGCTGCTGCTGGTGGCGGCACAGCGCGTCCCTGTGCTGCTGCTGGTGGCGGCACAGCGCGTCCCTGTGCTGCTGCTGGTGGCGGCACAGCGCGTCCCTGTGCTGCTGCTGGTGGCGGCACAGCGCGTCCCTGTGCTGCTGCTGGTGGCGGCACGGCGCGTCCCTGTGCTGCTGCTGGTGGCGGCACGGCTCGTCCCTGTGCTTCTGCTGGGGGCAGCACGGCGCGTCCCTGTACTGGTGGCGGCAGCACGGCGTGTCCCTGTGCTGGTGGCGGCGGCACGACGCGTCCCTGTGCTGGTGGCGGCGGCACGACGCGTCCCTGTGCTGGTGGTGGCGGCACGGCGCGTCCCTGTGGCGGCGGCACGGCGCGTCCCTGGGCTGGTGGCGGCGGCATGGCGCGTCAGTGGGCTGCTTCTGCTGGTGGCGGCACGGCGCGTCAGTGGGCTGCTTCTGCTGGTGGCGGCACGGCGCGTCAGTGGGCTGCTTCTGCTGGTGACGGCACGCCACGTCAGTGGGCTGCTTCTGCTGGTGGCGGCATGGCGAGTCAGTGGGCTGCTTCTGCTGGTGGCGGCACGGCGCGTCAGTGGGCTGCTTCTGCTGGTGGCGGCACGGCGCGTCAGTGGGCTGCTTCTGCTGGTTGCTACACGGTGCGTCAGTGGGCTGCTTCTGCTGGTTGCGGCACGGCGCGTCAGTGGGCTGCTTCTGCTGGTGACGGCACGGCGCGTCAGTGGGCTGCTTCTGCTGGTGACGGCACGCCACGTCAGTGGGCTGCTTCTGCTGGTGGCGGCACGGCGTGTCAGTGTGTTGCTGCTGCTGCATGTGGCGGACCGGCGCGTCAGTGGGCTGCTGGTGACACCTGACCACGGTGAGTATGCTAGGTGGGATGCAGCTGATTGCATAGACACTTCTCCGGCTCTTGTGTCTGACCAGACTTCCTGGGGACATTCTGATGATGATGACGATGTATATTTTGCTTGCTCCGAGCGGCTTTGGCTGACTGACACACTTACTGTAAGTGATCTGCAATCCGCTGCATCGTCCTGCTGTGTGCATGGATTTTCCTCGTGCAGGGTTGTATACCAGCACTTTCTTTTACTGGGTCGCTTCTGAGTAATTATAGTTTTGGATGTTACATTAGTTTTTATTAATTGCTTATTTAGTTGATAAGATGTTTGCGGTTCACCACATTCATGGTTGTTTAGTACAGCTATGTACCGTGTAGTGCAGTGGTGGCAAACCTATGGCGCGGGTGCCAGAGGTGGCACCTGCACCCTGGAAAAAGTCTATGGTGTACCAATATGCCAGTCATCAGCGCAGGGCGCACTATGTACAGCGCGGGCAGCGCACTGTATGCAGGCAGGATAATATGGCTACATGATAAAGTACATGGAGGATACACTATACTGGACTGTAGTGTTCAGGTTACATTGCCGTGTTGGCGCTGTGCGATAAATAAGTGGATTTTGGGTTACAGTTTGGGCACTCGGTCTCTAAAAGGTTCACCGTAACTGGTGTAGTGTCATCCTATGTACACGCTATGTCCTGTGTGGTGTCATCCTATGTACACGCTATGTCCTGTGTAGTGTCATCCTATGTACACGCTATGTCCTGTGTAGTGTCATCCTATGTACACGCTATGTCCTGTGTAGTGTCATGCTATGTCCTGTGTGGTGTCATCCTATGTACACGCTATGTCCTGTGTAGTGTCATCCTATGTACACGCTATGTCCTGTGTGGTGTCATCCTATGTACACGCTGTGTCCTGTGTGGTGTCATCCTATGTACACGCTATGTCCTGTGTAGTGTCATCCTATGTACACGCTATGTCCTGTGTAGTGTCATGCTATGTCCTGTGTGGTGTCATCCTATGTACACGCTATGTCCTGTGTAGTGTCATCCTATGTACACGCTATGTCCTGTGTGGTGTCATCCTATGTACACGCTGTGTCCTGTGTGGTGTCATCCTATGTACACGCTGTGTCCTGTGTGGTGTCATCCTATGTACACGCTGTGTCCTGTGTGGTGTCATCCTATGTACACGCTTATGTCCTGTGTAGTGTCATCCTATGTACACGCTATGTCCTGTGTAGTGTCATGCTATGTACACGCTATGTCCTAGTGTCATGCTGTACACGCTATGTCCTGTGTGGTGTCATCCTATGTACACGCTATGTCCTGTGTGGTGTCATCCTATGTACACGCTATGTCCTGTGTGGTGTCATCCTATGTACACGCTATGTCCTGTGTGGTGTCATCCTATGTACACGCTATGTCCTGTGTAGTGTCATGCTATGTACACGCTATGTCCTGTGTAGTGTCATGCTATGTACACGCTATGTCCTGTGTAGTGTCATGCTATGTACACGCTATGTCCTGTGTAGTGTCATGCTATGTACACGCTATGTCCTGTGTGGTGTCATCCTATGTACACGCTATGTCCTGTGTGGTGTCATCCTATGTACACGCTATGTCCTGTGTAGTGTCATCCTATGTACACGCTATGTCCTGTGTGGTGTCATCCTATGTACACGCTATGTCCTGTGTGGTGTCATCCTATGTACACGCTATGTCCTGTGTGGTGTCATCCTATGTACACGCTATGTCCTGTGTGGTTTCATCCTATGTACACGCTATGTCCTGTGTAGTGTCATGTCATCCTATGTACACGCTATGTCCTGTGTAGTGTCATCCTATGTACACGCTATGTCCTGTGTAGTGTCATGTCATCCTATGTACACGCTATGTCCTGTGTGGTGTCATCCTATGTACACGCTATGTCCTGTGTGGTGTCATCCTATGTACACGCTATGTCCTGTGTACACGCTATGTCCTGTGTAGTGTCATCCTATGTACACGCTATGTCCTGTGTAGTGTCATCCCATGTACACGCTATGTCCTGTGTAGTGTCATCCTATGTACACGCTATGTCCTGTGTGGTGTCATCCTATGTACACGCTATGTCCTGTGTGGTGTCATCCTATGTACACGCTATGTCCTGTGTGGTGTCATCCTATGTACACGCTATGTCCTGTGTGGTGTCATCCTATGTACACGCTATGTCCTGTGTGGTGTCATCCTATGTACACGCTATGTCCTGTGTAGTGTCATCCTATGTACACGCTATGTCCTGTGTGGTGTCATCCTATGTACACGCTATGTCCTGTGTGGTGTCATCCTATGTACACGCTTATGTCCTGTGTGGTGTCATCCTATGTACACGCTATGTCCTGTGTGGTGTCATCCTATGTACACGCTATGTCCTGTGTGGTGTCATCCTATGTACACGCTGTGTCCTGTGTGGTGTCATCCTATGTACACGCTATGTCCTGTGTAGTGTCATGCTATGTACACGCTATGTCCTGTGTAGTGTCATGCTATGTACACGCTATGTCCTGTGTAGTGTCATGCTATGCACGCTTATGTCCTGTGTGGTGTCATCCTATGTACACGCTATGTCCTGTGTGGTGTCATCCTATGTACACGCTATGTCCTGTGTGGTGTCATCCTATGTACACGCTATGTCCTGTGTGGTGTCATCCTATGTACACGCTATGTCCTGTGTAGTGTCATGCCTATGTACACGCTATGTCCTGTGTAGTGTCATGCTATGTACACGCTATGTCCTGTGTAGTGTCATGCTATGTACACGCTATGTCCTGTGTAGTGTCATCCTATGTACACGCTATGTCCTGTGTGGTGTCATCCTATGTACACGCTATGTCCTGTGTGGTGTCATCCTATGTACACGCTATGTCCTGTGTAGTGTCATCCTATGTACACGCTATGTCCTGTGTGGTGTCATCCTATGTACACGCTATGTCCTGTGTGGTGTCATCCTATGTACACGCTATGTCCTGTGTGGTGTCATCCTATGTACACGCTATGTCCTGTGTGGTGTCATCCTATGTACACGCTATGTCCTGTGTAGTGTCATGTCATCCTATGTACACGCTATGTCCTGTGTAGTGTCATCCTATGTACACGCTATGTCCTGTGTAGTGTCATGTCATCCTATGTACACGCTATGTCCTGTGTGGTTTCATCCTATGTACACGCTATGTCCTGTGTGGTTTCATCCTATGTACACGCTATGTCCTGTGTGGTTTCATCCTATGTACACGCTATGTCCTGTGTAGTGTCATCCTATGTACACGCTATGTCCTGTGTGGTGTCATCCTATGTACACGCTATGTCCTGTGTGGTGTCATCCTATGTACACGCTATGTCCTGTGTGGTGTCATCCTATGTACACGCTATGTCCTGTGTGGTGTCATGCTATGTACACGCTATGTCCTGTGTAGTGTCATGCTATGTACACGCTGTGTCCTGTGTGGTGTCATCCTATGTACACGCTGTGTCCTGTGTGGTGTCATCCTATGTACACGCTGTGTCCTGTGTGGTGTCATCCTATGTACACGCTATGTCCTGTGTAGTGTGGTGTCATCCTATGTACACGCTATGTCCTGTGTGGTGTCATCCTATGTACACGCTATGTCCTGTGTAGTGTCATCCTATGTACACGCTGTGTCCTGTGTAGTGTCATGTCATGCTATGTACACGCTATGTCCTGTGTAGTGTCATCCTATGTACACGCTATGTCCTGTGTGGTGTCATCCTATGTACACGCTATGTCCTGTGTGGTGTCATCCTATGTACACGCTATGTCCTGTGTGGTGTCATGCTATGTACACGCTATGTCCTGTGTGGTGTCATGCTATGTACACGCTATGTCCTGTGTAGTGTCATGCTATGTACACGCTGTGTCCTGTGTGGTGTCATCCTATGTACACGCTGTGTCCTGTGTGGTGTCATCCTATGTACACGCTGTGTCCTGTGTGGTGTCATCCTATGTACACGCTGTGTCCTGTGTGGTGTCATCCTATGTACACGCTATGTCCTGTGTAGTGTGGTGTCATCCTATGTACACGCTATGTCCTGTGTGGTGTCATCCTATGTACACGCTATGTCCTGTGTAGTGTCATCCTATGTACACGCTGTGTCCTGTGTAGTGTCATGTCATGCTATGTACACGCTATGTCCTGTGTAGTGTCATCCTATGTACACGCTGTGTCTGATGGCACTTTCACATCTGCGCCACCTAATCCGGCAGAAGAACAGACTGCCGGATTTCACTGTTTCTGCCATTGCCTTCCCGCCGCACCCCATTGACTATAATGGGATCCGGTGGGAGCGGCAGTATCCTGCTACGCTGGATCCGGTGTAATCTGGTAGTCTTCCTCTGCCCGATCAGGTGGTGCAGATGTGAAGGTGCCTGATGTGGTTAAGGTCCTCCTGCGCCTTCAGTTTAACCCCTTCAGGTGAGGTTTCGCCCATTGTTGGACCAGGTACCTCTGGTCAGGGCAGAAACTGGTGATGTCCGGAATTGCATCTGACAATCCCTGAACCCCCTTAATATGAGGCTGTAGTCGTTACTGCTCCCCTTAGCTGACGGAGCGATCTGCCGGGCGGCCCGGGCTCACCGCTGTCATCTCCTCGCTCCCACATTGTAACGTGATCATTGCTGAATATATTAAGTTATTGCTTAAAGGTAACCGATACTATAAGCCGCAGGAGGCCGTCGTGCAGAGTCCGATGTCAGCGGCTCCTTTAAGCCGGGAAACTGGAAAGTAAGGCTGGGTTTACATGGTCAGGTTTATTTATGCCGTTTTTGAAGCCAAAGTCAAAAGTGGATTCAAGACCAGGATAAGACTGTCCTGTATAATGTCCGTGACCGGGCGGTATACTTCTATACAGTAATCGTATAGATCACGTGTGCCACACTTTCTGGGGGCGCAATCTATATGTGAATGTTCACTGTCATTAAATATATACACAGACATATATTTTTTATTTATTTTTTGTAAACGGGTGGATGGTTTTCTGGACATCATTTTTTGAGGTGACGCCACGTAGTCTGCTTCCTGTCATGGCTATTTAACTCCCTTTAGTCATGCTTATCATTTTCAGCCAATCACTGTGGCCAGAGAACCCCCGTGGTGGAAGTGGATTTCTATGGCCATACCTTAAAGGGAACCTCCTGTCACCTGAAACAGTGGTCCTAAACCGCCGGCAGTGGGAGTGGGATTCTGAGCACATGTATCTTACTAAATTTCGATGCGGCAATAGTAAGAAAATCGATCAAGTCGCGGTGACCACACCCCCTTCCCGGCCCCTTCGCTTTAATTGACAGCGCTTATGCGGCTGGCTTCTCAGAACAGCCAGCTGTCAGTCACAGCGAAGGGGCCGGGAAGGGGGGCGTGGTCACCGCAACTTGAAGCAAGAAGGCCGCTGCCCCCTTGACTTCAAGCCTGGGCAGAGAGTCGTGCCAGCCGGGGATTAAAGATCGATTTTCTTACTACTGCCGCATCGGAACTTTAGTAAGATACATGTGCTCAGAATCCCACTCCCACTGCCGGCGGTTTAGGACCACTGTTTCAGGTGACAGGTTCCCTTTAAAACCGAGGTTTTTAACAGTAGTATTTCTGAAGTTACTCGCGAGACTTCGCAAAGTAATAACTTCGGCTCATCAGAGCCAATACATTCTAATACAGTATAGAGCGCTCGCTCCGTACAGTATTCTAACGAAGTTTTATGTGAATCGACTTCGGATGTTTCATCCAAATTCGATTCGCTCATCCCTAGCTATATTCATAAAACAGAAAAACTTGTATATGGGGGGTCTCCTCTCTGACATTGGTATATGGCTAGCCCTTGTCAGATAGGTGCTTGTCCGGTCCCCAAAGTGAACAGGGAGCAGCCGCGCACCCTTGGCCACCCGTCCTTCAACTTTGAAAATAGCCAAGCGAAATTCCTGCTGTTTCTGTCAGTCCCATAGTTGTGAATGGAGCGGTGGCAGCGCTTGCGCAGTGCGCTCTCCTTTCGTCACTACAGGTCTTCTAAAAACAGCCAAGCATGCTTGCTTTGCTTTGACAGGAATCTTCTAGCGGACGGTAGTGTTAGGTGGTAGTGTTTTTCTTCTTTTTTTCATTTTTATTATGAAGTATACATCTTGAAAGTTGGGACCTTAATTTAGCCTCGATGGTGGTATTGTGCAGCGTCACACTGGTAGTCTCTGGTAGAAATCCTACCGTATTGTACCGTACGAACATTATAAAGACACGTGTGCATGTGACCCGATGTCATGCGCTATATCCTGATATCAGCGTCTGGGTAGCCGAGCACAAGATCCTGATCTTGGTAGTTACTAGTTTCTCTCCATGAATTCAGCATCCGTATGTCCGGACAAGGTAGAACATATCCGAATCTGACCCATTGAAGTCAACGGGTACGCAAAAATTACTGATGCAACCTTGATGTCGTCCATATATTGCAGATTCACATTTTGTGGGCCACAAAATACATACGGTCGTGTGAGTGCCCCTTAAATGTGGGTCATTTGGTAAATCCAGTGGTTTTCTGCTGTTGACGCTGATGGACTTCATGTCAGTGCCTCAGTGATCATGTGATAGAAGTGGAGTAACGCCTAACATCCTGCCTAATACCTAAAAAAGGAAAGCTGGTCTGAGAGCACCCCCCGCGCAGCCCCCCGCCAGTCCATAAAAGTTATCTTTCTAAGTCTGAGTCTTACAGAGGATCTACCCTCTGGA
This sequence comes from Bufotes viridis, assembly GCA_033119425.1. Classification (NCBI taxonomy): domain Eukaryota; kingdom Metazoa; phylum Chordata; class Amphibia; order Anura; family Bufonidae; genus Bufotes; species Bufotes viridis. The sequence goes on along the minus strand of CM065597.1, from coordinate 129,065,622 downwards.
TAAGTCATCAGTATCTGATCGTGGGGGTCCGACCCCCGGGTTTATGTATGGTTTATCAGTGTAGTAACTTGTAATGATTAGTCCTATTATGTAGTAAAATATGTTGAAAATGTTAGTGTCATGCATATGGCGGGGTAGTTTATGCGGCTTGTCATGCGGTTTTCGCTGCATTCCTAGAACAAATCTGCACCAAAATCCACGTTTTACTTGCGGATCTTGTCTCGTATTCGCCCCATATCCGGCCCCTTTACTTTGCAAATGATGAAATCTGCCTTGAAAATCCACAAACATTTGACATCCTGCATATTTCTGCGGCGTGTACATGGGGTTTTGAAGATCTTCTCTGCGTAGCGGGCGCTGTTATACTGCAGGTTTCCGCAGTCTGTACATGGGGTTTTGAAGATCTGCGTAGCGGGCGCTGTTATACTGCAGATTTCCGCGGCGTGTACATGGGGTTTTGAAGATCTTCTCTGCGTAGCGGGCGCTGTTGTACTGCAGGTTTCCGCGGCGTGTACATGGGGTTTTGAAGATCTTCTCTGCGTAGCGGGCGCTATGTTGTACTGCAGGTTTTTTGTATGTAATAACGCACCCCAAACACATAGCCTTCTGGAAAAAGTTACTTTTCATCTAATGACCGCAGCACGCCTCCTGAAAATTCATACTTCTCACCGGTCCTCCGCGATGCCTCCGCGGGGTCCATGTTCCGGCTCTGCGCGGGCATGGTCACTAAGGCTACTTTCACACTAGCGTTTTAGTTTTCCGTTATTGAGATCCATCATAGGGGCTCAATACTGGAAAAAATGCTTCAGTTTTGTCCCCATTCATTGTCAATGGGGACAAAACGTAACTGAACAGAACGGAATGCTCCAAAATGCATTTGGTCCGTTTAGTTGCATTCCCATACCGGAGAGCAAACCGCAACATGTTCTAGTTTGCTTTCCGTTCTGGGATGCGGAGCAAGACTGATCCGGCATGACCCCCCCAATGCAAGTCAATGGGACGGATCCATTTTCTCTGACACAATTTGCCACAATAGAAAACGGATCCGTCGTCTTGGCTATGTTAAAGATAATACAACAGGATCCGTTTATAACAGATGGTTGTATCATCAGTAGCGGAAGCGGTTTTGCTGAACCCTGCCGGATCCAGTAAAAACGCTGGTGTGAAAGTAGCCTAAGAGGAGTGATGTGCCGCCTGTAGCCATCTCACTGCTGAAGCCAATCATCTGTGACCAGATTTTAAATTTTCTGTATCCGGACATGAGATAAGAAGTAATTATTCCCGGACACCCCCTGTAAAGCTGTATACAGGGTACCCTTGTCGGGGAGACGTAAGGAAATAAACATGTCTTCTCCGCTGCCCGCTTCTTGGTCTTCATTGACGTGTTATTTCCAGTGCGTGTTAGTAAGGGTTAACAAGTTATTAGCTGACTGCACAGAACAGAGCCGCCATTTTATAGCGGGCCCCCTGGGTGCCGTTTCAATTTACTAGGTTTTCTGCAGGCTGACCCTGAACATTAACAATCAGTAATCTGCCGCCTTGTCCTGTTCTGACCTGCCTGTGATGTCGCTTCAGTTTTGTGGGATGTGGATCTCATTAGTGTCTGCGGCATACGCAGTGCTTTCTCAGGTTGCACAGGGATTTTTTTTTTTTTGTGTGGAATTCATGAGTTGTGACCCTTCCCTCAAAAAACTCACTGTCTATCTGAGGCTAGAAGTGGAGCATATGGGGCAGACTATCTAACCTCCTAGCGGCACAGTGCTGCCGCCAGGCATAGTCTAAAGTCTGACGCTACCTGGAAGCCATCAACAAGGCGGATAGCTGCTGTTGACAGATCTTATTAGTACTTTCAAAGGGCTGTTTACACGCCGTGGTATTACACACTGATGACGAACGACCTGTGGCTGCAGAAATTATTACCAAGGATCTGATTGACATTTCCATCATTCTGATATTTTCCAGCTGGCCAGAAGGAGGTTCTGCCCAGCCCGGTGAGTACTTTTTTTTAAACTGCATCTGTCAGCAGGTTTGTACCTATGACACTGTCTGACCGGTTACATGAGCACTTGGCAGCTGAAGACATCTGTGTTGGTCCCATGTTCATATGTACCAGCATTACTGAGAAAACTGATGTTTTAATTTATGCAAATGAGCCTCTAGGAGCAACGGGGGCGTTACCATTACACCTAGAGGGTCTGCTCTCTCTGCAACTGCTGCGCCCTCTCCACTTTGACAGATCCAGGCTTGGTGACATTTTCACTGCCTGGCCCTGTCAGTAATAGTGGAGAGAGCAGACCCTCTAGGTGTAATGGCAACGCCCTCGTTGCTCCTAGAGGCTCATTTGCATATATTAAAACATCATCATTTTTCTCATTTCTTTTGCCTTCAGCTTATGTAACAGGTCAGCCAGTTCCATAGGTACAAATCTGCTGACAGATGCCCTCTAAGGCCTCTTTCACACGGGCGTCATGTTTGACGCCCGGATAAGAGGCGGGTGCGTTGGGGGAAAATGCATGATTTTCCCGCGCGGGTGCAAACGTTTGTAATGCGTTTTGCACGCGCTTGAGAAAAATCGCCATGTTTGGTACCCAACCCGAATTTCATCACTGAAGTCCGGTTTCGGGTCTTTTGGAGAATTTATTATTTTCCCTTATAACATGGTTATAAGGGGAAATAATAGCATTCTTAATAAAGAATGCATAGTAAAATGAAGAGGAAGGGGTTAAAAATAATAAAAGTTAACTTACCTTAGCCACTTGATCGCGTAGTTGCGATCTGTCCTCTCTTTCCCTGCATCAGCTAAGATCTAAAGGACCTGTGATGACGTCACATCACATGGTCCAATCACATGGTCCATCACTATGCTCCCATAGTGCTTGAGTAATGCCCAAAAGTGCCCCTTCAGTATTATTTCCCCAATGCCCCTGCAGTGCTATCCTTCCTATAAGTAAAGGCCCCCAAGTTGGCAGTGAAAAAAAACCAACTTGTACTCACCTGTATCCCACGTTCGCCGGTGTTCATGATGCAGGCCACGACCTTTAATGGTCTACGGCCACATCGCTTCACTGTGTCCTGGCACAGGCAGGCATAATTATGTCTTCACGCGTGTGCCAGCCGTGATGATATCATTACTCACGCCTGCGCGGGTATTTACCACCTCATAGGCTTCAGGCCTTCTAAGCCTGAAGCCTTTGAGGATGATCGGCGGCGGGGCAGAGAATTATCCTCTCCTGTGCCCTGCCGCAGTATTGAACTGCAGATCTGCAGCGGCGGGTCTAGTTGCAAATGGCGACAAGACTGGAGTCATCTGGAGCACTAAATATGCATACATACACACATATATGCGTTATAGATATATATATAGTGACCTGGAAAATGAAATATATGTAGGGTCTATATCCCGAGGATTCGGTTTTGTGGGCAGCGCTCTGTTGTCCACATTGAACCTGTAATTGGATATAGATGAAGAGCAGGAAATGTTCTACATTCTTTGTGTCAAATAATCTCAAAGGGAACCTGTCATCACCTTTATGCTGCCCGTACAGACAGGTGAGATGATTTCAGAGGTCTGTCATTTATAAGTTAAATGTAAGTGGTTACCGAGAACCAACATCAAAATCAGACTGGGCCTAGAAAAGAGTTCCGGCCACCTGAGAAGAGTCCTGGTTACTCATGAATTCCTGCTCTCCCGCCCACCTGCTGATGACTGACAGTCTTCTACCTAGTTTTCTCCCTTTCAGCAGATGGGCGGGAGAGCAGGAGATTAGGAATAACCAGGACTCTTCTCAGGTAGATTTGACTCTTTTCAAGGCCTAGGCTGCAATGATAATGATGCTGGTTCTCAGCAACCACTTACCTTTAGCTCATGAGTGACACACCGCTGAAATCAGCATTTCTGTCACTAATTTATGCTGACCTCAGTGAGGTCAGTATAACGTTGATGACAGGTTCCCTCTAAGGGGGGGGGGGGGTTTCAGTCATTTAATATTAATTGCATTTCCTCTCTCGATGGTATGAGTGCCGCCATAATGAACATGAAATGACTGTGGCGCTCAGACGACCCCTGACCTTTGACATTTTTTTAATTTAATCTATACTGTATTCTCTCCACTTGTGTGTACCTGTCTCTAGATATCCAGCTCTATCAGAAGCCATTGTTCTGCGGACTGCAGTGTACATGACCTTCTTTGCCCTCTAAGAAATTAGATTAATCTGTATAACCATATTGCTGGAACGCAGAATTAAACTGGCTTGTGCTGATGTGATTAATTGGTTGTTGCGATATAAATTACTGGAACTATTTAGGAGCAAGCTAGAAAGCAGATGAGCCTGACCACCGCTTGGTTTTATCCGCTGACGTGGCGTTGTAATCCTCTTGTACGGTGTTAGTCAGTCGTCAGATTTCCTTTGCTGTTTTTTTCCTATCTCCATCCCTTCGCTGCTTTGCCTTATCAATAATTTTGTGGGGTTTTCTGCTGTTGTATATCACATCCACTTCAGAACGAAGCTCTTGGTTAATTATACGGGAACTGCTTGTGACGTTTTCTTTACATAGCTTAATTACCAAGACTGCAGAATTTTAGGAATCAAACAGGTGAACGAGAGCTGAGCCTCGGTACACCAGCCCGGCCATTACACACTCCCGCCTCTGTCCACTGCTTAGTTTCTGGCGGCTGCAGGTAACAGCTGAACGGTGGGGGTGCTGACTGTCAGGCCTCCACCTATCTGATATTGGTGACCTATTCTGAGGATAGGCCATCTAAATCTTAAGCCCATATAACCCCTTTAGACGGATTGTCCAAGATAATTTTTTTTTATTTAGCAAAACTGTAGATTAATAAATAAATTTCCATTTACCTTCCCAGCCCATTCCACTCCAGCGCTGCCACTCCATCCTCACGCCCAGGCTAGAGCAGTATGTCCCATACAACCCCTGGCCCCAAGGGTGTATGGTGCAAGACCCTGTCACAACAGTCACCCTGCAACTGTCACAGCTTCTAACAGATATGGCTGGGGACAGTTAACGGATGGGAACTGAGCACGTGCGACCACCTCAGCCAGATTGGTACCAGGGTTAAAACCATAGCCCTGGCAAGTTACCCCAGGCTTAGAGCCTTATTGTTGGCACCTGTATCCTCCTCCTATGACAGGTGCTTGACACTCAATCCATCAGTGTACAGCTGGGGTCTGCACCGGCACACTATTATTGCCACCTAGCTTTTTTTCCAAATTTAAATTTTCTGTTTTTAATCTTTCCATTTGTCCTTTCAGTTGATTATTTGTAAAACTAAAGGGGTTATCCAGCCACCTAAAAAACCTCATACAGTGCAGTAATAAGGGTAAAAGATGTAATACTCACCTTACCGGGCCCCTGTCGCTCCTGTTTCCACAATCCACTACTAGTCTCTGTTCTCTGTTGACTGCGTGGAATTTTATTTATTTTTTTACCTAATATCAATGGAGAATAGTTATCAAGTGGTAACTTAGAGCATTAGGAGCGTTGGGTAAATCACACCTTTTTATGTCCTTTTCAAATTTTTATTTATTTTTTTTCAAAGATTTTTATATTTCTTGGTTTAAGCGTTGGTCAAGATTAACCCTTTAGTGAACCATGTACAGTGGCATTGTTGCCTGTAAAGCAGATTGTCATTCCAGACACAGCGCCCGGTATTCTGTATGAAGCGCCTGGAGCTGATCTTTTGTTTCCGCCTTAGAAGCGGGTCCCCGGCCGCACCAACAAATGGGTAACCACCAGACACCTTGCGCACTTGCTTTTCTCTGAGGTTTGCACATAGATGATTATGTTCTTTTGCCTGCGTAACTCGAGCTGGATGTACAAATACATCCACGGGGCACACACAGCAGTCACAGAGATGCTTTTCATCCCTTCGGCAGTGCTACAAGAGAAGCATTCTTCTAGGCCGCCAAGACTGAGATGTTATTGTCGGTGGAGGTGTTTTTATAAGTAACAGCACTGTGCGGAGAAGGAGTGTTTGGTTAATGAAGCACAGACTGAGATTGGAAGACGCGTTTCGCCAGAACAAGGGTTAAAGCGCCGTCTCGTCTTACACAGAACAGTCATATATAAGGCTGGTCTTGTTCTCACAGCAAGTGTTGTCATTTCTATATAGGCTATCAGAGGTGTGTTAGAAATCTGAGGCTCCCGTGTACCTCTGCCGTGACTCTGCCCGTCATATGTACGTCGGAAGTCGTATCACTTTATTTTATTGGACTAGTGTTCTGACGCTTCATTTTAGTCTCGTGGAAGATGAGGGATCACCTGAGTTGGTTTTTTTGTATACATGTGTGTAATATATATATATTTAGTAGTATTATGAGTTAACAAAAAAAGACAGGGAACACTGAAAAAAAATCACAAAACTTAATCATCTTACCAACCCCCCTTCCCCCACCCCCCAAACCCATTCATTTCAATAGGGCAGCAAAAGACGTGGACAGCACACCGTGTGCTGTCCGCATCCGTAATTCCGTTCCGTTCCTGCACAAAAGATAGAGCGTGTCCTATTCTTGTCTACAGTTGCGGACGAGAATAAGCATTTCATATGATAGTGCTGGCCATGTGCGGTCCGCAAATTGCGGAATACACACAGGCCGCAATCCGTGTTTTGCGGATCTGCATAACACTACAGTCGTCTGAATGCGCCCTTAGTGATTGACTGCAGTGGTCACATGCTGTATACCCACAAGTCACTGCTGCCGTTTAATAAGCAAGAGGAATAAGAGACCAATGGCTTTGGAGAAAGAGTATGATTTATTTTTTTATTTATTTTTAATCTTAGCCAATTTAAAGCCTTGTCTGAGATTTTTAATTCTTAGACCAGGGTTCGGCTTGAAGCTACAACTCCCAGCATGCACACTTTCTTGGCTGTTCTTGTAACTCCCATAGAAGTGAAAAGAGGATTCTGGGAGTTGTAGTGTCAGAACAGCTGGAGTGCTGGTGGTTGTTGATCCCCGTCTTAGACAATGCCTGAAAGAAAGTACCTGGGAGAAGCTGGGTGCAGGCAGCAGAGAGGGGTAGAGAGGGCTATCTAAAGGGCCTTCTATACGTAGGATAAGAACTGTCTGAGTCAATTGTGTTGTTTTTCCAAACCCAGCACCGCACCGGTCCACAGGTTGTCCATGGTATTTCAACTAGGCTCCATTTACTTCAGTGGAGTTCATCTGCAATACCGCACACAACCTGTGGGCAGGTGTGGTGCTCTTCTAGTAAGGAAGCAGCCATATTGTTCTTATCCTGGACAGCCCCTTTAACTAGGTACGGATATCACTCACTCTGTAAAGGACGGTATGACTAGCTTGGCCTACCAATGAAAAACAACAAGGCAGTCATTCTATGTAGGTTACAGTGCTTTTGTGTTTTATTTTGTGCTTTCAGTCTGTATTTTGACCGTATATGAGAATAAGATGATGCTAAAGGTCAGGAAATATGTAATCTATAGAAAGCAGAGCTATCAGCGAGATTACATTTATGGCCCTGCTTTACCTCCTGTTATAGTCTGTGCCTTCACTGCCTTTGAAGTTGTCACTTCAGCGTTGAGGACTTTCAGGCTTTGCGTGTGACCACATTTCTCCCGCTAAAGGTTTCGAGGGGCTCAAGAAGAGAACTGCAGTCGTCCCTGCAGGCTCGGTGCGATAGGACTGCTCCTGCTTGTAAGCCAAGTGATTTTAATTATACATAATTACAGTATACAATTCCAAGTCATATAGTCGGAAATTGCTTATTACGTAGTTAAGTGTATATTAAACGGATAGAAAAGTTAAAAATGCGGCTTTACGCTCTTTACAAAGACCATATAGTCTTCTGTGATCTGATGCTTGAAATGACTCTTCCAGTAGTTGTTTTTTTTACTATGAGACGTTGTAATCCATGGATGCCGCATTACATTATGCATCGCCTCGCAGCGTTGCCGATGGGACGCTAACCACAGCTGGACTTCCATTGCTACTTTAATAAGTCATTTTGCGATTACAGTATATAATTGAAGCAATCTCTTTGTGCAGACCTGTTCTGGAGATACTGGCCGCTCCACCCTGCTCATCTCCGGGGTAGTTCTACTTGCTGTATATCCAGTCTGGTTACTTTACGAGCATATTTTTCATTCATTAACTTGGAGACCTCTCCTTTTGTGTAACCTTTTCGGAGCAGTTCTGTTTTTTCGTGCGGCCTCCGCCCCTGTTTGGTACAAAAAATATATAATGCCCATTATCTGCAATCAATGCACTTTTATCAGATGTTCCAGAATGGCGCCAGAATATACCAGTAACTGCAGTACAGGCAACTGGAATCAAACGGTGACTTCCTGGTTAATCAGAAGTCCAATGGAATCAATAAAGAAATGAATCACAAGCCTAATAAACCACGTGAAGACTCTACACTGTGATTTCGTGGGTGTAACATATGTCGTAAACAGAAGTGACTATAATCTAGTCTAGCAATATGGATGAAGTAGTGTTGTAGGCTGCAAAAAATAACGCTAAGCGTGAAATGTGCCAGCCTTCCCTATGAAAATGTCTCACATATGTAGTTGTGGCCGAGGTTGTAGATACCAGTAGCGTCATTTGGGCAACTGGTTTCTGTTGCAGTGGGGTAGAAAGTTGGGTTCCTTTTACATGAGCCAATGCATAGGCAATTATCAGAAATGGACTGTTGTGCCTGATAATTGCCTGATTGTTGAGCAGAGAGGAGAGCTGCATTTACAAGCAGCAATCGTCCCCTCCGTCCCCATATGGATTCATATTAAGCACAACATGCTGCTAGCAAACAATGATTTTAGGTGGCACATTAAAGGGGTTTTCTGATTTTGATACTGATGACCTATCCTCAGGACTGTGCTTGGTATCATTCTTAGCCCCATTCGCTTTTATACACTATACGATGTGTGGTGCTGTGCTTGGTAAGCTGCGAGAAGGCAGTGGTGCTCACAGTAGCTCCGGTGCCTTCTCAAACAGATGACAAACAATTGCTCATTCGGCATGTGATTGGCAGTATCTTTACGTTGGGAATCTGGAACAACAATGGAAGCATATACCGGACAACAGCAGCACATGTTGGGCCCCAGTTACTATAATGGGGTTTGTATTACCGTGAATTCTGAGATTATAGGCTTAACATGATTTAGGAGAATAAAAAGTTTACTAGACTATGATAAAAGATGTATCCAAAAGATAACGTACAGAGTAAAGTAAGTAACAGTCACCAAAGCCGTGAACAAATGAGCCAGCTCCCCATCGACTAGTTCCTAGCATGGCACTTGGCCGACACCCTTATGATTGAAGGAGAGGTGGTGGTAGCAAGACACACTTTATGCTGATGTCCTCAATGGAGCGGAGCTCTTTGTTACATTGCTAGATGTTTTCTAGCCCCCTTCTAAAGGTCTTCAGTGTGCAGTAAACATGTGCAGTAGTTACTCAGGATCGTGGCCATCTACCAGGTACCACTAGCTAACAACATTACAAGGAATTAAAGGGGAAAGAACCAAATACCTTGCTACACAGGGTTAGTTGGGCTTTCGTTATGGTTTCCGGCATCTTGCTGTACAAACTCTCTCTGCATGATGCGCTATATTGTCCTGCATTGTTGACGGTATCTGCAACAGAGGCGCCTAATTGAGCGTCTGCTGCAGATGTGAATCTTGCCTTACATGTACATTGTGCATCTGCAGCTCACCCCCATCCCGTTTAGCAGGTGGTGGCCATTGTATGCAGATGTGAAAAAGGAGAAGAGGGGTGCTGTTAGGATGTTTTTGCACACATGACAAAACCTGCACTTGGGATTTTAGCAGAACAATGTTTAAGGGTGTCACGACTTTCCCTGATTTATCCGATCCTTTATTCTCACGGGAGATAAGTTGCCCCCGGAGGTGTCTGGCAGCAGCTTATCCCCCTTTGAGAACACAGCTGAATGGGCATTTGGCCGACAGCTGTTTAGGTTGCATGGTTCACCTTCAAGGGGTTGGCTTGTATTCTCCTATTGATAACCTATCCTGTCATGGACTTGTGTCCATCAGTATCAGATCAATGGGGGTCAGACGCCGGGCATCCCCACCGAGACCATTGCTGCATTCTTGTCACTGTTTTCCTGCATGTGTTTGACTTTGCAGCAGGGCTGTGGAGTCAGTAGATAAATTTTCCGACTCCGACTCCTCAGATTTTGAAACTTCCGACTCCGACTCCTCGACTCCGACTCCTCTGTATTTAATATGCAAATACGAAGCTGTTCCACCAAGTTCTTCTAATCTCCTCTAGCACAGAGAGGTAGTTGAGCAGAAGCTGCTGCCTTCTCCTTTGTGTGTTGATCTTCTGCTGAAGATAGAGCAGTGGGAGGATCCAGGAAGGGGCAGGGGAAGGGGCATTTATTTTAAAACATGATTTTCCTAGTAGAATCCCATAGTCATGTTTAAAATTTAAGCTAACAATCTGAGTTTACATGTTTTATAGCCTTAGCTGAATGATAGCAGTTTTGCAAATGGTTTACAGCTTCAGTCTTGAACTATTGACTATCCATTCCCTTCACTTATACAAGTGTCTCCAGTCCTTAATCAGTTATCAGTGAGAGGCTGGGATAACCATGGGTTCCCTGTAACAGCAGACCACAAGACAATGGAAAGTGTAAGTATTGCCGCTCCTTAACCCCTTAAGGACTCATGACGTATGGGTACGTCATGGGTCCGATCCCTAAGTATGGCGCCCGCTCCTGCCCTCTGTGGGCGCGATCGCTGCGGGGGTCCGGCTGTTTCCTGTAGCTGACCCCCGCGGCTAATGATCGCGGTCGGCAGCGATGCCGATCGCAATCATTTAACCCCGCAGATGCCGTGGTCAATCCTGACCACGGCATCTGCGCGCGCTAAAACCGAAAGTAAAACTTTCGGCAGCTCTCCGGCTCCCCTAGTGGTGATCGGGAGAATCGGAGCGCTATGAGGATAGCCTCAAGCCTTTCATTCAGCTTGAGGCTATCACTTACTATTTCCTATGGAGCCCTTGTTAGCAATAGGGCTTCATAGGAAAGTAGTAAAATCCTCATAAACTCCAATACAAGTGTATTGGAGTTTATGTTAGAAGCAATCAGATGACTGATTTATATAGGTCCCTATGGGACCTATATAAAAGTGTAAAAGAAAAATAAAAGAAATAAAAAAAATAAAAAAAATATAAAAAAAAACTAAAAATTCAAATCACCCCCCCTCTCCCCAAAATTAAAATAAAATAATATTTTTTTTTTTAAAAATACACATCATGGGTGTCATAATGTGCGAAAACGCCCGTGGTATAAAAATATAAAAATATATTCCTCATACGGTAAACAGAAAAACGGAAAAAAGCGCCCAAATGGCGGATTCTCCATTTTTGAACGCTTCATTTCCTCAAAAAAAATTAAATAAAAAGTGATCAAACAGTCCTACACACCCCATAATGGTATCAACTAAAAGTTCAGATCGCCCCGCAAAAAATAAGCCCCCATACAATGCCATACACTTAATTACAAAAAAGTTATAGCGGTCAAAATATTGCGACAAAAAAAAGAAATAAAAAATTTCCCACTTTTGAATTTTTTTTCACTATCAAAACGCAAGAAAAACTATACATATTGGATATCGCCGGATTCGTACTGACCTGTAGAATAAAACTAAATGGTCAGTTTTATCACACATCAAACGTCGTAATTTAAAAACCCGTAAAATTGTGGTAGAATTGTTTTTTTTTTTGCAATTTCACCCCATTTGGAATTTCTTTCCCGCTTCCCACTACATCGTATGCAATATTAAATGGTGGCGTTGGAAAGTACAACTTGTCCCGCAAAAATAAAGCCCTCATATGGCCATGTGAACGTAAAAATAAAAAAGTTATGGCTCTCGGAAGGCATGGAGCGCAAAACGAAAATGCAAAAATGAAAAAACCCCGAGTCCTTAAGGGGTTAAAGGGACACTGACAGGCTGATTTTCCAGCTAAAGATATATATATATACTGGTATTCAGCAGAGAATTAGGAATAAAACTATACTAATGTTAAGCTGTACTTGTGTTTAAAAAACATTTTAATCTGTATGCAAATTCACTATCTTTGTGCCCAATGGGGCAGCGTCTCCTGCGGCTTTGTGCCCAGCCGCGCCCGAAGTACAGCTTCCCAGCGCTGTTCCCCTCGTTATTATTCACTGCACTGGCCTTTTTTTTCAGGCTAGCCGAACGCTGAATTCCTGCGCAGGCGCACGTGTAGAGTGCGGGCAGTAGCCTCGTCTGGCTATGCTGAGGCTGTGCCAGCTTTCTCTCTTCCTCCTCGCTACTAAGTCCTGTCTAGTGCTGCCAGTACTCTACATGTGCGCCTGCCCCCTTGGGCACAAAGGTAGAGAATTTGCACATGGATTAAAACGTTTTTAAACACAAGTAAACCTCAACTGGGGGTAACAGTCGTCTAGTTGTATTCCTAATCCTCTGATGAATACCAGCAGATATATCAGCCTGTCAGTGTCCCTTTAACTGCATAGTAAAGCATATGAAAAGCATGCTTCTTTACGGTCACTTAACGTCTTTGTTTAGCGGTAACGTGACGCACTGCATGCATTGGCCTTTATTCTTACAGTAGAGAAGTAATTAATTATAACTTTATCTGAATTGGGACATTTAAACTTGCTTTTTTTTTTATTTTAATTTTTTTTTATTCCAATTTAAATCTAGTAGGAGTCGGAGTCGGTCCATTTTTTGCCGACTCCGACTCCAGGTACCCAAAATTGCCTCCGACTCCGACTCCACAGCCCTGCTTTGCAGAAGCCTCTTCAAACAACTGATCGGCAGAGATGCCGGGAATCGGACCCCGATCTGCTATTAATCACTTTTCCTGATGATAGGCCATCAATATGGGAAACTGGAGGACCCTTATGTGTATGGCAGCATAACAGTGTGAACATGGCCTTGCACATGGAGTCTGTATGTGAAATAAAGTATAAAATCTAGAATGGTTTTCAGATGAGCATGGAAACTACACATCTCACTGGTGTATATGGCTATGACCGACCTGCACTCATCCCATCGCAAGTTTCTGTATTTTTTCCTGAATAGAAAGGTGCAGAGTGATTGTCACAGAGCAGCAGCAATCTGTTCAAAGCCACGGCAACATTCTATGTTTCTGCAGATTTGATTTCCCATGATTTAGCTTTGCACCATTTTCCCATCTAAGGGCTCACGCACACGACCGTTGGTGTTTTGCGGTCTGCTAATTGCGGATCTGCAAAACACAGATACCAGCCGCGTTCTTACTGCATTTTGCATAACAGAACGCCCGGCATCTAATAGAACAGTCCTATCCTTGTCCGTAATGCGGACAGTAATACCACATGTTCTATTTTTTTTTTTTTTTTTGTGGAACGGCCATGCGGACATACTGACAGACTGCACACATTTCCTTTTTTTTTTTTTTTTTTGCAGCTAGGTCGAAGTAAATTGTTCCAAACACAGGCCGCAAAAAAAGTTTGTGTGCATGAGCCCCAAAACTGCCTGTAGGCACGAGTCACCTACAGTGGGACTATAGAAAAATCCTCAAAATGTGCCACTTCAATTATCAATGAAAGCAATTAGACCTATATAAAATCTACAAATTTATGCTAACAACAAGCATATAAAATACAATGGATCAATAGAACAGATCTCTCCTAAAAACATAGGTGCCTTGTCATAAAGTTCATTGGGCCAATCGGGTCATAATAGTTGCTTACTGGTGGTGGGTTCATATGGGTGTAGAAAGGTCATTTATTGGCCGAAACGTTGCCGGTCTTCTACATGCATTTGTTTCTTATGATGATGGAATAAAGAAATAAATTAAATATAATTATTTTGACGGTCTTTCTACATAGCGTATCTTACCTGGAGGCAAAATTGCCTGGCGTGGTGCTGAGGGACACATTGGACGTTGCAGCGTGATAGAAGACCACCTTCCTCATTGTAAATCTAGCGTCTTTAACGCTCTCCTTTTCAGTTCATTCATTTGTGAATCTGTTTGAGGCTGAATGTAATTGTAGTTTACCAGCAGTGAAAATGTACAGTCAGTAATTAACACTAATCAGCCTAATGAAGTTTAGACAATGAAGGCAAATGCGTTACTCACTGCGGTGTAGCTACTACTGGGGACCAGTGATGTTCTGTGTAATCCCAATCCACGGACTGGTCTGGACCTAGGTAGGCAACTAGTAGGTTGGGATCTACTGGTTGGTCTCGGAGAGGACTTGAGTAGATCACCATGCCCTGAGAAGACCATACAGTGGAGGTTTTATTTTTCTAAACAACTTGTCTTTCACAGTTGGTCTGTGGAGGTTGTCCTTCTGGGCGACCATGTCATAACTTACAAGGTACCACTTTGAACCGATCCCAAGTTTGAGAAATGTTTTTTTACAGTAGAAATTAATTTATGAAGTAATTGCCCGAAGTCTCGTGAGATTTTGCGAAGTAATAACTTTGGCTCATAGGAGCCAATACATTCTAATACTGTACAGAGCGGTTGCAGAATGTTTGTTCTCTGAAGTTTCTCGCCCGACGTGCCAACGTCCATCCGTACTTTGGAGCAGAAAACCTGCCAATCAGTGTAGCTCCAATTCTGATACTGCTCTAAAAATTAAAGCCTTTTCTGCCAATGCAACTTCGTTAGCAGAGGTTCAGTGACCATCCGTCTGCTTTGGCATTCAATACGCAGTGGGGTTCATTGAACTGTTCTCGTAGACTCCCTGGTTCATTGTGGCGGTGAGCTGCTTCACTGTAGCATCTCAGTCTACCTGCACACACCTTCGTAGCCAATATTCACCTCTCACATCAGTGGCACGTGGTTCTCGAATTTTCCATGTTCATTCACAATAGTGCCATTTATCCTCTCATGATACACTTTTACCACAGCAACACGAGAACAGTTCCCAAACTTCAGTTTTAGAAATACTGCCACCCTTGGCCCAAAAACGAATAATCACCCCTTTTTGCAACTCTGATAACTCGCCCCTATTAACCACTTCCAGACTGGGTCATTTGCCCCCTTCATGACCAGGCCTAATTTAGCAAATCTGACATCTGTCACTTTATGTCAGGGCTCGACAAATCCCAGGCGCCAGGTCGCCATGGTGACCAGGAATTTGGTCCTGGCGCCTGGGTATTTGTCGGCCCGTTCTGTCAGGTGCCCGGGCGCAGGCCCGGTGCGTCCTACACGTGGACTAGGAGCGCCGGCCCCCTCATGCTGCAGCCACCCGAGCGCTCTATAGAGAGCCTCAGGCGGCTGCAGCACTGCCCGGGCTGGCGCGTCCATGAGGGCGCACCGCCCGGGCTCAGCATGAAGAGAGGGACTGACAGGAGGGAAACGCTGAGCGCTCCCTCCTGTCAGTTCCTCATTGTAGCGTGGCCGAGCCCTGTATGGTCCGCGGTACAGGAGCATCTGTCTCCTGTACCCGGCCGGACGGACAAGAAGTGCGCACACAGTGTGCACTTCCTGTCAGTCCGGCCGGGTACAGGAAACTAAAGCTCCTGTACCCGTGGGACCATACAAAGCTCGGCCACGCTACACTAGAGGAGGGGGCAGAAAATAACAAGGGGGAAAGATAATGACAAGGGGAGGGGAAAGATAATGACAAGGGGGAGGGAGAAAGATGAATGACAAGGGGGAGGGAGAAAGTGAATGACAAGGGGGAGGGAGAAAGTGAATGACAAGGGGGAGGGAGAAAGTGAATGACAAGGGGGAGGGAGAAAGTGAATGACAAGGGGGGAGAAAGTGAATGACAAGGGGGAGAGATGAATGACAAGGGGGAGAGAAAGTGAATGACAAGGGGTGAGAGAAAGTGAATGACAAGGGGGGGAAATGAATGACAAGGGGGGGGGTGAGAGAAAGTGAATGACAAGGGGGGAAAGTGAATGACAAGGGGGGAAAGAGATTGACAAGACGAGGGGGAAAGTGAATGACAAGAGGGGGAAAGAGCTGGGCGTTGTAGTGATGCGAGGACTGAGCGCCAGCTGGGGGTTGTAGTGCTCAGTAAAATGTCATGGTGCCCGCTGTGTTTGTGCCCTCCGGACCCCTGTGCCCTCCCCTCCAGACCCCTGTGCCCTCCCCTCCGGAGCCCTGTGCCCTCCCCTCCGGACCCCTGTGCCCTCCCCTCCGGACCCCTGTGCCCTCCCCTCCGGACCCCTGTGCCCTCCCCTCCGGACCCCTGTGCCCTCCCCTCCGGACCCCTCTGCCCTCCCCTCCGGACCCCTCTGCCCTCCCCTCCGGACCCTGTAATCCTTGTAAGGGTTTCCACATGTCATGGCGGCCGCAAGTGGCGAACACTTAGACGCTGGCAGCATCTGACGTGTCATATAACCTATTGAAAAGGGGAAGCATTATGGGGGGCCCTATATACTCGCACATTATGGGGGGCATTATGGAAAACAGGAGAAGGAACACTATGGGGGCCCTATGTACTGGCATGCATTATTGGGGGGCTCTATAGAGAAGTGGGGGGGGGGAGCACTATGGGGGCATCTATTGGGAGCTTTATGATGCGGCTCCGCCTGGCTCCTAACTTTTTTAGCTGGCTCCTAGATTCAAAGGAAATTTGTCAAGCCCTGCTTTATGTGGTGATAACTTTGGAACGTTTGTACTTATTATATTTAAATTATCTTTGGAACACTCAATTGGCCTACCTCAAAAATTAATGGTGCAGTTCTACACCGCGATCATCGAATCATCTATGACTGTATGGTTGGGCTCCTGCTCAGTATTAGAAAAGTTGAGACTGCAGCGCATCATCCGAACAACTTACCTTCCCTGCAGGATCTTCACGCTAGCAGGAACAGATTGCCTCAGACCACTCCATTCTTTAGCCTATGCCTTCAGGAGTGAGGTACCGTTCAGTGGCTACTAGGGTTGTTTCGGGTATCGAAGTTTCGATACCCAATCAATACTTTCTCTGGTATTGAGCTCGATACCAGGATTAGTATTTTATCGGTACTGGGCTGCGCTAGTGCACAGCCCAGTATCCGAGAACGTGGCTGCGCAGCTCTCAGCGCGGCCATGTTCTCCTCGGCAGGACGGGGAGAAGGAGGCAGTGTCTCCCTCCCCCTGTGCTGCTGCTGCCGCTGCCACCAATGGAGGGAGAGGGGTGGGCGCACTGGCCACCAATGCCTAGTAACGTTTCATATATAAATACAGGCAGAAGAAACATGCTGCCGTCACCTGCCTGTGACCCAGCGCTGCCATCAGAGGCAATTAACCCCTCAGGTGCGGCCATCAGCACACCAAAAAGCAGGGAGAGAAAAAATTGCTAATAGAGCATCCCCGGAAGAAGCCAGGTCTCTGGCGAAACGTTGTTGGGTCAGGAGATCGACACACCATCCAGGGTATGACTACTTGCCTTTTTCCAAACTCCAAGTTTTTGCTCCTACATTTACCTTTGCTGCAATATTTGCCCGGGGTTTATTGCTCATTGGAGCCTTGGAGTTTCATTTATTCATTTCTGCTCTATTAGCAATTTTTTCTCCCCCTGTCTTCTGGTGGGCTGACCTCCCAGCCCCCCCTTGGTTCCTGTTCCTCATCCTTGTGTCCCACCTTTGTGCTGCCTTGTTTTAACATGTATGTATTTATCATTGTTAATAAAGTTTTTTCAATTTTCATTCGCTGAAAATTGTGGTCCAATTTTTGGGTGATATATATGGCTTCACGTATCGTAAGTCAACAATTTGCTATTTACTTCTGTCCGGTAATAATTGGGTGGATATAAAATATATAAACAATAAATAAATAAAATATTATATATTGCAGCGTCTCAAAAGTCCAAACTATTAAAAAATCCACTTTTATGCGGTGAACGCCGTAAAAAAATAAAATAAAATGCACGATTCGCCATTTTCTTTTAGTCGCCTTTTCCCCCTACAAATAGGATAAGACTGTGTCTTATTATGAGCCAGCAGTTCCATAAAATGTGGAATGCACGCAGATTTTTTTGGCGTTTTTATTTTTTTCACATGGTATCGATTATCGCAATACTTTTTTATGGTATCGATACCGAATCAAAATTTTGGTATCGAAAAAACTCTAGTGGCTACTAAAACTCCCAGGCACAGGAACAGCTTTTTCCTTAGGCAGTTGCCTTGCTTAATGCAGAACCCCGCTAAAGCTGCTATGGCTTGAGAGCATTACAGCATAGAACTGAAAATGGTCCCTTCTCCCTGTTTATTGCCACTAAACGTACATACTGTCCTGGTCCTGCACTATCCATACTGCCTGTCCTTGTATTGTTCGCTTTGTGTCTCTCAAGCAACTGCCGAGTCAAATTCCTTGTAAGTGCAAACTTATTTGGCCAAATAAATTGATTCTGATTCTTATCCAAGCCTTTCAGAGATTGTCTTCTCGTGACACATTGTACATCATGTTAATGGTAAATTTCAGTCAATATGTTTTACCTTTTATTTATAAAAAAAATCCAAAAGTTAACGAAAATTTTAAAAAATTCACCGTTTTCTAAATTTGAATCTTAAAACAGATTAGTAATACCTCAGAAAATACCCATTAATTAACATTCACCATATGTCTACTTTATGTTGGCATCATTTTGGTAATGTTTTATTTATTTTTTTAGGACCTTACAAGGTTTAGAATTTTAGAAGCAATTTTTTTTTAGAAATTTTTAAGAAAAGTTCCAAAATCCACTTTTTTTAAAGACCAGTTCAGTTCTGAAGTCAGTTTGAGGAGCTCACATAATAGAAACCAACCCATAACTGACCCCATTTTAGAAACTGGACCCCTCAAACTATTCAAAACTGGTTGTAGAAATGTTGTTAACCCTTTAAGTATTCCACAGGAATTAATGCAAAATAGATGTGACATTTCCAAATTTCACTTTTTATTTTTTATTTTTGCCGATTTTCCATTTTAATTTTTTATTTCCTTTATGGGGACAGTAGCAATTCGGTGGTCTCATCCTCTGACGAGAAGGCGTTTGTCTGAAAGGAACGCTTCCTTCCTGACAATCGCCTGCTGTGTCGCCCCGTATAAAGGGACCTTTACCCATGACACCATTGAGGGATATGTGTGCAGGCAGCCTATCACACCCCTTATATACCCACCGAGCCAGCTCAGCAGACGCGAGTTCCTTCATGAGCTACGTGCTGCAGACATCAAAAGTAGGAAGTGGTCAAAATAATTGGACCATGTAGGAAATCTGGTAAAATTCCTCCAAGCTAAGAGCATTCTTTCCAGGGGTTTTTATGTCGGTGACCCACATATCCAATATTTCTGAAGACAGTCA